>CM040910.1:11100033-11816919 GCA_023029165.1 Gobiocypris rarus | reverse complement strand
TTCAGACTCTGCTTGTCCTGCACAGGCATTGGCATATAATGTAATTTGCAATATAACAAGCCTACATTAGTTAGGAAAGATATATTTGGGGCTTTCGAACACTTCTTGTATATCTTGTATACAGTGTGCAGAGTCTCAGTGATTTCAATGCAAAAACAATGTTTTCAGTATGTTGTAATTGAATCACCTCTAAACAGCAAGACTAAAAACAAGTTGTTTGTTAAATGGATAATGGCTTAATAGGCTATTGTTGTCATTGATTCACAAATTCCAGCTTTTGCTTATTCTGAATATCAAATTATTTACTTCATGGATCTAAATGTAAGACTTTCCTCACTTCGATTGACATCAGAGTTCGGTTCGTTTGGATGTTGTGAACGCTGTCTTCTGAACTCGGGTGCGCACCCGCGTACCATACTCGAGTCCGCTTAAAAAGGGTGGTCTGGGGTTTGGTACTCCTGTGTTATCAGATTTTCGGTTTCTGAGGTTTTCGGTTTCAGTGGGCGGCGTTTACATGAATATTCATGAGTTTCCCGGACATGCGTGTGAAACTGAGAATTTTAGTTCACGCACATTTGTTACTCAGCATGTTTAATGGATTATCTCAAAAAAGGTAAATAGTTTCAGCGCGAGTTTATGACTAACTACAACCATCGTTTAAAAAGAGTTTGTTTTTTATTATTATTTGCACGTTTTGTGCAGTCATTCACTTCGTGTAATGTTAGGATAAGCAAACTTCAACTAGTTGTAGGGGAAAGTGGGGACAGTTGCAACGTGTGGCAGTTGCAAGGATTTCCTCCAATTTTGAATGAGCTGGAGTCATTGTTGCAACTGTCCCCACATGGTGTTGCAACTGTCCCGCATGACAATAATAATAATGACAAGTAGATCAAATTGATATAATAGGCAATTCAGTGGTTTGATAAAGAACATATTTCAATAGCCTGGTGTCTCATCTTTGTATTTCAGCAAATTGCTTTTTTTAAAGTCAAACTAGGCTGCAGTGTATCCTACATTTTCTGTTCTGTTTTTTCAGTATGCCACGAGACAGGAAAAGGACAACAGATAGGGGTGTCCCTCTACCTATTCTGTCCTTAGCTGCTGCTGTAGTGAGCAATGACGGCAGGACAGTGAGGTCTGTGGCTAAACAGTATTCAATTTGCCACACAACCCTCTACCGCTTAATTAAAAAGAGAGAGAGGCTTAGTCCAGGAGAGGAGATGAGGACAGATTACTGGACCCCGAGGAGGGTCTTCTCAGTTCAACAGGAAGATAGCCTGGCAGAAAACCTGAAAAGAGCAGCTGATCTTTTCTATGGTCTCAGCACTAAAGAGGTAGGCATGAGGAAGGTATTAAAGCAGAGTGTAGGCTTAAAGGGAGTGCTGGTAGGGAGAATTATATAAGAATATTGAGACTGCAAAATAATAAGATGAGATAAATTTCCCATTTCGCAGGTTCGTCGATTGGCCTTCCAACTGGCTGTCTGCTACAAGTGCCTTTACCCTGAAACCTGGAATGAGTGCTCCCTGGCTGGCAGGGATTGGTTGATGGGGTTCATGAAAAGACAGCCCAGTCTGTTTATATACAGTGCCTTCAAGCTACCAGTCTCATACAGAACACAAGCGTTAACTGTCATAATGTATCTTTGTTTTAGACAATATTGCTAATGTGCTTGACAAAAACAAATTTGAAGGGAAGGACATCTGAAATATGGATGAGACTGGGGTCACAACTGTCCAAGAACCAGAAAATGCTGTTGCCGGGCGGTGTCAGACAGGTGGGGGCAGTAACCTCCGGAGAGAGAGGAACACTGGTAACATTTGCATGTGCAGGCAATGCATTAGGGAACATGATTCCACCCATGTTCATATTCCCACGGGTCAACTTCAAGGACCATTTCATCCGCAATGGCCTGTCTGGATGCATTGGAGCCGCCAATAAATCAGGGTAGATGTTGGAGGACCATTTCTTTCAGTTCCTTAAACATTTCCACCACCACACAAGGGCCTCATTGGATGCCAAAATCCTCTTGATCCTTGATAATCATTCCTCACATCTTTCTGTAAGAGGAATAGATTTCTGCAGAGAAAATGGCATTGTCATGCTATCGTTTCCACCCCATTGCTCCCACAAATTACAGCCACTGGACCGTACCGTTTATGGCCCCCTAAAACGTCATGTCAACAGATTTTGCGATACCTGGATGAGAAGTCACCCAGGCCTGACATGTCCATCTACGACATACCTGGAATTGTTAGGTTGCCCTGAATGGGTTTAGCAGCACTGGAATTTGGCCTTACAACCGTGAGATTTTCAAAGACAGTGACTTTGCACCATCTTTGGTGACAAACCAGCCGCTACCACCAGTTCTTTCAGAGCAAGCTGGGACTTCTGCTTCTACTACAGTTCATCCAGTGACTGAGACTGTTAGACCTCACCCCAGAGCAGGACCACGGAAGATAAAAGCAAACAGCAGGAAAATGCAAATCGGCCATCTTGACAGACACCCCCGAAAAGGAGGCTTTGGAGAGGGAGAAAGCAAGAGTTAAGCTAAAGTCAACAAAAGTTAAGGGAAAACTGACAAAAAACACTCAGTAGAAAATCCATATAATAGAATGATTTCTGAAGGGTCATGGCTCATGTGACACTGAAGATTGGAGCTCTGCCATCACAGGATAAATAAATTAATTAAATATAGAGAAAAGTTGGCAAAAATATTTCACTTTTTTTTTTTTAATCAGATAAATGCAGCCTTGGTGAACATAAAAATAAAAGACCTCTGAACAGTATTATAAACCTATAACAAAATATGTAGACTTCTCATGACAGTTTGAATCCAAGTTGTACTTCTAAAGCAACACATTCATGCTTGTGTGTGGTTAAGTTATTTGATGAAGAAAATGAACAGGAATTTAAGAACAATCACACCAGGATAGATTAAGTTTTTAGTTCACAAATGTATTTATACAGGTTTATTAACAAATTATGACAATTAGTAAAAGACCGTTTTAAAGCATCTCAAGAAAAGAAAATCAAAACGAAATGAAACCATTACGACTAACATTAGTTTGCTTAGTGCCTGCAATCTTTCAGTCAGGTAGGCCTACGACTGCATAAAACTTTCAAACGAATAAATACTTTGTAAACACAAAAAACAATCGAAGTTTAGGCATAAATTTGCGCGACGTTGAATCTATTTACCTTTTCTTGAAACAATACATTATATCTGGTGAGATACAAGGAGGAGCGTGAAATAATATTCTCAGTTTCACGGCATGTCCGTGAAACTCATGAATATTCTTGTAAGCTCCGCCCACTGAAACCAAAAACACCGCTACGGTTTGCTGCTGATGTTAACGCAGTCATACTAAACCCCGGAAGTGAATCGCTATTAATGACGTATGATTTAATAAAAATGTGTGTGTGTGTTTTACTCAGTTTCCTGATGAGTGTGACTGACATACTGCAAGCAGAGAGCTGTAAATTTCATTGTCTGCTCGTCTTCAGCATTCTTTAGAGCATTTGCAGTACATTCATGCAGATAGACGCAAGTGCGATTACCTACTGAAGCTTTGGTACAAAACCAATGGCTCAAAAAAAAAAAAATATATACAACTGAGGTGAGCAACGCTATTTATTTTGCCAACCCTTACAAAAAAAAAACCCTGTAGGACCTGCAGGGATTCTATGAAGGAAACAATATGCAGGAATTATATCCTTGAGGAATAACATTCCTGTAGGTCTATTTAAAATATACAGTTCCTGCAGAACGATATATATATATATATATATATATATATATATATATATATATATATATATATATATATATATATATATATATATATATATATATATATATATATATATATATATGACTATATGATATACATCTTCTCTAGGATACATGCAGGGGAAATAACTTCACAACAAACAAAGTATTTTCAAAAATGTATTTTATTTATTGAAATTGTCAGAGCAGAGCGACGTGGAGTCCAATTCGCAACCAAATCTTGCTCTCAGTTAAATTAAGCAATATACCCTTTACTCTCGTTTCCTGAAAAAATAAGATTTGGATTCAAATTTTAAAATATTGAAATTGTGTGTGTGTGTGTCAAATTATTACCTTACTCGTAACTTGTGTTCATTTATTTTTTCTCTGAGTGCTGCCCTTATGAACTTTATTGGAACATATGGAAACTTTTTCTGTACTGTGTCTGTAACTGCAATTCCACTTATCAATGATTAAAATTTTTCACTGTGGCTGCAACATCATGTTTGTGAAAAAGAGGACATTTTACTCACCCAGGATCAGCACTACTTTGTCCTGGTCAAGAGCTGGTTTTGCTATAGTGCCTTTGTTAGCATTGCCAGTCTTTCCAGACAGCCCATGTGTGGCCAATGTCTCTCTCCCAAACACTGCCACCGCCAGATCTTTCACCATGAAAGAACATGTGCCATCCACAACTTGCCAGGACAGATGGACTAAGTCCTAACCGCTGTGTCTGTCAAGAAATAAAAAGTCAAGGACATTAAAACTAAATGTGTTACGTTCAACACAAAGGAAAACTAGTGCGAGGACTCAAGTGCAAGGAAAAGGATTTAATTATAAAATAAAACACACACCAAAATCCCACAATGGGGCAAAACAAATAACCAAAAGAACTGAACACATACCAAACACAGGATATGAGGGAACACAGGTGGGGCAAATGAAACCAAGGCGAGATAACAAGGCGGTGGGATCTAACAAAGACAGAGGCACATGGCCACACTAACAACACCCACATGTGCACACAAGACAGGACAGGCATGTCTTGTGTGCACAAGACAGGACAGGCATGTGACAAAATCCGTGTAAAATTGACAACATACACATTACTGTGCAAAAGTGTTAGGCTTGTTAGATTATTAATCAAAAAAGTTATATCTTTTGCTTTAGTGTTTTTAAGGCAAAGGGTTGATCTTCCGAATTAGGATTTAGCTACAAAAGTTAATTGATACATGAAGTTAACATGCCTTCTACGACTTCTGCACAACACTGTTAGGCTATAAACAAACAAATATATTTTATCCACATTTTCAGGGGGATTTTTCTGGCTTGAATTATCTGTTTTTTGGTTATTAAGAGTGTCCCAGTTCATGGACTCAAGCATCGGAAGGTTCTAAAAACAAAACAAAAAAAACAACGATTAGCAGACAACAACACTGACAGAAAAATGTATATATTTACATTTTTTACATTTAGGCATTTAGCAGACGCTTTTATCCAAAGCGACTTACAACATAGGAGTACAGGAAGCGATCGGTCATGAATAGGTGCAAAACGCAAAAAGTGCCTTAAATACCAAGTTTTGGATATTACATAGAATAAGCTTAAGCTAGAATAAGGAAGGAATAAAAGAGAAGAGTTTTTTTATTTTTTATTATGATGATAAGTGTTCACGGAAGAGATGAGTTTTTAGCTGTCTTTTGAATGATGACAGTGATTCTGCCATTATTCTTATAGATGGATAGACATAAATACAGATTAAAACAAATAATACTTTGTTGCAGAGCTACATTCAGTGCTCTTAGATTTTCATTTTCTTTTTGTAATTTGAGAATTTCTTTCTCAAGTTGAGTTTCTCTGCTTAAAGGTTCTCTTGCTTGACTGTCCATGCTGTTTATCTTTTGCATTAGCATGTTATCCTTTCTGTGAACGACCTAAAGACAGACACACAATATTGGTATCTCAGTATTTGTGAGTATGTTGTTAGTTTTTTGTTTTGTTTTCAAAAAACATAATGAAAAGTAAAAGTATAGCAATTTAAAAGATGTAGTTATTACTTGATGCTTGCAATGGAGGCTCTGCAACGGAGGATGCCCAGCGAACACAGTACGTTGTGACGACGTCGTCAGTTAGTCGTCATTTGGTCAGCTTGACATTACCTTATGACAATGTTGTGAGGACGTCGTGATAAAGTTCCATTTTTAAGAATCTTGGCTAACGTTCCAGAAACGTTGTGGGAACGTCCTCAAAAGACGTCGCTAGTTTATTCCACAGAGAACGTTGTGAGGACGTTGTGGTAAAGTTCCATTTTTTTTAGAATCTTGGCTAACGTTCCAGAACGTCCTCGAAAGACGTCGCTAGTTATTCCCACGCAGGGCCGTAGCTAGAGGATTTGGGGGCCCCCTGAAAAAATATTGATGTGGGCCCCCCACCCAAATCATATACTGTACAATATATAAGAATGGAGGCCCACATGTAACCTAATAGGGGTTTATTACAAAATAACAAAACAGATACATGTAAATAAAGATTTTTACTTAACACCAGCAAAAGCAAAATACACATTATAAAATGGTGGTGGTGTTGTAAACTCTTTATTTTAAAAGGTAAATGTTTATATACATTTTTACAACTAATAAAAACTTAACAAAAACCAAGACATTTTTAAATATTAATATATTCAAAAAGTAAACAAATAAATTGTCAAGAATGCAGTCAAATGTAAAGACTTTTGTCTTTTTTATAAGAATTACTTGTCTTATTTAAATAAAGACACTATGTAACTGTGTAATATATTATTAAATAAAGCTAATGAATGTATCCATCCAAGAGCAGTGTGTTGTATTCGTGTTTTCTTGACTGTAGCCTAATAAAATAAATCAACAGCCAGAAGGTGCATTATGCTTGTGACATGCGTTGTGACATTTTTTTCTGTGTGTTATACAAACAAACTCTATTTACAATAGCGCAAAAAGACGGGGATTTTGACCACGTAATCATTTAATCAATTTGACGGCGGTGCGTGCGCGTGCCGTAATGACAGTAGGCGCAGGCGGTAGTTTTCCTACGAAAGTAAATCTGACAGCGAAATAACAATTCACTAAGTTACTAACCTGTTTTAAAGAACGTCTTGATCGGCTGGGATACAGCAACTCTCCTGGCCTCCCTCTCGTTCTTTTCAAGGCGTTTCTGGTACCCTGATTTATATTTTCTTTTCCCTGACATTTTCACCCTGACTGTCAGTCTCCTGTTCTTTCAACAAGTTCATCTTTAACTTCAGCTGCCGCCTCAACTCCGATTGGTTCTGTTCACGAGCTGGGGTGGGACTTACAATTTGATTGGGTCAAATGATCTAATATTCGTCACTGACTGATTTAATTAATAAATACTAAACCGGACTGAACCATTTGTATGGAGAGGAGAGGATATTTGAAAAACTTCTTTAACCTATTTGCATGGTTTTGTGGTTTTCATTAAAATCTCAGGCATACATCTAATAAAAATATTATAATTATTCACAGAACAGGGGACTATATAGTATAACTTGGGCAGTGGGGGCCCCTATAATCGTCACCAGCTTTCACCCCACTAGCGACGGCCCTGTTCCCACGGAGTGGGAATTAAATTATTTAATTTTATACATTAAATTACATAATTACAGGACGGTATATTTTCTATATGCTTAAAACACTCATCATTAATTTAGGTGGGATATTTGATCATTTTCGATCACATATTGTGGTAATTTCCCCCTCACGTCCATAAGCCGACGTTGAGGGTAGCTAGCTGAAACCCTTTTCTAATTCGGTAATATCGCGATTTTTCCTCTCTTTTAATATAATTTCGAATACATTAAAACGACATAATTGGATATTTGCTGTAGGCTTAAAACATGCCTTAATTTATTGTGGGATATTTTATAATTGTCGATGGTATTTCAATTTGCAATAGTGAGCCTACTTTGCTTTTTTTTTTGCTCCAAAAAAAAGAAAAGAAAAAAAGAATAGCCTAATTTTATATAACTTTCATCTCAATACTGATTATGAAGTTGTACTAAATTAATTATATAGCCAACTGCAGAAATGTTTATATTACTTTATATGGACATATCCTTTGGCAAAGAGTTGGATGCATTCTGGGAAGTGATATGTGTTTAAATGTAATGGCTACATACTCGTGTTTCCTTCACTTGGACATTTATGCTGACCCCTTTAAAATTTTGAGCACGGATATAAAATATTAAGACTGTACTTTTTAATTATGATTGATATTTTGCCGCAATTTTGTGCAACACGTCACTGTGTGCGACCATCGCAGAAACCATTGCCCAGCACGATTCCACCACGGTAAGTCGCTTACAACAGTCTAATAAGCAAGATGAATTCATAAGCATTATTTACATGTCCAAAATTAATACAATTACGAGTTTATAAAAAAAAACATGTTCTAGGCCTAGATATAGGTTCTAGATATATATGTAGGCCTATATATATATTAATTAGGGCCGGGAGTTTAACGCGTTAATTAAGATTAATTAATTGCGTGACTTTAACGCGTTAATTAAGATTAATTACGCAAAAATTGATAACAATTTTAACTTATTTTTGCACCTCGGAACGTTTTTTAATGAATGAGTTTCGTCGGACCGTTTATACTGGAACACCAACTAGCGTTCTTGACTTCTGAACACAACAAACCACAGCGAACATGAAGAAGCTGACGAGACTGCTTTGCTTGGCAGCTTTTGTTTTAAAAAACGAAAGGATGGAAGCGTCGACAAGAGCATGGTTGTGTGGAAGCTATGCAAAAGGAATTTGCGTATCGAGCCTCAAATATCACCTCAACGCAAAACGCTGGACATAAATAAATAAACAAAATTTTGTTGATTAAGCTTATGTATTCAGTCATTATTCAATGGTATACTAAAAGTCCATGTGAAAAAAATTACTTCTCACTGTTCTCAGGTCAAATATTTATATGCAATTAAAATGCGATTAATTTCGATTAATTAATTACAAAGCCTCTAATTAATTAGATTAATTTAATCGAGTCCCGGCCCTAATATTAATACAAATGTATTTAAAAATTTTTTACGTGACTTTTAACAGTAGCACTGGAAATAGGAAGAAAGTGATCTGTATTTATTTATCCTAAGCATTTATAAGAAAATGGGAATCACTCACTATTAGGGTACACTTTTTAAATCTTATATCAACATAACACTACATAATTAACATTTTCTGTTGTTCTCCCTGCAGATCCTGTAAAACATATCACCTGTCGAACCTATCTGAACCTGCTTTTTAAAACCCAAAGGCACTTTTAAGAGCCATCTCTTCATTATTTTCTATATCTTACATCCTCTCTGTTCTCACTATCTATATTTCTGTCCATCTCTTCAATCTTTATCTATCTCACGGTCTTTATCTATTGCTCTTTCTTTCCTCTCTGTCTGTCTTTGTCTACTTGTCTGTCTTACCCATCTTTTGTCAGCCTGTCTGTTTGTATCTGACTGTGTGTGTCTGTCTGTCTGTATCTGACTGTCTGTCTGTATCAGACTGTCTGTCTTTATCTGACTGTTTGTCTGTCTGTCTGTCTGTCTGTATCTGACTGTCTGTCTTTCTGTCTTTTGTTAAAGGCCAGGGGGGTCTAAAAAAGATCTGCCCCTTTTGTCAGGGGATAATATTTTGCGCTCAAAAAATTTGCTCGCATTGTAAAAAGGAGCAGCCTCTGAAGCAGCGCCTCAAGAAGAAGCTTTAGAGGTTTGATGAGAAGCGAGAGGAATGCTCGTAAGAAAAACCACAACACTGCATCCATCAAGGATGAAGCCAATATCATGGTACGTACAATTTCATACATGACAGTAAACTGTCCAGATCATCTAGGAAGTACATTCAGTGGTACCATTTGTTATTGAGCATGCCAGTGCAAGGTCAGAAAGGCATTATTTTTTGCCAATATAGATACATTTGAAAAAATTTTTTTCAATGATACTTTGTCCTCTCTGTGTCATCAGAATCAATTTAAAAGTATAATTTAACTATCAACTTTGAAGGCACACGTAATTGTGATTTGTAGTTTTTATTTTAGTGGTGGTAATACAACCATAAAGTTATCACTTCTTCATCATAATACATCACATACCTAAATTATCTACCAGAGAAAATTTGAACACACAGCAAATATAATTGAAACTCAGGAATTCTTGAGTTCATAACATATACAGGCATGCATTATGACGGAATTACAGGTGGAATTTAATAATCAAACTTTCTTATTGAGTGGATGAGAAATAACACATGAACTGCATTCATATTGTACTACTCAAAGCACTTTAAAATGTGAATGCGTCAACTGTAAATATGTGCAGCATTCACCCATTTGGTCAAGTAATCACTAAGGTTCTGCCTTTATTTTTAATAAATCTTTAGATTGTCATTGTCCAGTTTCACAATGGTTACATAATCTTATCACTGTAGGTGCAAAACCCGAGCTACTAATGTTACGAAAATAAATATTTATATAAAGTTATATAAAGGGTACCCTCATGGTGTCAGATTCATCTTTTACCTGTTTTTCTATATAGAGTTGTTTTTTGCTTCTATTGAATGAGCCTTTCCTGTTTGCCCATAAAGCTAAACTGACCATTAGGTTCAAAATCCTGAATGGCAGTAACCTGGATGCTGTCATTAATAATGTTATATATTTTTTAATTAATATTCTTATTTTTTTATGTTGTTTTTCTATTACTTTAAACTGCAAACACACAATTTTGTCATTGCAGCTTGAGAAACTCCATGCCATTGGCTACAAACCTGTTCTGCTACTAGGAAAGGAGAACAAAAAAAAAAGAAATCAAGTGCGAAATATTAACGCCTCGCTGCACACTATCCACCTTTGCCCAGGACTACCTACAGAAGATTCATTTTATGAATACTTTTGTGATGGTGAGATGCATGCACTGTACCTTAAAGTCACAGTTCACAGCTTGTGTTGAGAACGCAAACTATTTTATTAATGTTTAAATCTTAAAGGAATGGCTCACCTCTAAAATTTAAATTCAGTCATTCTTTTTTTCAGCTGCTGAATGCTTGTATGATCATAGTCTACTCTATGTGACGTCTCTACCAACACATTTAATGTAGATGCAAATGGGTAGAAAAACATAAAAATTCACACCTGGCAATTGATTATGGGATTTGAAGTAAACTGTTCAAAACAACTGCAACTGCAGATGTAGATTCTAAGTGTATTGAGCCCTGTTTGTATTAATAGCATGCAGCACACTGGTCTGCAATGGGATTTGGCACCCAGAGTTAAGTGGATTCAAGCATATGTGTGGTATGTTTTTGTAGGAGCCATATTTCATTTCTGTTTTCAGCCCACATACAACCATATTTTTAATACTTAGGCACACTGAGTGACCACAGCATTTTTTGTAGTGACATACTAATTGAACACATTACATTTGCAAAGACCCGTTTTGGTCACTGGGTCATTGAATCAAATGATGATGAATCTATATATACTCATTGAAACAATATCGAGGCCAGTGCTAAAATGTAGATCATTAACGGAAATAGCACAGAGAAAAAGAAAACCATCAAATTTTTGCTGGATACACCACAAACTTACCCTGTTACTAACTTTGAGGCATAAAGTTTTTTTAGCGCACTCAGTCTAGTCTTAACTGAATAGTTTGACCCAGACTGTAAACAAACATTATACTTGTCATTTTTTCAAAAGATATTATGAGCACTCTGGGTTTTATTTTCCTGACTTAAAGATATATTGTTTTGGGTATGGTCATAGAAAATCAATCAAATATATTACAGATATATAATACATCAAGTAGACTCTCAAAAGTTCTCCTGCAATCAAAAGTGCCTTCAAATCTGGTTGGGGAAAATTTGGTATATATTATTCAAACACATTTACCTAACAGTTAAAACAGGTACAGATCAAGCTTATGGTTAACCTCTATGTTTTAAATAAGCAAAACACAACACTTGTTGCACAGGATGGACCCAGGATTCCAGTGGCAATGAGGATCAGCTGATTACTCTGCAGCAGGCGAGCCCCACGGAGGGGCAAGTTGAGCAGGCGAGCCCCACGGAGGGGCAAGTGGAGCAGGCGGAATCCACGGAGGGGCAAGTTGAGCAGGCGGAATCCACGGAGGGGCAAGTGGAGCAGCCAGAATCCACGGAGGGGCAAGTGGAGCATCCAGAATCCACAGAGGGGCAAGTGGAGCAGCCAGAATCCACAGAGGGGCAAGTGGAGCAGCCACAGAGGGCCAAGTGGAGAATCCACAGAGGGCCAAGTGGAGCAGCCAGAATCCACAGAGGGGCAAGTGGAGCAGCCAGAATCCACAGAGGGGCAAGTGGAGCAGCCACAGAGGGCCAAGTGGAGAATCCACAGAGGGCCAAGTGGAGCAGCCAGAATCACAGAGGGCAAGTGGAGCAGCCAAAATCCACAGAGGGCCAAGTGGTGCAGCCCGAATCCACGGAGGGGCAAGTGGAGCAGCCCGAATCCACGGAGGGGCAAGTGGAGCAGGCGGAATCCACGGAGGGGGCAAGTGGAGCAGGCGGAATCCACGGAGGGGCAAGGTAATTAGAACAAATTTAAAAAGTTACAGTTTATATTTGTAAAGGCGTTTGACCCATGGGTTACCTTAACTTTAATTGACTTCCAGTGTTTTTCCCCCATAGAGCTTGATGCAGGTTAGAGCTCTTTTCAATGAAATGAACTCAAACACACCATGCTATAACTTTTTTGCTGCTTGATAAAGTAAAACTCACTAGGTGATGATACACAGGGCAACTTTTGAGCAATTTTGCTGGGCAATCTTGCCGAGCGATTGTTCCTTGGGCACTTTCACATTGAAAATGGGCAACACATTTCTATCTGGATAATTTAGATGGGTTGTGGGCCCTGTGTCTCATCTGGTTGCCCGTTGACGGCAACATTGCCCAGCAACATTGCTCAAAAAGTTGCCCTGTGTATCATCACCTACAGGGTTCTCATTTTCAATGGATAATCAACAAAGTTGATCTGATATTACATAATTAAATAGATGATAGGTCTATCTGATTCTGTACTAGGGCTGTTGGAAGGAATTTTGTGAGTCTATTATAAATCTAAAAGTAAAATAAGTACTACTAATCAAATGCTGAAATTACTAGGCCAAATTTTATTATTAAAGATATTAGGATAATTCAAATATTCAAAATAATTGGCAATGTCAGTGTCCCGTGAACACTTAACTTAACCATTCTCCCACCCTCATGCGTTCCTGAACCAGTTAGCGCAGGATCGGCGCTTGTTGAAACAAATTAGGATGATCACAAACAGGATGGACATAAATGAGAAAATGAAACACGTGTTAATGGAGCAACCTTAATTCAATCGCAATAAGAATGTATGTACTTTACACCTATTAATACATGTACTGCCACACTTGTTCGATGTTGTGATCTTCAAGAATTTTAAATAATAAGTTAAAGATTTATTTGGTATATGAGTAATTTTCTTTCTCCAAACCCACAGCTGTCTTCACAGGGTCAGCCAGGGGCACAGTCGCAAGTCGGAAAAAAAAGAAGTCAGGTATGTAAATAATGTTTGTCCGTCCTTCGGATGAGACGTTAAACTGAGGTCCTGACTCTCTGTGGTCATTCAAAATCCCAGGGTGTCCTTCGGAAAAGTAGGGTGCGGTGGGGTGTAGGGGTGTAACCCCAGCATCCTGGCCAAATTTGCCCATTGGCCCCTGTCCATCATGGCCTCCTAATCACCCCCATATACTGATTGGCTTCATCACTGTCTCCTCACTGGTGGCCGTTCTGGCGCAATATGTCTGCTGTCACATCATCCAGGTGGATGCGGTTGAGGAGATCCCCCCCTTTGATGTAAACCGCTTTGAGTACCCAGAAAAGCGCTATATAAATGAAATGAATTATTATTATTATTATTAGGGTAATTATTGGTGGTTCTGATAACTGTTACCATAGCTTGGTAACTATGAAACTCAATGAAACTCATTAGTCAAGCAGATTCTCTAATAAGTAAATTAATTACTTAAATAGAATTTAAAGGGACCTATTATGCTAATTTCCAGTTCTATTTTTTATTCTGATACTCCACTAGAAGTAGCTTTGCATGATCCTAAAAAAGTCCTTATTTATCTTAAACTGGTCCTTTATGCAGACCCTGTCTGAAACAGGTCATTTTAGATGGAGTATTCTAAAAGCCTACAATGATTACTATTTTCCAATGAGCCTGCATGTGATGTAAAATCTGGAGCCAAATTAAACAGCGTGTTTGCACACACATTAACTGAGAGGATGGTCTTTTCTCATATTTCAGGGGTGTCTAGACACACCAGGGACGCATATTTATGTTGAAAAGACATTACAAAGTGCATTTTGTCTAATGATTGTAAATGTTTTGTTTTGTTTTCTGAGTGGATATATGACTGGACTGTAATCTTATAACCCACAGGGGGACCAAGGCATATGCCTGAAAGGAAAAGGCCACAAAAGAGTAAGTGCATGTAAATGCAATGATTCATACTTTGCTAAACATTGCAACTTAACCCCTGTTAATTCGCTTTAGTTCAATTGCTTATTTTTTTAAACTACTACAACAGACAATTTCCGGTAGTCACAATTTTATTTATTTAATGAATTATTTAGCAAATTCTTTTATCCAAAGTGACTTACAAATAAATACAATATTTACAATACATGCAGTCAAATCAACAACAGGGCAACAATACTGTATGTAAATGTCGTGACCAGTCCAGCTAGTCCAGCGTAGCACACGTAACCATGATTATTCATAATAGATAGCCTATAGAATAGGAATTAGTATTATTGAGATTATTACAATTGACAAGCTATAAAATCCAACAGGCTTAATTAGTCAAATTTGACCAAAATGCATTGCCAAGTAGTAGAAATAGCAGCAGTGTTCTTAGTTGTGAGCTGTGGCTTAGCAGTAGTATGGTTATTCAAGCAAGCATACCACATTGGAACCGAGAGTAATTTGGTTCCATGATACATGTTTTGATTAGTGATAAACATCACTTGTCATCCTTGCAAGTCTGGTCACTACTTAAGTATTCATAGTTGTGTTTATTTTGTTTCTTATCTAACTATCTAAAAAATATTTGAAATTTGTTTTTGATGTTCACAGATTGCTCCTACCACACTCGCCTAGAGGCTTTCCCCATCAGGAGATTATTAAGAGAAAGAGTGAGAAAGGTTAGACAGTCATAAAGAAACTGCAGAGTGTAGGCAGTATGCAGAGTGAAATATAAGATTTAGAAACTTCCGTGTGTTTTGGCAAATACATATATTATACATGCCATAATTGTTAGGTAGATACTTTTTAAGTATTCAGTCAGTTTATGAAGGAGTGTCTTCTGAAAATCAGTGAAACTCAATGCCTATAATCAGACATTCAGGTCCTTCACAAAAAAATAGCATATTGTGATAAAGTTCATTATTTTCCATAATGTAATGATAAAAATTTAACTTTCACATATTTTAGATTCATTGCACACCAACTAAAATATTTCAGGTCTTTTATTGTTTTAATACTGATGATTTTGGCATACAGCTCATGAAAACCCAAAATTCCTTTCTCAAAAAAATTAGCATATGTCATCCGACCAATAAAAGAAAAGTGTTTTTAATACAAAAAAAGTCAACCTTCAAATAATTGTTCAGATATGCACTCAATAGTAGGTGGGGAATCCTTTTGCAGAAATGACTGCTTCAATGCGGCGTAGGATGGAGGCAATCAGCCGGTGGCACTGCTGAGGTGTTATGGAGGCCCAGGATGCTTCGATAGCGGCCTTAAGCTCATCCAGAGTGTTGGGTCTTGCGTCTCTCAACTTTCTCTTCACAATATCCCACAGATTCTCTATGGGTTCAGGTCAGAAGAGTTGGCAGGCCAATTGATCACAGTAATACCATGGTCAGTAAACCATTTACCAGTGGTTTTGGCACTGTGAGCAGGTGCCAGTTAGTGCTGAAAACGAAATCTTCATCTTCATAAAGATTTTCAGCAGATGGAAGCATGAAGTGCTCCAAAATCTCCTGATAGCTAGCTGCATTGACCCTGCCATTGATAAAAAACACAGTGGACAAACACCAGCAGCTGACATGGCACCCCAGACCATCACTGACTGTGGGTACTTGACACTGGACTTAAGGCATTTTGGCATTTCCTTCTCCCCAGTCTTCCTCCAGACTCTGGCACCTTGATTTCCGAATGACATGCAAAATTTGAGCTACAGTCCAGTGCTGCTTCTGTGTAGCCCAGGTCAGGTGCTTCTGCTGTTTCTGGTTCAAAAGTGGCTTGACCTGGGAATGCGGCACCTGTAGCCCATTTCCTGCACACGCATGTGCACGGTGGCTCTGGATGTTTCTACTCCAGACTCAGTCCACTGCGCCCGCAGGTCCCCATGGTCTGGAATCGGTCCTTCTCCACAATCTTCCTCAGGGTCCGGTCACCTCTTCTCGTTGTGCAGCGTTTTTTGCCACACTTTTTCCTTCCCACAGACTTCCCACTGAGGTGCCTTGATACAGCACTCTGGGAACAGCCTGTTCGTTCAGGAATTTCTTTCTGTGTCTTACCCTCTCGCTTGAAGGTGTCAATGATGGCCTTCTGGACAGCAGTCAGGTCAGCAGTCTTTTGCAGGTGTTTAGAGTTAATTAGTTGATTCAGATGATTAGGTTAATAGCTCGTTTAGAGAACCTTTTCATGATATGCTAATTTTTGGGGAATTTTGGGTTTTCATGAGCTGTATGCCAAAATCATCAGTATTAAAACAATAAAAGACCTGAAATATTTCAGTTGGTGTGCAATGAATCTAAAATATATGAAAGATTAATTTTTATCATTACATTATGGAAAATAATGAACTTTTATCACAATATGCTAATTTTTTTAGAAGGACCTGTATAAGCATTCATGACCTGACAGGAATAAATGAAGACATAGTTTCCCATTAGAAAAAAATATTTAAGTTGATCTGTTTAATAATGTTTACTTTTTCAATTTGAACTTTGGATAGCAAAACAATTAATAAAATGTTGAAACAGTTTGATATGAAGTGGCTTCATTCACAAACTGTTCGATTTCATTAACACAATTATATACAAGATGTGTTCTTAACGTATACAAATCTGTACACTGTGGAAACCAATAAGAAAACAAACCATTTTAGAAACAAAAACACATTTACTTATTTTATGTGTTGTACAAACACATTATTATAATAGCTAGTTAAAAAAATAACCTCAAGAGGCAATTTAAAATAAATACTAAAAAAACATAATGGTGAATTCAATCTGAACTCATATAAACATAAACAACGCTAAACCACTGTTAATTCTCAATACTAAATTTAGAACTCGGCAAGATAACAATTTCCTAGTGAGTTGGTGCTTCTAAAATAATCAACTCACCTCACTTTCAAAATGTCGTGTGGGTGCAGTCTGGTGAATGTCAGTGTAAAACAATTTGAAAGGCCCTATTTTTGAAATCAGCACATATAAGCTTTTTCCTTCCCAGGCTGCGTTGACACCTGTAAAATTTCAAAACAATGCAAAGTCCTGAAAAGTTAGAATATTAAACTCTAAGGAAAAATCCCAATTGAGGTTACATGTCTATCTTAAATTATGCAGTAGTGTTACTCACAACTGGTAAATTCATGTGTAACTACTGTAATATGTATTATTAGTATTAGTATTACAACTATCTAAATTGTTGTTTAAGTACATACGTGACTCTATATCTGAAGACCCTGAAAAAATTACAGCTCCTGAAGATACTGTGGCATTGGCAAGAGGTGGAGATGCCGGTGAGGAGGGGCCTGAAGAAACCACATGAACTGCTTGTGGAGATGCCGGTGAGGAGAGGCCTGTAGAGACCACAGGGAGTGGTGGTGGTGGAGATGCTGGTGAGGAGGGGCCTGTAGAGACCACAGGGAGTTTTGGTGGTTGAGATGCTGGTGAGGAGGGCCTGTAGAGACAACAGGGAGTGGTGGTGGTTGAGATGCTGGTGAGGAGGGGCCTCTAGAGACCACAGGGAGTGGTGGTGGTTGAGATGCTGGTGAGGAGGGGCCTCTAGAGACCACAGGGAGTGGTGGTGGTGGTGGTGGAGATGCTGGTGAGGAGGGGCCTGTAGAGACCACAGGGAGTGGTGGTTGAGATGCTGGTGAGGAGGGGCCTGTAGAGACCACAGGGAGTGGTGGTGGTTGAGATGCTGGTGAGGAGGGGCCTCTAGAGACCACAGGGAGTGGTGGTGGTGGTGGTGGAGATGCTGGTGAGGAGGGGCCTGTAGAGACCACAGGGAGTGGTGGTGGTGGAGATGCTGGTGAGGAGGGGCCTGTAGAGACCACAGGGAGTGGTGGTGGTGGAGATGCCGGTGAGGACGGGCCAGGAAGTAGTGGTGGAGATGCCGGTGAGGACGGGTCAGGGAGTGGTGGTAGTGGAGATGCCGGTGAGGACGGGCGAGGAAGTAGTGGTGGAGATGCCGGTGAGGACGGGCGAGGAAGTAGTGGTGGAGATGCCAGTGAGGACGGGCCAGGGAGTGGTGGAGATGTCGGTGAGGAGAGGCCTGTAGAGACCACAGGGAGTGGTGGTGGAGAAGACTTTATTTTATGTGGGATCTGGGGTTGTTCCTCAACATGTAGCCTCAAGTGATCAATATTTATTCTTGGGAATTTCACCCCCGCCTCATCTTCGACGTCTGCACTTTTCCCTTCCAATAAAGTGATCATATAGGGGCCTAGAAAGTTTGCCTCTAGTTTTCCACCCTTTCTTTGTTGGCTCCTTATATTTTTCCTCCACACTTTGTCCCACATTTTGAATTCCTTCTGGGCTTTCTTTTGTTTTGATTGTTGCCTAACCCTTTCTTGGGAAGCTCTAGTAAAACCTCACTCATAGCAATCGCTGATTCCGTCAACCGTTCAACTGACATTGTATCCTCCACATTCTTGTCAATCTGACAAAAAGTGCAGGACAATACTGTTAAAAAAGTGCTACCTATTTATCATTAATTATATTTATTTAAAAATTGTAACAATCTGCAGTTACCTGATAGTGCTCAGGAATTTCTGAAGGGTAACGGGCCTCTCTTCCAAACATTAAAAAGTACGGTGAGTACTTAGTTGTCACCTGCCGCTTTGTCCTAAGCCCAAACATTACGGCATCTAGATGTTTATCCATTCATTGGGCTTGTCTTTGACAAGCTTGCAAAGGATCTGGTAATATAATAACATTATTTTCAGATTCAAAGCAGTCAGGAAGGAACATTTACAATCATGCATCTGGTACACATTTTTATCCCATTTCAACAATAGTGTATTGAGTGTACATATTCATTAAGTGCATTTGCTAGGAAATGAACCAATGAATTAAACAATTCTATCATCATGCTCTACTTAAATACAAAATGGCTAGTTATTTGCAAAATTGTTATCAGTGTGAAGATAATTAAATTAAATTATTGTTACCTCTGTATTGTCGCATTAATTCGTTCCACAAGGCCGTTCGTCTGTGGGTGGTAGGGGTGCGCACAAGGACCTTTTAATATTCAAAACCTTGCAGATATTACTGTTCAGCTGCAATTTATAAAAGAAAACAGACTCTTACATTTATCAGTTAAAAGATGAAAGGTGTGTATTTTGAAAAAAGTTTAAATTGAATAATTTTTGATCAATGATTTACCAGTGAACAGGTATGACTCACCGTGTTTACAAACTCTTTCCTCTGGTCTGTGAGGACCCTCTACGGTGCCTCTAACCGATGCACAAATTTTAAAAGGCAATCAGCAACCTCCCTGGCAGCCTTTGTCTTGAGGGGATAAGCCTAGGGCCACTTGGTCATGTAGTCAATGATGACACAGATATAGTGGTTACCATTTTCTGTTGGTGTTAATTTGCCAATTAGATCCATCCCCACAAGTTCGAAAGGCTGTTTAACCTAGAGTTCATTAAATAGAAACAAAATAATTAGTTGTATAACTTGTAATTTCTAAATAAATTCTAAAAAATAATATTATAATTGTGTGATGGAAAGGAATACCACAATTGGAATTATTTCATTTTGTTCCTTCACTGATGACCTGCTGGCCTGACATGGTACACACTGTGCCACCTGTGATCAAAACAGTTTAATGTTGAAAATGATTGGCATTTTATCATATTGTAAAAGTAGCAATTCTGTACATGTTATTACCCAGGTGTCACTGTCCTCTGACATGCCAGGCCAGTAAAATCTTATTAATATTGCATTTTGTGGGGTTTTTTTTTGTCCAGTGTGAGCTCCGAGGCTGCTTGCATGGAACTCCTCGAAAATTTTGTTTGCCTTTTCAGCCCCATACACAACTTTTGTTTTAAGCTGTTGTTTTGTGCCCTTGTTCCGAAGGTAATACAATTCACCATCTACGAAAAGAAAAAATAGAAAAAGTGACAAATGAAATAAAAATAGACCGTGTATATACAGTGAGGAAAAAAAGTATTTGAACACCCTGCTATTTTGCAAGTTCTCCCACTTGGAAATCATGGAGGGGTCTGAAATTGTCATTGTAGGTGCATGTCCACTGTGAGAGACATAATCTAAAAAAAAAAAAAACAGAAATCACAATATATGATTTTTTTAACTATTTATTTGTATGACACAGCTCCAAATAAGTATTTGAACACCTGTCTATCGGCTAGAATTCTGACCCTCAAAGACCTGTTAGTCTGCCTTTAAAATGTCCACCTCCACTCCATTTATTATCCTAAATTAGATGCACCTGTTTGAGGTCGTTAGCTGCATAAAGACACCTGTCCACCCCATACAATCAGTAAGAATCCAACTACTAACATGGCCAAGACCAAAGAGCTGTCCAAAGACACTAGATACAAAATTGTACACCTCCACAAGGCTGGAAAGGGCTAGGGAAATTGCCAAGCAGCTTGGTGAAAAATTTATAGAAATTGGTGAATATAAATCTACATACATGAACATAACCTGTGGTGTACCACAGGGATCGGTTTTACATCCAAAACTCTTTATAATGTATATCAATGACATTTGTAGAGTATCAAACATATTAGTCGGGGAGCCAAAGTCTAAAAAAATGTCTGTTATTTCCGGCAGAGCAAACCCTCCAATTATTGGTTCTTAGGGTCAAAGTTAACAGAAAAAACACAAATAAAAGTATGGCAGACCTTGTCAGGTTCAACCCATTTGTGAGACTTTGGCTACCCTATATTAAACTTTATTTTATTTGTGGATGATACAAACATTTTCTGTTCTAGGGGTAATTTACAGCAGCTTTTGGAGGACATCACAACAGAAATTAATAAATTAAAACTGTGGTTTGATGTAAATAAATTATTATTCAATATAAATAAAGGCTCGGGTTATGTATATAACCCTTGTTCCTGAGAAAGGAACGAGCACTGCGCCGAACGACGATTTGGGGATGCTCCTAAGCATCAGCGAATCTGAAGTCTGAATAAACACTAGTCCAATCCGATTGGTCGTGCGTGATGACGTCATTGTGACGGCATACCGGAAGTATAAAAGGAGCCGGCGTAATGGCGGCAGCTATTGCTCTGAAGCATGCGCTCCAGGCGTGCCGAGGTGTGGCGACGCGACGCAGTGCTCGTTCCCTTTCTCAGGGAACAAGGGTTATATACATAACCGAGCCGTTCCCTTCGAGGAACTCACTGCGTCCGAACGGCGATTTGGGGAACGCAGTACCCACTAGGCCACACCGAGGGTAGCGCCTGTCCTAGTGTGAAGCCGGAGACCGGGCACAGCTAGGACTGGAGCACCCTAGCGCCAGGCGTCGAGGAGATCTAGGCTATAAAACCTAATGAAGGTGTGTGGGGTAGCCCACCCCTCCGCCTCGCAGATATCCTGCAAGGGGACCCCAGAAAGGAGGGCCACCGAAGAGGCCATGCCTCTGGTGGAATGAGCAGGTGAAGCCTCCCTTCTTCCGCCGTCACGTGAGGCGGAGGATGAAATGCCTGCAGAACCAAAGACCTGACCACCCTTGATGGGACCTTAGGCACGTAGCCTGGCCTAGGGTGTAAGATGGCTTTTACTCCACCCGGGGCAAACTCCAGGCAAGTCGGCGTTACCGCCAAGGCCTGGAGGTCACCCACTCTCCTCAGAGAGGTAATGGCAAGGAGAAAAGCCACCTTAAGGGTCAGGTTCTTTGGTTCAGCCGACTCCAATGGCTCGAAGGGGCCTCAGCCAGCCCTCCGAGAACCACTGCCAGATCCCAAGTTGGAACTCTGGATTGAGCCGCAGGCCTCATCCTCCGAACCCCACGGAGGAACTGTACAACCAACTGGTGCCTACCAAAGGCCCATCACCCATAGGAGTGTGGAAAGCCGCAATGGCAGCCACGTACACCTTGAGTGTGGACGGGGTTAGAGAGAGAAGCGATCTTGGAGGAACTCCAGCACTGAAGCCACCGGGCAGTTAACTGGGTCCACCTCATGCTCTCTACACCAAGTGGAAAATCCATTCCACTTGAGGCTGTACAGTCTCCTTGTAGACGGAGCCCTGGAACTGAGTAACGTCTCTACCACCTCTGCCGACAGGCCAGCCTCTAGGTACCTGGCCCCTCAGGGCCAGACCCAAAGGTTCCAAATCTCGGGCCGGGGGTAAAATATTGTACCCGCCGCCTGAGACAGGAGATCCCTCCTCAGAGGAATCTGCCATGGATGACCTGCCAGCAGAGCTATGATATCCGAGAACCATACCGGGTCGGCCAACAGGGTGCTACCAGAAGTAGGCTGACCCCTTGTTGACGGACCTCTCAGGACTCCCGGGAGCAGAGCAATCGGGGGAAATGCGTACAGACGCAGCCTCGGCCACGTCTGCACCATGGCATCCAACCCCAGAGGGGCTGGATGCGTGAGGGAGAACCACAGTGGACAGTGGGACGTCTCGAGACGCAAATAGGTCCACTTCCACTGGGCCAAACCTCTTGCATATGGCCTCCATCACCTCTGGGTGGAGCCGCCACTCCCCGGGCCTCAGCCCCTGCCTCGACAGGATGTCTGCTCCCTGATTCTGGACCCCTGGGACATACATTGCCCTGATGGACAACAGTTTCCCTTGGGACCACAGGAGGATTAGATGCGCCAATCTGCACAGAGGGCGCGACCTCAACCCTCCCTGACGATTGAGGTACGCTACGACAGCCGTATTGTCTGTCCGTACCAGGACATGTTGGCCGCGGAGGTCCGGGAAAAAGCTCCTGAGAGCTTTGTAGACCGCCAGCATCTCCAGGCAATTTATGTGCCAGGAGGAATGCCGGGCCTCCCACAGACCTCTCGCAAAGTGGCCTTCCATGACCGCGCCCCAACCAGTAAGGGAGGCGTCTGTTGAAACGGATCTCCGGCAACAGGACGCTCCCA
Source organism: Gobiocypris rarus (assembly GCA_023029165.1). Lineage (NCBI taxonomy): Eukaryota > Metazoa > Chordata > Actinopteri > Cypriniformes > Gobionidae > Gobiocypris > Gobiocypris rarus. The sequence continues at coordinate 11,793,709 of CM040910.1, read as the reverse complement.
ATACTGGCCCCTGGGACAGGAACAAGGTTTCTTCCATATGACTAGGGAACGAAGGCATCTGCGCGTTACCCTGACCATACGGAAAGGATTCCCTCTGGGGGAAAACCCCTTGGTTTTCAGCCACCACTGGAGGGGTCTCATGTATAGCAGGCCAAAAGGTATCACGTTGGACGCTGCTGCCATGTGCCCCAGCACTCTCTGAAAGTGCCTCACAGTGATGCTGTGGCCTAGCCTTATTCCTGAGACCATCGCCCGTATGGTCTCGACTCGCGCGGGAGACAATTGTGCCCGCATCGTTGTCGAGTCCCACACAATTCCCAGGAACGTAGTCCTCTGGGAAGGCGTCAACACACTCTTTTTCGTGTTGAGTCTCAGCCCCAAGCGCTTTATGTGGGCCAGAACGACATCTCGATGCCGAACTGCCATCTCGTACGACTGGGCCAATATGAGCCAGTCGTCGATGTAATTCAGCACACGGATGCCCTGAAGCCTCATTTGAGCCAGAGCTGCATCCATGCACTTCGTGAATGTGCGTGGGGAGAGGGCTAGGCCGAAGGGAAGCACTCGATATTGGTACGCCTCGCCCCCGAAAGCGAACCTCAAGAACTTCCTGTGACATGGAAGGATGGAGATGTGAAAATAAGCGTCCTTTAGATCTATCGTGACGAACCAGTCCTCGGACTGGATCTGACTCACGATCATGGGGATAGTGAGCATTTTGAATCTGAATCTCCTCAGAGACTGATTCAAATACCTCAGATCTATGATCGGACGCAACCCTCCGTCCTTTTTGGGAACTATAAAGTACCGGCTGTAGAACCCGGATTCCCTTTCCAGCGGAGGAACACGCTCTATGGCTTCCTTCGCCAGTAAGGTTTTTACTTCTAGTTCCATTACCCGAACCCGCTCCGGTACCACTACAGTCCAGTTCAACCCCCTGAACCCTGGAGGAGGATGACCGAACTGCAGTCTGTAACCGCTTTTCTACAGTACGCAGGACCCATGTAGAAATATTCGGAAGGCATTTCCATGCGCCGAGATAATCTACTAAGGGAACCAGCCTCTCGAGGCTGGCGTCGGGTGTTACACGAGCCTCGTTCCCAACCCCCTGAAGCGGCTGACCGGCAGGGAGTAGTTGGGAACGAGCCTCTATGTGCGGACGCGTGAGCTGCCCGGCCGCAAGTCCTTTCGGAGGCGGCTGGAGCAGCGTGCGCGGGAAATCGATGTGGCCCGGCGCCATAGACGGCGGGATTACCACATCGATTTCCCCAGAGCGCCGCGGAAGAAGCAACCTCAGTTGCCCTTTCGCGGGAGGGACCGCTCTGAGAAGCCCTGCCGTAGCTAGGACTTCCCTGCAGCCTTCCGCGCCTGAAGGACGTTCCTCAGATCGCCCTTAGGTGCTGAAGGCTGCTGGTGAGAGCGCCGCCTCTGTTGCCAAGCTCCCGGAGGAGGGGCTCTAGAGGCGACGCTCTCTTTCTGCACCTGTCGGTGCGAGGAGCTGGTGGACGGCTGAGGCTGCCCACTAGGGCCAGCCTTCCCAGGCTTTGAGCCTGACTGACTCTTCGCCTCCTGGTGCCTGGAGACGACGGTATTAACCGCGTCCCCAAACAACCCAGAAGGCGAAATCGGGGAGTCAAGGAGGAAAGCTCGATCCCTCTCCTTTATCCCCGACAGATTCAGCCAGAGATGCCTCTCCACAGTCACCATGGAAGCCATGGAGCGGCCGATGGCACGGGCCGTCTCCTTGGTGATGCGGAGAGACAAATCTGCGGCCTTCCGCAGCTCCAGTATATCCTCCGGAGAGGGACCCTCGCCCTCATCTAGCTCTTTAAGGAGGTCAGCCTGGTAGGCCTGCAAGATAGACAGAGTGTGCAGGGAACTACCAGCCCGCCCAGCCGCCATATAAGCCTTGCCCACCAAAGATGAGGTATCCCTGCAGGGTTTGGTGGGCAGCACCGGGGCCTTAAGGGACGACGCCGACTCGGGTGAAAGATAGCTCGCGAGAGCTCCCTCCACCCGAGGCATCGCCCCATAGCCCGCTTCGCGTGCCCCCAGAACGTTGGAATAATCCAACACCGGGGGATTGGAAACACGCGAAGAATAGGGCTTCCTCCACGATCTGCACACCTCGGTGTGCAGATCCGGAAGAAAGGCAAGCCCGGCGCGTGTTTGGACCCGTGCGAGAGAAACCGTCGCCCAGCCTACTGGGTGGCTGAACTTCCTGCGTCTCTTGTGGCCAATCGATATTTAACTTGGCCACCGCCCGGGTCAACACCTCGACCAGCTCCTCATGGGCAGGTGGATGAAGCGTTATATTTTGCACTTCATCCCCCGCCTCGATGCCTGCCTCCTCCGGTTCCTCGGAACCGGAGAGCACGAGCATCGGACCCTCCAACCCGGGGGAAGATGCCGCCAAGCGGGCTTCCACACGGGGAGGAAGATCCTCGGAACTGTCAGAGGAGGATTGGGAAAGTGCCGCAGCAGTCCCAAAACCCTCTGACAAATCCCGCTGTGAACCCCATGATCTGCGACGCCGCGCTGCCTCAGCAACCGCGGGTCCAGAACCATGGGGCTCACGAGGCTGGCCGGCCTCATCAAACACGGCCAGCCTAGAGCGAAGCAGCCTGAGTGTCAGCTTCTCGCAGTGTTCGCAAGCGGCTCCCTCGAGAGCCGCCCGAGCATGCTGAGCACCCAGGCATTGAACACACAGCAGGTGTGTATCCGAGCCCGAAATATAGCGGGGACACGGATGCACACACTGCTTGTATTCCTCACTCTTTCCATTCTCACACACTTTCACAACTGGACAGACAACAGTAAATATGACAGACAGTTTGACAGAGAGCGCTATGCTGAAGAGCAATAACTGCCGCCATTACGCCGGCTCCTTTTATACTTCCGGTATGCCGTCACAATGACGTCATCACGCACGACCAATCGGATTGGACTAGTGTTTATTCAGACTTCAGATTCGCTGATGCTTAGGGAGCATCCCCAAATCGTCGTACCGACGCAGTGTGAGTTCCCTCGAAAGGGAACAAAGATTATGTTATTTGGAAAATATTAAATAAATCCTCAAGTAGAATTGAAAATTGACAACATAAGTATAGAAAGAGTATATGAAAATTACATTTCTTGGTGTGAATTTAGACCACAAAATCAGCTGGAAAAACATGTTAAATCAAAGCTGGCAAAGACCATAGCAATTTTGAATAAATCAAGACCCAGGTGTTCACCCCAGGTGCCTTAAGCAGCTACATGACCTGAGCAGGCAGGTGCAGGAGCTGACAGAGGCCCTGAGGGGAAAAAACAATAAAAGGCCGCCCATTCCGCTCTCCTTTGTCTGAGTAAGTCAGTCTTCTCACAGGGGGCTGGTTGACTCATTTGTGGGTGTGTTTGATGACTATTTGCATTTCTTGTTCTTTTTAGGTCCAGGAATGTGTCTGCTGCCCGCCTAACATTTGGAAAAGCAAAAGGAGCTGCTCTCGCCTGATCCGCCAGTCCAGGCTGTTTCCGCTGATCCCGACTCAGGAACCACACCTCCGGGCAGACACCCGTTTATTGCTTAATAAATATTTTATAAGTTCACACTGTCATGTCTTTTTGGCTGCAAAACAAATATCTTACGCACATTAAAAAAAAAGACTAAAAATAAAGAATATAAATATAAAGAATAAAGATAAAAAGTGGGAATTTTTTTTTTTTAAGAAGGGCCAATTTGGTTAAGTGGGCGTTCCTTGTTCATGGACAGGTGATTAGTTGTCATGTTAATTAACGAGGGCTGCTATTGCTGGCCATCACCTTTGTTGAGCTCATTGCTTATACAGAATCTTCAGGACAGGTAAGACAATCTATGGTATAAATCTTAATTTTTCATAAAAGTCTTATTATAAATGGCATTTTTGTACTTTTTTCGACCTCTGTCAGTACAGTTAGGTTTGGTTCACAGAACACGATGCTCATAACGCTTTTTCGCAAGATTATTATGAATAATAAACTGTATGTATATATAATGTCGGCCTAAATTTGACCATCCAGACCTGTTATTTAAGACCATTGTCACAAAAGGCCACCCTTCCATTGTTGAGCTTTCATACATTTGTGTTATTGTAAATTGCACGTATGTAAGTCTTTCTGCATTGATCGGTTAAGTTTGGGTGACCTCTTGCAAAGCTTTATTACACAATTGTAATGTATTATTACTGTATATATATATAAATGTGTGTGTGTAATAAATAAAAAAAACTTTTTTTCTTCTTCTTCTTTATAGTAAAACGATGCCGAAACATTACGGAACACGTAAGTTGATCTGTTCAGTTACTTTTGCCATATCAAAGTGTTACAAATAATTTATTACACAGTATTAACACCGTGTGTTCTAACAGTTTTTCAAAAATTTCTTGGCATCTTTTCATACAGCTGTTAAGTGCCCTTGTTGCCCAGCATGGATCGCAAATGTCAGTCGCCACCTGAGTGGGGTCCATGGCATGGGCAACTTTCAGCAGAGGACCCTGCTCATTAATTTTGCACGTCGCAGGGTGAGGCTGTTGAACCTGGACTGCCCAATCGGCGGCGCATTCAAATACTCTGAAAAGCACCTGGAGAGGGGCCACAAGGACCTGACGGTAAGTCAGTCTTAAAACTGACAGGATTGACCAAATTAATGTATGAAACAGCTGTCTGGTTATGCAAATATTGAAATGTTTTTATAATGTTTAAGGAGAAGGCAAGGAAGAAGGTGGTGCGGTCTCTGGGGAGGTCGGTGACCGTGGGGAAGCTGTGGATTCTGCGGAATTCACAGCCGGCCATCCCATGGTCCATGACTTCACCCAAGACGAGGCCCCACCTGACGCCCCCCCACAACTACCGTCAGGGGCCCAGCCCTCTCCAGTGCAGGGGCAGGTGCCGGAGCCAGAGCAGGTGCCGGTGCCGCAGCCGAGCCAGTGCCTGAGCAGGGTCTATCTGATGAGATGATAGAAATCATGGGTAGGAATCCATTGATCATCATAATCCTGATAGTGTTACAGTTACTCAAATATGTGGAACGTTTTTCAGAAAAGCTGTTTCCCGCAATGAGGGAGGAGTTAGAAACCATACATTTTGAAGTGTTTGACTGGTTTTGGGTTTTGTTTTAATTGATTTTAATTGTTTTCTTATTGATTTTAATTGGTTTTAATGTTCACTGTGTTCTTATATTTTTATATGTTCATCAAAACAAAACAACAAAAATTAAAAAAGAGTTCTTCTAACTGTGATGTTGTATGATTGTTTATTGTGTACTTGTCTTTTTTGGCTGCAAAACAAATTGCATAAACACAGTGTGTTGACGGTTACCGTTCGGACGTTTCTGGGCTTTCGGGACTACCTAGAGGAATTGGAAATCATTCGGTAGGCTATGTGGCAAGTGAATACACAAGAAGCAACATTTATCCACAAACTTTAAATAACTTATCTTTTCATTAAATAATGAAGTATGGGTAACGGGGTATACCTATATTAACGGAGGATGGGGAAATTATCAGGAAATTATACAGGCAAAATCCATCTCAATGTCAATTGCGGTTAACGTTATTCCTTTATTTATTTACAGATCTACGCTTGAAGATGAATGTGATCCCTTCCATCCTGCTCGAAATCCTGTGAAATAAAGACAAACGTTTCTGTTCAAGTGTTTTTGACCATTTATTAGCAAAACTTAAGTGAGCTAGATTTAACAGCTAGCTCACAATTCATATATTGGAATATTATGGTCAAATGTTTTACGTGAACATATGAAATCATGTAGATCAATGAGCAATTTTAAGAGACTATTTAAAATGAATATATTGAATGGATATCAAAATGACTCGAGGGGACACTATTGTATGGTTCCTGGGCTTATAAGTCTGGTTTGAATGGGTTATTATTCGGTTTGATGTAGATAGAAGGAAACAAAGAAGATACTGAAGATGGGAAAGGAAAAACTATTGTAAATGTGTGCGTTTATGCATGTATGTGGGCTGTGCCTATTTGAATCACTTTTATTAATTTTGTATGGTTAATTTTGTATAAATATATATTAAACTATGTTCAAGCTAAATTAATAAGAACTGCAGATAGGCTACTCAAACGATTACAATTACAATCCAAAAGTAGGATACATTTTAAAGTCGATTTTAGTCAATTCTTTTGTCAGTTATTAATATTATTGTTATATATTAATATAAATTGTATTGTGTTATTACTATAGTATTCAATTTGATTTCCAAAACCCCCCAACACACACAAATTAGCCTAATGTTCAATTCGAGTTTACTCCAATGTATCATTGACCGTTCCGAGGTCAGCTTGACTGTGCTTTATGGTAACACCTGGCAATAGTCAGCGCAGCAATTATTTCTGTTGAGCCGTGATACTTCGACCTTGGAAACTTCTGATCATCATTCAAGACAAGTATTGTGTTTAGGTGGTATTTTGATAATTCAGTGTGTTAACTGTTAAGTGTGATTTCCTTTGACTATTTATTTACTTAAATTTACTTGTTGCTAGCATATTTTCCTTCGTGCAAACATGTCTTGCTGTGTAGCATACATGTGTTCTAAAAGACAAGGCTCTTCTTCCGAGTTAGGCTTTTTCAGGTAAGTCCACAGTCTCTATCAGTATAATGCAAGAATATGATTATTTGAATTATAATTAGCTAGGCTAAGCAGAGGTGTAAAGAGTAACGTTACCTGAAAACCAAAGTATAAGTACAGATACCTTACAGTAAAAAATAATCCATTGCAAATTACATTTAAACAGTATTTAATTATTTTACTGGTACTGAATGTGGCTAAAAAAGATGCACGTGAGGCCTCGACAGCTGAGAGACATGCAAGTGACTTAAGACATGCAGGTGAAAGAAACTATTGATTTGTGAGATGAGAAACTTTCTTATAAACTTTTTATTTTCTAACTCAAAATTGCAAAAAATCTAGGTCGACACAACAGCCTTAAACGTCTACAAACTCTCACTTAAGCTCAAGCGCACAAAAAGGCAATAAGTAAACCAATATCATTAAAAAAGGCCTTGTCAATATAGAGGATATACTGTCCCTGACAAAAGTCTTGTCGCTTATCTATTTTGTAGAAACACCTGCTATTAACCTGATTTTTAATTCATCAATTGGTGTTAGAAAAAGCTCATATGAAAAGCTAAAACCCTCCCAAATGATGTTTAATGCACTGAAATAAATTAGTTTCACTGAAAAGATTAGTTTTACTGAAAAAGATTTACTTAATCAAGACAGAAAGGTCAAATTTTGGCAAGACAAAAGTTTTGTCCTATAAAGAAATTGAACAAATTGACTGTAAATATAAAAATATGTCAGCAAATTAAGTAGTGGTGCTGTGAGATCCAAATTTAATATCTTGCATGACTTCCATGAGCTTGAAGGACTGCGGTTTGGCAAGGACTCACCTACCTAGAGGAATTGGAAATCATTCGGTAGGCTATGTGGCAAGTGAATACACAAGAAGCAACATTTATCCACAAACTTTAAATAATTTATCTATTTCATTAAATAATGAAGTATGGGTAACGGGGTATACCTATATTAACGGAGGATGGGGAAATTATCAAGACAAAAGTTTTGTCGCCTATAAAGAAATTGAACAAATTGACTGCAAATACAAAAATATGTCAGCAAATTAAGTAGTGGTGCTGTGAGATCCAAATTTAATATCTTGCATGACTTCCATGAGCTTGAAGGACTGCGGTTTGGCAAGGACTTGTACAAGTTATTTAATGAAGTCATCAGGAATAGCAAAGAAAGCAGTATTGCATGCCTCCCAGAGTTCATCAATATTCTTCGGTTTCGTCTTCCATGCTTCCTCTTTCATCCTACCCCACATATGCTCAATGATGTTCATGTCTGGTGACTGGGCTGGCCAATCCTGGAGCATCTTGATCTTCTTCGCCTTGAGGAACTTTGATGTGGAGATGGAAGTGTGCGATGGAGCACCATCCTGCTGCAGAATTTGGCCTCTTTATGGTTGGGAATTTAAGAGGTAGCTAAGATTTCTTGGTATTTTAGACTATTGAAGTTGCCTTCCACCCTGCAGATCTCTTGCACATACGGATGTAACCCCAGACCATGATTTTCCCCACCAAACTTCACTGTTTTTGGGTGAATCTCGGATCCATGCGGCTCCAGTAGTTTTCCTGCAATATTTGCGCGACTGTGGTGTAATTCAACAGAAGATTCATCTGAAAAATCTACCTTCTGCCACTTTTCCAGCATCCATCCTTTTAGCAGGCTGTGGGCTTTGGCAAATGCCACACGTTTTTCAATTGTCTTTTGTTTAGTGCTGGCTTCTGGGCACTGATTCGACCATGGAGGCCATTTCCAGACAGAATCCGACAAACTGTTCTGGTTGACACAGGGACTTCAGATGACCAGGTCTCGTGGAGCTCTGCTGCAGTGGAAAACAGGCTGGACTTGGATTTTCGAGCCAACAAACGCGGTCCTCTCGAGCAGTTGTCTTGCAGGGTCTGCCTGACCTGAGTTTGTCATAAACGTTTCCAGTCTCTTCAAATCTTTTTTTTAACTTCTGTACTTGACGTTGAGACACTTTGAAGGTGTCTGCCACATCAGCAGTGGATCTGGTCTTCAGCCTCTTGATAATCAAAACTTTAGTCTCAGGGTGAATCTTAGGCATGTTTGCAGATGTCTAGTTGCAGTTGATGTAAAGGTCTAGTGTACTGGGGTTCACACCTGAGATCTAATTGATCCATTATTAGTCACAGGTGAAGCTCAAATGAGAAGGCGACAACACTTATGTCTTTGTAAAAATTCACTCAATGGGCTACCAAGCTGTGAATATTAGAATATTTTTTGACAGTTTCATTTTGCACTGAAACATTATTACAAAAGCTGTTGGGATTAAAATGAGCTATTTCTTGTAAAAAAATCTTGATAAGAAATATATTTCAGCGGCACCAAACAAGCATTCTCACCTCTGCTCCCTTCACTTCACACAGGACTGTTTCTTCCCTGTCCAGGGACGAAACAGACTTAAACCAGACGCAGTGCCAATCATCTTCTACCCCCATTGCCAGGTGAAGGTCAAGGTGAGGCACAACAGTTAGTAAGACTGACTCTGACACACAAGCTGCTATAAGCAGGTACTTCAGTCATGACCATGATTACATCGGTTGTACTCACAGTGAACCACCGACAATCAAGATGAGTGTAGCCAGCTGCAGCCATGAGCATTCTGCAGATCAAGGTGCATACACACTGAAAAACTCCCCCAGTCCTCTAAAGAGGAAGGTGTCATTTATTCAAAGTAGCTTGCATTTTTGCAAGAAAAAATTTAAGCTTCAAGAGTAGAGAGTCAGAAGACTGAAACAGAAAGTGAAGTCTCTCTCTTCAGTTATCGCTGATCTGAAAGAGAAGCTGCTTGTTTCCACCTGCTGTGGTGATATGCTGGAGGCTTCCTTTAACGGTGTTGCTAAAAAAAACTTACAAGGGCCTAGTGCAAGACTAAATCTCATAGAATCTCTGATCATTTGAGATATTTTGCCATGACTCTCAATTTCTACTCTGCAAAAGCTTATCAGTTTGTTCGTGATAGCTTTGATTGTGTTCTACCTCCTCCTCAAACAATCAGGTCTTGGTACAGCAGCATTCCTGCAGACCAAGGCTTTAAAGAGGCATCATTCGATGCCCTCCAATCCCATGTGGAGGGAGGAAGGAAAGATGGTAAGGAGACTGTTTGTGCTCTTATGATGGATGACATGGCCATCAGAAAGCATGTTGAAAATGCTGAAGGGAAATTCCATGGGTATGTTATTGTAGGATGTGGCAAAGTTGATGACTCTTTGGTAGTAGCCAAGGATGCATTGGTCCTTATGGTTATAGCTGTTAATGGATCTTGGAAAATCCCTGTGGCTTACTTTCTCCTTTACGGATTAAGTGGACTAGAGAGAGCGAATATCGTCACACAGGGTCTTTACCAGCTGCATGACATTGGAGTGTGTGTTGTTTCCCTGACATGTAATGGACCGTCTTGTCACTTCACCATGATGCAGGCCCTTGGAGCCAATTTCACAGTTGGAAACATTAGGCTATATTTTCCTCACCCTGCAAATCCAATGCAGGCTGTACATGTTGTTTTTGACGTGTGTCAAATGATTAAACTCTTGAGGAACGCTTTTGCTGATGGACGTGTTTTCCATTCAGTCAGTGGCAAAAAGATTAGGTGGCAATACCTAGAAGACCTCAACAAACTTCAGTAGACTGAGGGCTTGAGGCTGGGTAATAAGCTGAAGATGGCACACATTCTGTGGAGAAATCAGAAGATGAAGGTAAATCTTGCTGCTCAAGTTTTCACCAGCAGCGTTGCAGATGCCCTTGGATTCCGCAACAAGTAGCTTCTCTTGCCTCAGTTTCATGGTTCTGAGGAAACCGTTGAATTTCGGAGAACAATCGATGTAGCTTCTTTTTTGTGATATTTTTGTGATGTTTTTCTCCTTACAGCAGCCAACATCCAGAAACAGGCAATTTAAGCGAACCCAAAGGCTCTTTTTAGATCCATCCACCCTGCACATCACAGGTGTGTACATATCTATTATTATGCTTTTGTTATTATGCTATTTGAAACAATGTACTACTACAGTTCTGTGGCCTTATAGGAAGCAATTTTTTTGTTTTGTTTTTTGTTGCTGTTGTTTTTTTTTAGTGCAACAACAGCATTGACCTGAAGAGAGAAGTGGTAATTAAAGGCTTGAGTCAATACCTCAAGGAAGACTATAGTGCCTTTATCAAGGAGTACTTGGTAAGATATGTGAACATTTTGTTTCATTGTTCCTTGATTGTACATGACAGGGAGTCAGCTACCTTCACTATGTGTAATGTAATACCTATTCTGAACTTCTTAAATCTTGCCCATGAAAAATATCGAATAACTTTGCCCCAGCCCTCAGTGTTCCTGTTCAGTGCTCAATGTTTAGGGATGTTTTGTTTTGACCTTTACACATTCACACAATGTTTGTGTTTCTTGTGCTCTGTAACTTCAAGGACTGTGAGCAGGCTGAGAAAGCAAAAGACAAGATGGTCCTAGGGATCTGTGTGGTCCATGCAGAGGGTACACAACAACCACCAAAAGAAGTGACAATTGTAATTGAGGAGTAGAGGTACTCAGGAAAATTCAGACTGTGCTGTGTGCCATCACTTTGCTCATGGGCATAATTGATGCTCTGGATTTGAGGTACCCATCCAACCTGCAGCAAACTTTCGAGGTATTTCAAAAACTTTTTCTGAATCTGGATAGACAAAGGCTATCAGAGTCCAAAAGCTGAAGCTTTAGGTGTTTGATTAGATCCGTTTGTTTTTCTTTTTTTTACATGTATTTTATCTGCATATCTATTATAGAGCCCGATCTCACGAAAATGTGTATCAATAGTACGAGTGTGCAATCTCGTAGAATGTACACGCCAAAACTCATTTTGGCATGCATATGGTACGCCGTTTTTGGCGTGCATATGATACGCACTTTATGGCGTATTATATGTATGAACCCCCCATACCCCCACCCTCACCCTACCCAAAAGCGTGTCATTTACACGCCATAAAGTGCGTATCATATGCACGCCAAAAACGCAGCGTACCATATGCACGCTAAAACTCATTTTGGCGCATACATTCTACGAGATTTCACACTAGTACTATTTATACGCATTGTCATGAGATCGTGTTGACCGAAACACACAGTAGATCCTTCAAGCAGACATACTTTGACAGAAATGTCATGTGGTTTTATGGTTATGGTTTAGAACTTCATAATGATACATATTCAAAGTCAGTGGTCTCAAAACTTCTTTATCAAACAAACACAGTGATTTATCTCAGCTACCTGCGATTGATTGGAATGTTGATATATATTTTTTTATTACTTGGATTGGTGGAAATAAGCGCAAACCATGCATCTCACACACACACACACACACACATATAGAGACACACGCCGCGCCAAGCAAACTACGTTGCAGACAGTATGATCCGAACTTCCGCGATTTTATTTTTCCTTCAAATATCTAGAGAGTGAACAACGCACATCAAGAAAATAATGTTATTTCACTATTTAAGATAGCCCGTCGGCACGCCGGGCTTACGTTTTGGAAAATACATAGTCCCGGGACGTTGGGCTTTACGAGCCCTGGCCCATACATGTCCGAGCCTGATCCTGAATCGCAATGAACAAAGACCACCACAAATAAAGGATTCTCCAGCCTTTGACAGTGAGCTAATTATGTTCTTTAAGACACGTATAATCAGTAGATCTATATCTGTAACAATGTAATACTATCACATATAAAAAAAATGTTTTACTCACATAAATGTGTTGCTTCATTCATTCAGAAATGAAGGAACAAACGCGCAATCTCTTCCCCACATGAGCTGGATATTCATTAAAAAATAAAGTTCATCTATGCAATTATAATATTGGAATCGAAGGAAGCTTATGCATTATGTTTATTGCTTAAAAAGTTGGATCCGGTTTAGCTCTATGTTAGGCCTGTGTCATGTCAGTGGCACGAGTCGGTGGGCGGGGCGAGGCAGTGTTTCATCACACGATGACGTCAAGGTGTGGCATATTCTGAGATTGATTGTTTTCTGGGCCTGGTGTCAATAAAAGCTTTTCTTTGACTAACAAGGAAGTTTTCAGCTCCGAAACTTACAGAATATTCTTATATTACCATGACCTTTTATATATCAAGAGGTAAAGGAAAGTTGATTCCTCAATTCATCACCCCTTTAAACAGCTTACAAAAAGAACAACTCTAAAAGGTATGTGCATCACTATTTGTGGGGTGAGGTTGTGAAATGGTTTGGAGCTGGGGTTAAAACATTGTACAAACATTAAACAGTTTAAAAAGTTATATAAAAACTCTTTATTAAAAGGATATGAAGAGGAATAGAGGTGATGGTGAGTGTGGGTTAAAATATTGATTGCATTGTGATATATAAATATCGGGTGAAGAGTTGTTTGCTGCAAATGTACACTAAAAGTTTGGTTGGTGTTTAAATTTATTGTATATTTGTTATCTTGCTAAGAATATAAAATGATATGTATATATATATATATATATATATATATATATATATATATATATATATATATATATATATATATATATATATATATATATACTGGAATTTCTTAGAAGGATTTCTTAAATATTGTATTTTTGCTTGGTATGGTACAAAATACGGAATGTATTTTTATTTAAATTATATATTTTGTGTTGTTCAAAATAATTAAAGAAAGACAAAAGAAGCACATCTTCATGATTTCTTAACATTTGCTTTATGAAAATTGCATTCTATGTTTTCACTTCACTTAAAGCCATCAATGATGCATTTATACAGGTTAGTAACTGTACTATTACTCACAATAAGTATTTATAAGAACACAACATGGCTATTAAAGGGGTCATGAATTGGGAAATACATTTTCCCTTGATCTTTTGATGTATTAAAGGCTATAGTAATATAGAATATCCTTTAAGTTTCAGAACTGAAAATGTCCTTGTTAGTCAATAAAAAGCTTGACAGCTGGCTCAGCAAACGATCGATCTGCGAATGAGCTTCCCTGTGATGTCAGAGAGCAGTGAAACGCCCCCTCAAGATGAATGCTTAATTCTGTAGCCCCGCCCACCGACTCGTGCCTGACTCAGGGTGCGTCTTAATCTGCTGCCTAGTTCAGTAGTCAGGCCAATGATCAGGGTGTCAGCCCATTGACTGATGCCCTGACTACTGAATTAGGGAGCTGATTAGTGATGTTACGTTCGTACATCATAGTCCATTGACTCAAATTTCTCGTTTGCTGAAATTCCTCTCTTCACAGCTGTGTAGCGCTATTTGCAGCAAGCGCATGTGCAGCTCTGTGGACTGTTTCATTCTTTCAAAGAATGACAAAACCTTGAGCCAATAGTGTTCGAGTATGATATGTGACGGAGCATGTGATTTGTTGAATTCATTGAACGAATCGCCCTTTACTGACCGATATGCTTGAGTCTGAGCGAGATCTTGTTCGTGAACAAACTGAACAAACTGGTACATATTGTGTAATTGGTGTGATCTACTGAAGCGAACACACCCATCACTGACCGCTGCTTTGAGTCTGAAAGCGACATCATGACTTTGCGTAAACATACACGCCACTTTCTAAAGCCCAAAATAGCATGTTATCTGTACGCATTTTGAGCTATCCGTGTATATGTCTCACGTGTGTTTTCCATGTGTATGTACGCGAAGCGAACCATCATTTCCGCGTATGTCTCACGCCATGTGATTCTGCGTGTATGTACGCCAAAACGAACCAGTATGTGTGTGTCCACAATGTAAATGTATTTATAAACATAATAAATGATGGGGTTTTTTAAAATGTAAAAATGCAAAATGTTTCTTGTGATGGGTAGGTTTAGGGGCAGTGTGTGTGTGTGTGTGATGGGTAGGTTTAGAGGTAGGGGCAGTGTAGGGGGATAGAATGAAAGGGTGTTGATAAACACTCTAAAAAGCGATTATGCGTCTTAATAGCGCACTAAAATGCATACGAATTGCCGTCATACATACGGCATTTCATGAGATCAGTCTGCTGAAAGAGAGAGGGATCTTGTTCTTGACTGGTACATCTCGTACGTGGAAATGAATAACAGTGTAACCAGTAAGTCATCTAGCATATGAGTCAGTCTCGTTCAGCAATCAACAGAAAGCAAATGCAAAGCGCAGTTATAGACATAGGCTACGCTTGTTTGTAACTCGCACGTTTACCGTAATCCCAGATATATGAATGTGTAAATGTCTGACCAAACAATTAAAATGTTAATCATGCAAGAAAACATTATGATTTGGTCATCTAAACCACTTATTTTATTTAATGAGTAAATAATGCACACATTTAAATAAAGTCAAATCAGTTTTTTAAGTAAATACGTTCGTTGACTTAAAGGGTTAGTTCACCCAAAAATGAAATTTATATCATTAATGACTGACCCTAATGTCGTTCCACACCCGTAAGACCTCCGTTCATCTTCGGAACACAGTTTAAGATATTTTATATTTAGTCCGAGAGCTTTCTGTTCCTCCATTGAATGTATGCATGGTATACTGTCCCTTTCATGAAAGGTAATAAAAACATCATCAAAGTAGTCCATATGTGACATCAGTTGGTTAGTTAGAATCTGTCACAATGGACCAGTGTGAGTGCCCGCGATCACCAGAGGGCACTCCAACCCAGACTTTCATTCTACCATAGACTACATCTCCCATAATCCTTTGCCCTGACTCATCATCACTCAATGATTACATCCACCTGCACCCCATTACCTTGTTAGCTCACACTATAAAAATACCCTTTTGCCTGTCTCCTCTGTTTTGTTTGCTTGATTGGACTGATTGCTTGTGTATGACCTTCTGCCTGTTTTCTGACTACGATTGTGGATTACCCTCTAATAAAGCTGCATTTGGATCTTCAACCCTCTGTCTCAGAGCAGTCGTGACAGAAGACTTCGCCTTCACTGACAGAGTCATCATGGTTTTTATAGTGTGAGCTAACAAGGTAATGGGGTGCAGGTGGATGTAATCAATGAGTGATGATGAGTCCGGGCAAAGGATTATGGGAGATGTAGTCTATGGTAGAATGACAATCTGGGTTGGAGTGCCCTCTGGTGATCGGGCACTCACACTGGTCCATTGTGACAGAATCTCTTGAAGCATCGAAAATACATTTAGGTCAAAGAATAACAAAAACTACGACTTTATTCAGCATTGTCTTCTTCAAACATTGTTTGTTTACAATCCACGAAAAAAGATTTGAATGGTATTGAATCAGCGTATTGATTCATTCGGATCGCGTATCAAAATGGCGTGTCAAAATTCTATGTATTTTCGATGCTTCAAGAGATTCTAACTAACCACCAACTGATGTCACATATACCCATATAAAGGGTGTGGAACGACATTAGGGTGAGTCATTAATTACATAAATTTCATTTTTGGGTTAACTAACCCTTTAAGACATAACACATAAGAGACTCTTTTTGTCACTCGCTGGCATATTTATGTAATATAAAAAATGGTCATTGAGAATCATTTTGGTGAACAAACTAAAAATGAAATCTCTTGAAAGAATCTAAATTTTCACCACTAGAGCAGATTGAGATGCACCCATAGATAAATAACATAGGCCTACATGTGTGGAGCTAAACCAGATAAACCAGGGCCTGTCCGACGGGCTATCTTAAATAGAGAAAAATAATATCCCTTTCTTGATGTGCGTTGTTCAATCTCTTCACTTGATATTTAAAAGAAAAATATAATTGCAGAAGTCTTGAACATGCTGATTTGTCTCAAGTAAGTTTTGCAGCTGTGTGTGTGTAATAGTGATGCAGTTCATGGTTATATCCACTAATCGGGCAGGCCAATTAATAAAAAATAACATTCCAATTAATTGATGGTGGATGAGAGATAAATTATTGTGTTTGTTTGATAAAGACATATTGTGAGCCCTGTGGGTGAATCATTCCAGTTGCCGTTTTCAAAACTATTCCCACATGTACTGACCGAGACAAAGCTCATTATAATATGCGAAACTGCTATCCAATCATAGCAATGGGCGTTTACCTCCAAATCTTCAATACGGCACGCCAATAAAAACCGAGTGTTCCAGGAACTGATGTTTTTGAATGTAAAAACCATGCAAATGTCATAAGTTGACGTCAGACAAGTATCATTTTTTTTGTTTTTAAAAAGCCAATTCATGACCCCTCTAATATCAATTTATTCACTACTTTGACAGAAATCTGAATGACTAAAAAGTAATTGTAACTACAATATAATAACATTATGGCATACATTCATGAAACTATAGGACTGACTAATTAAAGGTGTCATAAACTGGCTTTTGAATTTTTTTTATACTAATGTCTGAGGTCAACTTTAGACGTTTGTGTGGTTTTTACATTCATAATGAATAAGTAATAGGCTATTTTTGGTAGCCCGACTGGAAAACACATAGCCCCGGTACGTTGAATTTGTAAGTTGTTACATCTGCATCGCATTTTTGTTTTATTCCTCTTTCTTTCATTCTTGGGCTTCACGATTGGTTGGTTATCATGTCAGTCATCATTTGCCAACGAGTTGACACCCTCCAAAGAACCAATCTGTGCTCACCTTCACTGTATAAAGAGGAAGGAGGCGCCAAGAGGAAGGAGGCGCCTGTTTTCTCTTGTTTGATTTGAGTCTTGCATTTTGTTGCTAGCCTCCCCGATTGTCTTCAAAGAAAACAAATCACTCAAGAAGCATTTGTCTCTTACAGCTATTACAGTCACTCACATGAATTTGCCACAAAAACCTATAAATAGACTGGATGTCTAACTTAACAGGTTTGGCAAAATGACTCAGCTTTGGTAAGCATAATCTGTATCTCTCTTACACTGTATTCAATAAAATACTCGTGGTGGTGATTTATTTCCGTATTGAGAAAAACAATTCTATTATGCAATCATTATATGCACTCGTGTTACGGTTACTAGTTCTCATATAACTCAGGTAAAACTACATACAGGACATCATACCACAAGTTTACAACACAATGACATCGAATGTTACACAGGTCCATGCATAAATGAATATATGTCGGCTAACAGTCTGTAATACATGATGCCGCGGTGTATGCGCGTTAATGTGCATGTGTAGTCCATATATAGTTGCAGGCTTACCCTGTGACAATATCTGTCTCTGCCTGATTTATCTGCCTAAAGTCATCAGTAACTGAACACGTTTTTTTTTAATTTGTTTGTTTAAACTTATTTAACTTAACATGTATATTACACACCCTATTACTCCTAGACATCTTAAATAGTGAGGCGTAACACAAGCCCTGGCCCATACATGTTCGAGTCTGATCCCAAATTGCAGGACAATGAACCAATTACACCTCAAATACAAAGGATTTATACTCAACTTACCACGCTGTCACAGGCTTGAGTATTTGATGTTTAGTCAGACACAATCAGTATCAAACAATCAGTAACAATGCAGTACTATCACATATAAAAAACATTTTTACTCACATATAAGTGTGTTGCATCATTCCTATCAGATCCAATACAGAAGTTTATAAGGCCAATATAGTCATCCATTTGACCCTTAAACACTCATCACTGTGACCTGTATAAACTGGTGGGCTGGCACTCCCTTCAAATCCAGCAGCTCCATCATTGGTTTATCTTTATATACACGACAATCTTGGACAAGACACCTTACGATTCCAACCTCCACCTTTAAGCAGAACCTCCAAAACACCATAGTTGACTCTTGTTCCTGCTGATAATCCTAAACCATATTTATACACACTTACTTAAGCACTTTATTCTGTTTTTTATTTTCTTCCTTTGCTGTCTACTACTTTTAATTTCTTGTTCTGTGTCATGTGCATGATTATGTACAGTATTTATTTCTGTAGCCTCTTGGCCATATCATGTTTGTAAATGAGAAGAGGTTCTCAAACAGTTTACCTGGATAAATCAAGGTTATAGAAAATAAATAAAAGAAGGCACAGGATAGGTTTTTAATTTGTCTGCAAATCCAGTCTCCACATTGAAATGAAGCAAACAAACGTGCAATGTCTTCCCCACGTGAGCTGGATCTTCATTAAAAATAAAGTTCATCCATGCATTCCTAATATTGTAATCTGAGTTAAGTTTATGCTGCATGGTTATTGCTTGGAAGTTCGAGCCGGTTTAGCTCCACAGGGCTTTGTTATTTATCATGTCGCGCGAGTTGGTGGGTGGGGCTACAGGATTTGCCGTTCTTCTATCTTCTGTTGAGGTGGCGTTTCACTGAACTCTGACATCACAGGTACGAACATTCGCAGATCGATTGTTTCCTGAGCCAGATGGCAATGAAAGCTTTTGTTTGACTAACAAGGAAGTTTTCAGTTCTTAAACTTACAGGATATTTTATATGACCATTAACTTTTATACAGTGGGTACTGAAAGTATTCAGACCCCCTTAAATGTTTCACTCTGTTATATTGCAGCCATTTGCTAAAATCACTTAAGTTCATTTTTTTCACATTAATGTACACACAGCACCCCCTTTTGACAGAAGAAAAAAACAGAGTTGTTAACATTTTTGCAGATTTATTAAAAAAGAAAAACTGAAAATGACATGGTCCTAAGTATTCAGACCATTTGCTGTGACACTCATACAGTGAGGAAAATAAGTATTTGAACACCCTGCTATTTTGCAAGTTCTCCCACTTGAAAATCATGGAGGGGTCTGAAATTGTCATCGTAGATGCATGTCCACTGTGAGAGACATAATCTAAAAAAATAATAATCCAGAAATCACAATATATGATTTTTTAACTATTTATTTGTATGATACAGCTGCAAATAAGTATTTGAACACCTGCCTATCAGCTAGAATTCTGACCCTCAAAGACCTGTTAGTCTCTCTTTAAAATGTCCACCTCCACTCCATTTACTATCCTAAATTAGATGCACCTGTTTGAGGTCGTTAGCTGCATAAAGACACCTGTCCACCCCATACAATCAGTAAGAATCCAACTACTAACAATGCCAAGACCAAAGAGCTGTCCAAAGACACTAGAGACAAAATTGTACACTTCCAGAAGGCTGGAAAGGGCTACGGGGAAATTGCCAAGCAGCTTGGTGAAAAAAGGTCCACTGTTGGAGCCATCATTAGAAAATGGAAGAAGCTAAACATGACTGTCAATCTCCCTCGGACTGGGGCTCCATGCAAGATCTCACCTTGTGGGGTCTCAATGATCCTAAGAAAGGTGAGAAATCAGCCCAAAACTACACGGGAGGAGATGGTCAATGACCTGAAAAGAGCTGGGACCACCGTTTAAGGTTACTGTTGGTAATACACTAAGACGTCATGGTTTGAAATCATGCATGACACGGAAGGTTCCCCTGCTTAAACCAGCACATGTCCAGGCCCGTCTTAAGTTTGCCAATGACCATTTGGATGATCCAGAGGAGTCATGGGAGAAAGTCATGTGGTCAGATGAGACCAAAATATAACTTTTTGGTCAATTCCACTAAACGTGTTTCGAGGAAGAAGAATGATGAGTACCATCCCAAGAACACCATCCCTACTGTGAAGCATGGGGGTGGTAGCATTATGCTTTGGGGGTGTTTTTCTGCACATGGCACAGGGCAACTGCACTGTATTAAGGAGAGGATGACCAGGGCCATGTATTGCAAGATTTTGGGAACAACCTCCTTCCCTCAGTTAGAGCATTGAAGATGGGTCAAGGCTGGGTCTTCCAACATAATGACCCGAAGCACACAGCCAGGATAACCAAAGAGAGGCTCTGTAAGAAGCATATCAAGGTTCTGGCATGGCTTAGCCAGTCTCCAGACCTAAACCCAATTGAGAATCTTTGGAGGAGCTCAAACTCTTGAGTTTCTCAGCGACAGGCCAGAAACCTGACTGATCTAGAGAAGATTTGTGTGGAGGAGGGGGCCAAAATCCCTCCTGTGTGCAAACCTGGTGAAAAACTACAGGAAATGTTTGACCCTGTATTTGCAAACAAAGGCTACTGTAGCAAATATTAACATCGATTATCTCAGGTGTTCAAATACTTATTTGCAGCTGTATCATAATACTTATTTTCCTCACTGTATATTTACCTCAGCTGCTGTCCATTTCTTCTGATCATCCTTGAGATGTTTCTACGGATTCATTTGAGTCCAGCCGTGTTTGATTATACTGATTGGACTTGATTTGGAAAGCCACACACCTGTCCATATAAGACCTTAAAGCTCACAGTGCATGTCAGAGCAAATGAGAATCATGAGGTCAAAGGAACTGCCTGAAGACCTCAGAGACAATTGTGGCAAGGCACAATTCTGGCCATGGTTACAAAGATGAATGCGGCTAAGTACAGGGATATCCTGGACGAAAACCTTCTCCAGAGTGCTCAAGACCTCAGACTAGGCTAAAGGTTCACCTTCCAGAAAGCCAATGACCCTAAGCACACAGCTAAAATAACGACGTGGCTTCACAACAACTCTGTGACTGTTCTTGAATCGCCCAGCCAGAGCCCTGACTTAAACACAATTGAGCATCTCTGGAGAGACCTGAAAATGGCTGTCCACCAATGTTTACCATCCAACCAGACAGAACTGGAGATGATCCCCAAATCCAGGTTTGAAAAACTTGTTGCATCTTTCCCAAAAAGACTCATGGCTGTATTACTGCTTCTAATAAATACAGAGCAAAGGGTCTGAATACTTAGGACCATGTGATATTTCTGCAAAAATGTCAACAATTCTGTATTTTTCTGTCAGTATGGGTGCTATGTACATTAATGAGGGAAAAAAATGCACTTAAATTATTTTAGAAAATGGCTGCAATATAACAGAGAGTGAAAAATTTAAAGGGGTCTGATACTTTCCATTACCCACTGTATATCAAAAGCTCAAGGAAAAGTAGATTCCTGACCCCTTTAATACTTATAAATCAGTGTAAAATGAATTATGAGCACGCACATTGAAAAAGCGACATTTATATGATATAATTAATGTAACTATACCTGTTATTATAATGCATTCTAGCTCTTAATGAGTCTTTATAAAATATATTCATAGAATAGTAATACTTGCTTATAATTAAGTATAAACAGAGCTATAATACATTATAAACATATCGTTTATAAAAAGGGTTAGGGTATTGTTGCCAATGATTCACAAATTCCAACTTTAGCTTATACTGAATATTAAAATTATTATTGTATTACTTGTACTGCATGGGTCTGAACTTAAAACTTTGCTCACTTAGACATCTTTGGGCAATGCTTTTCATATGGACATGTAGACTAGATACATGAGTGAAACACTTCCCACATGAAGAGCACTGGTGCGGCTTCTCTCAGTATGAATTCTCTTGTGATCTTTCAGGTGTGATGACTGAGTGAAACTCTTTCCACAGTGTGAGCACTTGCGGTTTCTCTCAGTATGAATCCTCTGGTGTGATTTTAAGTTGCTTGGTTTAATAAAGGTCTTCCCACAGTCAGAGCAAACATAAGGTCTCACACCAGTATGGATCACCTCGTGCTGTTTTAAATACTTCAGTACTGAAAACTCTTTCCACATAAAGAACAAATGTAAGGCATCACAGCAGCATGAGATTTAAGGTGTCTTCTGAAGTATGATTCCAAAACAAATGCTTTATCACACTGATCACAGCTGAATGATCTCACTCCAGAGTGACGCAGATGATCTTTGAGGGCACTTTTCTGAGTGAAACTCCTTCCACACTGAGTGCATGTGAACGGTTTTTCTCCAGTGTGAATTCTCATGTGATCATTGAAGTGTCCTTTGCGACTGAAACTCTTTCCACACTGAGTGCATGTATGAGGCCTCTTTCCAGTGTGAATTCTCATGTGCACATTAAGGTTTCCTTTAGTTGTGAAACTTTTTCCACACTCAGAGCAGATGAAAGATCCATTGTCTCCAGTTTTTCCTGCTTGTTTCTGTGTGAAATCCTTTTCGGTCTGTGAAATGATGTTTCCATCTTCTTTTGTGAAATGCTGAGCTTTTTGAAACTGATGATATTTGTCTTCATTCACTTCCATTGTGTCTAAGATCAATATAATAAATTCCCATAATTCAATTAAAGAAGGACAAAGAAAAAACATAAAAAATATTTTATTCTTAATTTAGCACAAATCTTGTCTTCTATTGACTGTTATCTAAATGTTTAAAATGTTTTAATTTTAAAGTTTCCTCATCAGTTGTTCAAGAGAATGAGGGAAAACACCAACCTATTTGTTCCTCTGTATCTTCATCTTTTATTCTGCAGGGTTCTTCCTTAAACTCCATCTTTACAATAGTATGCCAGTAGTTTCTCCTGGAGTAATTCCTCCTGTATCTTCTTCTCCTGTGGGAAGATGGGAATTTAAACTTTCCAGCATTTAAGCTCAAACAGTTTCACTGACTGAAGGTGTGAATTGTTTAGCAGATGCTCATCACACTTGCTAATCTCAATTATCCAGTTGTAAATGTTTTGCTCTAACAGTCAATTGGAAACAATTCCATAACATTTACATTTAATCATTTAGCATACCATTTAATACAAAGCTACTTACAAATTAGAAAAACAATAGAAACAATCAAACCAACATAAGGGCAACAATATGCAAATACTGTGCCTTGTCCCAGTTAGTCTAGCACAGTACACATAGAACATTAAAAAAAAAAAAATAATAATAATAATAATATATATATATATATATATATATATGTGTAGAACAGTAAGTGATGGTATTAATGAGTCAAGTGTTGAGAAAAGATGCGTCTTCAGCAGTTTATTGAAAATGGCTAAAGACTCAACAGCTCGGATCGAGTAAGGACCAGTCAAGGTAAAGGTATGTGAATTCGATTTTGTTCCTTTTTGGGATGGCACCACAAGCCGTGCGTTCACTTGTAGAATGCAAGTTTCTGAAGGGCACAAGTAGTGAGTTTAGGTATAGGGGTGCAAATTCAGTGGTTGCTCTGTAGGCAAATATCAGTGTATACGCCATTTATTTTGTTTGCATACTTTTTCGTTCTCAGAATCACACGTACGCACATTTCAGAAATAGTAATATAAATTGTAGGATGGTTTCTATGCAACATTTTATAAACTTTGTGAAAATATTTCTGCCTCATACATAGATAAGGATCCTTATCGGATTGCAAGTTATTTCAAACACTAGCTGTTATCTGAAAGTGTGTTTTGAGCTAAAAATGGTTAAAATGCTGAAGTTAGCTGTAGCCTGATATAATAACATGGAAAATGAGCAGCGGTTTTGACCTTCTCCTGACACATGTAAACTCTGCCTTTGTTCATGACCACACAATTGATAAGCCCCAGTTGTAACTGCACATACGGCTCAACTACGATCCCTATACTTCACATCGCACATCCTGCAATGTGCCTATGGCGGATGAGCACATCGCCATTGTAATACTAAAACTATACATGTGCAGCCCTACAGTACAGTAAGTTATATTTCACAAACAATTTAACAACTTACTGTTAAGCCACAGCTTGACTGCTCCTGCCTGAACAAGAGACCTCCTTACTGAAGTGAAAGTTACTAAAGTGACCTAGGTCACCAGTAGCAAATAATTGAGTGCAGACAAACTACGTAATTACACCATTACGCATTCAAGCATTTTATCTATGTTGTATGTTCTGTAAAAAAATGTTTTTATAGCTGCGGCATATGCGCCAATGGCGATATATCTGCCACAGGCTCACAACGGCAGACCGATAAATCAGTCGGGCTCTACTTACAGCCACTCTCAATATCCAGCTAGGAATAGAGAGCTAGCTTTGAAAGCATAATATAACACCCTCCTTCAGAGTGTCTTAAAGCTACGCCTCTTCCAAAACACATGAACACGTACAGCAAACAAAAGCATGTGTCCAAATGTCCTGCAGTATAACAAACCACGCCCCTAAAATTACACCATCTACCTCAAGTTGTGCTCCCTATAATGAAACAGCCATTTATGATGTAATCAGAGCCCCTCCTCTTGATTTGGTGATATCACCACAAGTACTGCTCATCTTCTGTTTCACTTTCCTTGCTTTTAAAGCTTACTATCACCACCTAGTGATAAGACGTACAAATCACTAGACGCCGTAAGTCATCCTGTTTGTTTTCATCAGTTTTTAAAGTAAGGTATTCTAAATAAAACGCTCAATTTTATGGAAGGGTATGTGCATGAAAAATGATATATTTTACTATAAAAATAGTTTAATCAATGAAATCCACGCTTCTTGTAACATGTTGTAATATTTAGTAGATGTAACTTGGAGAGGCGTGGTTTGTAATACTGCGGGATGCAGACAGAATCTTCTCAACAAAACCATCACAAGAGACAGCATTAAACTACTTCATGTCTCAAAGCACATAACATTATAATTATAATAAACAAACTTAAAGAACTTTGACCAGTACCACCTGACTGCAGATGATTCATTTCAGCATTTATAGTGTTGTCATTGAAAGCAGGGCTTCAGACTAACTGTATTATCATTCATAATGTCTTAATATTAATTCAAAAGCAAAACGAGTGAAAAAAATTGATATCTGACATGGCAGTTGCTTCAATGGATTTAGGGGTGTGGTCCTGGTCAAGACAATCTCCTGAACTGCAAACTAAATGTCAGAATGGGAAAGAAAAGGTGATTTAAGCAATTTTGAGCGTGGCATGGTTGTTGGTGCCAGACAGGTCGGTCTGAGTATTTCACAATCTGCTCAGTTACTGGGATTTTCATGCACAAAAAGGGTTTATCAAGAATGGTGTGAAAAGGGAAAAACATCCAGTATGCAGCAGTCCTGTGGGCGAAAATGCCTTGTTTAGGGCATATAGGCTATAATTTCCGCAATCATGGAATCGCGGAATCGGCATATTAACGCTTTACATGCACGCCGTAAGTGCGGCTGCGCTGAAGCTGTGTATGGAGAGCTGGAGTCTCGCGCCCGTTGTGCTTTTACAACACAGACAGCGTTTGTCTCGAGCAACTGAACCGCAGCTTGTGCATTGTTTATTCAGACGAATATTTTCCATTCTGTCCGATTTTCCGATGTTCTTCTCCGACCCCTGTCTGTCTCGTGCTTTGATTTATGATAGGCAGCATATATCTGTTGCAAATGCGACTGTGTTCCCCTCTGTCCCAAACACTTGCATATAACATGCTGTAATTACGTAGTTTACATGACAAAAATAACCTTAAATTTAAGATATGCCTGTAGTTTTAATAATTTAAACAAGCCTTTGAAGAGCAAAAACTTCTGACACTGTTGTGTTTTAGTTTATTTTATTTTAAAAAATCCCAGCGCTGGATGTCATATGGTGCTTGTGAAACACACAGAACACTTCACTCCTTGATTTCATGGTGAAATTATATTTTTCATTTTTAATCAGGACTATTTTCAGCTTTACATTTTTTACTTACTAGTACTGTATGGAAAAGATTATTCTTATTCATTTTTATTTTGGTAAATTCAATTCATTTTTTATTTGGTAAATATTATTTTGGTAAAAAAAAAAAAAATTACTTGAAAGAAAAAGCTAATGGAGCACTTTCATTTAAACCTATATAAACTAATAACATTAATTTTACTGGACAGTTTAAAGCTCATAATTAATATTTTGTTTGTTGTAAAAGGTAAACAGGTAAGATTTAACACATTAATCTCAAAACAATACGTCCCCTAATTATTTATGTAGTAAAAAAAAAATTAGTTATTAAGTGTACAATGACAATACATTATTATCCCTTAAATATCCTTAATAGTCTTTTTTGAACTTGTTTGTTTGTCTTTGGCTCAAAGCCACTTGCTGCAAACGTTTCTTTGTGGAAGCGTCACGTTAATTTCAAGTGAGTGAGATCAAATATTTCATTTTGTGTCTAATTATTTCCCAGACATAGTTTAGGTATTGAAGTCAAATTTAACTTGCCTTGCATTCGCAGTGGGCGATGGTCACAAAGACGACTCGGAAGATTTGTGAAACATTAGTGTTTCCCCCCTATTGCTTTTTGCTCTAAACTCTGACCAGCTGATAATACCTAGAATATCAAAATCAACTCCAGGTGGTCGATCCTTTTCCTATTTAGCACCTAAACTCTGGAGCAGTCTTCCTAGCATTGTTCGGGAAGCAGACACACTCTATCAGTTTAAATCTAGACTAAAAACACATCTCTTTTCTATGGCATACACATAAAACACTTTTTCATAAAGTCTTTTTCATAACTTTTTCATTAAATGATTATTAGGCTGCATTATCTAGGTCAGCCGGAACCAGGAACACTTCCCATAACACCTGATGTACTCGTTACATCATCAGAAGAATGGCATCTATGCTAATGTTAGTATCTCTGTTTTATCCCGAGGTCTACTGCAGTCAGCCGGATCCAGGCTTTATCCAGATCAGACAGTGGACCTGCACCCAGATGTGACCAACACATGACCCTGAAGTGTCTGCAGAGACCGTGTCATTTAGACTCCCCCCTTAAGGTGCCTCATCGACAAGGCATCCTCAATAAACCTGTCTCCGGCGCAATGACTCCGATTGTTTGAATAGTCCTAGTTAATAATTCTTTAAATCGATATGTCAACCTCAAAACAACCTGTCTCCAGCGTGTTGCCGCCGATCTTTCGAATATTACACTTTAGTAATTGTTTAATCAATACGGCATCCTCAATAAAAACCTGTATCCGAAATGACTCCGATATTTCAAATTATTTATTTTGAATAATTATGTAATTGATACATCATCCTCAATAAACCCGTCTCCGGCGTGTTACCTCAGATCTTTCGAATATTCAGATCTATCATGACCTCTGACCTTTAACATTGCCAGAATAATAATAATACGCTGTTTGTTAATTGGCTAGAGGAGAACTGGCACCCCGACTGAGCCTGGTTTCTCCCAAGGTTTATTTTTCTCCATTAGGTCTCCTGATGGGGTTTTGGTTTCCTTGCCACTGTCGCCTCTGGCTTGGCTTGCTCAGTTGGGGAAAAACAATTTTTCAAATAAATTTCAAAATAAATCTAATTATTAAACTAAATTAACCATATAGACCAAATTACTGATCTAATTACTGATCTAAAGCCCACTTTGTTACTGTATGATAATCGAAATATATTCTGTTGCATTATTTTTCTGTTTAACACTGTGAAGCTGCTTTGAAACAATCTGCATTGTTAAAAGCGCTATATAAATAAAGTTGACTTGACTAATAATTATGATTACTAAACCTATTTAACATCATGTAGTGAACCTATGATAAGCAGTGCACATCGTCTGTTTTATGGCGGATTGCAAATAGCCCAAATATCTCCAAACCACTGAAGTTGAGTGACCTTTCTTGTCAACGATATCTGTGTCTTCCGAGCTGGTTGTGAGCGCTGAATTTTCTTCACTATCGCTCTTTTTTTTTGCTTCACTTCACTCCAATGCTTCAAGCCAGTCAGCCACTGTGACTGTCAACAACACCGCGTGCGGCACCCAGAAGCCTGGTCTGCAAAACGCATGCGCAGTATTACGCATAGCGCACAAGCATTATATCAAGCAGTTGTTATCGTTTTATCAAGAAAAATTATTCGTTTTATCGTCCAGCCCTAGGTGCATGATATTTCTCCTAAAGGCCGTATCCAGATCAGATGGTGGACCTGCGCCTGGACATGACCAACGCATTCCTGAAATGTCTGCAGAGCGTGTCAATTAAACTCTGCCCTTTAAATGCTGCATCGACACAACATCCTTAATAAACCCGTCTCCGGCACAACGACTTCAATCTATCGAATAATCTTAAGAATATCTATTTATCTAATATGACATCTGAACTGTACTGTTGCCAGAATTATTATCATCCACTGTTTGTTCGTCGACCGGGGGAGAACTGGCACCCCGACTGAGCCTGGTTTCTCCCAAGGTTTTTTTTCTCCATTCTGGCCTGAAGGAGTTTTGGTTCCTTGACACCGCTGCCTTTGGCTTTTGGCTTGCTCAGTTGGGGACACCTAAATTTCAACTATATTACCGATCTCCCCACATTGGCCCTCATTTATCGAAAGTGCGTACACCAATTTACCAGCGTACACCCAAAACCATGGTGACTTTGAGATTTATCAATATGGACGTTGGCGTACGGCACGCTTTGAGTTAGTGCGAAAATGCGCAGAAAAACAATTCCTGACACCACAAAACGCACTGACAAAGATATGCTATATTATGACCCACTGTAAAAAGAATACAACAACAACTTAGTAATTATAAACTTCAGTGTTTATTTTTTTGCAACATGGACTTCAATGTTTAATTTGTGTGACATTACCAAAGCATTTGATTTGTATATGTATTCCTCCAGTTGCGAGCCTCTGCGCTTAACCTGACGTTTTAGGGTTAGGCCCGGAGAAAATAATAAAAATGATTCTTCTTCTTTTAAATAATAATAAAATAAATAATAACCACATTTTTCTTCTAAAAACAATAAGAGTCATTAATAATAAAAATCATAATAATAAGAAGAAGAATCTTATAAATTGTCATGCAATTATTAATGTGAATGAATGGTACTCCACTTCACATCATCACTATTGGACACCCAATGATGTGATACGAAATTAAATGCTAATTGTTTCAAAACACGTGCTGTAAAATAATGCATTGTGAAAGGTAACTTCTCATGCGCTTCTCAACCCCCAAACTATTAACAGTACTCATAATTTGGGTCATTATTTTGTTTTTGTGGGCGCCTTTAATCCCACTCTTTAAACTCCCAAATGAAACAATTTAGTTTTTTTCCACTTCCCTGGTGATGGTCTCGATCTCCACGTCGGAGAAGTTTCGCTTCTTTGCCGTCTTCCGTGTGTCCATGGCGTAAAATGAGGGTGTAGGGGAGGCAGACTTATATAGGGGCGTGTTATTCTAATGACGATCGTTTTCAGTCGCGGCATTAATCAAGGGCAGGTATTGCGTACACCTGGATTTCAGAGGTGCGCACAGCTTCATAAATCAGGCGGTGAGAGGAGTGTAAACATATTCTTACACCAACATATACGCCCGTTTCTACGCAAGATTGATAAATGAGGGCCATTGACACTATATAATAATTGAAATTAGCTGAATAACATCAACGTTTTCACCTGAGCGGCTGTACAAAATCTGTTGCATTATTTTCCTGTTAACACTGTGAAGCTGCTTTGAAACAATTGGACTTGTTAAAAGCGCTATATAAATAAAGGTGAGTTGACTTGACTACAGGTTGCACATCACTGAAAACAACAATAAAACTTGTTATGTTTATCATCAAGTGAAAAGTGGTTATTTCGATCTTCCGGTTTGAAAAGAAAAGTTGAACCAAAGTCACAAAAAGTGAGATTAATTCAGAGTGATGATTGGCTGCAGTGGCTGGAAAGGTACATTAGCAGTTTCTGAGCATTATTCACACATGCATGAGATCGCCACAATGAGTTTAACAACACTCGTAAAGTGGATCATGGGTCAATGACGTATAAGGATTTTCAACTGGCCAATTTTAAAACACCAAAAAATAATATATTGCAATTTTTCAAACACTAAGAATGTTGTGTACACATAAATTCATTAAAAAATTTCAAATTAAGTGATTTTACTGTTTTTTCATCTAGATGAATTGGCTGTGGCCTTAAAAAATGTAATGTGGCACGACTGTGATTTATCTTAAAATTAATTTATTTCCTTAAATTATTTATTTCCATGCTTAAATTATTAATATAATGAATTATAATTATATAAACAAAGTATTTGCATCTCTTTTGAGTTTTTGCAAAAGATGATCTCACTTTTTTGTTGCCTTTTTAAATGTAGAACAGACTTATTTTTCTTGTAAATTGCAAATTTCAAACACGTGCAATATTTCATTTAACTTGACAACAGAAATTGTTTTTATTTTGATTTAATTTTTCAGTACCATGTATAATCATGGAAAATGCCTTGTCATGAACAGTTTTAAGTAAATAAATAAGTATTAGTATCTAATAAATAAGTGATAATACCAATTTAATGGCCAGTATCTAATGGGTATTAATATTTTTTTAAAGGTACTAGTACCTTATAAATAAGCACTAGTAGCTAATGAATAAGTACTTATTTGATAAGAATAAATAATGTTTACATATGTGTAGTTTTGAGCACGCACAATTAATCCCTAGTTCGAAGCAATTCGACTGACCATTCCACAATACTAATCTTGATTTATTTTGATCATGCCTATACGAGCCTTAATATGAAATCTTAATTTCACCATTACCTATTAAATTATCAAATGAATGTACTCACAGTCTGAAAAACAGCAGATATTTATCTGAATGAACGGCTGGCTTTGTGTTCCACTTCACATGTTTGTGTTCTCTGTCCCGCGCTCACTTCTCTTCTTCTCCTAGACTCAGATGTGTGTCATCGCTTCGGTTGCACGAGCGCCCTCTACTGGCGGAAACCAATCACTATTAAACTATCTAACCTTTATAGTTAAAAGACAATCATAAGATCTGTTATCTTGGTTGATATTATACAAAAACACTAACTATATACCAAGATATGTTTGATTTGTGATAAAGATTTATTTGTAAATAAATATCTACTTGCATTTTGTTGAAAAACTAACTTTATGTTACTAATGTTGATTTTAATATAAATACTGACTTCATTTTAAAATTAGAAGTACAAGTAGGCCTAATATTAATTTTAAAAAAGTGAGTTAAGCGATATGAAGATTTACCTTAAAAACACCAGAACAATTCTGTTCAAGCAGTTAAGTCCCTTTAACATCACTTCAAAGCATTGTCAATTAATGACGCTGGATTCAGCTTGCACGTCAGGATTCTTGAACATTAGAGATAATCATTTATATTGTAATAGTTTCAACCTCCACAAAATACCACATTTGTCCCTTCATTTTTTATATTACCAGTTATTATTAACAATTAATTATTCCCAGTAATTAACTGCTTTTTATTTGTTGTATAGTATTACTGTTCGTTTCATTTTGTTACTTTGATATAATTCTACAACTGTCCTTAAGTTGCTGTAATTTGGCATACATGTGTGTCTTGTACATGTACACATAATAATAATAATAATAATAATTATTATTATTAATAAACTTTTTGCTGACCAAAACTTTGGCTTGCTCCGCCGTTCCATTCCGTTTAATTATTGTTTTGCAGTTTGTGGTCCATGTGTTTTGAATTTTTCCTTGTTTTTTCAAGAAGTGCGCTTTTCTAGCGGTGTCAGCGTTTCGTTTTGTCAGATGTTTGTTCATGGAGATATTGGATTCCTTTAGCCTCCTTCGTTGTTTTAGCTGTTTTGTGTTTTCGGTTGACCAATCTCATGATGATAGCTTTATCATATCAGCTTTGTCATTTCTCTGGGGCAGAAGGTGGCATTTAAAAAAAAAAAAAAACTTAATTTACATTAATGAGTGTGAAGTGTGAAGCGCCTGGGATGAGAATCAGCACCTCCAAGTCCGAGGCCATGGTTCTCAGTCGGAAAAGGGTGGATTGCCCACTTCAGGTTGGTGGAGAGTTCCTGCCCCAAGTGGAGGAGTTCAGGTATGTTGGGGTCTTGTTCACGAGTGAGGGAAGGATGGAACGAGAGATCGACAGGCGGATCGGTGCAGCTTCTGCAGTAATGCAGTCGATGTACCGGTCTGTCGTGGTAAAGAAGGAGCTGAGCTGTAAGGCAAAGCTCTCGATTTACCGGTCGATCTACGTTCCTACTCTCACCTATGGTCGTGAGCTGTGGGTCATGACCGAAAGGACAAGATCCCGGATACAGGCGGCCGAAATGAGCTTTCTCCGTAGGGTGGCTGAGCGCTCCCTTAGAGATAGGGTGAGAAGCTCGGTCACTTGGGAGGAGCTCAGAGTAGAGCCGTTGCTCCTCCACATCGAGAGGAGCCAGCTGAAGTGGCTAGGGCATCTATTTCGGATGCCTCCTGGACGCCTTCTCAGGGAGGTGTTCCAGGCACGTCCCACCGGGAGGAGGCCCCGGGGAAGACCTAGGACACGCTGGAGGGATTATGTCTCCCGGCTGGTCTGGGAACGCCTCGGGGTTCCCCCGGAAGAGCTGGAGGAAGTGGCTAGGGAGAGGAAGTCTGGGCGTCTCTGCTTAGACTGTTGCCCCCGCGACCCGGCCCCGGATAAGCGGAAGATAATGGATGGATGGATGGATGGATGACATTAATGATTAAAGGGTAACTAAACACCTGATCGCAGCCTAACTCCACCCTCTGGCAATTTTTGAAAAATGCTGCAAAAGTGGGCAGAGCCCAGCGAAGACAGGTGGCGGACTGAGGGCGGGGCTGAGTGGAGGGCATGCACTTGAGGCCCGCAGTAACGGATTGATTGACAGCCGTCAGACTCAAAAAGATGGAGAATGACTGGAGTGACACCAGTAGTTTTGCAACAGAGTGGTCATTTGAAGTAGAGGACTTTTGTCCCCCATCTTCACCTGAAGTGGAGGAGGGTGAATTGTCTGTAGACACAGGGCCAGAGCCTTATCGATTCGAGCCACTGGCTCAAACTCTATTAACCAGGGTTGCCACCTTTGGCTTCAAGGTTGGAGTGAGATTTATGAATCTATTACCTTTTTTAGGGGTTAAAAAAAAAAAAAAAAACTTGGCAAAATTGTAACATTTAGGAAAATAGTCAATGTAAATATGTAATTTATGCTTTTATTTTGAACTAAATACAATTTTATAGTCTGTTGTGAGTCTATAAATGCTCTTTGTTGTATGCAGAGGCTGCAGACTTTGAATTTGTAATCATCTGCACAGGTGGCTCATATTTGTAGCATGGTTCCATCTCGGTCATCTTTATGCACATTAAAGAGGACAATGTACCCTCTAGTGACAGTTTATTTCTTGTTTCAGTTTTGTTGATGCCTATCACAGAGAAGGTTCTTTCAGAGTCTGCATTTGAATGTGGAAGGGAGAGCAAAAGCTGTGCTACTTTTTGCAAGTCTTTGGAACCTGGGTGCACTTGTTAAAGCTACACTGTGTAACTTTTTTAGTTTATTCTTAGCTAAAAACAATTAGTTCTTTCAAAAATATGTGCTCATTAATGTATATTTACTTCTTTCAAGTAATAAAGTATTTTTGTAAGTTTATAATATGCCATTGAAAATACATACGGGTGAGGGGTTCGAATGCGCGTCGCCATGTTGCCCCTCCATCTTGAAAGTACATGAACCAAAGAGGGACATACCCGTAAATTCAAGCTTCGCGTTTTAACACTCGATGGCACTGTGTCGAATGTGAAGAGGGGGATTGCTTGAGACTGATATAGCCTACAATGTGAACTTTGCATCACGCTAGTGATGTCGTACAATATACAGAATAACGATAGCACCGATAAAAGTTACTTTTTATTAAGATTAGCTTGCTTTTGTCTGGGAACCTGATAGATGTTGTTAGCAATGAAATAGTAAAAAATTACAAAAACGTAAAACTATTATTCATTTTACATAGATGTCATAACCTACATGTTAACTGACAAATTAAATAACTGCAAATTATAATGGTTTTCTAAAGTAACCTCATTACTTGATCGAACTGGAAGCCTTGTTAATCTTGGACTAAATCGGCCACCGTAAGAGTTAAAACGAAATCGGAATTGAGAGGAACAGAAACCAATATTCACTGGATGGTCATATACCTTTTCACCGCTAGATGGGGGAAAATATCACACAGTGTAGCTTTAAACTGCTCTTCGTGGCACTCAAGTGTGCTCATATAGAATTCATTTTCCCCATCCACCTTGACCAGGGCAGTTTTCCCGACCCTTCATTTTCCCCATCCACCTTGACCAGGGCAGTTTTCCCGACGCTTCCTGGGATATCATGCCTTTCTAACAATTGAAAATCCAAGAACTCTTTACCCAGGCGATCCTGTTCTCTGGCATCATAAAATGGCAGGAGGTGATTGTATCTGTAAAAAAAAAAAGTCTTCAATATTATAATATTCTGTAAATAAAACACTACAATATAAACTAAACAGCAGGCATTAAAGCAGCTGGTTAACAATTTAAAATCCCTCAGATTATTTTAATAGTTTACTTTAAATATTGATATAGTGAATCAGGGTTAATTTGTTCACCTTTGGACAAAGTAAAGTACATCATCTAATTTGGTGTCCAGTCTCTGTCTGAAGTCCAAAAACTGAGCATGTGTCAGAAGAGGGTCATTTGAATGGTAGCTTTTTCAAGGCATACTCTGTAGACTTCACCAGAAAACCCTTTGCTGCTGTGTAGAAGTTTCCAACATCACTAGAAGGAATCTCACCAGCCTCATCCAGCCTTCTCAGTGTGACCTTTATAGTCAGTCCTAGGCCAAGCTGGAGGTCTGAAAGGACAAAGAGAACAATCCATTTCATACTCTCACAGCAGCAGCATGCTGCCCTCACTAGAAATGAAAAAGTTATTCATTTTAATTCAATTCATTCATTTAAAAAAAAGGTTACTCTATTCACCTGGCAGTTGGTTCTCTTGCCCCAGAAGGTCAATGGTCTCTAAACTTGTCATTTTAAAAGCAGCAGGCTTCAAGAACTTTGACATCAGCTTTCGTATGAAACTCCTCATCTGAAACAGATTTTAACCTCTGTAAAACCAAAGTACAAACCAATTAACTGACAAATACACTAACTAAAATCACATTCCTGTCCATGAAGGAGATGGAGACATGGGTTCTGTCTTTGGAATAGCAGATTAAACTCAATAAACGTAAGTAGAAGTGCTTGATAACAGAGGAGATGAACTTTAGTGATTAGATCCTCAAGACTAGCACGGAGACGCACAACTTTTCATCTACAAAACAAGTAAAGATTAATTAAGCTGAAGCATGTAACTTTAGCATTACTAGCTTCACCATACAAAATTGCAAACATTTAAATTTCTTTATTTAGTGCTCCTGCAGTCTTTCTCTTTAGGGACTAAACAGAAATATACGTTACTTACATTCTTCAAAGACGGCAAGAAATATACAGAGGTTAAAATAAAAATACCTGAATATACTTTAAATTTACCTTAACATTGCAACTACCAAAATGTTACAACCTTAAAATGTGTTGAACTAAAATGTACTTTTAAAAATGTCTGTTAATCAAGGTTGACGTAAGTGGGCGTGTCTCTACAACATTGCAGTGGAGCACGCAGGCTCTATGACAGACTGTTTTTATCAACTAAATTAGTTTTTTACACTTTAAAAATTCTGTAAATAGTTAATTTAGTTTTTCAGTAACTGTAAATTAATCATAATCAGCAGTTTATTGCAGATTTATTTGAATAAAAAAACTACTCTTTGCAATTACAAATGTTCTAAAATAAAAGCCCTTTTGGACAGGACGCCTAGTCTTTTCTTGATATAAAAGCTTACAGAAGCTACATTTTTGACAGAATCATCCTCAAATTTGAATCAAAACATGATCAGACATTCAGTTTTATATTATGCTTATTTTCAGGACCTTAACATTAAAATCTCATAATTTTTCCCTAAGTGAATAATAAAAAATAAAAAACGCGAGTCACTATATTACTCTGTTCGTATACAACTTTGAGCTATTATGACTCTTGGGTAACACTATTTGAAGTG
Source organism: Gobiocypris rarus (assembly GCA_023029165.1). NCBI lineage: Eukaryota > Metazoa > Chordata > Actinopteri > Cypriniformes > Gobionidae > Gobiocypris > Gobiocypris rarus. The sequence continues at coordinate 11,757,521 of CM040910.1, read as the reverse complement.
TCTAGTTTAAAATAAGACCAGATTTATGAATATAGACCATAGGGTTTAAGAGCTGCAGACATTTTCATTTGGGAATGTCGTTTTCAGAAAATTTCAAAAATTGGGGCACTGGTTAACAGGTTAAGCTATGATTAGTACAATGCATATTTTTGTATGGGGATAATTATTTGGAAGTAACTTATTAGGCCAATATGTAATGATCAATTGTCACAATTCCATACTAGGCGCAAGACCGAGCTCAAGCACGGAAGGATGAGTTGCAGCATCAGCTTGAAATGCACCGTATTGATGCGGAGATGAAAATTAAAATGCGGCAGTTAGAGTTAGAGTCTGGTCGAGATGACGCAGAAAGATCTAAAAAAATTGCTTTCGAAAATAGACCTAGTTCTGAGGTTGAAGCTGCTGCATAAGTGCCAAATATTCCTGCGATACCTATAGTTAGCTCTTTACCTGCTTAACGGATTCTCCTGATCATTCGACTTTGTTTAATGTAGCGAAAAATATTGTAATTTTTCCACATTTTCGGGAGAAAGAGGTTGAAGCTTATTTTCAGGCATTTGAAAGAATAGCATCTGCTTTGAAGTGTCCAACAGAGGTCTGGTCATTAATGTTACAATGAAAGTTAACAGGGAAGCGCTAGAAGTTTGTGCCTCTCTTCCGTAGGAGGAAAGTGTTCAATATGAGACCTTAAAAAATGCGATTCTCCGTGCCTATGAGTTAGTACCTGAACATACCGACAACGTTTTCGCTCAACGAAAAAATCCGCTTCTCAGACGTATGTCGAATTTGCCCGTGAGAAGGGTATACTTTTGATCGATGGATAAAGGCGTCTAAAGTCGCGGATTATCAATCTTTGTGTGAACTTTTGCTCATTGAAGAGTTTAAGAATTGCATTCCTGAGCGTACTGCTTTATATTTAAACGAACAAAAGGTTACTACTGTGCAGCAAGCAGCTGTCTTAGCAGACGAGTATGCACTCATTCATAAACCTGTGTTTGTAAAGCGTGTGAGTGATTTAGGATACACTTCACAAAGAGAGATTGAAGTTAATTCATCTAACTTTAAAGACAGGCCTAGTCCATCTAGCCCGAATATGCGTAAAGAGTGTGGCTATTGTCACAAGGTCGGTGTCGAATTTTAAAGCGAAAGCATGAATGTCAGGATTTGTCAGCTCAACCTCGCGGTTCAGTTTTAGTAAAAAATGTGTCTCCACAGACCATGATGTCAGTAGTTCCTGATGAGTGTTTTCAGCCTTTTGTGTTTGACGGTTATCTATCATTGACTGGTTGTGTTAAGGATCAGAAAGCTGTGAAGATCTTGCGTGATATGGGAGGATCTCAGTCTTTTATATTGTCTGACACTTTGCCTTTTTGTGCAAGCTCCGAATGTGATACTAGCACTATTGTGCAGGGTATAGAAATGGGCTTCATCACTGTCCCTCTTCATCGCATCTGGGTGACGTCTGAATTAGTTTCTGGATGTTTTAATGTAGCAGCTAGTTCTTCCCTACCTGTGAAAGGTATTGATTTTATTATGGGAAATGATCTTGCTGGAGAAAAAGTGATGCCAGTTGTGCATGTTACCAAAATCCCAGTTACTGATCAACAATCAGATGCGCTCGCACAACATTTCCCAAATGTTTTTGCTTTTAGTGTAGTTACGACACGCGCTCAGGCGAAAAATCCCGGTAAGGAGAATGAAGTGAATTTAGGTGAGTCTATCTTTGCAGAGATTTTTGAGAAAAATGCTGTGGCAGAGCATGTGGATGTTAATTCAATCCAAAAATCTGTTCGTCCCGATCCTGACGTTTTTTTGCCTGTTTTGTGCGATGTTCTTACTGCAGCACAGAAAAGTGATCATACGTTAGAGAAATGTCGTGCTGACACAAAGTCACCTGTGTTTAATCATCAGTTCTATTGGAACAACACTGTGTTAATGGGTAGCTGGAATGCTCGAGTATCGAATGATGAGAATTCGGATGATTGGAACGTGGTCCATCAGATTGTGGTACCCTCGAAATTTCGACAGCATATTTTAAGCTTGGCACATGATCATCCTTGGTCTGGACACCTTGGTATAAATAAGACTTACCATCGGGTGCTCCAGCATTTCTTTTGGCCTGGGTTGAAAGCTGATGTGTCTCGATATTGTAAGTCTTGTCATGTATGCCAAGTAGTAGAAAAGCCTATTCAGATTGTGCCATCTACTCCACTACGTCCTATTCCGGCTGTAGGTGAACCGTTTAAACGCGTCTTGGTAGATTGCGTTGGGCCGCTGCCGCGAACTAAATCCGGTTCTCAGTACATTTTGACAATTATGTGCGGCGTCACACGGTTTCCAGAAGCAATTCCGTTACGAAATATAACTGCCAAAAGCGTCACTAAGGCTCTAATTAAATTTTTCACGACATTCGGATTGCCGAGAACTGTGCAAACCGATCAAGGAACTAATTTCTTGTCAAAATGTTCCAAAATGTGTTGAAAGGTTTGAGCGTGTCACATGTCATATCCAGTGCCTACCATCCTGAATCGCAGGGCGCACTGGAGAGATGCCATCAGACGCTGAAGTCCAGTTTGCGAAAATATTGCCTGGAGGCAGGGAATGAGTGGGATGAAGGAGTCCCTTTGGTTTTATTTGCACTGCGTGAACCGCGACAAGAGTCACTTGGTTTTAGTCCATCGGAGTTGGTTTTTGGACATAATGTACGGGATCCTTTAAACGTACAGAAAGATGAATTTTTCTCCACCGAGGTGACTAAGAAACATAATGTGCTTGATTCGTTTCGCATTGCCGTGAACGATTGCGAAATGCTTGTGCTGTCGCGAAAGAAGCTCTTGCTCTTTCGCAGAAGAAAATGAAGCGTCATTTTGACAAGATCGCGGTTGTGCGTGATTGCACACCTGGGGAACAAGTACTAGTTTTGCTTCCTTTACCTGGTTCTGCTTTGGCTGTGTGATTTGCAGGTCCTTATGTAATTAAGAGTAAGCTGAGTGACACTGATTATATAGTCCTCCCCAGAACAACGACGGAAGACACGTTTGTGTCATGTAAATATGTTGAAACGATATGTAGCTCGAACTGGGAAGACTGATGAGGGGACTGATTTGTCCCAGAGTCAGGTACAGCCGGTGTTAAAAGTGGAACGAGTATCTTTGCTGTCCAGTACCAGGGGTGCTGAAGATGTAGATGATGGGTTGAAAATGTCAACTGAGATGTTCAGTGGTGGTCCTCTAAATAATTCAGAGATTTTAAAAGTTTTACCATCTCATTTGTCTTATTTATCTAGCGACCAGCGTCAGGATGTGATTGACTTAATAGAAGATTATCCTAACTTGTTCGGTGATGTTCCGACTGGTACCTCTGTCATCGAACATGATATTGAGGTAGGTAACGCACTCCCCATAAAACAGCATGCGTATCGTTCTCCAGTAGGTAAACGGGAGATCATGAAATGTGAAGTGAACTATCTGGTTACAAATGGTTTCGCCAAGAAGAGTAATAGCCCGTGGAGTTCACCGTGCATTTTAGTACCCAAAGCTGACGGTTCATTCCGTTTCTGTACTGATTTTCGCAAGGTGAATTCTGTCACTGTGCCGGATGCATTTCCGTTGCCTCGAATAGAGGATTGTTTTGACAACCTTGGCACTGCCTGGTACATTACGAAATTAGATATTTTGAAAGGCTATTGGCAGGTACCATTAACTGAACGTACTTCTAAGATCTCCGCATTTGTGACTCCCGATTCTTTCCTTCAGTATACGCGTATGGCGTTCGGGCTTCGAAACGCGCCCACTACCTTTCAAAAGTTGATGTCTACAGTTTTGGGTGATATTCCAAACTGTAATATTTATCTTGATGATGTCGTTATTTATTCTTCTACGTGGACTGAGCACATCTCTCCCTTGCACATCTCTACCTTGCACAATTAACAGCCGCATCTTTAACTTTAAATTTGACTAAATGCGAATTTGCAACAGCCTCCATTACATACTTGGGGAAACAGGTTGGAAAACGGTCAAGTACGTCTGGTCGACGCAAAAGTGACAGCTATTCTTGCATATCCTGTGCCCACTATGAGGAGAAAGAGTTGCGACAATTTTTAGGTATGGCTGGCTATTACAGGTGTTTTTGTAGAAATGTTTCTACTGTAGTCGCTCCCTTAACGAAGATGTGCAGCTCTAAAATTGTTTTTAATTGGACTAATGAATGTCAAAGTGCCTTTGAGTGTGCAAAGTCTCTCCTTTGCAGTGCTCCGGTGTTGTCTGCTCCTGACCTAGCTTGTCCGTTCAAGCTTGAGGTAGACGCCAGCGCGACCGGAGTTGGAGCCGTGCTCCTTCAGAGAGGTGCTGATGGAATCGCTGAGCCAGTATCTTATTTTTCAGCTAAATTCAACCGTCACCAGTTGAACTATTCTACTATCGAAAAAGAGACCCTAGCTATGTTGCTTGCTTTGCAGCATTTCGAGGTATACGTTGGACACAGCTCTACCCCTGTCATCGTCTACATGGACCATAATCCGTTGTTTTTTTTAAATAAAATGTACAATCATAACCAACGTTTGATGCGCTGGGCGCTAATGGCTCAATGTTATAATCTGGAGATTCACCAAGTGTGTAAGTTTGTATTATTGTAGCTATGTTCTTGGTTGCCTTTACTGTTCGCTCCATCCAGAACCTGTCTAAAAAAGAGGACTGGTTCTTTCTTTAAGTGGGGGAGTGTTACGGTTTGTCTCGTGTTTTCTTCTCCTTGTAATGACGTCATGACTCTGTGTTTTTCTCTGTGTCTGAGTTCATTATTAGGTCCGCACCTGTGTGTCATTATACACCTGCACCTTGTTGGAGTCGTTTTGAATCCACTATAATAAAGACACTGAAGCGGAGCATGGCAGGAGAGATGAGAACCAGCAAACAAGCTTTTTGTTTCCTTTTGATTTAGTTAAATTACTTTTCTGTTCGTCTTGTTAATATTTGTTACCTTCATATTATTTGAAGTGAAGTATGTTTCTGTGTCTGTGATACGTGTTTCGTGAGTTTCTATATGTTCCTGAGTATAATAAATGTTAGAGCAGTGTACTCATGTTTCACGTGTCCTTCTTTATGTTACAAAACCCTTACGTAGCCACTTTTAACAAAAGGGTTCGTAACAGTAAGACTGCCGACCTGACTGCTGTCCAGAAGGCCATCATTGACACTCTCAAGCGAGAGGGTAAGACACAGAAAGAAATTTCTCAATGAATAGGCTGTTCCCAGAGTGCTGTATCAAGGCACCTCAGTGGGAAGTCTGTGGGAAGGAAAAAGTGTGGCAAAAAACGCTGCACAATGAGAAGAGGTGACCGGACCCTGAGGAAGATTGTGGAGAAGGACCGATTCCAGACCTTGGGGGACCTGCGGAAGCAGTGGACTGAGTCTGGAGTAGAAACATCCAAAGCCACCGTGCACAGGCGTGTGCAGGAAATGGACTACAGGTGCCACATTCCCCAGGTCAGGCCACTTTTGAACCAGAAACAGCAGCAGAAGCGCCTGACCTGGGCTACAGAGAAGCAGCACTGGACTGTCGCTCAAATTTTGCATTTCATTCGGAAATCAAGGTGCCAGAGTCTGGAGGAAGACTGGGGAGAAGGAAATGCCAAAACGCCTGAAGTCCAGTGTCAAGTACCCACAGTCAGTGATGGTCTGGGGTGCCATGTCAGCTGCTGGTGTTGGTCCACTGTGTTTTATCAAGGGCACGGTCAATGCAGCTAGCTATCAGGAGATTGGAGCACTTCATGCTTCCATCTGTTGAAAAGCTTTATGGAGATGAAGATTTAGTTTTTCAGCACGACCTGGCACCTGCTCACAGTGCCAAAACCACTGGTAAATGGTTTACTGACCATGGTATTACTGTGCTCAATTGGCCTGCCAACTCTCCTGAACTGAATCCCATAGAGAATCTATGGGATATTGTGAAGAGAAAGTTGAGACACGCAAGACCCAACACTCTGGATGAGCTTATGGCTGCTATCGAAGCATCCTGGGCCTCCATAACACCTCAGCAGTGCCACAGGCTGATTGCCTCCATGCCACGCCGCATTGAAGCAGTCATTTCTGCAAAAGGATTCCCGACCAAGTATTGAGTGCATAACTGCAGTGCATTGATTTTATCATTACATTATGGAAAATAATGAACTTTTATCACAATATGCAAATTTTTTGAGATGGACCTGTATATGGCACTTGTCACCAGTTATTTGGTGAAATAGAAGCAACGCTTTTAAATAGGTTAGTTCCAGGAAGAAAGATCAATGTTTTTATAAACAATTTATTGAACTGTTACCCTCCACTTCAAAATACATCTGCAGCATCTCTCTTTCAGCGGTTTTAGACACCTTGCATATCGCAATGTTGTCAGGTGGCGCTGGGGGTACTTGGCCAACACATAAGGGTGGTCATACCTTCATGCGCTGTTACCAGGATCAGGGAAGAGTTTCCTGAAGAAGGACCATACAGAGGTTTCCTTCCCCTACTGGATTTTTGAATATATATATTTTTTATAATATCCAAATAAAGATAATGAATACACACAAATACAAACTTGTCACTTTAGCACAACCACAATTCACCTGGCAGCTACTAAAATTGAAGAAATATTGGTGTTTTGGAAGAGACATTTATTAAAAACGTTGCTATTATTACTTACATTAAATATTTCGAAATATAAATCACTTTTATATAGGCTGTTTTCGTATTTTCTACATGTTTACAATATTTTTTTTATTATAAATTCAATAGTTTATTATATATGGTTTATTTATTTAAAAACCATACCCATGGTAATGAGGAGCATGGTTTTACCTGTGACTATCATGATCTTACAGTTGAAACTGGCCTACAGTTAAACTCAGTTAAAATGCCATTACAATTCAACAAAACAGTTTTAAAGCTTTAAATGTTTAATCAACTTTGTAATAGAACTAATTAAATTTAACTAAATGTTATTTCATTGAGAACCTCATGAAAGATAGGTATCAGTGTCTTGAATAAATTAGGTGTCAACTCTTGACATTTTTTGTTTTTAAAGGGGTAGTTCAACCCAACAATGTGATTGTTTACTCACCCCAATGTCATTCCAAACCTAAATGAATTTATGAGAAAGTCATACAGGTTTGGAATGACATGAGAGTGAGTAAATGTTGACCTAGCTCTAAATCAATGCTTTACTGTCAAGTGCATTTCTGTGTGACAAAAGTGCAATATTAAGTTTGTTATCTGCATTTGCAGTAAATTCAATAATATATATCATTATTTGTCCCTGCCCTAGTTTTATTTATTTACTCCAATTTAAGGCCCTAACCCCAGCAAAAACATTAACGGGGAACTCATGGGCCGGATGGGCTGGGTTTACCAGGTCCGAATTTTAGCCCCAATCCAGCCCTGCCTATGAAAGAATAAATTCTGGAATTCACTGCTGCTTCAATATACCTGTAAATAGCCTAATTAAATTAATAAAAAAGCCTTAATTAATATTTATATTTATATTTCTAATGATTTATTTCAGTTGATTTTACTCAATAGAACCACTGATTGTTTGGCTTATGATGTGTGATGTGTCACTAAACACATGATAGCTACATGTTAAGGTGTGTAACACAGCCCCTAACATGCTGGGAGTGCAGTAACAGTGTTTGATCACTTAACCCGGCTTCCAGAGATTAAATATTTTTATTTGTCTTTGGATTTGTCTTTCATTTTTATTATATTTTAATCCTTTTACTGAAACACTAAAGAATCAAGATGAATATTGCCTTTAATATTGTCTGTACCTCTCACTGAGAGAAAGCACATGCTATCTGTATGTTTTGGGAACATTTTGGATTGGAGTTTAATCAGCTCCAACCTTGAAAAGACTGTGTTTCTGTGTATGTGCGCAGAAGTCCAATTCTTGTGTTATAGATCAGTATTGGAGGTGGACAGTGGGCACCCTGAGATGATGGGGTGACCCGACTTGTTTTTCTGGACAAGCTGGCGCCTGCTCCAGAACTGGAAGGTCACTGAACGCGTCAACAGGTTACGTGTATGGACACATGCATCTGATTAACTGACCATGCGTGGAAATTTACCATGACTGTGCATTTTCTCTGAGCCAATCAGAATCATCCACCTTGAAGTAATGACGTGGTTAGGCCTTGAAAATAGTATAACTGTTGGGACAATTGTATGTTCGGCACGAGACTGGTAGAGAGGGAGCACGGCCTACGAACTCCTCGTGAGACTTGAAGCTGGCTTCTGCCGATGAAACTGCAAACTATTCTTCAGTAAAAAAAATGTTTTAATTAATCGTACTCCTGACTCTTGGTCTTCATTCTTCACTACTGGTCTCCTGGTCTAAACTGTTATACCCCTAACACCTATTATTATTATGAAAAGTTTAGAAAATTGTAACAATGATTATTTAATTTTTTTTGTAACACAGATTTTCATCTTTATTTTATTCTTTATTCCACTTTAATTCTGCCAATACTGACATAATTCATTAGCAATTTAATTTCAATCAAGTTGCTAAATGTGATTCAAGCTTTTCTGTCTGTGCAGCGTAAATCACTGAATCTCCAATGACCTGTCTCGCACAAAAAACGTTACTTTGATGCGTGTGACATCAGCAGATGGACGAGAGGATCGTCGGAAATATCTTGTGTAAGACTAAATAAAGTGTCAAAATATCTATAAAACCTCTTGATATCTGTGTTAATATATTGTGTAGTGTAATAATAAGATTGGAGCTCATTGTGACTCTTCTATAAGCAGTAAGATTTATTTGTTTAAATAACAAGATAGTAATAAGAGTTATGATTCATCGGCTTATGGGTAGCCTAAAGGCCTAAAATACAAGTGGTTCTCAACTAATATTCATTGCTAATTAACTAATTTACTTTATTCATTTTCATTTTAAACTCCCTAGTTATTTTTGCGCAATTGCTCAGGGAAAATTAACCCATAGCACCATATAACGTCCAACCAGTATACCCATATATAACCGTAGAAAATGTAACGGCATTTATATTTATCTTGGCAAGTTTACGGAGGACTTCAGAGACTGAACATTGTATTTTTTGTTTACAAAGGTAACATGTTAAATTAACTGAAAATATATAATAAGAAAATATACGCATTATAATAAATATATAATATAATAAGCCACCTGGTTATCAACTGTAATAATTACAAATTTTACTTCTTCCCATCAGGGAAAACCATCAACAGTCAAAAATGCATCGGTATATGGTGTCATGGCGTTGCAATAAAAAAAAAAGTGTTTATAATGGTCAATGGGGTAAAAACAGCCAAGAGGAGTAAACGAGTAAACAGTGACATCATTTATGAAATTGGCTATTAAAGGGTTAAACCAAATGTTTTTTTAAACATTTTTAAATGTTTTTTTAAAACATTTGGTAGTTTTGATCAGGACTGAGGTTGATTAATAGATTTATGCAACCAAAAAATTTTTGGAAAAAATTAATTTAGTGGCTGTTTTTAGCCACTAGGGTAACGAAAGGGTAGTGAATTTGCCCACAGTGTATCGCTGAGTTTGCAAAACATTTCGAAGCATTTGTCCAAAATATGTGTAAAATTAAGATTTGTCACCAAAAATCATTCCATTTGCTGAAACACAGAGAAAGTTATGGCCAAATTAAGACTCAAAAACAGGCTATAGTGAATGAAAACATCCCCAGGGATACATAAGGGTTAAGAACAAATTCAAGAAAGAAAGATCACCCTTGGTTGACATTGAAGAGATAAATAAAATCTGTTGCATATTCAGCAAAGTAAAGAACCCGATGATTTCTCCAAGAATCCAACAGACATGTAACACAATTAGGCAACTAATAGAGAAGTATGCACACGATATGACACCTTAATAGATATTTACAGTAATGGATGTCTTGAATATATATATATATATATATATATTTTGACTGAGGATCTATATGTAATCCAAGACATGTACCAAAAGAGACCAATGTCTGAAGAGGTATAGTCAAAAATATAATTATCTAATTTAAGAATAGGTTACAGTTATTAAATGAGTGCAGAGTGCATGTGTTTTTGTTGATAGAGCGAATCAGGAGAAGATGAATACAGCAAAGGGATCCACTTGGAAAGAATGAAAACAGAATGCTTGAAGAGGACACCAAATGTCTGACTTTTACAAGACTGCATGGCACGGACAAGGAATGAAATACTGTCACGATCCAGCCCTTAAAATTCCCTCAATTGTGAGTAGAATTGAATTATGACTTCAATACAATGAACATTTGTACATTTTTGTTAATACTTTTTTTTTGTTAATAGCTTGTATTGGAGTTTGAAAGCACACTTGATGCAAACATTGACAATAACATTCTGAAAAATCTTGACCTCTTGAATCTTGGCACAAAGTTATTAATGAGTGCAACAGAAGAGAAGTCGGGTGGATATTTGTGCTGAGTTGGCTTAAGTGAAAATAACCCCTGTTGATTTGGCACACAAAGGTAATGATTATGAAAATGAATGAAAATGTATACTGAATCTTTCTCCACATATACAATTCACAATCAACATAATATCCATGGATATTTTCATAATTTTATATTTAAGGTTTCAATGGCTGTTGCTGTCCTGCTGCTTCCACTTTTATTCAAGGAGAGTCCGGGATCTCTATATCTTATCAATTAGGTACAGTATAAAAAGTACGTTTTTATGCCCTTTCTCCTTGAATGTGTGCAGGTTCCACTATAGAGTGGTGCAGGTATGACGACAAAACCCCACACCCTGGTTCCCTTTAGATGTTCCTATGAGGTTTTACAATGTTTTTTGTTTTTCAGCCAATTACTCTTCTGGGTTCTGACATCATACCTGCACAGACTAGGTTCTTGCAACCAAAACATTCATTATTAGTTTTTGACAAAAACATTCTAACATTGGGCAAATTTAACCAGTTATGATGTCAAAGTCACAGTTTCTTAATTACCTTTTTTTTTTTTTTTTTACAATTTTTTACAATTTTTTTTTTTACAAATGGTATTTTAACTGCTATATCTTTATAACATTATCTTCTCTTTGTTTAGGAACCCCATATACCCAACCCTGTGCTGTACTAATATAATATATATATATATATATATATATATATATATATATATATATATATATATATATATATATATATATATATATATATATATATATATATATATATATATGTATGTATTGGAGTATTCAAATACATGGGATGGGTTGTAGCATAATTTTTTCCACTCAAAATTCTGAACATATATAAATATATAACCAGAAGTGTGTGGGTGTTTAAAATGCATGTAAATATATGTCTTAAAGTCTTAATTTGTACTTTGTGTCCAGTGCTCAAATCTGTATATGCCTATATCAAATAAATATTTCATGGAGAATAATATGTTTGGTCTGTGTTGTGAAATGAGATTAAAGTAGTAATGTTGATGATAGAGGAGTACATTGGAGAGGAGGACACATCCCACAATCAGTCCTTTAGGATGGATCTGCCTGGATCTGAGGAGTTACTCAGATCAAGATTCTGATGAAACAGAACAGACCTGTAACCTGAGTGATAGTCTACGCAACTGGGCGTTACATTTTGGAGTTTCCCTGGTGGCTCTTACAGCTCTTCTTAGCCTGCTGATGCTCCATCACCCTGACCTGCCAAAGGAGGCTAGAACCCTCCCTAAAACCAGAATCACGTATTGCATAGCAAAAAAAAAGGACTCTATATTGGCATCCTGTCCTCCTTTAACCAAAAGCTACAACAGGCATTTGAGTCAGTTGCAGATGGCTGCACATTAAAACAGTACAGGGATTCAGGGCTGGCCAATTTTAGGATGTTTACTAAGTTACTGTGGACCACATAAACCAAAGCCAGCAGAAGTCTTTTTGGAAGATTTTGTTTCTGAGTTGAAAGAGTTGGAGAGTGGTATTGAAATTGAGGGCAAAAGGATTTTTGGGATACGCCTGCCCGGGCTTTTATAAAAAAAAATAAGAGTCACAATGGATATTTTGGATGTGATAAATGTGCCCAGAAAGGAGAGTATCTGGCAGAATTACCTTTCCCTTAGTCTCTTGCCCACTTAGGACAGATGAATCATTTGCCCAAAAACATTACGGAGAACATCACCAGGGCCCTAACCCTTTCCAGGGGTTGAACGTAGGGATGGTATCTCAGTTTCCAGGAAATTATATGCATTATGTTTGTTTAGGTGTCGATAGGAAAGCTTCTAAACATTTGGCTTAGAGGAGCTCTCAGATTCCATTTACCTGCTTCAATTGTTGATTGGATGTATGACACTTTAACAGGCTTGCGCAACTATATTCCTTTGGAATTTGCAAGAAAACCCAGAACATTGAGGGACATTGACAGGTGGAAGGCAATGGATTTTAGAATTTTTTGTTGTACATCAGACCTGTCATTCTGGCTTTATACTTGGACACAAGTATTTACAAGAATTTTATGCTGCTGTTTTCCAGCATTGCCATTTTAGACAGTCCAAACTTGTCCTCGATGCACTGGCAGTATGCTGAAAGATTGATCCATATGTGTGTGACGCATTTTGGCTAAATATATGGCAAGGGGGCAATTGTGTACAATGTGCATTCTCTAGTACATTTAGCCCAAGATGTGAGACAGCATGGTTGTCACGACAATATAGCAGCTTTCCCGTATGAGAACCACTTGCAGAAACTCCAATGCCCCCTTGCCCAAATGCTACGTCGATTGTCTGAGCAAAATCGACAGATTCAAATAATTGACAGAACATCGGTCTCTTTGAAAAAGCCACATTTTGTTGGACCAGTTCCACATGAGCTTGCCTCTAGAAAGGTTAAAGGGCAGTACAACCAAATGGTTGCTAACCAATGGACTATCAAAGTCTCAACAGGAAACAATGTATTTGCCATTGCTGGTGACATTTGACTGATAAGACTGACAATATTGTTGAGTGTCATAATGGGATTTATTTAGTTTATAGAACGTTTTCTGATAAGTCCATCTTCTTTACATATCCATAGGGGGCATAAATTGTTTGGGGAGGGAACAAAGCTCTTCAGACAGCAGTTCTAAATCACCAGTAAGTTGCTGTCAAGGCTATTTTATTCACTTTAAACATCAGATGATTTCTCTTTAATACAGATTAGGCTTGCTGCCATAGTTGTTGTTACGGTGTTTTATATTTATAGTAATAAAATAATTGAGCTCAGTTAGAGAACAGAATCAGCAATTAAAAACTTAATGTGTCTGCACAATAGTGTGAGCCGAATGAGAGTCACAGCACAGCAGGAGTCAGGATTCACTCATCACGAGTGAGGAGAGCTGACAGACAAGATGATCGCAGAAGATTTGGTTTCAAAGCTAAATGTAAAGCACCTATTGAAGGGAGTTTGCCATTGTACTGTTTTCTTGTTGTGTTTTTCGCTAAGAATAATAGGCTATTGAACACACAATTCAAGCAACTGCCACCCCCGAATTGGCGCTAATTCAAAACCGAAAGTACTGTATATACGCACAGCCGCACGGCAAGATCTGTGTTGGGTTTTGCTAAGGTAAACAAGAAAACTGGCAGATTAGAGGGCTTGCTGCAGTTGAATATCTAAATATCTGAATATCATAGTATAAAATACTATGTGGAGGACGCAAGATAGCTTAATAATTATAATGACTGCGTGGTGAACGTTACTAATTTTTAAACAACTATCAGCTGTTATATTAAATTTACGCCCCTGCCTATCCATTCAGTTCAGACTTTCGGAATATCTACTGTGTCTCTCAATTGTCAGAACAATGCATGTAAGCCAAAGTTGTGCATTTGCATATAAATGTGTATTACTCTCCCATAGAAGAGGTTTTACATCCATACCAATTCTACATTCTCTGAAACAAAGTTGTTTGCTGTTTTTGAGTTAGGATCAGTTGTTTGATAAATTCTAATTACAAATTTTGGGTAGGGTGGTATTACAGTTGATAGTCAGTTCTTAGTTGTGGTTAGATTTTAGTTTTTTAAGCATTATCATCTACGTTACGTCAATTTTTTATGTACATATAAGTACACTTTCATGACTCAATATATATTTTGTTAATAAACATGCATACACAACGGAGACACCAGTAGTATACAGTGTTTATGAAAAGTATTCACCGTATTTTTAAATGGCTAATGCTGTTTTCTTTCTCTCTCTCTCTCTAAAGAATGTTCTGTGTTGAGTAATATTTTGATGGCAAGAAGTCTGTGTCTGTGGTGCATCAATCATGGCATTTCTGGCCAAATTACACAAGCGATGAGAGGATCAACAAAGCTGTGAAGTTCGCCAAAGTGCCAGGCGACAATTGGTCGAAGCATCCTGTCATACTATTGAAGACATATGGTATTCATTTTTGAATCACCTAGTTGTTATTATTGCCTTGTACTGTGTCTCCCAGTAGCCAGCAGTAACTATTTTGTTAAAATCTTGAGTCAAGGTTAATGCAGGTGATTTACTGTGTAAATGTTCTTTTAGGTGACTTCCTATCAGCCTGGCAAGGGATGAAACAGTCACTGACACATCAGAGCTAGACTCCGATGATGAAAATGGGGAAGTTGTTAGAGGCAAAAGAACACCTAAACCATATGATATTTGTCAGGTTTAAATTGATATAATACAAGGATTTTATTTATCACATACATAGAAATACTAATGTAAGACATGTACTGAATTAGCATTTGAATATTCAACTTTTCTGTAGATGGGGTGAAAGAAAGAAGGATCAGGAAAGTAATTTAATAAATAGCAAAAGAGGGAGTATAAGTGCAAAGTGTCCACAGTGTTAGTGTAAGAGGTGCTAGTGTGTAAAAGTGTAAGTGCCAATTGATGTGATTTATGTATTTTCTCTACCTCCTCAGCAGTTATTCCAATCTCCTTACAACTGTTCATCTCAGAACTACACATATCTGTCTCTACACCATCCGCCTCGCGGGATGTCCTCTGATGGTTTGGTAACTAGCTACAGAGAAAGAGCTACTGAAGTATTTATGTCCAGCCTGAATATGGGGCGTTCTGGGAAGGACCCAATCATCTGTACCGTATTTTCTGCACTATAAGGCGCACTTAAAAAGCCTTTCATTTTTTCAAAAAACGACAGTGCACCTTAATCCGGGCGCCTTATATATGGATCAAGGCGCTCTGTCAAAATGTTTCATTATGAAAAACCAATAAAAACAATTTAATGATAATAAAATGTTTCAGTACGACTGGTAAACTACAAAGCCGCACGCTTGCAGCATTACGGCTACCGTAGTCAGTAAACACGGTACTGTGCTTTCGGATAATGACGAGAGGGAGCCGGGCAGGTTGGATGCCGTAGTCGCCCAACTGTTCAATTCGGACACTGAAGAAGAAGAATTAGAGGATTCGTGGACAGGGAATGAACTGAAAAAGTGAGCTTTACATGTTATACGTAACTGAACAATGTGGAGTTATGCACTAACGTTTGATTTAGTGGTATATTCTTTTACTAGGCTACGTGTTTACTGAATTAAGGAAAAGTTCCCCTCCACGTTTGGGAGAAAAGTTAGCAAGGCTGGGAGATATTGTTTATATGCACATCAATGTTTGAACAACGTTACCATGGGAGTGACGGAGTTGTCAGAACACTTAATAAAGTTGGACTTTAGCTGACTGTTTTGTTGACATTCCCTTTAGCACAGCTCCATCTAGTTGATGCATAACGCAAACGTTTGACTGCAGTATCTTCTATTATATGCGCCTTATAATCCGGTGCGCCCTATGTATGAAAACAGTTCTAAAATAGGCCATTCATCGAAGGTGCGCCTTATAATCAGGTGCGTTAAACGTAAATTATAGCGCAAGCATAACATTAATAACTTAACATATGCTTACACAATGTTGAATCAAATGATATGATTATCAACAAAACCAAACCGGATCATTTTAACATTGAGAAATTCACCCAGAAACATTAAAACCAATGTTAAACCAATACTTCTAAAAAATTATGTCAATTCAATTATGTAGTATTTTCTTATTTTTGTAGCTGCTGACCTCCACATGCTGACACTAATGGAGACCATGAAGCAACAGGTGAACCAGCTTTCAATGAATATGAACGTGATCATGGCAGCCGCTGAGCCTGTTGTGGAAATGCCGAAGGAGATCTCCTTGCTCCTAGCCTCCCTCGAAGAGGTTGATCACTTTGAAGGGAGGTTGAAAAACCCAGGCAACACAGCCAAAAAACAGCACTTGGTATTTATGCTTGCTTATATAACATCTAAGTACACTAACACTTGGAATACACATGGTAGCCTATTCATGGTGTTTTTTGTTGACAAGGGGCATCTCAATATATTTGCCTTCAAAGTCATGGCTGTAAACATTAGACACTGAGGAAGACAGGTAGACATAGACAAGTCCCCCACAATAATTAGAAAATATTTGAAATTCTTGCATTGCTCTGCTTCATTATGCAGCGCTCCGCATTTTAGGATAACAAAAAGGTTTAAAGGTGCACTATGTGACTTTTCCGTCCGCTAGAGGGCGCCTGTTCAAAACAAAGGCGTAGTTTGATGACGTTAAGTTTGAGCGCAGAATCTTGGGACATGTTGTCTTCACCTCACAGCCGGTGGAAAAGAATCGGGATTGGACTCGGGCAGAAATCATGTTCATGGATGCGATTATTAACTTTACTGTATATGAAGCAGAGCAGGGGCGAGTGCTGAGGGAGCTGAGTAAGGCCGCTGGAGAGATTGTTCAACAAACACACTGCTCGCGAGTAGCGGGACTTTTATTATGACGGGACACAGTTGCCGGCTCAATCTCCGATTTTCCGGTCATGAGTATGAGGTAACGCAGCTCTGTTTATTATATTAGATACATTTAAGTGTGTTTACAATGATGTTATGACGTTACTCTGTGCATTCTCTCGGCGGCTGCTGTGACACTTGTTCACACTGCAGTGAGAGTAAAGCTTTTCTGCAAAATCAAACCGGAAACGAGGGTAACGCAGATATGACGCAATTGACAGGCGACTCCCCTCAGACGCTATGCTCACACGTCCCGGTTCATTGGTAAAAATAGCGATTTTCTCACAATTTACAAATAGTTGGAAACATTTGGGATATTGTAAGAACTCAACTGAACAAAATATATAACACTGGCCTGGTGGTTTTTGGATATTTGACTGCAAAAATCCTACATAGTGTACCTTTAAAAGTAACATTTGCCTCAGTGGTCTAACAGTGCTTGTCAATGTCAAAATGATTAAGATGGCCAATAAAATCAAAGTAGGCAGGGTTTACGTTCTCTTTAGGCTCCTGCACCGTCTTCACACACAGACAAACACGTCAATATATCGCTTAATGCCATTGCATCGCTTAATTTTTTCATTTTTGTATTTCAGAATTGTCAAAAAAAAAGTTATTACTGCTTCAGAATGACTGCTTAAAGGGTTAATTCACTCAAAAATGAAAATTCTGTCATCATTTACTCACCCTCAAGTTGTTCCAAACCTGTATAATTTCTTTGTTATATTGAACACAGGAAGACACATTCCTACCATGGAAGTCAATAGTGCCCCCAAAGCAGCCTGTTTACAAACTTTATTCAAAATATCTTCTTTTGTGTTCAGCAGAATTTTTTTTGTCATTATTGAAATAATCATTTCATGACTTATTTTTTATATGTATCATTGAAGTCATTGTTGTTATTTTTGTTTTGTTTTTTTTTGTTGGGGGGTCTAGGTGTCGTGAATGGGTGTCCCCTTTTTTGCCACACCGAAGGTGGGAACCCTAGAAGAAGAGCTCTGAAGACATGCGATTCAAATGATAGATAGATAGAAAGATAGATCCCAAACTTTAAATGAAATGTTTGCACTTTCTCTGTATATTTTGTTGTATGCATTGTACTTTCAGAAGGGGGACAGTATTGAAGTATTTTTACTTTCCAAGTAATTTTATTTTTCAAGTATATGTACTTTATCAGTGTTCTTCTTTGGAAAACATGTACTTCACAACATTCCAAAACATAATATTGTACTTTTTACTGCAATACATTTCATATTGAATATCATTTAAAGGGTCATGAAACCCTACAGCAATTTTTTTGAGATTTTAACAGAGGTATGTGTGTTGAACATCATTGAACATAATGTTAGCATCTGTTAGATTTAATTAAAAGGTGAAACGGGTAAATTTTTATGTTTTTCACCCTATTTTCGTCTTCCGGGTTTAAAAACTACATTGCGTCCACGTCACAGCTTGTGACGTAGCAGCGGACTATAGTGCTACGTGGCGCATCTTATTATTAATGAGACTGAGTTTTCTTATCCTATGAGAAGACACCGTCTCTTAATTATTCATGACAGCACGTGGTTCTTTCCAATGACAGAAGTGACAGTCTGCGTGTTCACGGAGTAGATGAGAGGAGTTTATGATCATGGGTCGTAAGTGTTTGTTTCCCTGGTGTAAATGTTCGGGTGTGTTGCATGGCTTTCCCGCGATGCTGCCAGGGCTAGTCTCCAAAAAAAGTCCTCCACCTCAGCAGAGCCCTGTGTACTGCTATCACTGTAAACTTCACTGTCGCTGTCCATCTTTACTATGGGTGTTAAGGGCGCGTAAGTTAGATCTCTGCTATATGTACGAAGCGGTTGGTTTTTTTCCATAATTTTTTTATTTTTAAAAATATGCATTTATACTGTGTATATATACAAACATTATTATATATTTATAATGACAATAATAAATGTATATGTGCATTTCTATATTTTAAACAATTCGATTAATCTAATATATGTAGCAAGGGATTTGGTTACTTTTAAAGGTCAAACAGACGGTTGTCAGTGTATTATATTGGACTTTAATTTTGCATTTCGTTACGTTTAACCCCATATTTTTGTTGAGATTTGGCATGGGCCACTGCACTGACAGATGACAGTTGCTCGCCCCTCTTTCTCCCCCTGCCTCGCTCTACCACACCCACCCCCTCCCCTCTTCTCACGGGCATCCACGCCCATTTAAGTAGCATTTTTCAAAAAGATTACGAGGTGGATTTGAGCTGAAAGAGGGGGTTTCATGACCCTTTAAGACTTAATTACATTCAACAATGTAGTACTGTATACTTTTACTAAATAATTCAAAGTTTTACATGAGTACAAGTAAGAAAGTAATACATTTTTAATGTAATTAAGTATTAAAGGTACACTATGCAACTTTTCCGTCCGCTAGAGGGCGCCTGTTCAAAACAAAGGCGTAGTTTGATGACGTCAAGTTTGCGCGCAGAATCTTGGGACATGTGGTCTTCACCTCACAGCCGGTGGAAAAGAATCGGGACAGGACTCGGGCAGAAATCATGTTCATGGATGCGATTATTAACGTTACTATATATGAAGCAGAGCAGGGGCGAGTATTGTGGGAGCTGAGTAAGGCCGACGGAGCAATTGTTACACAAAACACACTTCTTACGAGCAACGGGACTTTTATTATAACGGCTTTTCCGGTTATGAGTATGAGGTAAAGCAGCTCTGTTTATTATATTAGATACATTTAAGTGTGTTTAAAATGATGTTATGACGTTACTCTGTTTGCTCAGCGGCTGCTGTAACACTTGTTCACACTCCAGTAGGAGTAAAGCTTTTCTGCCAAATAAAAAAACGAGGGTAACGCAGTTATGACGCAATTGACAGGCGACTCCCTCACACGCTATGCTCACACGTCCCGGTTCATTGGTAAAAATAGCGATTTTCTCACAATTTACAAATAGTTGGAAACATTTGGGACATTGTAAGAACTCAACAGAACAAAATATATAACCCTGGCCTGGTGGTTTTTGGATATCTGACTGCAAAAATCCTACATAGTGTACCTTTAATGATTTAAATTCAACCCAGCATACTCGATTCTCTCACAAACCTTGGTAAGCTGTTGGTCATGCTGTTCCATGCTATGGTCCATATACACTGATACACCTTCAAGCCACTGTAGAGTTTACATCATCTTTCGTTGAAATATAACCAGGGCACTGGAGATGACAAAAGGAAGATGTATAAAGGAGTACCTTCCAAATGGTGTTTTGAAAGTGGCCAGTTTCTGGATCCTTTCTGGATGTAATGGTATCTGCCAAAAGCCTGAGGCAGCATCCAAAGAGGAAAACACTGTTGCACCACTCAGCTTTGCCATTATCTCCTCTGTTGTTAGAAGAACATATATATACTTTTCACAGCTTCGTTCAACTTTTTCAGATCTACACAGATGCGTACCTTGCCAATCCGCTTTGGTACTGGCACCATGGGTGCACACCAGTCTGTGGGGTCTATTACTGGCTCAGTGCCATGCGTTGTAGCTCCTCCTTTACCTTTTGAATGATGGGCAGGGGAACTTTGCGCGCCATGTGCACCGCATGCTTAACATTTTCCTTAAGCTGGATTTTAACAGGTTCAGTTTTAAGAATTCCATGCTCACCAAATGCATTATGAACTTCCTCAATATGTTTAACCAGTCACATTGAGGACGCAGTGGCTCAGCTAAGCAAATTGTTGATTAATTTATTAACGAAACGTTGCTGAATTAGCAAAGAATTTTTAATTTAATATTAACTTCTTGTTTATTGAACGTTTGTATAAATCAATGGTCAGCAGGAGGGTAAAACTATTTTTCTTTTCTTTTACACACTGCACTAGAGATGTGGAGGGGGGGGGGATTTTCCCACCAGTTAATCGACGTATGACAACACCGGAAATACCGGTATACCCGACTGGGTTTTTAAATCGCTAATATAACCAGAAGTAATGCACACGGCCTCTCGGGCATTAATAACGGAGCGGGGTAAAGCGAGTTGTTAGGCACTGTACATTTAGCTTTGAAACCAAATCTTCCGCGATCATCTGGTCTTTCAGCTCCTGGCTCTAGTGATAGATCTGACTCCTGCTGCATTTGTGTTGCGACCCTATTCAAACTGTTCTATTCAAAAGACATTAGACTAACATATATTATAACTATATAACCATTAAGTGTACAAACATACCTTTAAAGAAAAGTAGTATGAGGCAAAATTAGTAAACACACCGGAAGGCCTACTCTCTCACTCCTGCATGGAAAAACACGAGCTAATGAAGCACTAGACAGATCACGTTTAAAAGTGCCACTTTCAAAGAGAATTCACTAATTACATGGATATACACCATAATATACATCAAATTAACACAATATACACTCTGATAAAGTTACAGACACAGTAAATAAGACAACTGTAAGAGAGAGCGAAAGATAGAATGCTTCACATCTGCATTCACATTCAGACTAAGCACGAACGCTTAAGAGAAGCGATAACGCTTCATAAGGTGCGCCGCTAAATAAGGCCCCACCTACAACAATTGGTAGGAACTCCCGACTGGAACCATTGAAAATTAAACATTTATAACAATGAAAGGGTAACATTAAGTTTTAATGAAGTTAACACATTTACAAAAATATTTCTTTCAACACAAATAAGGTAAAATAAAATAATTAAAAGTAAGATGATATTAAATAAAAAGTCACAAGCCACTTTCTACACATGCAAGAGAGTGTCTGAGATGACACCATCCACAACACAAGGGTTGTATTAAGTTTCTTGATATTGCATGGTTTGCATTATTTTCTTAAATACATCATATGGTTTTAAGCTATTGCTAATAAGATTAATTATGAAACTCTTCTAAGCCCGTTTTCACACCCGAAAGTCTGCAACAAGTTCCGAACCAAAGTTCATGTTTTGATACATTTTATACACGGGCGTAATTTCCAATGAACAAACGTTCATATGTCTCTGTGTAGAAAACAAGCAGCTTTTTACTGGGGGGAGAGACACCGCGGCAAACGGATATCGGTGAGAAGCAAATTATTTAATGTTCAGAATCATAAGTGATAGCTGTCTAATCTTTTTTTATTAATCATTCACATAGGCTTATTTTGGAGAAGATGGGGCTTGAAGGGAGGGTTTCCCACGCCCAGGCTAAAAAAAAGTGGGACAATTTAAAAACCAAGTACAAGGTGGGAGACAAGTATGGAAATAATTGCTAATACACATTTTAATGTAATTTATGATTTTTGAAGTAAGCCTTGAATGTAAACCAGACAGACTTGGGCCTGCTTCCAGTAAGTATATGCAGTGTAGTGTGCAATAGTACTAATTCACTAAGTTACCGGTCAAATGTTTGGGGTCGGTGATATTTTTTTTTTTGGAGGAAATAAATCAATTCTTTTATTCGAAAGTGACAGTAAAGACATTTATAATGTTACAAAAGATTTTATTTAAAACAAATGCTGTTATTTTGAACTTCCTATTCATCAGAGAAAAAAAACTGTACAACTGACAGAAAAGCAACTGTTTTCAACATTGATAATAATTTGTAAATGTTAAAATATGTTATTTGTAAATGTTAAAATATGTTACTGTTATAAATGTTTTTTGAACATCAAATCCTCACATTATACTGATTTGTGAAGGATCATGTGACACTGAAGTTTTAGTCACAGGAATAAATTACACTTTACTGTATATTCACATAGAAAACAGCTGATTTACACTGGAATAATATTTAATATGATAACTGTTTTTTGTAGAGTTTTTAATCAAATAAGTGCAGCCATGGTTAGCAGAAGAGAATTCTTTTAAATGCATTTAAAATCATACTGACTCCAAACGGTAGTGTACATCATCACAACTTTTTGATCTTCACTGTTTAGGAATGTGTCCTGCCACAGGTCAAGGGACAGAGGATGGCAAGGTGACGGCAGGAAATTGGCCCTGGTTTGCCCTCCTGGACGAGGCATTAGGGCAGTCTGCAGCAGTCTCGCCCCCTTGCCTTATTGCCTCGATCCAAGGGGAAAAACCAGGGCCAAGCACTGCACAAGAGGTAGATGAAGGGAGAGGCGAGGATGAAGAGGAGGAGGAGGAGAGAGTGAGAGACAGGAACAAAGAGAGAGCAGGGCACAGAGTAGAGAAGAGGAGAAGGGAGCGAGAGGATCCATTCCTACAGTTACTGAAGGAGGACATTAAATACCAGAGGGAGGCAGATGCATACATGCCAACCCTCCCGATTTTTCCGGGAGACTCCTGAATTTCAAAGCCCCTCCCAAAAATCTCCCGGACCAACCTTTCTCCTGATTTCCACCCGGACAACAATATTGCTACACCATCCGTCACTGGCGCGTTTCAGACCGAACAATAATAAAGGTTAACTTACACCTCGAAGTCAAGCGCGGCTACTGGCTGCGAAGCATTGCACCTTCAAATACAACCATCAGTAGAGGAGTGTTGTTGTTATAAATTATATATGTACAAATAAATTAATTTGTTTGTTTGTGTGATTTCTATATGTTTTATGTGTTGTTGTTTTTTTTTGCTGTTGGAGAGGTTGGCGGAAAAATAAAGTAAATTAAATTGAACTGGTGTCTTTGCCCCTTAATTATTTAGTATAAACTGTAAAATCCATTTTTTCTAAAACATTGTTCTTTAGACTGCAATAGAAAAACAAAACGTATTGAATATTATCTTCACCCTTATTTACAACGTATTGTGATTCGGTATTCCAAACTCTACAAAAACATTTCACCTTTGTTACATACATTTTTTTTTATTTAAACACCTTTCTATGTTGACACCTATATACATGAAGCAGCAAATTAATTAAAACAACATTCTCATATCTACAACTATATACAACAACTCAAACATTTACAACTATATACAACACGATGAGAAGAACCCAAGCGGTCATCAGCACCGCCAGTGCTGCAGTTATTGCTTCAAAGCTGCAGACAGAAGAAGAATGTTTAGGTTAGTCCAGTGGTAATCCAATCTGTCATGTAAGATGATCATTGATTCTACAACAGTTGCAGTATATTTAAAATTGTATCACTGAAGGTAAATAAAATATACTTAAATGTACTTTTATGGTCAGTTAAGACCATAATACAGTACATCACTGGTACATTAAGTATATTTCGTTTACCTTCTTGACTGTATGGGTGTTGTATGTACTTGGATGTAATCGCAGCAGGTCATAGTCCACATTTAATTATTCACCTGGCAAAAATATTCATGGTCAAGAGGTGTCTCGTGGAGTGCAGACACCTCGTTGGTCAGCAGCCGCCAAGCAGCTCCACTCCGGCTCTCCCCACCATCAAGCTCCACAAGAGGCTGGTTGTCCTCCTCCGCCACAACCTCTTCCAGCACATCACCGACACCAACACAAATGTTGTGCAAAATTACACATGCTGTCACCACCTGTGCATAAGGCAGAGCAAAAGGATACAAGACTGTTAAGATATGGGGAAAAAAAACATGAACACAGAAGATAGTGTGGCTTTAGCAGTTGTTAAGCATTAACTGTTATTTTGAGTAGGATACTATGATTTGATTAAGAAATTTACCACAGAAGTATTGCAATGATTTATTACAAACAGTGTATGTACTTCAAGTCCTTCTAAATGCACCTGAAGCAGGTTTTCATCATTCCAAATGCACGCTCAATGATTGTGCAACCTTTGGAATGATGGTAGTTGAACCTTTGCTCTGCCATGCCTCTCACTGGCCTCTTATATGGTGTGATAAGGGCCAGGGGTTCCTGTAGACATGGGTAGCCACCGTCAGCTAGGAGAAAATACCCAGGCGGAGGATAAGTCCCCCTAGTGTAGATGGGGCTGTTTTTAAGGATGCTTGCATTATGCACACTTCCTCGGTAACCCACAAAGATGTCAATAAAGCGACCCTGATGGTCACAGACTGCCTGGAGCACCACTAAAGGGAAAAGCTTTCTATTGTTGTAATCGTGACTATCAGGGCCGCCAGGACATTTAATTCTTATGTGGCAGCCGTCTACTGCACCTGCTGCCTTGCCAAATGCTTGGTGGTTAGCCAAGCGAGCAGAAACATCCCCAACCACTTGGAGCTCCTCCTGAGTACGAGGAAGTGTACAAACTGGGGAGCACAGCCACCACCTCATCCACCATCTTGTGGACAACTCTGTGCACTGTGGGAAGAGGCATGCTTAAGACCCTGGAGACAACTCTGTAGGCTGAACCAGTTGCCAGCCAGAACAGAAACACGAGTGTCTCTAGGGTCGGACCCCATCCATGCTGCCTGTCAGTCTTCAGGGCCACCATCAGCTGCTGCATGGCCTCTCTGAACAGGCTGAAGTCTGGCCGAGTGTCCTCCACTCCATAGTACCGCTGCAGTACTGGCACTGTGGCATTGATGGCACAGTAGTGCCGAGCCTGTACAACAAGTAGAAGAGAAAAAGGTTTAAGTATGATTTCAGTTTTGCCATTTATTTAATGTTTATTAAACTATAAAACATATAGGCTCAACTGGTTTGCAGAGGGGGATTTAAAGCTGTTCCCTTTTACTGGTCATTCACCTTGTAATTTTTACTTAATATATACTAGCCTTTTTTGTGTTGTTGCTCACATATGTTACCACTGCATGTGTAAAATTGCATTTTATCATTTTACCATTGCATGTGTTTTAACAGCTGTAATGTTACCAGTCAATAAGCTTAAAACTCTTTTTATGTTGTGGGTCAATTTGTCAATTTATTTTTTTTTAATAAAAAGTGTCTAGGATAAAATATTATAACACCGTTGCCATGGAAAAACCGATCGTTGCTATGGACGCAGTTCTGTTCCCTCAGGCAATATAATCGTTTTTTAATCAATAAACTCCTATTTAATCATATTGATTATTTGACTGTCAAGTGTGTTTAAACAGTGCGGGTCAATTTGACCCATAACATAATAGATATAAGTTTTTAAATGAATGATACGAGCGCTTACGTTACTTGAACGTCAGCTTCGCCGTTAGGCTGAACGTTACTTACCATCCCACGTCTTTGACGGCAGAGGTGGCGACACATTAAAACCCTCCTCCTGCGAGCCTGACGCCGATGCTGCCTCACCATCTCCATCTCCATTTCCGAAAAAATGCTGTACAGCAACCAAACCAGCATCACTTCCATTTTTAAGCCGAAATCGGACCTTTTCACTGACGTAATGACGCAATAACGTGCACTTGCTAGCCTGTTCCATTTACGTGTTCTCCGAATGCTAACAAGGAGCCTCGCCTAGCCTCTGTATGAAGTGACTTGGAAGGATCAGTCCTTCCAAGGAAGCATCCTTGACACTGAGGCTGCATTCGGAACCGCATACTTCTCTACTATATAGTATGGAAAAGCTGTAGGCGGCGATTAGTAGGTACGATTCATAAAAGATTAGGCGAGAACTACCTGGGGTTTGGACTATTTCTCGCGAGATTCAGACGTGCGTGTACTTAAGTTGTGTCCGGATATGCATACTAACCTACTATATTGTAGGAGAAAACAGTACGTGAAAGGAGTAGTATGTTCGAAACCTCAGTAAACATAAAAGAGTAGGTGAGAAATTCCCGGATGGCCTACTGCACTCCGCCCAGATTGTGAAGCACTCATCGTCGTTTACTTTTCTATCCCTGCCTTCCCATGAGGCCACAGGAGAGGATACGTCAGGCGGAGGAAAGCAATGCGGGTGTTTTCAAACGTGAGTATTACAAACCAAAATCACGGTTCCCGTGTGTTAAAATCACATTTGTTGAGCTACTGTAGAGTAAACTTTTGAATTGTTGAAGGTGTACAGTTGTGTACATAGTTGTGATTGTGCTGTAAAAACACGTTTTATTATGTATAGCTAACAGGGGAGTTCCAGTAACACACGTAACTTATGTCTCCAAAGTGGATCTTAAAGATAAAGATGCTTACTAGATGTTTATTTAACATCTGACAGGAATTTTCGATAAGTAATGCAGATGAGCACTTCACAACATTAAATAGACATCTGATCAGAATGATGTGTGTGTTATAATGTAGAGTTCACTCTTTTCAACTCTGCTTACATTACATGAATGTCAGCAATGTAAATAAACAAAGCTACATAAATTAACTAACATAAGTTATCAATTTAATTAGTCCATTAGTACTGTTGATAAACTGAGGAACATAAGCAACTACATTTAAATGTAGTATTGAACATAAATCACAGAGGTTGTCTGGTGGTGTTACAGGGACAGAAGAGCTTGTATGAAGAAATGCTGTCATCAAAGGCTTTGAGTCAGTATACTACAGAAATGAATAAAACATCTATTTAAATCTTAAGTTGTATTTTATTTCAATTTCAAACAGAGTTATTTCAGCACTTTTCTGATTCTTGATGTCTGTGCGTTTGCTGCAGATCTTTGCTATGGTGGAGCAGGGCCTGAAGGCAGGGTAATGGTGGCATGTGGAGAAAACCTGAAACAAAAATATAAAGTAAGATCATTTAGTTGCTTCTAATGCAGAAATCAAATGACATTGTGCTGTTAAAATGACTGCTTTTGTATTATGTTTGTTCATGTTTGTAGGATCTGAGATGTCTGAGCACTGGGTGTGAGCACTGAGGATCCTGGACCCTCCATCACTTCACCTGCCCTTAGTGCCTCATCTGTATTAATGTATTGTGATGTTTACTTTTATTAATTCTTTTACTCATTTATTCAGGTTTCCTATTGTTGTCAGTAAATAAAATATTATTTTATATAATTATTCACATGCATTAATTCATTGCTTGACTGAAAATTGATGTATTCAAGCATCGCTATGTCATATGACAAGTTGCCTTTTGCTTGTTTTACTAAAACGGTATTTTAAAAAAAAAAGTAATAAACTATTGGTCAGCATTTGTCATTATTATTGTAAGTGTTTGGGTGGGCTAACGGTGCAATTCATTCTGGGGTAATCTTAATTTTTTATAGTGATACTTCAATTTTTGGAGTATAAAATCATCAGTTTCCTCCAAAGGCGAGCTCTTCGAGCAGCTGAAAGACTTCTCTGAGCAGACACTTAGGAAACCGCACCGGTAGGGCTGTGGAGGTACTGATGCCATGAGCTGTTACCTGGCACTTATTGTGTTATTATTACATGGTGGTATATTTAACAATGAACAATCATATGTGTTTGTGTACATTATATACACAGAAGAGAAAAAAAACACAATAACAAGCTTAGATATCTTTGAATAAATCATCATAATGCAATATTTGTTGTTATTGCATAAACCTGGGATGGAAATATAAAGGAGATTTAGCCCACTTTTGCTTGTGGTTGACATTTCTTTGCATATAAAATAAAGAAATTAACAACATATTCAAGAGATCACGATTTTGGGTTTTCGCAAGGATAAAACTGTCAGATTAGTAGGGTTAAAATGTATCGCTTATACTACAATCACAAAATAAATGGGCAGCTGTTTCTTAAACAAGACCACAAAATTAGAACATTTAAACCAATAATAATATATAGATAGGTGAATTAAACAGTCTTTTTAAAATATTTTTTATGAATTAAACCTGTCACACGAGTTGATGCGCTTGTGGTATCGTCATGGGTCACATGATAACGTCAACATGGCGCAGAAAGTGCGGATCGCATTCATACTTAACGAGATTTGGATATATAGTACTTACTCTTTTAGCACGTTAAGTAAGTACTTATTGAAATTGAGTACCTACTCAATGAGTATGCGGTTCCGAGCGGAGCCTGAGAAACACCTCCTGTGTCTGTGTCGATGCCCGCGTCCGCGTACAGGCAGGGACGTCTCGTGCGCACTCTAAATAGCCTATGTGCACAATAGAACTTCCGGTTAACTTCCGTGTTTTGAGTGTGCGCTCGACTACTTCCTGTCGCTAGTTTCTGGAGGCGCTAATTTTGAGTTGACGTACGGTAGAAAAAGTTTCAATATGAGTGGATTTCGGGTAAAAGAGAGGCGGTTGGTGTACCAACGCGTGAAAAAGACCGCAATCCATTGTTGTGTACCCCTGTGTGCGAATTCGTCCAGGTACAACAGTACTATAAGCTTTCATAGCTTTCCAGTGGATGTGTCGGTGAGAGCCGAATGGGTAGTAAGAGTCGTGGGACGACTTCACCCCAAGCAAGGCAGTCGTGTTTGCAGCAGGCATTTCAAAAAGCGATTTTGTTAACAACCGGAAACTGAGAAGGTTGAAGAAAGGGCCATTCCTGCTCTTTTTCCTGGAATAATTTTCAAATACCGGCACCGAGGGCGAGCGTGTGGGAGTGGAGACCCAGAGCGGATAGCCCTCCTCCTGCCCATGAAATCAACTCGGAAGAGGAGATGGAGGTGGTTACCCTGGCACCAGATCATGATTATTGTATTACTCCTACAACAGCAATGGTCGCAGATCAGCTCGCTGAGGAAAACGATACACTTCGCCAGAAAGTAAAGGAGCTCGAACTACAAATTCAGGCTCTCCAGCTACGGAGTTGTTTTGGACTGAAGCGATTTGCAGGATCGGACGAGGACATCAGATTTTATACCAGGTAAGTCATAATTAAGGTGTTTTGAGTTGCAGGAAGCTGATGTCATGTACCATATTAACAGCCATGGACAAAAAAAAAAATTCATAAGTCATGTACTTTAGTGAAAGTAAATAATTAAATATATATATATATATATATATATATATATATATATATATATATATATATATATATATAATAGTAGTGGAAATAACATCATAATTTAAAGTCTAACTTTAAAATGCATGGGTTATGTATCCTCACATTTTGTATTTGTAATATTTTGGTCAGGCAATAAGAATAATTTATGTAGTTTTAGTTTTTTTTTTGACTGAATTAAGTTTCATGTCTATTCTTGGTTCGCTTAACTAGTCGAGGTTGATATAGGTTATAGAAAGTAATTAAATATTTTTTTGGAGAGTAATTTGTACAGTAATCTAATTATTGAAGATGTAATTACTATCTAGTAATTCATAATTATGAGTAACTTACCCAAACCATTCTAACAACAATGTTATTTTTGTGTATTTTGTTTCAAAGATTCCATTCTTATGACCACCTGATGGCATTCTGGAGGCTCATCGAACCGGCAACATCAAGGATGATCCGTGTGACAAGTGTGGCAAGAGAAGCATCGGCCTCTGTGGCAGAGAAGAAAACATCAAACAGATCAACTAAGTTGCTGCCCATAGATGAGTTATTTCTTTTTCTAAATGATCTATCAACCGGGTGCACACAGAGAGAGCTTGGCCACCGATTTAACATCCATCGGACAACAGCCAGCAGGATCATCAAAACCTGGGCCAACTTTCTTTACTGTGTACTGGGAGCTGTGTGTATCTGGATGACACCTGAAGAAATCACAGCCAACCTACCTCCTGAGTTAAAGGAATATGCAGACACTCAGGTCATTGTTGACTGCACAGAACTGCGGTGCCAAACTCCATCCTCACTTGTGCTACATAGTGAGGTGTACTCGCACTACAAATCACACTGTACCTTCAAGGCCATGATTGGCATGGCACCACATGGTCCTCTGACATTTGTTTCTGCACTCTTTGGGGGCTCTATCAGTGACCGTGAGCTCTTCAGATTGTCTGGCATCATACCTCTTCTGTGCCCTGACATGGCTGTGATGGTGGACAAGGGCTTTAGGGTGGACAACCTAGTGCCAGGAAAACTTCACAGGCCTGCCTTCCGGTCCAACAAGGACCAAATGGCAGCACAGGACGTCCTGGAGACCCAGTCGATCGCACGGCTGCGAGTTCATGTTGAAAGGCTAATCAGGCGGGTTAAGGAGAACAAACTCTTTGACACTGTAATCCCTTTGTCTATTTCAGGGAGCATTAGCCAACTTTTCACTGTATCTTGTACAACTACCAAAATGGACCTCTGGTCAAAGACTGGAGAGAACACAGGAGCCAGGCAGAAATCTGACTGTTTGCTTCATGGCTGGCTGCTCCTCTTCCTCATTGTCCTTTTTTTTTTTTTACAAACAACATACTGATTCACACCACAATTTAGTTTTTGCTTACATTTACTGCCTTTTTTAACTAATAAATTATTTATTTGAAATCTATATTAACTTGGTCTCCTTTTTGTTGTTTAATTTCCCCTCCTGTCTGACTCATTGAATATTAGTTTAACATCTAGCAATACATTGGTATGGGTTCACCTTTGCTGTGTACACTTTAAGTCAAGTGGTCAATCCTAAAAGTGTTACAACTCGGTTTAGCATATTTTCTGATTAGTAACTTGACAAATGTAAATTAACTTAAAACAACCCACTTGAAGGCTTCACATTATAATTAAATATCAACAAGAAGTTTTTGTGTACTGATAATTCATTTTATTACAGCAAATATTTGTGTAGGTATGTGTAGAAAAAGAAGTAGTCTGCTTTCTCTCTTATTTACTGCATCACACTACTGTCCCGGTATATTCTTTGAATCAGGGTGTCTTCCTCCGCAAACACCACAAAATCGCACCACTCTTTGAAGCTTCGGATCTGAACTCCAGATGGCGCTGTGACTTGGTGATGGGCGTGTGACGGGTGCGTGATCTAAACATGGCAGCACGCCGCTGCTAGAAAGACTACATTTTTTCTCGGTTTTTTTTTCTCAATTCTTTTCTTTCTGGTATTGTTTTTTTTTTTTTTTTTTTTCCGCTACGACATCACCCGATTAAAACCTGGATTACGACTCAGACCTGGACCACCTGGAGGACTACATTGACAAATGCTTCAATAGACTATGTACAATGGGCCGATCACGCAAAGCCAAAAAAGCGCGCCGGACTCTCCGATCTCAACTGATTCTTCGCCGTCACCAACATCCACTCCTACCAAAACAAACTGTTGTTCCGACATACTTTTATCAATCAACGGCGCCTATCAAACTTGGATTCCAGACTCTCACTAATCAAGTACTTCACAAAGAATTCCAAAATCTTCGCCATAGCCTGGAATACAGTCAACAACAAGTCGATTCACTTACAGAAGAAAACAAATAATTTAAAAGCTCCGTGGACTCACTCACGCTAAACTTTCCACTGTAACCACTCAACTCACCTCCGTCACCTGCGAAAACAAAGCTATGCAAGAAACCATCCTGGATCTACAGTCACGCAGTATGAGAGACAATCTAATCTTTTCCGGCATTCTCGAATCATCCACCGAAGACCCCGAAAAATCTGTTAAGGACTTCATGGTTAACCAGCTCAAACTTACACCAGGGACTGTCGAGGACATCACCTTCCACCGCGTACATCGTTTAGGGCAGAAACTCCACAACTCCAACCGACCCCGGCCCATCATCGTCAAATTTGAACATTTCAAACAAAAAGTACTGGTTCAGCGACAGGGCAGGCAGCTAAAAGGGACTCATTACGGACTCAACGACCAATTTCCACAAGAGATCATCCGCAGACGTAAGCTACTCTTCCCCATCCGCAAGACAATGATCAGTCAAGGTAAAAAAGCAATCATTACAGTAGACAAACTATATATTGATGGACAATTATTCAGAGACAAGGACACTACTCCATGGCTTTACTAATTCTGTAAACTGTAAAAGATGTATAGACAATAGACCCATGCTCCTCTCTTATTCTAACTGTATCATCCTCCCATTTTATTCCCCCCCCCCCTTTTTTTTTCTTCTTTCTTTCTTTCTTTCTCTCTCTCTCTCTCTCTCCCTCCCCTTATCAATGTATACTCTCACATTAAAACTACCTGCACCACGCACACACACATTAAATGCACCAAATTAGTCTTTTTGCTTACTGTTTACATGTTTCGTTGTTGGTTATAGGTCTTTATGTTTGTGCTGTTATGTTTCTCATTTGGTATTGTAGATCTACACACACACACACACACACACACACACACACACACACACACACACACACACACACACACACACACACACACACACACACACACACACACAGACTTATACTCACACAGCATAATTATGAAGTACACACTATAGGGCCATGCAATTAAAATTCTTAACTTGGAACATTCGTGGAGTTGCCTCACAAGCAAAAAAAAACAAAGTCCTAAATTATCTAAAAAATATGCAAGCTGATATATGTTTATTACAGGAAACACACTTCTCACAATCTACACAAAACTGCTTAAAAACTACATATTTTAACCACTGTTTTTCCTCCTACTATAACTCAAAACAAAGAGGAGTGTGCATCTTAATTAATAAAAAAATACAGTTTAACCACCATACAACCATTTCAGATCCTGAAGGCCGTTTTATCATTATTAACATTTCAATCGACAATAATCCAATCACAATTGGCAACATTTATGGACCAAACTCTGATGACCCCTCCTTCTTTTCTAATTTCTTTTTCTCTCTTTCAAACCTTTCCAGCTGTCCAATAATTATAGGGGGAGACTTTAACACTGTAATCAATCCACCATTGGACAGGTCAAAACATACAGGAAAATTCTGGCAATCCTCCAAAACAATAAAACAGTTCATGAGTGATTTTGGTCTTGGAGGCCAAAATCTCCATGGTTGGAGGCTTCAACACCCACTCGCCAGAGAATATACTTTTTATTCCAATGTCCACCAAACTTACTCCCGCATTGATCTATTTCTAATCAGTAATTCAATCATACCTAATATTATAGAAACCAAAATTCATCCCATCAGTATTAGTGACCATTCTCCGGTAACTCTCACATGGAACCCACCTGCAATACAGAAACACCCCATCAGATGGCGTTTTAATACATCACTCTTGAAAGATCCAAAATTTGACAGCTACTTCAAGAAAGAGTGGACATCCTTCCTTGAAATAAATGACTCTCCAAAGTCATCAGCATCACTGCTCTGGGAAACATGGAAAGTAGTATTACGGGGAAAAATTATATCATATTCAGTCCATAAAAAAAAGATGGAAAAAGAAAAAGAAGTCCAACTAGAAGAAAAAAAAAAATAGAAATTTTACATGCAAACAACCCATCAGAAACCATCCATCAAGAATTAAGAGAAAATAAATATTTGCTTAATGAAATAATAAACAAAAGAAACCAGTTTCTTATTCACAGGCTTCGTCATGAGACTTTCCACCATGGCAACAAATCCGGTAAATATTTAGCCAGTCAAATCAAAAGAAATAAAGAAAAAACAGCTATAACCTCTATTAGAAACTCAGCAGGGAAGCTAACCAATTCACCAATTGAGATAAACAAAATATTTGAAGAATACTACACACAATTATACTCATCGGATCTGGACCCAAACCAAGAAGACATAAACCAATTCCTCGATAACACCCTTCTACCTAAACTCAACCCGGAACAAATTAATTCTCTCGAATTACCAATCACTGAAAAAGAACTCCACTCTGCGCTCAATCACATGCAAAATAATAAAGCACCAGGACCGGATGGCTTCCCTGCTGAGTTCTACATTCATTTTTGGTCAACTTTATTCCCACTATTCAGTAGAACAATAACAGAAATAAAACAAAATGCTAAATTCCCATCCCACATGAACACAGCGCTTATATCACTCATCCCTAAACCTAACAAAGACCACACCCTCACATCTAACTACCGTCCTATCTCACTTATAAATGTTGACATAAAAATTATTAGCAAAGCATTATCCCATAGAATTGAAAAAATCATACCACATATCATCCATCCTGATCAGACCGGCTTTATAAAGGGTAGACACGCATCCAACAATACTACTTAGATTATACAATTTAATACATTACTCATCAGTACAACAGAAAGATACTCTCATTGCCACATTAGACGCAGAAAAAGCTTTTGATAGGGTCAACTGGAAATTTTTATTCACCACACTACAAAAATTTGGCTTTGGAGAGTCATTTATTAACTGGATCAAGATTTTATACACATCACCGTCTGCCACAGTCACAACCAATGGACTAACATCACAAAGCTTTGCACTGCACAGGGGGACGAGGCAAGGATGTCCACTCTCTCCATCTCTATTCACCATTTTCATTGAACCCCTAGCAGCAGCCATCCGCCAAAACCCATCAATCAAAGGTATTGAAACACCACAACAAACACATAAAATCTCACTTTATGCAGATGATATTCTACTATTTATACAAGAACCTCTAGTATCTTCTCAAGAAATAATTAAAACAATTCAGTCTTTTTCAAAATCTCAGATTACGCAATAAATTGGAACAAATCATCCATCCTCCCTTTACATAAAACCAAATGGGATGTGGCACCCCAATCACCCATACCTATATGTCATGATCATATCACTTACTTAGGCATCAAGATTTCCTCCAGACTGTCAGAGTTGGTAACACTAAACTTCACACCACTGCTAAAAAAAATAGAAGATGACTTGCTTCGATGGCTCAACCTTCCAATCTCCATAATTGGCAGGATAGCAGCAATAAAGATGACAATTTTACCAAAAATCAATTATCTATTCTCAATGATTCCAAGCCACCCGCACTCACCTGGTTTAAATCACTAGACTCCATTATCACTCACTTCTACTGGAAAAATAAAACGCCAAGGATAAAACTCACTACACTACAAAAAAACAAGGCTCAAGGAGGACTAGAAGCACCAAATTTTTATTATTACTCGATAGCTAACCAACTGCAATACATATACAAATGGACCCACCCCACCCAATCCGATATTATATGGCTAGATATAGAACAATCACTATGCAAAGAATTAAATATAGCTGACATACCATTCCTCACCAAATCAATCAAACAACACACATGTTTTAAGGCTGTAACTATAGCTTCCACTCTGACAGCCTGGTGGAAATTTCACCAAATCACAAATTCTATACTAGCTCCATCTACCCGCACCCCATTGTGGAACAACCGTGACTTCATAAGCAATAAAAAAATACTGAACTTTCGCACATGGGCTGAAAAGGGTATCACTCATATTAACCATATCTTCAAATCCAACACATTAACAACATTTCCGCATTTGGCCCAGGAGTTTGGCATTAGGAGCAATGAATTTTTAAAATACTTACAACTCAAATCTTCTGTTCTGGCAAAAATAAACATTAGAGCCACAAATTTAGATCTCCCACCAGCAATATCAGACTTAGTTAACATTTCCTCCCCAAAGAAACTTCTCTCTAAAATATACAAAATCATTTCAAATCAACTTCAGACCATATACTTACCAACAATAAAATGGGAAAACGATCTCTCAATAGCCCCTGATGCCAACTTCTGGACCCAAATCTGTAAAAACATCTATTTCATGTCCAAAAATGCTAATCTTCAATTAATACAATACAAAACACTTCACAGAACACACTACACGGGCAATAGATTAGCTAAAATGGGTTTCACATCAGAAGTTTGCACACATTGCAGTCAGAAATCTACAGATACATACATTCATGCAACCTGGCACTGCACTCCAATCAAACACTTTTGGGAAGAGGTCACACAGTCACTATCCACTATAGTGGGCTTTGATTATTTCTAATTTTCCCCCTAATCTTTTCATGTGTTTTTAATGCATCACAATGTAGAAGAGAAATGTGTCTACATTGAAAAACCTCATAAACACTCAGGCAGGCAAGACAGGCGAGAAGTGGTTTCTCTAGGACAGCATCTCTGTCCCAAGTTGAGACACTCGCACAATGTCTCCCTTCTTTTAATGCACCTTAGACACTACACACAACATAAAAAAAAATTAAAAAAAAGAAGTATAGGGACTGAAAAGATGTGGGGGGAGGGTTATCTTATATTATTATCATACTATGTGAAATTAATTGATCCATTGAAAGTGGTGACAATAATAAATATTACATAGGAAAAAAAAAAAAAAAAAAAAAAGGGACACTGATTAATACAATGATGACGGTACGATGGTGAGAACGAAGATGAAGTGATGGTAGTGATAATACAATAAATAGTAAATGGGTAATTTTGCTTATGAATACACACACACACCCACACTCACACCTACACTCACCCACACACGCCTATACATTTACACACTTTTATTTCACTTCTAGAATTATGTAATTACTTGATTGTCAATTACTGCACTATTGTGGTTTGTATGTCTGTATGTTAAATAAAAAAAAAAAAAAAAAAAAAAAAAAATCGCACCACTCCATCCCTGTTAGGAGCAGCTGACCCTGCACCTGCCAGTAGTAGCCATGACCCTGCTTCAATTCCAGGTTGCCGTCTTTCATTTTCAGATGTGGATAATCCACATAGCTCTTAACATTTGGACATTTTATTTCCACAAGGCCGAATTCAGTACTTTCTGTTGGGTCAAAGACAACCCCATCTGGGGACGTACCTAGCCATGGAGTGTCGGGGTGTATAATGAAGCCACAAGGGTAGTAGTTCACCCTCTTGAGCTTGCAGTACTCGATGGCATCAGCTTCCATTTCGAGACCCCTTTTCATTGCTGCTGTCTGACGGACCCCTTTGAGCAGCCGGTCTGCCATCTTATCTAAGGTGCATGGTTTAGCATGGCATATTTCCCCAAAATGTGAGGAAGTGAGTCTTGGTTTTCTCAGTCTATGCCAGTCTGCTGATGAACTTTGACTCTTAGTTGCATCCTCTATTTTATTAGCCATCTCCCAGGTAACCTCAAGTGACTTGAAGTGCAGTTGTTGATGTTCAGTGAAAACAAACATACACCATGATGTCTCCAGTCTGCAGCCAGCCAATGGCAAATCTGGGCATGGTGGAGCATCATGGTGAGCAACAGGGCGACTTCTTGCCTTGGGTTGTTGGTATGACAGGGGGCTGCCTGCTTGTACCAAACCGAGTGCAGAGTCCACTAGTGGCACCTCACAGGTGATACCCATTGTACAAATGGTTGGTGCAGAAACAGGGGTGAACTCTTTGTAAATCTCTGACACTCTGAGAACAGACAGATCCAGCAACTCTCCACTGATGGCTTTGTACAGTGTGGACCTATTTGAAACAAATTGAGAAACATGAATTAATATTAGATATTTTAAAGAATGTCGGTAACTAGACAGTTGACATTAGCCATTGACTTCCATAGTATTTTTTTACTACTACAGCCTATATGTTAAAATATAATTCAATTAAAGTTGAAATGTTGTAATGTTGGTCTGTGACCAATAAGTTTTTGATCTAAAAAAAAGAAAGATGCACAAAGAAAAGACTCTTAACATGACCATATTGATTGATTCTAAATTATTTAGTTTGCTAAAAACAATGTACAATCTGTAAAACAAAAACCTCAAAATTAAAGTTGAAATGGTACACTGTTGAAAAGTTTTTGACCTTGAGAAAAAGCTTTAAGTATATACACCAACAATTTTGTATGTTTATTATTTAATTTTATGTTGGTACATTTTTGTGAAGTACACCTGTTTTGGCCTGACATCCATTGAAATGGACAAAACCCATCCATCCATCCATTATCTTCCGCTTATCCGGGGCCGGGTCGCAGGGGCAACAGTCTAAGCAGAGACGCCCAGACTTCCCTCTCCCTAGCCACTTCCTCCAGCTCTTCCGGGGGGAACCCCGAGGCGTTCCCAGACCAGCCGGGAGACATAATCCCTCCAGCGTGTTCTAGGTCTTCCCCGGGGCCTCCTTTCGGTGGGACGTGCCTGGAACACCTCCCTGGGAAGGCGTCCAGGAGGCATCCGAAATAGATGCCCTAGCCACCTCAGCTGGCTCCTCTCGATGTGGAGGAGCAACGGCTCTACTCTGAGCTCCTCCCGAGTGACCGAGCTTCTCATCCTATCTCTAAGGGAGCGCCCAGCCACCCTACGGAGAAAGCTCATTTCGGCTGCCTGTATCCGGGATCTTGTCCTTTCGGTCATGACCCACAGCTCATGACCATAGGTGAGAGTAGGAACGTAGATCGACCGGTAAATCGAGAGCTTTGCCTTACAGCTCAGCTCCTTCTTTACCACGACAGACCGGTACATCGACTGCATTACTGCAGAAGCTGCACCGATCCGCCTGTCGATCTCTCGTTCCATCCTTCCCTCACTCGTGAACAAGACCCCAAGATACCTGAACTCCTCCACTTGGGGCAGGAACTCTCCACCAACCTGAAGTGGGCAATCCACCCTTTTCCGACTGAGAACCATGGCCTCGGACTTGGAGGTGCTGGACAAAACATTTTTTACAATTAAAGCCAAACATTTTTATCATTTATAGACGCCACATGAGCTGGGAAAATGTACTTTTATATTTTTCAGAAACTTTAAACATAAATCTGGTCTGAAGGGGTTAATTAATAGATACTGACTACAAGCCGACTTCTCACCTTACTCCCTCAGCCATGGTCCTCTGCTTTGGTTTGGCAGACATCACAGCCATCTTCTCGACAGGGCCTGGTTTAACACCCTGTGTAAATAGGCAATAAGCAGTGATGTGTGGGTGTGGGTGTGTGTAGATGTAGTATTGAAATTATTGTTACATTATTCCAAGACTTGCCAGGGCTCTTGGCTTGTGTCACTGTTGTTTACTCTCCGTACAGCTCAGCACTGGTGGAACAACTGGAATGTCTAGCTGAGAATAATGTGCTGACTGGAAAAGTAGAGCCACACAATGGTTACAGAGCACTGATCCAGCTACACATGTACAGCTGTGATGAGCCAGCTCAACAGGGATTGAGTACTTCAGCCCCACCTGTAACAAGATGTAAAGTAGCATAACTGATGTCATAAATTTATATGGACTAACGTTACTCAAGTAAGCTACTATTTATGTTTGTACACTTTTAGTTAAAACAGCTAGTAAAAAAACATTAACTTTTTTTCTTGTAAGCACTGTTAGTAATTTCTTTCTTTTAATGTGGTCAGTGGAGCAGTCTATTTGATTTGCAGGTACACTCAGAATCCCCACTTAAAAAGTACCAAGATTGCAGTATACCTACTTAGACTTAGCAGGTTTACATACATTTCTATACCTATCTTATGCGTTTCACCTTTCACCTGGGATGTTCAGCATACCTGGAAAAACAAACTATACTACACCACTGATTGCTGTTAGTGAACAAATTGTAGTAACGTAGCACTAAACGTATACTGGTCGTTTTTACCGTGAATGGGGGACATGGTCAACCAAATGAACATGGTTAACCTACAGCAAAGAACCAAAAGAACACGATTAACCCAGGAACATGGGTAACCATCTTAACGCTACACTCATCCTACACTTAAACTGTGAGGTGGTTTAGATCTGTCCATTGACGGATGACATAACGCCCTCACACACACTACTCCTGTCACTGGATCTTTCTTGGACACTAAGAGGAAATACAAAACTAACATTAAAAATACACACAACAGTTGATAATCATATCAACATTAGGTATTTAATAACACTAATAAAGTACGTTGTAATATTGACACGATTTGATGTAAGATAAAATACTTAGCTGCTAGCTAGTCAATGTATAACCTTAACAGCTGATCTAGCCGCTAACAGCTGAGGTAACGTTATCGCTACTCACCTTCAAAGTTGTGGATGTAACTTGATATGTACAATCTAAACCCCTTTTCCCGCTTGCAACCGGGTGCAGAGGAACAGTGGTCGACAATCCTGTAGACGTCGTTACGCTAATTTTCGGGAGGCTTTGAAGAGAACGGGTAAAATATGCCATTGTTCGCAATCAAAATTAACATACACTGTTGCTAGGTAACTTCAGACCGTTAGCTTTGCTAACCTAAACCTTTAAAGTTGCCTAGAACATTCTGTGTCCACTTTAAACAGCAGCGTTTCCTTTCAGCAATGTATGACAAGCAGGCTCTGGCTGCTGTTATAGGCTACTCAACTCATTATACTCATAAGTCTTAATAATAAATGTTTTTCTAAACTTGAGCTTTTGTTGTTCACTTACAATATTTGTTCATTTAAAATGGAAGTTAATTTGTAAAAATTTATGGTAACACTTTACAACAAGGTTGTATTAGTTAATGCATTAGTTAACATGACCTAATGATGAACTGCACTTATAAATCATTTATTTATCTTTGTTAATGTTACTTTCAACATTTACTAATGGATTAATAAAATCTTGTCAACATTAGTTAATGCACTGTGAACTAACATGAACAGCTGTATTTTTATTAACTAACGTTAACAAAGATTAACTAATGCTGAACAGAGGTGTTGTTCATGGTTAGTTTATGTTAACTAATGCGTTAACTAATGTTAACTAATACAACCCTATTGTAAAGTGTTACCAAATTGATTTACTTGTTCAAAGAAAAGGCTTAATGTCGAGCTAGCCTGAGTTAGCCTATATTTTATAAAGGCCTAGTGTTATGGTTATGTGGTGATCCTGAGTATAGTTTTACACATCAGCCCAGTCTAGTCTGTAAAGTTATTGATACGCAGGCCCCGTTTACACGATGGGAAAACGCAGATATTTCCCTGCGTTTTGACCTGTAATTTACACGAAAACGCCGTTTTTATCCCAGAAAACGATTATTTCTAAAAACTCTGGCCAAAGTGGAGATTTCTGGCGCCGGTTATGTGTTGCCGTGTCAACGGTGAGAAATGGGGTTTTAGGTTCTCAAACGTCACATTATGCGCCAGAAAATGCTTACGTCATGTGAGTGCCCTATGTTTACACTACAGTTTGTTTGATCATGGATGCTGTTAAGGTGGTACTCATTTTTACTTTTGTGCAAACGCTTTTGGCCTATTTGCATTTGCAAACACAACTGCTGTACTAAAGCGACATAAAGGAGTAACTCCACTTCGCTGTCTGTCCACACGAACGAACCTCGCGCCATGTCTGTTGTTTTGAAAGGAGCAGGAAGTCGCCATGCTATTCGTTGTTGTCGATTTTGAGGATTCTGATTGGCTTGTATGGCTTTATCCTTCTCCCTACACTGCCATCCATAGGTTTGGCATAGTTATGATGGCGCTCGGCGGCGTATTTATGCGGGTTGGTGTAAACGACAACTTTTTTGAAAACGATGTTGTGTGCACGATGTTATATTTGAAAACGGAGGCGGGGAAATATTCGGTTCTCTAAATACCCGGCTATGTGTAAACGTGGCCGCAGTCAGGGTTTTTTTTTTTACACATTAATCTGAAAATGAATGTGGCACACCCAGTTTTTAAAATGTAAATCCAGAGACTCTTTTCTGGCTATGTGGACTCAATATGATCACAACTCAGTTGTTTTCATATCAGAGCACAGATGAGGTTCAGCTGCTTCAGAAAAGAGAGGGTGAGATAGGGAAAACCAGTAGCAGCACAACATTACAGGTAGGTTATGTGCTGTATGAAAGGCCAGGTGATTTTGATTGGTTGGTGATAAAAGGGAAGAAGTGTACATGATAAATAGTGAATACAGTTTGAATATTATTAAATGTTCTTCTTGTAGGAGCCAAATTGCATGTTGTTATTTGTTTTAGCATGGTCACATCATCACATGGGTGTGGTTTCATATTATTTACCTGCTCACTTGTGTGGTGGGAGAGAAACAGAATCAGGCCCTGATATTTTTCTGTTGACTGTTATAATATAGTTTCAGTTGTGATGAACTTTTGTTTATTTTTTGTTTAACAGTGGAAATTGTGTTTCAAATTATTTAAATTATATTCACACACAAAACGTGACATTTTTTTGTGAAAGTTTTTGATTTATAAAATTATTCTCTCAAGTCTTGGCTATTCAACAATAAATAAAGTAAGACATCTTTTTCTTATACATAGTAGCCTATTATTCTTTTTGGCAGAATTTATCATAAACAACTTAAAGTCCCTGTAAAGTCATAATTAAACATGTGTTCTGAGTGTCTCACACCACAGATACATAAAATATCTTATCGAAATCTTGAAAAAATAAGCAGCATTCTGCTCTCAAACACTGGGGGTGTGTCCGTTGATCGGCGCCGAAACCACACCCACTCGCAGGAAAGCGGCCGTAAACACACAAGACAACAACAACACTCAAGTCTAGCTCACGAGTCACGACGGCACCAGATGTCGGCGGAACGGGAGCATGAAGGTCGGGCGGGAGATAGTCGGTTTGGCCCCATTCTGCAGCGGATCATCAGTGAATCCCAGTTGTTGCCGATGAAAGTTTGTAAAACTATTCGGTGTAAAGACACTGCAGAGGCAGGTGTTGATCCTCAGCACTCCATCAAGGTAGCTGTTCACAAAATTAATCCACCTCTTCTTGAGATCGTCTTTTTTGTTTTGTAAGACTGTAGTAACTGTAGTAACTTTTGTAGGCTGTAGTAACTAACGGTACTGGCAGTAACTCGCAATCTAGCGGGTGAACTGATGCGAAATTGCGAATGTACTCTAGTTATGGGGGAGAGGCCACATGCCAAGCGGCTCCAGTGCGTCATCAAGCCACCGTTTTAACCCCGCTCAAAAAATCCGGAACACTGCAATGGTGAAAAACTTCTTAACGGTCTAACTTCTGAATTCAGTACTACATAGTTCACAGTCTTTGTAATGTGTTTCAACAATACATTTCTAACATTTCCAATGTGTTTAGAAACAAATCTCAGAATTGCCTTTACAGGGATTTTAATTATTTCCTGGATTTTGTTTCACCATAGTCCCTAACTGTATGCAAATGGAGGAAATGGGATTCAAATCAAAAACATTTTCCCCCATTTTGTGTCCCCCCCCCCCACTTCTCAAACCAAAGTTACACCCTTGATTTTATACATTCAGTTCGTTCTGGTTTGCTTTCACACTGCAAGTATGCGAGTGCACTAAAGAACTTCACACGACGTGCTTGCGTCCAGTTGTCATCAGTTATGTGGGCTGCATCTTAACACTGATTGGTTTGTTAGCGGACGTCGCCTAACGCCAGCACGTTGTCAATTCGGCAGGTAACTTTGACAAGATGAATGAAGCAGTGTTGTGGACTCGAGTCACATGACTTGACTTGACTTGGACTCAAGTCCCAAATTGGATGACTTGTGATTCGACTTGACATAATCAAAGATGACTCACGACTTGACCCCTCTGACTTGGAAAGACTTGACCTACCTTCTAAATTGTAAAATAATTGTAATCATCAATGTATGATTTTTTCTGCAGCGCATGATCACACCACTAAGATTAGCGCTGCTTTCGCTCTTTTGGCACTGAGCCAGAGAGGCACTCATTCAGCAAGCGCTTGTAGTTTATCTTTTACGTATCTGTCAGTATGAAATGTCGTTGCTATTACATGTCGTGTTGCTATGGTGTGTGTGTGTCTTGCTTGACTGCTCACTCCGACTGCCTCCTCCATATTCTTTCTTTTTGTTGTAATTTTTCTGCTCATTGTAAAAGTAAATTTACCATTTACAAGTGTTCGGGAACCTCTGTGCCTGTGCCTTGATGGCAGGAAAAAAACAAGCCAAACAATCACGATTTTTAAACCTTTTTCATCATTAGTCAATGATATTTTTCGAAGTGTAG
The DNA here is from genome assembly GCA_023029165.1 of Gobiocypris rarus. Taxonomy (NCBI): domain Eukaryota; kingdom Metazoa; phylum Chordata; class Actinopteri; order Cypriniformes; family Gobionidae; genus Gobiocypris; species Gobiocypris rarus. Next base: position 11,713,236 of record CM040910.1, on the reverse strand, counting down.
GCTGTCAACGAGGAGGCAAGAGAGGCCAATATTAGAAAAATAAAACAAAGCAAATATAAAAAAAATGTACATTAAAAAGTGCAAAATGTACTCGTTTTTATAAAATAACACTGTCCAACAGCGACACTCGCAGCTAAAGTTACAGCGGGTTGCCTGAGCACATTGACTTTTAACAGACCAGCCAAAGTTGCGCTGTGATTGGATATGATCGGTAATGATTGAATGATTGGTTCACGCAATAAACCTCTTGATTTCATGCACGTTCTCGAATGGGCCTGAATGAAAGACTAATTAAAAAGTAAACAACTTGTATTTACATTGATATGTAAAAAATTTTTTTTACCTCTTCATTTTAAAACTGCACACCACTGAATATAGGCTACTATTAACTGTTATATTGGAAGTTATAAATATATATGCCTATTTTTTACATTTGAGCCCCTGCCCAATAGGAACTCTCTGCACGTCCCTGCTCAGTATTTTCAACCAGGCATTTTAATACACATGTACTAGCAAACCATTTAACATTTGAAAAATGTTGCATGTTTATTTCTCAGTAAGTATCAGTTATTTTTTATGCATCTGTTATTTTTATTTTTTTTCTTAATCTGTTTATTTGATGTTTCAAAGAATGGTTAAATAGCTTAGATACACTCACAGATATATTAATCACGCACATACAAAGTGAATAGCAGTTGTTATTTCTATGAATTTATTTTTGTCTGTTACTCAGTTATCAATAAAACAAAACTTCTCACTATTTTTTTCTCACCTTATTTTGTCACATGTAAGCACAATCCCTAATTGAACTGAGATAGTAAAAATTGCCCTAGTAAAAATTGTTTATACCTAATCACACATAAAATTGAACTGCAAAGTCATAAACAGATTTTAAAAGCCTTCCTGATATAGATTAGTATACATTTAATTTAATATAGCAATTCAAACTGCAACACTAATTTGTGCAAAAATCACTAATGACTTGTTTAAGACTTTTAAGCTTTAAGTTGAGGACTTGCGACTTGGGACTTGTTTATCACGACTTGGGTCTTGACTCGAGACTTGAATGTAAAGACTCAAGACTTACTTGTGACTTGCCAAACAATGACTTAGTCCCACCTCTGGAATGAAGTGAACAGACACATATTGTTGCCACAATGCTGTTATTGCTATGGCATTACTATCTGCAGCAGTATATCGAGGCTAGTTCAAATTCGCCAAATGAACGTCCTCGTTGTGTGAACATTTTATTGGCGCCGACAGGAAAGCAGGAGAAGACTCAGACCATATTTGAATTAAAAACCTTGTCTCCTCCTCTCCCCATGTGCTACAGCTAATTTTTCCTGCTATCTTCTGTGACAGTTCTGGTAGTTCTGTCTTCTTCTGTTGTTTGGGGTGCGTGGGAACCACCAGAACTTCCTGTAAATGGTATGAAAGTCCGAACCATACAGACAATGTTTGCCTAGGATCTTTTGAATATTCAGATCTATTATGACCTCTGACCTGTAAAATTGTCAGAATAATAATAATACGCTGTTTGTTAATTGGCCAGAGGAGAACTGGCACCCCGACTGATCCTGGTTTCTCCCAAGGTTTATTTTTCTCCATTAGGACACCTGATGGGGTTTCGGTTTCCTTGCCACTGTCGCCTCTGGCTTGCTCAGTTGGGGAAACACAATTTTTCAAATAAATTTCCAAATAAATCTAATTATTAAACTAAATTAACCATATAGACCAAATTACTGATCTAATAAATGATCTAAAGCCCACATTGTCACTGTATGATAATCAAAATATATTCTGTTGCATTATTTTTCTGTTTAACACTGTGAAGCTGCTTTGAAACAATCTGCATTGTCAAAAGTGCTATAAAGTTGCCTTGACTTGACTTGATGATGCTTTTACACTAGCAATGAACCAAACCTTTGTTGAGTTTGAGTCGGACCAAATTTCGTCTGTTTGGTCCGGACCGTGGTCCAAGGGAGGACCAAACTGAAAAGTCAGAAAATCCGGACCAAACAAGGTAGGTGTGAAAACGCCCCTAACATACACTCACGGTGTGTTGTAGTGCAACTGAAAAATCATGACCGTGAGTTTTATCACCATATTGAAATATTGTTGTGAGGACAGTGAGGCTGAGATGTGTTCTAAAACTTAGATTGTGTGCTATAAATGCATGATCATAATAAAAGCCTGTTAAATTCAGAACTATCCATCACTTGAAACGATCTTATATACTATTACTTGTTTTTATAACCAGTCTTATAACATTATTTCAGCTGGCATCAAAAGATCTGTCACACAGGAGAACAAAGAATGGGCTCAGGCATCCTTACACCCGGCTTCACACCGCACGCGCTAGCAGTGCGTTGGCAGGGCAGAAGCGGTGCGTATGGAGAGCAAGAGCCGCGCGCGTCCGTTGTGCTTTCACACTGGCAGCGTTGGTCTCGCGCAGCTGAACGCGGCTCGTATATTGCAAATACAGACGAATAAAGTCCATTCTGTCACTTTTCCGGTGTTTTCCTCCGACCCCTGCCTGTCTCGTGCTTTGATTTATGATGGGCAGCATATATCTGCTGCAAATGCAACCGTGTTCCCCTCTGTCCCAAACAAATATGCATATAACATAAAGGTTGTATAAGATTACATGATAAAAGTAACCTTAAAGTTAAGATAAGCCTCTAGTTTTAATCATTTAAACAGGCCTTTGAAGTTTGAGCAAAAACTTCTGGCAGTGATGTGTTTGAGTATTTTTTTTTTTTTTTCACAGCGCCGGATGCCATGGTGTTTGTGAAACACACGGAACACTTCACTACATGATTTCATGGTGAAATCAGTTATTTTTCATGTTAATCAGGTCAGTTTTGATCAGAACAATGCACTGTGGCTTTAATTCAGCATGAGCAGCGCACCAAAAATAGACCAGGCGCCGAAATGATCGCAACACTGCTGCTTCTGCAACGCCTCTGCGTGCGGTGTGAATGCTCTAATATGTTAACATGAGCGGCAAAAAAATATGCGCTGCTTACGCATGCAGTGTGAAACTGGCCTTATTCCAACTTGGGCGTTTTACTGGGATGGGGTGGATTTTTAGTCCTCAGGTATTTTTTTTTTACTTCTGTACTTTCATGTTCCTTTAAAATTAGAAGAAACATCACACTTACACTACATTAAATCATTGACAAGTAAGCTAGGGTTTTTATCATCCAACACATAATTTTGTACAAAGTAATGTTTAAAGTTGGCATGAAACGGAAGTTGAAATCGTCTTTTTCTCCTTATTGAGACGTATACCTGAGTGAAACGGCCTCTGAAATGAGAAAAAATGTAGGGCGGAGCTTGATTTCATTCTTCGGGAATTGATTGGATTGTTGGAAGTTGGGCATTGCTGCGATCAGTGACCCATGTCAGCGACAGGTGTCTGAGAGGCAGCGCAGAATTTAAAACGAGACAGAGCGCGATAGCCCCGCCCTCGCGCCATAGCACAGAGCCTGATACGTACCCCCCTTGATACTCACGGGTATTTGGTACAGTCCAGCTTGATCGGGGGCAGCGTGGGGCGCGTCGGGGACCCTGACCAGCGTCCCCACCTCCATCACCGGACACTGCTCTATAAAGTGTCCAGGGTCCCCACAACGCCAACACGCCGGCCCAGGCCTCCCCGCCGCCCTAGTGGCTGGAAGCAGGCCCGGGAATTGGCTTGAGAGATCGCGGGCGGCCCGCCAGCGGTGTCGGGTCTGGAGCTCCTCCTCCTCCCCTCGGTGCTGACTGGGTGGTCGCGGGTGGTTCTCCTGACCCACCCATCCTCCATCTTGGGGCCGGCCGGGGAGGCACCCCCCCCCCGCGATACCTAGGAAACGGGACAGGTTTTGAGAGAGACGGGGAGGGGGAAGGAGAAGAGAGAGAGAGCGAGAGAGATGCTGATGGTAGGGGTTCGCGACCCTCGGCACGCCACCATCTCGTCCTCCGCCAGTTGGATGGCCTGGTCCAGCGACGTCGGGCGGTGGCACTGGACCCACTGGGCAGTCTTCTTTGGCAGCCTTGCCACGAACTGTTCCAGTGCCACCGGTCGATGATCTCCTCGGCGTCGCTTTGCGTCGACCATCAGCCACTTGCGGCAGGAGTCCCGGAGCTGTTGCGCAAACACGAATGGTCGGCCGGACTCGTCGAGGTCAGGAGTGCGGAACCGCTGGCGATGTTGTTCGGTGTCCGGCCGACCCGCTGTAGAATGGCGCGCTTTAGATCGTCGTAGACCAGGAGATTCTGGACTGGCAGTTGGTGTGCGGCTACCTGAGCTTCTCCTGACAGCAGTGGAAGTAGCCGCATCGGCCAGTCCGCTTTGGGCCATTCCCGGAACCCGGCCGCCCTCTCGAAGAGTTCTATGAAGGCCTCAGGATCATCCTGAGGCCCCATCTTCGACAGCGGGACGGCCGCGGCTGAGTCGGTGGTCGGTCTCTGGGGAATGGCCCGAATCTCCCGGTCTATCCAGCCCCGGAACAGCTCGCGGTCTTCATGCTGGGCCGTGAGGAGAGCTTCGAAACGTCGCTGTTGCTCCTCCCTCACGGCCAGCAGATCCTGATGGTGTTCCTGGTGAAGACCGGCGAGCGATTGGGCGATGTCCGCAAGCGGCGTCTTCGGCGGAGATGACATGGCGGCGGCGGTCTTCTCCCTTCCCGGGTTTCGGTACCAGTGTAATGAGGTTCGTTGAGGGTGGAAGGAAGAAGACAGGGTCGGCTTGACTGGGACTTACACACTTTTATTTTCTCACGCACACACAGACGCTCTCTGGCGTATACACTCAAAATCCACGATATGGGTCGCCCCGTTCAGTTCTCAGCAATAGCAGTTTCTCTTGATCGCTCCCAGCAGCGTGCGTGTAGTCCCAGTCCAATTCTCTCTCTCTCTCTCCCGGCAGCGGCTTATAAGCGCTCTCTCCACGCCAATTACTGTAATCAGAGACAGGTGTTATCATCTGCTTGACCTACTTACCGACCGCTCTGCTCCGCTCTCTTTCTCCCGCTGCAGCTTTCGCAGAACCACGCCCCCTCCGCCACAGTGACCTGCAGCACTCCACTTTTACTGTCTTTTACTGTATGTCCACACACACCTCTTATATACGGGGCACAAGGCTACATTGCGCATGCGTCGAATCGTGCAACGCACATACATTCCGAACCGAGACAAGCGAACCAAACATGTTTTTTCATGTACCGTGCCACCCCTATTTCCTAACATACATTTTCTCACAGTTGTAAGTACTGATAAGTTTGTAGGCCCTTCATGCTACACACAGAACTGTACCTTTTACATGTTACATGTACTTGCAATAACAGTGAATTATGCATAATTACGGTTCAAACAAACAGAGCTGGGCAACCACATTCGTCATTACATCGTGCATCAATTTCAAGGATGAATGTCATATACACCTAGGATCGCTTCAGGGTGAGTAAATAATGGGCTTTATACAACCTTTATGTTATAATTTTCATTTTTTGGTGAACTAACCTTTAATTCATCCAATTTCACTGAGAATGGGTTTTTATAAATTTGTAAGACACACACACACTTGTTTATATTTAGTTTGAACTGGAATGGAATGTGTTCCAAAATGTGAAACAATTTCAGTCGTTGAATTGAACGCTCCAAATGTTATCCCAGCTTTTGATATGAATCTGTTATTGTTCACTTCCTCCTGCATAAACTGTCCATTGACGAGGAAAGACGGGATGTTGAGGGAAAATATTTACCAGGAAATAAATGTTGGCGAAGTCCACAGTCAGCTGTTATTGCCTTGTCTGAGGCACTCCCACCGTACAGGTCAATGACAAAGGTAATCACTCCGTTAGGCGCAACACTGATTAAAGCCTTAAAGGGTTAGTTCACCCAAAAATGAAAATTCTGTCATTAATTACTTACCCTCATGTTGTTTGACACCCGTAAGACCTTTGATCTTCGGAACAAATTAAGATATTTTTGTTGAAAGCCAATGACTCGGAAAGGCCTCAATTGACAACGTAATTTCCTCTCTCAAGACCCATAAAAGGTACTAAACACGTCGTCACAAAGTCCATCTCACTACAGTGGTTATACAATAATTTTATGAAGCGACGAGAATAGTTATTGTGCTAAAAAAACAAAAAAATCCAGAAAATCACAATGTCTGATTTTTAAAGAATTTATTTGCAAATTATGGTGGAAAATAAGTATTTGATCACCTACAAAAAAGCAAGATTTCTGGCTCTCACAGACCTAAAATGTCTTCTTTAAGAGGCTCCTCTGTCCTCCACTCGTTACCTGTATTAATGGCACCTGTTTGAACTCACTATCAGTATAAAAGACACCTGTCCACACCTTCAAACAGTCAGACTCCAAACTCCACTATGGCCAAGACCAAAGAGCTGTCAAAGGACACCAGAACTGTGGAGTATTTGTCTTGATGCAAAGTACAGTATATGTATCGTGGGGCAAAAAAGTATTTAGTCAGCCACCAATTGTGCGATTGTTCTCCCACTTAAAAAGATGAGAGAGGCCCGTAATTCACTGCTCTAGAGGAGATCTGCATGGAGGAATGGGCCAAACTACCAGCAGCAGTGTGTAAAAACCTTGTGAAGACTTACAGAAAATGTTTGACATCTGTCCTTGCCAACAAAGGGTATATAACAAAGTATTGAGATTAACTTTTGTTATTGACCAAATACTTATTTTCCACCATAATTTGCAAATATATTCTTAAAAAATCAGACAATGTGAATTTCTGTTTTTTTCTCTCTCTCTCTCATTGTCTTCAAACTGTCAGTAGTTGCCAGGAAAACACTATAACGCCCTATGGCGCCTTTTTTCACCTGTCGATAACTGCTCTGTGTATTAAGGAATTGCCTGAGAACCACTTTTGCCTCCGTCACGGAAAACATACAAGATGACAGCACAATCGAGGAAATTGTTGGTGACATTCATTATCATGCAAATATAATGGGCAATATATTGCATCCCAAAAAAATGATTGAGGTCATGTACATATATTGTTTATTGCGACAGGCCTAGATGTAATATTATAACAGTGGATCTCACAAGGTTAAAGCAGCACTAGGTAGGTTTTGCTTTCGGGGTCCCCCTACAGTTGGGAAACCGTATTGTCCTCTATTTCTGACGTAAACTCTGTCATCCTACATCAGGGGGTGCATTTGTTGACATGACAACCATGATAGCCCTGAACACTGCAGGAGTTCACATGCAGGTGTTCTGCTTGCGTCGCGTGTGAAATGTCTTCGTCCCAGGTACAGTGGCATATGTTTCAGCATGTCATATGAATATAATTTCATGGGTTTTATTTTTTTCAAATGCCAAATGATCGCGATGCTCACGTTTACAAGCCAGCGTCATTATAGTAGCCTAGTCTATTGTTTACCGTTTTACAGAATCTATATGATACTTCAATTCAATGTTTGAGTGGTGACTGTTAGGTAATAAACATATATCGTCAATATTATAATATCAAGCTACCATAGATGAATCTGCGAATTTGAAAAATCTATTTGCATTATAGTTTGAGGCAAGACAAATAAATAAATATCACAGACATGTTAGGTATCCTAAAATATGATTTTGTACCCATGACAGCCAACAACTCCTCATTCCTCCGACAACTTTTGCTTTCTTGTTTTTCTGTGCTGCTTCGGCCATGACTATAACATCCGGCAAACAAACGATAGTTGGGCTCGCACATCCGAATTTAAGGAAGTGGTGGTGGAAGTGACGTATATGCCGAAAAGCAGTTTCATGGTCACCTTAGTAAAACAAAGCATTAATAATTAATTCCTTAAGTTATAATTAGAACAAAATTAAACAAGCAGTATAGTTTCAAACAGAACTACCACACTGCTGTTGTGAACATTTGAAGGACCTGTATAATTGAATATATCTGGCATCACTTAAACCAGAACCACAGAGAGTCAAGAAAGAACAGTTGTCTTTGCTTTGGCTTCATAATCTGAGAAATGTCCCAGAATACTTATCTATTACTGTGCAATAAACTCTTCAAAAAGACAACTTTAAATGGATAAAAAAATAATAATAATACAATTTTGTGCACTAACTCTTGGACAGGAATTCAGAATCTGCATAAGAGGCACAAAAATAAAGTCCATGATAATGCAAATCATGGTGGAAATAAACATAAGTGGATACCCATGAGAATATAATTGTTAAAGTTGTGGATTCCATGTACCCAGTCTTGGTAACGGTACTCCATTCCACATCTTAGACATTTCCTTAAGTATGTGTTTATTCCTGAAAGGAATAAATTGACTAGATACATAGATGTGAATATAACAGCATGCTGTAATATTTTATTTTTTATAACACGTAGACACATGTGAGTGTCACAATCTTAGCTTTTGCTGTGATCAGGATGGGGTCACTTAGAGGCAAGTTACAATGCCATTCAGTGCAGATCTTTTCTGATGGCACAATATGATATACTTTAAAATTCTGATATACTTTTCCCATTCAAAGTGTCTTTTTTCATCATCTTCTTGATGACCATCTAAGTTATCTTCTGTTCCAGTTGATTTTTAAAAAGCTGTCTATTAGTTTGAAAAAGGAACTTTGTGACAAATTATGTGGACAAGACATCCACGCATTAACCCAGGGACAATGCCAGCTGTTTCTTTGGGCATCATACATAACCATCACCCTTCTCAATCGACTGTAGTATGATGGTTTGTTCTCCAACACAGACACATAATGCTTTTTGGGTGGCCCAATTTTAACCCATTTTTTCAGTTCTATGCTTTCTTTGTATGTGTCGTTGTATATTTCTCAAGTATAATGTCACATTACATTTAGGACAGTAAACATTTTTTTTTTGGACTTGATTTAGGATGTCTTAGCTCCTGGCCCCAGATGGTAGACCCCAGTGTTTCTGGTTTGTGGTAGAAGGCTGGTCAGTTGGTCAATTAACTATTGTGGACTGCTGGCCCTGCCACTCACTGGCCATTGCTGATGGCTGGTCAGTTTGTCCATGGACCACTGTGGACTGCTAATCCCTCCGCTCACTGGCAATTGCTGATGGCTGGTCAGTTGGTCCATGGACCACTGTGTACTGCTGATCCCTCCACTCACTGGCCATTGCTTATGGCTTCTTTAAAACAAGACCAACCTTAGGGTTATATTCCAAAGCATTCTTGAGTTACAGCCATTTAAGTTTGGATGGTGCATTTTCATGTCTATGCGAAAAAAGGGGTGACCGTTTTTTAAACCTGTTTTTCTCAAAATTCCGTTCCTGAAAATCATAGCGATCAGCCGACTTCAGATAACCATAACTTTTGTTTCAGACAAGCCATGAAATAAATAAAAGAAAATAAAAAGAACTTGATCCCAGCTTTCATATGATATCAAAAGCTGTAAAAAGGTCAAATTTCACCATGTGATGGGTTTTCGTAGATCATATCACATGAGATTATTCTCTCAACTTTAAAGTTGCACAATCTTATAACATACTTTGTATTGGTTGGTTTCTCCTTAGGACAGACTCTGAGCCTGCTGGCTGTAAGATATCTGACTCTGTTGGAGGGTGACTTTGGGATTGGCTTATTTCTAACTGGTGACATTTTGGTGAGTCATCTAAAGTAGGCTGGTAGAGATGTAACCAGGTGATGGTTAAGGGGAGTTTAAATACTTTTAATGTTAGTGAAGTATATATCTGCAGAGAAAGTGACGAGGCTCCTTTAAGAAATTTATTGAAATGTATTTATGTATATAGGGAGTTGGATCTTTACGCAGGATTGCGTGGATGTGTGAGTGTGGCTGAGATAACGTACCACATGTACAGAAGAGGGCTGTTCACGTGAAAGACGTGATATATTAGTGTGTATATAAGAAACACAGGAAAAAGTGAGTAATGTCCACACTATATTATTTTAATTGTATTTTGTTTAACTGTTTTCTGCAGTTTTCTAATTAGAGTGCCACTGCCATATTATTATTATCACTGGTGTTCTATTACTGTTTGCATTGTTCCTTTATTATTGCACACAAGAAGAGACAACAAATTGTACTTTATATGGTCTTTATTTTTGGGATGAACAGTTCGTTTTGTAATCTGAAGAGATTATGATATTGCCTTTTGGTTTCTTTCTGGCTTTTTTGCCCCACCTTCTATAAATAAAAGAAATAGAAACCCCAACTCAATTATAAGGAATAAAATACAAACCTCACCTATATTTGTTGGTCCTGAGTGTCATTTCCGGTGGCCACAGAGAGGTTGGTAATGTAAGTGTAACCAGTACAACAGAAGCAAATCACATGTACTATATTTGGACCAGCGGGCTCAGAAGACCACATTCGACCAAGGAGAGAGATGTTGGACAGCAGTGACTACTCGACAACAGATTAAGGTAAGAAAAGATCAATTTGATTTTAATTAAACAAACAAAAAATTCTTCTTTGAATGAATTGCCTCTTTTCTTTTCTTGCCTATTTACTTATCTATATACCGCTGTTTTCACTGTCCTAAAAACGGCCGGATGATTTCCTCGTTCTATGAAGTCCCTCCTTCAGAAATACATAACGAGTTCTGATTGTGCCAGCGGTTCCCGTGTTGTGATTCGACAGCAGCTTGGCGCATGTTGCCCGGAAAGGTCACGTCTCTTACCATAATGGGGAGATGCATGCGCTCAGTTATTGTAAACATGTCTATATTACCGTATCAATTTGAGCCGGAATCAGACCCGGAGAACAACCTGTTCAAGAAAGACTTTTGCAGGATGTTTCACAATGGTAAGCTGTTTATTTAGTAGTTGTCATTCTTTTACGTTTGGCTGTTACACATGGCGACAAACACACTCTACAAATGCATCACTTCCTCTTCTCCACGTGGGAGAGCAACAAGACCACGCCCCCTTTTTTACTTATATTTGTGGGCGGAGGTTAGTCAACAAACTGTTCTATTGACGTAATTAAAGCAGGAAGTACAGGGATGTAGTACAAACCGGCCGTTCCCTGAAGGCTTTGAAAGGGAATTTCTGTTAAATAAAATATCTTGTTTGGCATTGAACTTTGAGCTTTATAATTTTACAGTTATTATTTATGCTCTAACAGCAACATTACACACTAACTAAAGTTTGAAAAATGGGATCACGAAGAACAGGACCTTTAAAAGAACTGTGAACACTTTTCCCATAAACCATTAAACACAAATTAAAACAAATAAAAGATGTAAAACAAAATTACACTTCACTTCGAATACTCAATTTTCAAAGTTCCATTATTTCCCGTAAACACTGGGGAAAAAAACATTGTCGTTAACTGAAATAAAAATAAAAACGAGGCATATTACAAAAAAAAAATGATAGCTAACTAAAACTTTAATTTGTGTTTGACAAAACTAGCTAAAATAAAATAATACAGTAAATGTCCTTAGTTTTCATCTTTGTCAAGATCTTTCATTTTTTGACGCTATTTAAAACCATACACAGTAAAATAAATGGGCCTTAGCGACCCCATAGGCTTCGACGTGGGAAAGTGAAGTCAGTTAGAAGCACTCACTTCCTGATGGCTGAGCGTACTGCAGACTCAGACTGAGCTTGACGACGTAGATGTGATGTGAGCCAGAGCCATATAGAGTGAGAGTCGCGACAACTCCATAGACTCCAATGGAACGTTTTTTTTCCAGCAATGGCGGCTCGTGGAGACTCTCAATAGTACCCGGAAGTAGCAGGCGCGCCATAGAGTTACAGCAGAACAGACCGTTTGTGATGCACTTTTAAAAGGTAAGATTTTAAATGATCAGCAGATCTTAATTAAAATAACTTGTACATTAAAGCCTGCTTGTGTAGATTATTCATCATTAAATTAGATTAGTGTTATCAGATTAGTCTTGGATCGGCTACTGGATAAAGTTATTATCGAACACCGTATTAATAGTTAAATCTGTTATTTTAATTCCGTTTCATCCATCGTTATGGAATTTTTTATTTTTTTTTGCAAGGTATGGAAAGTTACATATTAGTTAATTATAACGTTTGGCTGCGTGTGACAGCGGGTGTGTGTGTAAAATGAGGATACCAAGTTTGTTCCTTATTAGGCTACACGTGTATTAAGAATACATTTCTTTAATGATAAAATGCATCCGATATACATTCAGTGTTTTAGGCATTGTGATTCAATTAACTTTACCTTTACCAGCATTTATTAATCTTTGTTAATGTTAATTTCAACATTTACTAATACATTATTAAAATCTTGTTAACATTAGTTAATGCACTGTGAACTAACATGAACAAACAATGAACAACTGTATTATGTTAACGAAGATTAACATTACAGTAACCAATGTATTGTTCATGGTTAGTTCATGTCAGTGGCGGCTCCAGAGATTTTCTGCTGCAGGTGCTATTGGGGATGCTCAACTCGTAGGAGAAGGTGCTTTGAATTTTGCGGGGTCATTATGGCATTATGGAGTCGCATTGGACCACCGTGATATAAATTAATGCGTAGGCCTACACGCCCGCATTCGTTCCGCAACTATATATATAGCCTATATATATATAAAATAGGCCTAAGTATTCAACGCAAGGGCTATAGATACAACATACATAAGCATGCCAATGTAAACCTCTGAAAATATTAGCTATTTCACACAATTATGTCACAGTCGAGCCCTGAATACAATGGAGCAGCAACAGAAGGCAACAGACACACGCTGTTGCAGTGGCGGAACTAGAGAGTTTATACATGGGGTGGCCGAGGCTACTATAGGGGGTCTATAGAATGTAAAAAAATATAATGTTTAATACTCATTTGTTTTCATCGTTTTACTCATGTAACATTGTATTCTAATAAATAAGCAACCACAATTTTAGATACCAGTAAAACTTAACAATTCTTGATTCCAACTGATATTCCACAGCCAAAACTACAAGCCTAATAATATAAATTGAAAACATTATTGAATAAAAGTGAACTAATAATTGAGAATTAATGTGCTAAGAATTAAGTTATTGATGTTGCAGGTCTAACATTAATTCAGCTACAGAAATAGAATAACAAATAACATTAGGTAATTTTCACTGTATAAATGAAATATAGATTAATGCATGTTAAAACTGGCAACAAAAGTTATTCAGTCAAGATGAGTGGATGATTTTTCTTTGTACTTTGATTAACTTTAATGATGGCAGGACTACAAGCTACTGTCTCTTTAAGACCAAATGCACAATATTGAATCCAATACTGACACGCTTCCGAATTAATTTGTCAACTGCTTACATTCGGTTAATACATAGCACTGATAGCAGACTGTGTTAACTATGATACTCGCTATCTATGGCATAGGCTACTATGTCCGCTCATGCTCTGTGCGCGCAATGGATGAAACGGCATATGCCACACACCAGATGCATCGTGTTCTCATGTTCAAGCCGGCAATGCAAAACATTGAATCTAATCACCATACAGGCAAAAAGTTCACTTCAATAATGAAATAAATGTGGCGTCGGTGTGTTTTGCTGTAAGAACTGAAGTTGAAGCAATCTATAGCCTATATCTTTCCATAAGTACAGACTTTACACAGAAAGAAAAATACAGAAAAATGCCTATACGCACTCTTCCAGGCTAGCGTGAAGTCATTATACATTAACAACGTTTTAAGACAAATTGTATCGTTTAATGGAAAACAATGTGAATGGCGCCGCAGGATTTTGAACAACTATGTGCTTATGCGCGACCCCCTTTAATCGTCTGTTTGTCAACTGTTAATATTCTGTTAATATTCATGATATATGAACAATGTGCTGCGCCGCCGCACGTCAAAATAAATGTTTCTTTTAATAGGAGATGAAATGGAAATAGCGACCTAGATTTTGGGGTGGCACCCAGGGTGGCCAGTCAGATGTCAGGGGTGTCCAGTGCCACCCTGGACACCCCTCTGGCTCCGCCACTGCGCTGTTCCTCGGGTCGTTTTTTACACGGCCCAGGCAAGAAAAACTGTGTTCACAGCTGGACGTTTAGGGAGCAAAAAACGATCCATTTTGGTGTAACGTTATTTTACTTTGCTAAAACTCGCTATCAAAAACAAGCTGAAATGAGTTAAGGTAAGAGGTTCGCGGCGTGAGCCCATTGGCCAAAGAAGATCAGCTGTTTATATAATTTTAAATTATTATTAATTCCTATTTTAAAAGCATGAAAAAGAACATTCAAACATGACATTATAATTTAAATATAAAAAATTACAGACATTTCTTGGGGGTGCTGGGCAGGTGCTATGGCTATTATAGGGGGAGCTGCAGCACCACCTAGCCCCCTGTTAGTTAATCCATTAACTAATGTTTAACTATTGAACCGTATTGTTAAGTGTTACCAGAGTTTGTACTTTATATATATATATGTCACCTGTAACACTAAAGCTGTGATCATCAGCTATGTGTTGTATGTTTACAGGTCTAGGGGTGTGTTGTGGTGCAGGGGCCCTCCTCTTTTTGAGCACAGGACGATGCACAAAGATGGTGGGAATAGCATCTGGTCTCAGCCTACTCTTAGATTTTTTGGTCATGACAAATTGGTCTGCCTAAAAATGTGCCTGCAGAGTGACTTGAGGTTAGTTTCCACACACATCTCATTTTTGTCTAGCCACATACTGTACATATCACATGGTCGTTAAAGGCACAGTAATAGGGAACACTATATAGATAATTAAAATGCAAACAAGAACATGAGACAACTTGTATGAATTTATTCCTATATGAATTCATATCAAATCAGTAACTGATGAGTTGTCATACATTTTAAACATCAGCTGTTAATTATCATAACTAATAAAGTTCAACAAGTTCAATTTCCTTTATGTAGGTCTCTAAGCATTTCTTTTACTACTCTTTTATTTCTCTTTCAGCACAAGAACCACATACTCCCTTTCAAGGTCTGCCAATCTATCTACCTTTAAGAAATCAAAGACCTCTGTCAACACACAAGAACCACAACGGGATTCAATTGAGCTGATGACTCCCTGCAATAAGACCACACACTCACCATGAGTCTCCACTCCCTGGGTTTTGCCGGCATTTGCTTGTTCCTTATTTCTAGTTAACACCAAAGCTAACAAAATTTCCCAATGGGTGGTCTATGTAAAAAAGTTTAAATACAGTGTAATTACATCACAAATTTTTTTGTTGTTGAAATGTGTATTTATTTTCAGATTGCTCCTGCTGATTTGAGCCAGCCATTTTTTTCTCCACTCCTTGCCAGTGGGGAAGCCAAACTTTCGCACTCCTTTCTCCGAGCGATTGGAGCATCCCCATGCAGCACAGCAAACCATGGCAGAGATTATGCAAGGACAACTTGGAGGAAAGACGCTTGGCATGCTATTCAGTTTATTAGAAATGTGTTCATAAATTAGTTGCTGTAAATAGTTAAAACACATAAAATATGCATTTATATAAGTGTACAAACAGATGTTTAAGTTGTTTTAAACTTGAATATTTTATGTATCATATATAAAGAAGTATTGTAAGAATGATATATTATAAAAATGGCAAGACCATAAAGAGACATCAGAAAAATAATGTATTGCTATTTTCCATCTTATTGGGACACAAATAATGCAACTTGTTATTTTTTCAAAATATGACTTTAATTTTTTTCTTTTAATGTTTGTATCCCAGTATAATAAAATGTCATGGTAATTAATTTTTTATATTTTATTTTAATATTTGTACCTCCAGCATACGTTGCTCCTTTGTCGGTATGAATTAATTGAAAAAAAAAATGCTTGTTTGGCAAAACAATTGGCAAGCCAGATTTTTAAAACATTTATTCTCTCATAACTTAAAGCAAACATTTTTTGAAAATTTCTGTTGAACAGTAAGTATAATGCTTATTTATTAATACATTTGTCTACTGTATCATATTTATTATGCAAAATTCTAGGGCAAATAAATTATCAATATGAACAAAACTTTGCTGAAAACCGTTGTATACAATCTACTTCATGCCTTCTATACTCCGATTGATAGTTCATACTTTTAAAGTAAATGTAAGGAATACAATTACTGTACTACAGCAACTTGATTATTCATAAGCATGAAGTAGATTGTGTACGATAGGTTTTTCAGCAGTGTTGGCCATATTGATAAATTATAGACCCTAGAAATTTGCATATTAAATATGTTAAATATTAAATAAAATGTTTGCAAATGTCAAAAAGGCTACAAGCACACTTCTGGATTATTAAGCACTACAGCATTATATATATATAAGACTTATGAATTATTATATATTACTATATATAATAAGAATTGTAAACATTAAGATTAATTTAACTTAATTTTATTTTTCACGTATTGGCAATGGATGAAGACATTACACTTGACATCATGCTGTTGCTGCTAGTTCATTGTGTCATTGTGTGGTGTGAGCTGACAATCACCTGTAACCAGTCTGTCTGTCCTATCTGAAAGTCATAAAGATGACCTTAGTTACCATGAGATTAGTGAAAACACAATGAACATGACGTAACATAAAAAACAACAGCAACCTGTCTCAATCCAAGTTAAGTTAGCCTAAATTATGTTAACGAGGCAAAGGTTATGGTAATTGAGCACTCTAATTCTCAAATATTAGCGGATTTTATCTTTTAAAAACAACATCGCTGTAACCACATACTCATGCTACATACACATGTCGATGTGTAGTAAAATTATTAAAAATTTATAAACTTTATAAATTTATTGACTATTAATTACCAAAAATCGCAGTTCTGTCACTGTGACTATCAATTTGAATTGCCCGCAAAAGCACTTCCTGGAACTACTCGAGGTCTACATGAATCACGTGACTATTAAGCGTTTTGAACTTCCGTTGTCCCAACTCTCTCTCTCTCTTTGGCTCTGATGTGAGCAACCTGTCTGACAGTTGTAAGTCTTCTAGTAGTTGTGGAAAATAAAATCTGAATCACGTTGTTGAAATATTTTGTCCCGTTGTTTTTGCCTCTCTATGGGCGTCTCCCCATGCGTCTCCCTTGACTTTATGCCTCTTCGTCCACCCGATTGCCTCATAGACAGTAAAAGATTGCCTGCGAGCGTCTCCTCCTGTCTATACGGTAATTTATCTACTGTGCGACAGTCACGTGGTTATGATGCAATCGTTAGCCTGTTTTTACAAAAACAGCTTCTACGGGGCGATAGTGTAAGATACAAGGTAATGGAGCCTTTTATACGTTGTCGTGTTTCTTTAGGAATAAAAAAATGACAAATAGAGTCTTTAAACGCCTCAGATGTAAAGTTATTCACTGTCAAAGTGACGCCAAAATGAATGGGAGTCAATGGGATGCTAATAGCAGGTGATGGCTTGGTTAGCAATGGCTAACCCTATGGAAGGTATGCTTTCCGGGGGCTGGATTACACCCTTGTTTAAAACACGCAGCTATTCGTTCAGCTAGATTTCCTTTCCCTGCTCTCCCTCAATGCGTCTCACTCATGCGTCTCTCACATGCGAGCGCACGCGCACACACACACAGCCGTGCACACCGTCGAGTGTTCGTTACGCCGGCTTCACACCGCACGCGCTAGCAGGGCGTAAGCAGCGCATATTTTTTTCGGCGCTCATGTTAACAGATGAGTGCATTCACACCGGCAGCAGAGGCAGCGCCGCAGCGCGTAGCAGGAGCAGAGCAGAAGCGTCAGTGCCGCGATCGTTTCGGCGCCGGGTCTATTTTTGACGCGCTGCTCACGCTGAATTAAAGCCACAGTGCATTGTTCTGATCAAAACTGACATGATTAACATGCAAAATAACTAATTTCACCTTGAAATCATGTAGTGAAGTGTTCTGTGCGTTTCACAAACACCATATGACATCCGGCGCTGTGATTTTTTAAAAATAAAATACTCAAACACAACACTGCCCGTTTTTGCTCAAACTTCAAAGGCCTGTTTAAATGGTTAAAACTAGAGGCTTATTTTAACTTTAAGGTTACTTTTATCACGTAAATTATACAGCATGTTATATGCATGTGTGTTTGGGACAGAGGGGAACACAGTCGCATTTGCAGCAGATATATGCCGCCCATCATAAATCAAAGCAGTTGGAGGAGAACACCGGGAAAGTGACAGAATGGACGATATTCATCTGTATTTGCAATATACGAGCAGCGGTTGAGCTGCGCGAGACAAACGCTGCCAGTGTGAAAGCACACCTGACGCGCGCGGCTCCCGCTCTCCATACGCACCGCTTCTGCCCTGCCAACCTGCCAAAGCACTGCTAGCGCGTGCGGTGTGAAGCCGGCGTTAGACATTGAAAGCAAGTTTGCGAAAGGTTGGGATCTCTATCTCGTGAACACCTTAAAACACCCCAATCACACATTAAAAAGTGGTATAAAAATATTTTAAATTCTGAATATAATTTTGTCAGTGTGTTAATGTCGACCCGAGAAGCGATTGAGCCCTCTTTAGAAAGTTAACTAGTCGCAAGTTTGAGGTAAAATTTTTGGTTGTGGTTGTTAATGTCAAAACACTATATAAGCTGTGATTCAAATATTAAAGGGGTTAAATAAAGTTACGGAGTAACTTAAAAATAAATTTGAGCAAATACATAACCAGCCTGTGTTCAAAACTATCTGCTTATAGCTCGATTTACAACGGTAAGCTTGTAATAATGTTTTTAATTCCAGTGGTACTGGTGGATTTCCGTGGTAGATTCGAGCATATCTTTGCGTCACATCTGTACACATCAATAAGAAGTCCCGGCTAGTAGGCTATATCGCATGTGAGGATGTTGGAGGTGGAGATTTAGTATTTTCTCACAGCGCTTGATACAATTAAACTTATCAATTTGATAGCGGATCCAGAAAGGTTGAAACGTCAATCAGTGACAGTGACATCTGGAGATTCGCAAAAATGCAAAAGACTTTCGGAATGGCTACAGATAAAAAGAGATTTCAACCGAGCCGATGCGGGAAAAAAGGATAAAAAAGGGTTCAAAACGGATGGAGAGAGTTTTTTTTCTACTGGTTTTTTTCTACTTTGCCTTTCTTGTTTTGCTACTTGCACTATGGTAAATATAAATTATTTTGTGCTAGCTATGAGAGGGAGCAATTCACCTCTACTCCACATTAATTTATAAATGACGATTAGAAATGAGGCTGCACAGAAATGGAAACTGAACTACAGGTAGTCCTAATGCACATTAAGTGTAGTCGCGCATTGCTAACGTTAACAATTTGAAAACAAGGTATTGATGTGATAAGCTATCGTTAGATTTAATCATCGTGATTTATTGCAATGCTTTTTCCCCGGAGGCCTAGTTGGTCAGCACAAAGGTGGATGTTAGCTACTTACTTGTTCAGATGACGTTATGTTGGTCATACGTTCAAACAGTAGAATCTGTGATTCAGAATGACAGTATCCACACCGGCGCGGTGACTGACAGCCCTTCTCATGACAAACGCACATTCTCCTCAAAACATTGTATTCATACGCGCTGTGCGGTGCCGAGGCACGACTCACGTAGAGTTGATCATTCCGCGAATAACTGCAGATTTCGAACAGAGATTGCAATAAAGAGGAAAAACTACAGACTGCAGCTTTAAATAATGTTATGTATTTTTTTTTACTTTTACACTGAATGTTTGCTGCTTCAATCCAGATCGAGTAGGCTTTTGACAGCGAGGTAAAGTTAGTTTTAGGTTTGATATTCGCTGCATATCAGCCTAGGCTGCTTTAGGGGCCATCTGCAAATTCATCATACAGTGCAAAACGAGTCTCAACAATCCATTCAACTTAATTTTTACAGGGATATGGTAAATGCCTATATTAAAAAAAAAATAATACAGTAATTTACCAAAAAGGTTGTTCCAAAAGTTGTAGTTCATTTCTAGTGGCCAGACAGATTACTACAGGTGAAATTATGCCAATATTTCCCTTATTGTACATTCAGTACACTGATATTATTAGAAAACAAATTACAGTAACTCACCAAAAGGATTTTTTTGATGTTCCAAAGGTTGTAGTACATTCCTAGTGGACAGACTGACCTACTACAGGTACAATTAGTGGACAGACTGACTTACTATAATTGAAATTATACCAAAATCTCCTTACTGTATCTACAGTACATTTATATTTCAAGAGAAAAATTACAGTAACTCACCAAAAGGGTTTTCATGTTCCAAAGGTTGTAGTTCATTCTTAGTGGCCAAACTGACTTACTACAGGTTAAATTTTGCCAAATATTTCCCTTACTGTATTGTTCAGTACAAAAATATTTCCAGAAAAAATTACAGTAGCTCACCAAAAGGTTTTGTTTAATGTTCCAAAGGTTGTAGTACATTTCTAGTGGACATACTGACTTACTACAGGTGAAATTATGCCAATATTATCCTTATTGTGTACACAGTACACTAATATTTCCAGAAAAACATTACAGTAACTCAACAAAGGGTTTTCATGTTCCAAAAGGTTGTAGTACATTCTTAGTGGACAGACTGACCTACTACAGCTGAAATTATGCCAATATCATCCTTACTGTATGTGCAGTACACTAATATTTCTAGAAAAAAAATACAGTAACTCACCAAAAGGTTTTTTTCATGTTCCAAAGGTTGTAGTACATTCCTAGTGGCAAAACTGACTTACTACAACTGAAATTATGCCAATATCTCCCTTACTGTATGTACAGTACATTAATATTTCAAGAGAAAAATTACAGTAACTCACCAAAAGGGTTCTCTCATGTTCCAAAGGTTGTAGTACATTCCTAGTGGACAGACTGACCTACTACAGGTGAAATGCCAATATCATCCTTACTTGTACGTACAATACACTAATTTTCCAGAAAAACATTACAGTAAATCACTAAAAGGTTTTTTTCATGTTCCAAAGGTTGTAGTACATTCCCAGTGGACAGACGGACCTACTACAGGTGAAATTATGCTAATATCATCCTTACTGTATGTACAGTACACTAATATTTCCAGAAAAAAATACAGTAGCTCACCAAAAGCGTTTTTTTTTTTTTTGTTCCAAAGGTTGTAGTACATTCCTAGTGGACAGACTGATTTGCTACAGTTGAAAATTTGGCAATATTTCCCCTAATGTACGTACAGTACACTAATATTTCCAGAAAAACATTACAGTAACACATCAAAAGGGTTTCTTCATGTTTCAAATGTTGTATTACATTCCTAGTGGCCAGCCTGACTTACTACAGGCTATATTATGCCAATGTAATCCTTACTGTACATACAATACACTAATATTTCTAGGAAAAAAATATAGTAACTCACCAAAGGTTTTTTTTAAGTATTGTAACTGCTTTTCATTAATTTATTAAAAAACAGTAAGCTATTTTTTCATGTTTTATTTTAGAAAAAGAACTTTAGAAATAACAACCTTTTGATATTTTTTTAAATAAAGTTCCAAAATACAGTTATACAGTCCCAAACTTTAGCCAACTTTTCAAATATTCTTAATGTAAGTCATTACAGTTTTTAAAGTGGAATTTCTTTCCACTGTTTAACTATTCACACATTGAACAAAACCATGCGGCATCTTTTCCAGGTATCATGTTTGCTGTTAGTCCAAGGTAACAAACATGGTACAATCTGGGGCACTGTTCACATTGTATCTTCTGAAATAAACAGAAATATAACATAAAAAAATAACAATGTGCATTGTTGTATTGCTAGTGCATGTTCACACACCTCTTTTTACTTCAATATACATACCCAATCAATGTTGATTTCAGACTTAGATGTTTTGGATCTTGGCAAGTCTTCACATCCACAGTATGAACAGCACTTCTCCATGGATTCTACAGCAGATTGTTTGATTGATTGATTCAATGTTTTTATGACTAATTGATTATTTTTAATTATTTTTTATATAATTTTTCTATTGATGTTATATGACCTGATCCATGAAGAATATCCTCTGCCATTTGTCTTCTCAGTTGTTTGATGTTATCCCTACTGGGATCAGTGTTGAAAAATGTACATGTCGGAATGACTATGTTGTCTGTCTATATAATAAATCATTTGTTTTCAATTCATAAAAGCAAGTACAAAACATAATAAAACAAAGATCACCTGCATAACAAACACCCCACAACTTGTTGCATCTTCCTGCACTGTGTGGACAATGGTGCTGGGTTTCCATCTCATGTTTAACCAGCCCCGTTTGCCATGTTCTTGGAATCGTATCCTAAAATATTGTCTAAAAGGAAAATGTTAGGTTTTCAGGAAAAAGGACATATGAGGAAATATGATACTTTCGTTTAATTTGTTTTACCGAGAACACGTGGCTGCTTGTTTTCCTTGCGGTCATTTGAGACACTGTTAGGGTCACAACATATATTTTCTCTGACATGGCATGAAGGAATGTTCCATGACAGAGAAGGTAAAGGAAAAATAGTTTTGCTTACCACAAACTTCCAGTGATTTTCATGTACATTGACAAATCCCACTGCACCATCATACTTTTCAAAGTTTACCTGTAAAGCAATTGAAACTGTTACACTTAATATAAAACATTCTGTGTTATACATTTGCAGATTAACTGGCTGTAGTAACATACATAATGTGCATTACTACAAATACTTCACCCTAAATAAACATAACACTGACTGTAATCACACTACTGGACAACATAAATTCAAATTATAACTTCAAAATGTGTAGTTGTGTTATGGCAGATCTGTGAGTCAATTCTTCAAAATCAACTACTGTAATTAAAATTGTATTTGTCATGTTTTATGTTGTTGAATTTTACTTACTTTCCTCAAGCTTTGTTGTGTAATTTGGGGTATTTCTCCAAACATTATTACACTTATAGTGAAGTGGTTTAGAATGTACATTCTCTTTGTGCTTGCACTTTTATTCATATAGGTATGAATATAGGATTCTATTGTCTGGAAAACATTAAACAGTTTCATTTTTCTATGTTCAGTACTGAAAATCTGTCAATTTTAAAATAAATAATTGATTGTTTAAGAACAGAAAAGTTGTACTAACCTCTCCATTCAAAAGATTGTGAGGCTTCAATGTAAGTAAGTCTTTGTGTCTAAGAGACATCTGTTTGGAGCTGTTTGCATTTTTTTGGACAGCAACAACCACTTCACAGCCACTCTTTCCCCATATTTCTTCTGGCTGTATTTACAAAGTTAAGACAAGCTGTGATTTTCTATGAATCTTTTGCAATACTGTAATGTACAATTTAAGACAAATATAATAATTACACTCACCTAAAGGATTATTAGAAACACCATACTAATACTGTGTTTGACCCCCTTTCGCCTTAAGAACTGCCTTAATTCTACATGGCCTGAAAGCATTCTTTAGAAATGTTGGCCCATATTGATAGGATAGCGTCTTGCAGTTGATGGAGATTTGTGGGATGCATATCCAGGGCACAAAGCTCCCGTTCCACCACATCCCAAAGATGCTCTATTGGGTTGAGATCTGGTGATTGTGGGGGCCATTTTAGTACAGTGAACTCATTGTCATGTTCAAGAAACCAATTTGAAATGATTTGAGCTTTGTGACATGGTGCATTATCCTGCTGGAAGTAGCCATCAGAGGATGGGCACATGGTGGTCATAAAGGGATGGACATGGTCAGAAACAATGCTCAGGTAGGCCGTGGCATTTAAACGCCACACCATTATACCACCACCACCAGCCTGCACAGTGGTAACAAGGCATGATGGATCCATGTTCTCATTCTGTTTATGCCAAATTCTGACTCTACCATCTGAATGTCCCAACAGAAATCGAGACTCATCAGATCAGGCAACATTTTTCCAGTCTTCAACGGTCAGTTTTTCAACGGAAAGTAAATTTATCAAGGTAAAAAATATGATTTCTGTCACTTCTGTGAACTGACCACCACACAGAATATGAAGAATATCATGAACTTTAAGAGTCAGCTGACCATGGCAGTCCTAAACCTGCCAAAGTACCAGCACAATAACACACTCAGCAAAATATCGTCAAATATCGTTATCTCGATAAATTTTCTGGGATATTGGGGATATCTTTTTTGTCAATATCGCACAACCCTAATTACATCCAAGTATAGGTCTCTGCAGGTTAGTAAAAGGAGTTACCACATGAGTGGCTGTGGCCATAAACAGAGGGACGTTTTCAACTGTGTACCCTGATTTGCCCACGTCACAGTGTGGGTAGGGTTTAGGGGTGGGGTGGGGTGGGGTCGGGTGAAGGATAATTTTCATTGTGTGGTTTATAAACACCCGTCAGTTTGAAAACACCCACAAATTTAGAAACGCAGAGACCTCATACTCATTACATCTCCTTCACAGCCTGAACTATAATGCTATTTGCTGATGTAATGCACATGAGATCTATCTAACCAACACTGTCACATAAAACAATAATAATAAATTCCAGTAAACAAGTAACTTGTTCAAAGTGTAAAATACACCACACAACTGTGTGTCTAAAACACAAAATAAGGATTTTTAACAAAAGAGTATAAAATAAAATATACAAAAATAAGTAGAGTAGTGTAAAGTAAAATTAAGTAAACATTCAGGTGAAGAATATATAAAGTACACAAATACAATAAAAGCTAAGTCTAAAACACAGTAGTGCAAATATTAAAAGTAAACATATATAAAGTGCAAAAAATACAACAACAAAACAAGACAAAACAGAACAGCATGGGGAAAAGACCCTGACATCTAAGAAGGGATAACAACAACAGGATTATTTCAAGTTGGCATTTAAAAATATCAGCTGTCGGGTCTTAGAAGGGCTGATTTTGCTTTTTCTGTCAGAGATGATCTGTCCCATCTTGCTAAAAACTCTTTCTGATAAAAAAAGAGGTTGCCACAAGGCAAAGCCTTTCCAACATAACTTGGGCCAGTCTGGGGTAAATCAGTGACCGGTTTTGCCACTGAAAGGCTTTAAAAAGTAATGCCGGTTTGTCTGGTTGAGGACAAAGAACACTTTTTGCAGACGACGTCACACTGAGTGAATCAACTTAGAATGGCTCTAATTTACATGTATTTATTTCTCCCCCCATCCTACTTCCCCTCAGGTTGTGAACATTAGAAATATACCCAAAATCTATATGATCTAAAAATGAACAAATACTAAACAATATATATGTGTTTGATATCATTGGAAATGTCTTAGTGCGACTGGTACAAATATCTCATCCCCACAGAAATATTCAAGAAGATAACAATGGTTTTAAGAGTTTAAAGAGATGTTGCATAGTATGGTAGGTGTGGCTTTCAACCATTTGGTCTTTTGTCAATACAGGTCTGAGACAGTGATTAAATGTAAATTCCTTTGTTAACATATATTTACCATTTGAAAGAAGTTATTGTCAGGTCTGAATACTTAAGGCAACGTAGCAGAAGAGTCAGGGCGCAATACTGTAATCAGATTCGCCCGTAACGTTGTGTCCAGTCAACGCGTTACGTAACCTATGGAAAGTCAGGAACGCATCTCTTTACTTAAGACTATTCGATGTTTTGAGGATCTTTGAATTGATTATGTAATTGGAATTATACCTGACTGTTTAATAAATTGTTACATTTTGATTTATTCTGACTTACTCTGGAATTATTAACGATGTCTATGAAATTATGAATGGGTACTTTCCACAAAGGGTTAAACGGAATAATTAAATGTGTGTCTAACTATTAAACATAAACGACCAAATAACCAAATTGGCATTCTAATCTAAATTATGATAAAATGGAGTCAGATAAAGAGGAATTGGAATTAGATCCATTTTGCCCAGCTGAGAACACCGAACGCGCAGATACCTTCGCCCGCTCTTCGCTGCCGCCATTGGAGCGATTTCAGCGGCCCTACACCACCATAGTAGGTTGGAGGACCTTGCAAGTAGGGGCTCCTCTGATTATGAACGCATCTTGAAAAGAGCCTCTGCTGAAGAACTTGTTCTTGTTACAAGACATGCAACACCCCACACTAAACTTTCTTGTGTTTCTTGTGGTGGTGGTGCTGCTGTTGTTACCTGTTGCCGCTCTGTTTGATGTGCTGAGGAAGACAATCTCACTCTCCCAGTGATATTTTTGAGTCTCTGGAAGGCTTCATTTGCTTCATGATCGTCTGAAAAGGCTCTTTTTTAACCTTAGGTCCAGTGCAGACGCTTCTAAGAGCAGATGGTGAAATACCACCTTGTGGAACCTGGTAGCCATGTCTTTATTCATTGTCTCAAGCATGTCCATGATAGGTTTTCTGAACCCTCCTGATCTCAGGTATCTTGTGCTTAATTTTGGAGACTCCATGAAAGCAGGATCACCTTTGAGTCAGTCATATAGCTATAAAGTGCAAAAACAACAACTAAACTTAATTAATGCAATATAATAATTAATAATTGTAGGTATTGAGGCCGCGCAGACACAAATGAATCTTACAGATGATTAATTCAAACATAAGTCCACACAAAAACCAACTCAACATTCCAGGGCAGTTTATGGCCTGGGCCCCTCTCTGCCCATAGCAGTGGACACAGGTTGCTACATTTTGATTGGATCTTAGTGGACTAACACAAACAAACTGTTCACTGCCATCAGATAAAGATAGTGGGGACAGCAACCTGATACCTCTTTGGGCCAAGAAGACCACCTGTGGTACCAAGCCCAGGAAGTACAGGTCTTCTCATTGGTCCACGGGCAGTTTCTTCCCTTCACCCATCAAGCAACTAATCTCTTAACGTCCTGACCACCATAAAAATTCCTCAAGACCCCAGCACTAAGAGGAAAACTCACAGAAACCATGTTACACATAAACTGAATCAAATCACCAAAACAGTGATTGTCGAACTTTCATTCAAACAACCTTCTACTTCTATCATGTCATATAACCAATAGACGTGACCATTATGCTTACGTATCACTCACAATTCATGCAATTGTATAAATGTTGAAATGACTGATTGAAATTGTATCGTGTGTGGTACCTTTATGCTGGTACTTTCATAACTCAGAAGATGGTTTGATTGAATTTGGTCTAGAATGTTCGTGGTCTTATAATAAGAAATCAGGTTACTTACTCTCTGCTTAGAGCAGGAACCCAAGAGACCACAAAGATAATGATTGATTTATGGTTGGGGGTGGAGGAAAAGACACCTCCGAACCAAACATTAAATTTAATTGGTCAGATCCTCCAGGAGGATGGCCAGATATCTGAGTTTAAAATCTCAGAACACGAAGAGTTCCGTCCCAGTTGAGTGCCCGTGGAGTTCCATTCAGTTCGAGTTCCAGTTAAGTTCGATTTCAGTCGTTCTGTTGAAGAAGGATTTGAAGAACTCCAAGGACGAGCGTGGCAGACCAGAAGTTTATTTTCTTTCCGTGAGTCTCGTGTTCTAATTTAAGTTTTGCTGCAAAGTTTCTCTCGACGAATCTCCAGCGAGCGCGCTTCAACTTCAAACTTTATTTGTTCTTTTGTCTCAGTGTGGATCGAGCTAAAAAAATGTGTTAGGGTGGTCTGCCCTGCTCGTCGTCTGTGTGGGACAGTTATATGAGAAGGCAGGTGAGGTAGAAGGAGGTTTTCCAGTGCTGGTTCCATTTCTCCATCACATCTCATACTCTAACGCTATTGGCTCAAGGTTTTGTCATTGACAGGATCATCCTCGCTGCTAATAGTGCCGCGCTGCTGTGGAGGGAGGAATTTCAGTGAACGAGAGTCAATGGACTAGTTTGAACAAGATTCGTTCACCTAAAAGAATAGTTCAAAAAGAACGATTCGTTCACAAACGTAACATCACTATTTTACAGTAACGTAAAATTACCTTTCCATGATACTGCCTTCTTGGTCCTCGTTTGCCTGGTCAAAGTCAAAGTTTCCCCCAAAAATAATACTCAAGTCAAGTACAGATACTCAAACAGTCTACTTGAGTACAGTACTCAAGTAAATTTACTTAGTTACTGTCGACCTCTGCCACTTGGATGACTTTATCAGCTATGTAATCTTCCTTCATATTCTTATTGAACTAGACAAAGATCTGCCTGGTCATTTAAAAATATATTTTGCTTGATGGCTACAGTCGGCTAGTGGTTTTCCTTATCGCATACAACAACAATTGCAGCAGTACAGTCCTGCAACATTTCAACACAGCAGTCACCCAGTATGGTGTGCCATCACAAGTGTGCTGTTATTACAGTGAAGAGAACGTTTACTCGTCATGAATGTCTTCCGTGGAATGGACACCATGAGTGTTCTCATGGTGTTATATTAGGCCGCAACTTGTCTTTCGAAAATCATATTTCATATGTTACAAGAACGGCATTTTTCCACCATAGAAACATTGCTAAGCTACATAACATAATATCTATTTCTGATGCAGAAAAGTTAGTTCATGCATTCATGACCTCGAGACTAGATTACTGTAATGCTTTATTGCATCCTCAATAAACAAGCTACAGTTAGTCCAAAACGCAGCTGCTAGAGTTCTTACTAGGTCAAGAAAATATGACCATATAACACCAATTTTACCATCTCTACACTGGTTACCTATTAAGTTCCGTATCAATTACAAAGTATTGCTACTGACCTATAAAGCCCTAAATGGTTTAGCTCCAGTGTATTTAACGGATCTTCTATCGCCCTACAATCCATCGCGCTCTTTAAGATCACTAAACTCGAGGCTTCTGGTCGTTCCTAGGATATCTAAGTCCACTAAAGGAGGGAGCGCATTTTCACATTTAGCTCCTAAACTCTGGAATAGTCTTCCCGATATTGTTCGATGTTCAGACTCGCTGTCCCAGTTTAAAACTAGATTTAAGACGCATCTCTTTAGCCAAGCATTCACATTATAATTACCTTTTATACTACAGTTAAATCGGATCAAAAGCATTATTATTCTGAACAGCAGCTTTGCTAATTATTTCCCATCTGCTTTTCTGTTGTGATCTCGGGACATTAGTCCCAAGGTAAATAGTTTGTCAGCTCCATTTTGTATCCAGCCTCTCATGGAGACTTCAGATGCCCCAACACCTGTGATGAGACGACTCAATGCCAGCTTTGTTATGGCCTAAATTAACGCATGATTGATTAACTTTTTTCAATGTACATTTATGAAATGCACTTTCTGTAAAGCTGCTTTGAAACAATGTGTATTGTGAAAAGCGCTATACAAATACATTTTAATTTAATTGAATATAATTGTTCTCAGAGATCCGAGTACACACAATCAAAGGATCCAGAGGTTTTGGGATGATCTTTGGTCTGGCATGATCAATGTGTACCATGGCCTTTTTACATTCTTGGAATTGAAGGGGACCATTGATCCTGCCAATGAACGGCACATGTGGGCTTTGCAGTATGTGTATCTCCGAGAATAAACAGGGATCTCAGAGTTTTTCACGTCGCTGGAATAATCATGGCCTTTAGGACTACAGTACTGCTGTTTGTCAGAGCATGCCTGCGGTTGTAGAACAGTTCATCAACTCGAACTCTTGGTGGATCTTCTGGATGTCTCCAGGGATGGCATGGGTGTTGACCTTCTTCAGACTCTGGCAGCTATTGTAGTTTTGTGATTAATTTTCAACAGTAGTTTAAAGTTCTGTGTTTTGGTATAAGCCATTGTAAGCTAGTTGGCCATTTTTGTTAATTATGTAGGTTTAGCTTGTGTTTGTGTGATGTTGAATGCATTGCACATTAGCCTACAAGTAAATATGTCCCTGGATGCTCATTGTTATTCTGTCAAGTTGAACTGTCTTTGTTGTTCTGTCCTGTCAAATTAACAGGGATGTGATTTTTCCGGATTAATCCGGAATTCCGGATTTTCCGACCTTAAAATGTGACCTACGTGAATCATGCTGATCTGTAAAAAAAAAAAAAATGATGGGGGGAAGGGATTGGTGAGCGGATTGGCCGTCACCTCACAGCCGTCACCATGGTAACCCGGGACGGAACCACAATCGCGGGATGCGCAACAAGGACTGTATGTGACAAGAACATCATCAGATCGGATGATCTGGGTATGATCTGATTTTCCACTATGGCAGGATGTTTAAGTTGCATTTAACAATAACATAGTTAGCAGCTAACGTTACTTGTATTTGCTAGCACTAGCTATAGGGATGCAAATAGCGCGCTTTTCGGCGCCCCCCGCTTTTTTCACGTCAGTTTGGGTGACAAAGTCATCTGAAGCCATTCCATAGCTTAACCCTTAAATGCAGGACTGTTTCGCCAAACATTCTTACATATTGGGGTCGTTAGCAACCCAGATCTATATTTAACATGGATAGACCTCTACCTGTCGCGATAATATATAAAACTCCTGATGTTAGAGTAACAGCTACATGAGAATAAAATAAAACTTATTTCGTTACCTTTTGGAGCTTGGAAGGGTTCAGTTTGAGCAGATGTTTTATACCATCATCATATGTCCTCGTCAGAGCTCGTTTACCAGTACTTTCAGCATCTGCCTCATATTCGCGATCTCACGCATATTCTCCAACTCATTTTCAACGTCTTCAAAATCAATATTTTGCTCACTGACAGCTTCTTGACCACATCCATAATCAGAGACAGTGATACTAATATTTGATTGTGTTCAGTACTTGCTCTCTGCAGTAAATCTCTAAGCCATTTCAAGTTTTGCAGATTATAATTATTATTGTTTAGTTTTCTGTCAGAGGTAACTGAGTGAAACGTCACTTCATCATTGTGTATCAGACACCTTGTGGAATAAAGGTGAATTGCACCCTATTTAATTTATCATTGTGCAAAAAAAAAATATACGTACAATCCTATACACATCCTATTTTTTTCTTGTTATATTGTTTAAAATGGATTGATTGAGGAATACTAAGAAGGTTGATGTCTTTTAAAAATGAATGAGGAGCAGGGTAGTGAATGACAGCGACCGAGGTATGCATTTAAGGGTTAATGTGAGGGACATAAGTCTATTTGGTGTTTTAGTTTAATCTCGCAGCACTTCTGTGCCTGTCTGTTCACATGAGGAGCCCAGTGACTCTGTGGATCCAGTATGTTTAATGGCAGAGCAGACATGGAAAGTATTAACTTTCTAAGCTATAGCAAGTGTTATTCCATTCTGCGTCACACCTCTGCTCTACTTTTCAACCTTTCTGAAAAGCGTATAGACATACAGTACATAGTCAAACATGTAAAAATGAATATATTTTCTGTTATGGATTCTTACATTCTAATGAAAATTTTGCATTATTTTCCAACGGCCGGCAAGAAAATGGCAAAAGATGCCATCGTGGCATCAGCTGTGAGTGCCAGGCGCAAATTCCAAAAGAAACGTGTAGAGGCTCTAAAAAAGCTTGCTACAAAGGCTAAAGAGTCATACAAAAATTGAGGCCTTCTTTTGGATGAAAATGTGCATGTTGCACATTTAGCTGTTAAAGTTGTGTAAAAATGCATCCACCAAATAATTTGTTATTTTTCATACTGTACCAAAAAATGTTGCACGTTGCACATCTAGCTATAAAATAAAATCTATTTGTTCAAATAAGTTGTTATGGGTCCTGCTTTACTGTCCATATTGATCCGCCCTGGGGGGGCACCGATGCGCAAAATGCGCAAAATGTTTTAGGTGAGTCTGGGAAACCCCGCCACACTAAACAGGCTGATAGGAAAACATGGTCTGCACATAGCTAAATAACATTAAATAATAATGTTGTCATTTTTCAGTGTAAATTATTTTATTAGATTGGTAACAGCCCTATAGTGTCTTATTCTAATTTGATTTATATATCAAATTTAAGAATATAAAAGATGAAACATTGTCTATTTTTAATAAGATTATTGAAAAAACACCCTTTATAAAAGGTAAAAATATCACAAATATGCAGATTTGAATATGTCAAAGCTGATTGAACACTGGTGAAAATATTGTTTCAGAATAAATTATATTTAAAACACAAAAAAAATTCAGGACAAGCTAATTTACTCGGACAAGTGAATGACAGATTTACTTCAACCACGTGAACAGGCTTAATGTCGAGCCCTGTGTGTGTGTGTATGTATATATATATGCCACACCATTAAAGTTAGTGAAAAGAGGGGATGTTTCCATAGTAAAGATAAAAACATCCTTAACCAAATGTAAATGCTTTAGCGACCATATTAGATCATGCTTCATAACCAGTATTTTCTTTAATCAGTTAACAAATTGTTTAATGTAATGAATGGTGCTTTAAAATAAAACATTACTTACTGAGGGAATTGTTGGAACAAAACTCCGACTGGACAGAAAATTTGAAACTGGAAACTCCTTGTGTAGTCAAGCACGCACGAGAGCACCTCAAAAGAAAGCAAGCACACATTGATTATCGTCAGTTCTATATATATATATACACACACACACACACACACATATATACATATACATACATACATACATACATAGGATAGCACTGGAATATAGAAATCCAATGATATATTGTGAACCCCACCGATAGGAAAAACTGGAAATTCTCCACATATTAAAAAATACTAACGTACAGCACCAAAACACACGCAGTCGTTGACTAAAAAGTACAAAGCACAATCCCCCTCACTTCACCCCCCTTATTGCTTCAAAGTATAGTCGCAACTAAATATTTTTTCGGTACGACAAGAGGCCTTTCACGCAGAACACTTTTTCCATTCCGTTGCTTTTCTATGTAAACACATGCTCAATTTACATGTTTTACCGTTTTAGGCCATGTAATCACCAGTGTTTTTCTGCCACTGAAAATGCCAGGCAGTCGCTTAAAGACGCACAGCTGCAGGCGCGTGACGACTTCAGCAGCATTTATGCTAGCACTGCCCTCCGCCAAAACAAATAGTTGATCATTAATGTAAAATATTACCCGTCCAAATCGATTTATATCTCATGTGTAACCACCAAAGCCACACGTTAGAAGCCGCTGTGGATTTGTCCAATGACACATTCTAAACCACATTTAATATTCCTTATACAGTCAAAAAACTATGTATTGTAGTAAATAGTGATACAAAATATGAAATATAACTTACTGTAAAAATCGATGGAATGATAAAACTCTTCAACTTGCTTTCAGGAGCTGCACTGCAACCAGCAACGTGACTGACTGGAAACGGCGCCAAAGAAAGTGTGCATTAACCATAGTAATTCCAATAAAACCAATTAATTTTTTTTTAATTTAAATCAAAAAATAAATTTAAATTATTTAAACAAGCATAAATTAATTATGCTTAATTTAATCAGGGCCATAATAATTTTTTTCAGTGTACATGATGTCTGGCTTGTCCTTTTGTGGCAGGGCTGAAATGCAGTGGTCAAGTGATGTCCATATAAAGAGAGAGGCAATCCTCAGAGCTCTATGTATCTACCTTGGTGAGGATGAGGGATGCCTGGTGAGTGTTCGCATCTTAAAGTAATACTCCATCGAAAAGTTGAATGAACATATGGTGGCAAGAAAAAGTATGGTAAACCTTTGGAATTGGTTTGTTTTCTGCATTAGCTGGTCAAAGTATAAACAAACACAAAGGTCTTAAGCTAACAACACAACTATAATTTCCATGTCTTCCATGTCTGGATTTTACAAAGGTTTAAACTTCCAACAATCCTCAAGAAGGGAGCCTGATGTATTATAAACTGGGGTATACATATTTTTTGAACTGGGTGATCAGAGTAAATTGTACGTTAGTTTTCTCTGAAACAGGAGCAATGAATTAATTAACATTTAAATAAAAAGGCTTTTTAAGCATCAGTGAATGTTTGCACCCTTTCTTATAGTTGTGTATGAGTCCATCGAGCCCGATCTCACGAAAATGCGTATCAATAGTACGAGTATGCTTTTACTCACAGTTTTGGTCCTAATAACCCTTGATTTGTATAGACTTGTTAAACAGTTTTGAATCACAATGTCTAATTACAGTTTCTTTTTATTTAAATACAGGACACTCTAAAGAGGTGACTTCTTGAAAGACCTGGCAAACATCACCATAGGCATATGCATGATTAAAAGGAAGGAGGAGTTCTTGGAGACTAGGACGATATTGGGATTGTTGTTGATGGAGTAATGATTCTTGAGCAGATCAAATCTGTAGCACAAGCCTGTGCATTGATGCTTGGTGCAATCTATGTGCTTAATTTGTAATACCCAAAATAACTAAAATACTTATATGAATTTCTTCAGAAAGTCCTAATGCAGATGGATTCTGAAAGGCTCTCACCTAAAATTCTAGGACTGAAAAACAGTGATGCTGTAATTTTGCAATCGGCATGGATGTTCAGGCTCATGAAATTAGTTCAAATGTTATGGCCTCTACTTAGCTCTTTATTTTTATTTTTAAGACCAAAAGGAGTTGTGCAGTTCTATTGATTCACAAATGTACTGTTGCCTGTTTAACATGATTTTTTATTTATTTATAAATGTGCAATGTTATTTGTCAGCACTTATGTTTTTAATATTTGTGCAGGTCACGAGTTTGTGTGCCCATATAATCTTAGTGAAAGTGGTAAACGGATTTGGCTTGCTGTCTCCTAAAGCCCCCCTATAACAGGCAAAGAAGCTGCTGGTTTTATACCTGCTGGTTTTATACCTTGGTAGTAATTGGAAGATTAGATGGGCGTACTTACGTTTAGTTACTTCACTTTTAGCACAGTACTGTGGCCTGTTTCCACAGGCAAAGCTATAAATGCAATCCCTTTGTTAGCAGTTGCATTGTAATACATTGTGGCTGGTTATGTGGCCAATTGTACCCCCACACACACACTAAACTGACTATTTTTACAGTTAAAAACATTGTGATGTCATTAAAGATCAGTTCAAAACAAAGTAATTTCTGTGTGTCTGTGTATTTGAAAGCCATTTAATGACCTCATTCTGTCAATTATATACTATATATTTACCTAGTAGATTATGCTGACACTCAATAAAAATTAAGTAGAAGTAGTATGATTAAAATTACAGGTGGAATCATTTTGTTTAATACTAGGCTAACTAAATAAAATTGATTAAGTTCAACTAAATGTGTTAAGTAGAAGTAACATGATTAAATAGGAGTGAAATTACTATTTTTTTTATACTAAGGTAACTAAATAAAATTGATTAAGTTCAACGTAAAGTGTTAATTTAAACTGAGATCAAATCAATTGATTGCAACCACTTATGATAAAATTTTTCAATAAATTCAACAAATTATTTTTTTCAGTGTTGGAGATCACTCTGTCATGTTGATTTAGTTATAATAACAGACTGGAAACTTTAAAAGGAGGGTGGTGCTTGAAATAATTGTTCTTCCTCTGTTAACCATGGTTACCTGCAAGGAAACCAGAGGAGAAAAGGTGAGCGAGCATTACCATCAGTCCTGTGTCATGCCAACAGTAAAGCATCCTGAGACAGTTTTGCCTTAGAACACAGCCATGAATAAAGAATGGTACAAAAACATCCTCCGATAGCAGCTTCTCCCAACCATCCAAGAAAAGTTGTGACAAGCAATGCCTATTCCAGTATGATGGAGCACCTTGCCATAAGACAACAGTGATAAGTTGCTCAGGGAACAAAACAACAACATTTTGGGCCCATGGCCAGGAAACTCCCCAAATCTTAATCCCATTGAAAATGTGTGGTCAATTCTAAAGAGGAGGGTGGACAAACAAAAACCTACAAATTCTGAAAAACTCTTAAGCATTGATTATGCAAGAATGGGCTGCCGTTAGTCAGGATGTGGCCCAGAAGTTGATTGATAGCATGCCAGGATGAATTGCAGAGGTCTTGACAAAGAAGTTTCAACACTGCAAATATTGACTCTTTGCATAACGTCATGTAATTGACAATATAAGCCTTTGACACTTAAACGCTTGTAATTATACTTTAGTAGTAACAGCTGACAAAAAAAATCTAAAAACACTGACGCAGCAGACTTTGTGAAAATTTATATTTGTGTCATTCTCAAAACTTTTGGGCATGGCTATACTTGTCTATAATTTAACTATATAAATAAAAATATTCTGCAGAAGAATAAAAAAGTAAAAAAAATCTGTATGTGGTGCACATACAAAAATCCTTTGCTTGAGTAAAAGTACAGAATCTTACAGCGGATAAAATTGTAAAGTTGTGTAGTGTCTGAAGTCTCTCTCTACAGGATCAAAGAGGAGTCGATTCGGACATTTATGGTGGGAAGATATTAGCTGCATATAAATGAGGGTCCAATGCCGATGAGTCTAGGGAAGATGGCACCTTCAACAGTTTTGTGACCAAGCAAAAGGAGAACAGGCCACCCTATAGGGGTACCATGACAACTTCAATCAGATTCTAATCTGGTTCCTCAGACAGAGAGAGACTGAGACTCTTCCCAATACACACGCATTTTCCTTATGTAGCCTTTAATTAAGCTATTTTAGAATGTATTGATATATCCCTGTGTTTAAGCATGCTCCCTATGTCATGCCAACATAAAACAAACTTGCATTGTTCGTTAATCATGATTAAGTGCTTGTATCCCTGTGAAAGAATTTAGTTTTAATATCTCTCCGCCATATGGTGTTTGATATTAACGTATTCATCTCTCTCTTCCTAAGCCAATGATGCACAGTATGTGATTATGAAATGCATTACCTTATGTTTACCACCCTTTGAAGTAGAAATGTACCAATTCTGACACCATCGTAAATTAGGCAAATAAACGGAGACAAAGAAAGTTCTCTCATCATTTTGAGAGAACTTTTGAGAGAAAGTGTGCATTAACCATAGTAATTCCAATAAAACCAATTAATTTTTTTTTAATTTAAATCAAAAAATAAATTTAAATTATTTAAACAAGCATAAATTAATTATGCTTAATTTAATCAGGGCCATAATAATTTTTTTCAGTGTACATGATGTCTGGCTTGTCCTTTTGTGGCAGGGCTGAAATGCAGTGGTCAAGTGATGTCCATATAAAGAGAGAGGCAATCCTCAGAGCTCTATGTATCTACCTTGGTGAGGATGAGGGATGCCTGGTGAGTGTTCGCATCTTAAAGTAATACTCCATCGAAAAGTTGAATGAACATATGGTGGCAAGAAAAGTATGGTAAACCTTTGGAATTGGTTTGTTTTCTGCATTAGCTGGTCAAAGTATAAACAAACACAAAGGTCTTAAGCTAACAACACAACTATAATTTCCATGTCTTCCATGTCTGGATTTTACAAAGGTTTAAACTTCCAACAATCCTCAAGAAGGGAGCCTGATGTATTATAAACTGGGGTATACATATTTTTTGAACTGGGTGATCAGAGTAAATTGTACGTTAGTTTTCTCTGAAACAGGGGAGCAATGAATTAATTAACATTTAAATAAAAAGGCTTTTTAAGCATCAGTGAATGTTTGCACCCTTTCTTATAGTTGTGTATGAGTCCATCGAGCCCGATCTCACGAAAATGCGTATCAATAGTACGAGTATGCTTTTACTCACAGTTTTGGTCCTAATAACCCTTGATTTGTATAGACTTGTTAAACAGTTTTGAATCACAATGTCTAATTACAGTTTCTTTTTATTTAAATACAGGACACTCTAAAGAGGTGACTTCTTGAAAGACCTGGCAAACATCACCATAGGCATATGCATGATTAAAAAGGAAGGAGGAGTTCTTGGAGACTAGGACGATATTGGGATTGTTGTTGATGGAGTAATGATTCTTGAGCAGATCAAATCTGTAGCACAAGCCTGTGCATTGATGCTTGGTGCAATCTATGTGCTTAATTTGTAATACCCAAAATAACTAAAATACTTATATGAATTTCTTCAGAAAGTCCTAATGCAGATGGATTCTGAAAGGCTCTCACCTAAAATTCTAGGACTGAAAAACAGTGATGCTGTAATTTTGCAATCGGCATGGATGTTCAGGCTCATGAAATTAGTTCAAATGTTATGGCCTCTACTTAGCTCTTTATTTTTATTTTTAAGACCAAAAGGAGTTGTGCAGTTCTATTGATTCACAAATGTACTGTTGCCTGTTTAACATGATTTTTATTTATTTATAAATGTGCAATGTTATTTGTCAGCACTTATGTTTTTAATATTTGTGCAGGTCACGAGTTTGTGTGCCCATATAATCTTAGTGAAAGTGGTAAACGGATTTGGCTTGCTGTCTCCTAAAGCCCCCCTATAACAGGCAAAGAAGCTGCTGGTTTTATACCTGCTGGTTTTATACCTTAGTAGTAATTGGAAGATTAGATGGGCGTACTTACGTTTAGTTACTTCACTTTTAGCACAGTACTGTGGCCTGTTTCCACACGGGCAAAGCTATAAATGCAATCCCTTTGTTAGCAGTTGCATTGTAATACATTGTGGCTGGTTATGTGGCCAATTGTACCCCCACACACACACTAAACTGACTATTTTTACAGTTAAAAACATTGTGATGTCATTAAAGATCAGTTCAAAACAAAGTAATTTCTGTGTGTCTGTGTATTTGAAAGCCATTTAATGACCTCATTCTGTCAATTATATACTATATATTTACCTAGTAGATTATGCTGACACTCAATAAAAATTAAGTAGAAGTAGTATGATTAAAATTACAGGTGGAATCATTTTGTTTAATACTAGGCTAACTAAATAAAATTGATTACGTTCAACTAAATGTTTTAAGTAGAAGTAACATGATTAAATAGATGTGAAATTGTTATTTTTTTATACTAAGGTAACTAAATAAAATTGATTAAGTTCAACGTAAAGTGTTAATTTAAACTGAGATCAAATCAATTGATTGCAACCACTTATGATAAAATTTTTCAATAAATTCAACAAATTATTTTTTTCAGTGTTGGAGATCACTCTGTCATGTTGATTTAGTTATAATAACAGACTGGAAACTTTAAAAGGAGGGTGGTGCTTGAAATAATTGTTCTTCCTCTGTTAACCATGGTTACCTGCAAGGAAACCAGAGGAGAAAAGGTGAGCGAGCATTACCATCAGTCCTGTGTCATGCCAACAGTAAAGCATCCTGAGACAGTTTTGCCTTAGAACACAGCCATGAATAAAGAATGGTACAAAAACATCCTCCGATAGCAGCTTCTCCCAACCATCCAAGAAAAGTTGTGACAAGCAATGCCTATTCCAGTATGATGGAGCACCTTGCCATAAGACAACAGTGATAAGTTGCTCAGGGAACAAAACAACAACATTTTGGGCCCATGGCCAGGAAACTCCCCAAATCTTAATCCCATTGAAAATGTGGTCAATTCTAAAGAGGAGGGTGGACAAACAAAACCTACAAATTCTGGAAAACTCTTAAGCATTGATTATGCAAGAATGGGCTGCCGTTAGTCAGGATGTGGCCCAGAAGTTGATTGATAGCATGCCAGGATGAATTGCAGAGGTCTTGACAAAGAAGTTTCAACACTGCAAATATTGACTCTTTGCATAACGTCATGTAATTGACAATATAAGCCTTTGACACTTAAACGCTTGTAATTATACTTTAGTAGTAACAGCTGACAAAAAAATCTAAAACACTGACGCAGCAGACTTTGTGAAAATTTATATTTGTGTCATTCTCAAAACTTTTGGGCATGGCTATACTTGTCTATAATTTAACTATATAAATAAAAATATTCTGCAGAAGAATAAAAAAGTAAAAAAAATCTGTATGTGGTGCACATACAAAAATCCTTTGCTTGAGTAAAAGTACAGAATCTTACAGCGGATAAAATTGTAAAGTTGTGTAGTGTCTGAAGTCTCTCTCTACAGGATCAAAGAGGAGTCGATTCGGACATTTATGGTGGGAAGATATTAGCTGCATATAAATGAGGGTCCAATGCCGATGAGTCTAGGGAAGATGGCACCTTCAACAGTTTTGTGACCAAGCAAAAGGAGAACAGGCCACCCTATAGGGGTACCATGACAACTTCAATCAGATTCTAATCTGGTTCCTCAGACAGAGAGAGACTGAGACTCTTCCCAATACACGCATTTTCCTTATGTAGCCTTTAATTAAGCTATTTTAGAATGTATTGATATATCCCTGTGTTTAAGCATGCTCCCTATGTCATGCCAACATAAAACAAACTTGCATTGTTCGTTAATCATGATTAAGTGCTTGTATCCCTGTGAAAGAATTTAGTTTTAATATCTCTCCGCCATATGGTGTTTGATATTAACGTATTCATCTCTCTCTTCCTAAGCCAATGATGCACAGTATGTGATTATGAAATGCATTACCTTATGTTTACCACCCTTTGAAGTAGAAATGTACCAATTCTGACACCATCGTAAATTAGGCAAATAAACGGAGACAAAGAAAGTTCTCTCCCACCTATGATTGGCCATTTCAGGATAGATGGGCGTATTTTAAATGTACCTTTAAAGTACAGTAACACAAGCTCTCTTCGTTGAGTCCTTCTTCCTCCTATCACATGAGCACAGCTCGTCCTCAAGCCATGGGGCTCTGGCCCGGGCTCGGGCAGCTCAGCCAAGCTGGTTTTCCGCATGTCAGCCTGGCAGCGCGCTTCATCGCAGTGCTCGAGAAGCTTTCTCAGCTTGGACGAGATGATCTTCCTTTCCTCCTTCCTCAGCAACATTCGCTCTCAAGCAACCCACTTTCTAACTTCCCGTGTATTGGAGACCCGATCACCAGAAAAACAGAGAGAACACCCCAGCTAAAGGAATGCTTCAGCTCAAGGGAGCTGAAGGACACACATTATTTTACATGCAACACAAAGAACAATGCAGGTATAAACTCTATCGAAATTTAGATGCGTTAAGATGTGTACCCCTGTTTAAGGTGATAATGTTCTTTGCTGGCTTGCTAGGGTTACTTGCTTGTGAAATTGCCTTTCCTGCCCTTTCCCTATTTCTCTTCTTCCTTTCATTAATTAACTTTTCGTTATCCTGTATATACATGTATTCTTCATCTAGTCGTATCTATTCGTAGTATCAATTATTATTAGGGCCGGGACTCGATTAAAAAAATTAATCTAATTAATTAGAGGCTTTGTAATTAATTAATCGAAATTAATCGCATTTTAATTGCATATAAATATTTGACCTGAGAACAGTGAGAAGTAATTTTTTTCACATGGATTTTTAGTATACCATTGAATAATGACTGAATACATAAGCTTAATCAACAAAATTGTGTTTATTTATTTATGTCCAGCGTTTTGCGTTGAGGTGATATTTGAGGCTCGATACGCAAATTCCTTGTTGCATAGCTTCCACACAAACATGCTCTTGTCGACGCTTCCATCCTTTCGTTTTTTAAAACAAAATTCCCCATCCACGGGGCCAAGCAAAGCAGTCTCGCCAGCTTCTTCCTTTATGTTCACTGTGGTTTGTTGTGTTCAGAAGTCAAGAACGCTAGTTGGTGTTCCAGTATAATCGGTCCGTCGATAACTCATTCATTAAAAAACGTTCCGCGGTGCAAAAATAAGTTAAAATTGTTATCTATTTTTTGCGTAATTAATCTTAATTAACGCGTTAAAGTCACGCAATTAATTAATCTTAATTAACGCGTTAAAGTCCCGGCCCTAATTATTATAACAATTGTATCCACATTTGATTGTCATTGTTGCCGCTCACAAAACATAAGTCACTTTAATATCCAGATCTAGCTACAGCTCTCAAAAGTATCTTTGAATACTTTAACTAGTATCCCAATAGTTTGAAAAGTTTATTCTTTGTGGCCAGAAGAGTAACCTTCCCGAAGACTAGGTAGAAAGAATGAAACTTGAGTTGATAAGAGATTGTACTGTTGTTCGCTTAGTTAAACGAACAGATCAGATGTGTTTTGAATTAATTCTTTAAAAGGTTATTCTGTAATGATTTAATATATATTGGTTAATTGCAATCCATTGTTGTTAACCATATATATATTGCTTAAATACCTAGGTTAGGTATTCCCCTTTTGGGTGATTTGGAGATTTATAATTTGATCATAACCAGTTGTGATTAATTATGAATAATTAAATATTAATACCCATAATTCCCTATTGAGCTAATTTAATTTATTATTATATGTAGCCCAGTCGCTACAATTGGATTGATAACAATAACTGAAACTTTGTATTTTACACATCATTTAATTCTTCTAACAGCAATGTAGTGTATTGTGGTAAATAATGTAATTACTTAAAAAGATGGTCAACAATATTTAACTTTACTTCATAAGAGGTGTGCCCTAAAAAGTGAGCATGCAATTTTGAGAACACTAAGGAAAGAACACAATTTTGACCTGCCTGTTTGGTTTACCTGTTTACCATAAAAAAAGCGTGTTCTTAATGTGCGCTCTGGTGTTAAGAAACGTTAAGAAAGCATGTTTTTATAGTAAATCACGCATCAAGGATGCACGTTTTGCTGTCAAATCGCATACTCCTCCAGTGTATCATCAGACTGGCCTGAAGGATGATCCGGTAAGTAATGAACCACTCCTCGTTTGGCCATTTTCAGAGAATTTATCACGTCTGCACCATCTCCCCCACCTCTTTTCCTGTTGACAACAACCAGCTGATTGCAGTTGACCTGTAATTGCCAAGTTTGTATTTTAGGCTCATTTTCCGACCATCATATCCTTTGCCCGTACCTGGCTCTGTAAGGCAGTGATGCTTCAACACAAGAGCAGAAGAAACAGTTTAAATTTCCTCTGGGTATGCTTTAAGTTTATAAAGCTTGCTTACCTTTTATTGTAGAAGAAAGACTTTCAGAGATACCAGGAGCTTTCCTGCTACTTTATATGCTTGGAGTGGACTGAGATCATTCAAAGATTCAGGATCCAGAATCACTATCTCTGGATGTATGTTTTCAACAAGCTCGAAGGACCTGTAATGTTCCAAATACCAAGATGAAAGTTTGTCAGTTATAAAATGACACACTGTTTCAACAACCATAATGCTGACAATCCTGTAAAATTCTGGCAAACCACTGCACTGCCTAGCAATAACCAATGATCATGTCCTTAACATAATGGACACCTTGTAGGCGTATATCAGAGCTTAAAGAAACGGTTTTCTGTGGAGGGTACTTTTTTGTGACTGCTGCCTTCAGTGTTGTATCTAATGAACCGGTCTCAACCACTTTAAGTTTCTCAATATATAACTGTGGCTTGAAGAGAGAGTGTTCATCTAGAATATAATCAAACGTTCTTAAAATTGTGAGTATTGTGCACAACTTTTTAAAAGAAACTGTGCTTTGCCTCAAATCTAATCATCCATAATTCCACTAACAGCCCAAAGCAGCGGACCAGATGTGGGTCATGATCGACAAAGTGATGTTTTGGTTGTATGCTGAAATCAAGAAAAGTCTCTGTAAGCAATTTACGATGTTCTG
Organism: Gobiocypris rarus; assembly: GCA_023029165.1. Taxonomy (NCBI): domain Eukaryota; kingdom Metazoa; phylum Chordata; class Actinopteri; order Cypriniformes; family Gobionidae; genus Gobiocypris; species Gobiocypris rarus. The sequence continues at coordinate 11,669,998 of CM040910.1, read as the reverse complement.
CTATTTTACTCTCCAAATAGCACAATGTCTCATCTGAGAACTTTGTAGATACAACCAATTCTACAATGTCTTTGAAGTCCATCAAAATCTCCCATGCAGGGTCATTTTCTGGAGTACTGCTGCCAATCATGAGAGGGACTAATCGCAACAGTGTCCAGTTTTTGTGTACGTTACCACCGATTGTTCCACCTGTCCCAGAGTCTTTATATCCTTAACCAATGGCTCAAGGAACCTCTCAAAACCAAACAGTCTTTCCAAGAACTGCAAGATTAATTAAATTTAGACTTGAACGGCATTTTTAAACCCAAATTCAGAATGACCCAATATACAGCTGTGGCTTTATGAATCTTTCTTTAGGTGCCGAGAGGGTTGCAGACTTCAAAGTCATCTATGTATAAACCCAAAGCTATGCCACTTTATTTTCCACCTAGAAGTTTGTTCACCTTGTAATATCTTCTAATATCAAATAACTTTGCCAATATCAGTTGATGACCAAGTAAACACTCCAGCTGCTTTGCAATTGAAACGAAGACGTAAGCATTTTTTTTGTGTGTCCTGTCATACAAATATTCAATAGGTTCAATCAGTTCAAACTGCTCCTTGAAATACAAATTTCTTCTGTAATCTGTACTGAATTTGCCTTGTGCTGAAGTTGTTACAAAAAGAGGATTTGTTTGAAAAAGCGCGTCTGTAATGTCTTGCACAACCTGATTATTATCTGTTACAATGTTATGCTTGCTAAGTATCTCCCTAATTGTATCAAGAGCATAACACTTAGAAAAATCTAAAATATAATGTAACTGTCTCACTATTTTCTGGTTTGCACTTTTAGAAATATGCAACACTGTTTGCACAGAAAGAAAAAGTTGCGCAACTTTCTGCTCAAGTATATCTACATCAACACTTTCTGAGTTGTCTTCTCAGCTTTCTACAGGCTCTTGTGATGAGGTTGCAGGTCATCGTTTAACTCTGTCTTGGTGTCAAACAAGTGTTCTCCTGAGTCCTTATTTACGGTTCTGTGACTGCTAAAGCTAGAACGATTGTTGGTTTTAAATGTGCATCTCTGGAAGGGGCACAGGACAGTTTCTTTTTTTTGAAGATGTCTTCCAAGGTGAGCAAATAATTGGGTTTCAGAATAAATCTCGTTGAAATCACAAGTCACATGAAAATGTCAAATTTTCTTGATGTTTTCTGCTTCTGTTGTGTATTCTTCTAAGATGTGATTTAAGTGAACTTTGGGTTTTAAAAATGCAAACACAGTTGTCATAAAAACAATTCCAATTTACTCCTCCTCCATGTCTTGTGTGATTTGGAAGGACATCTTGAGACAAATTTGTCAATTTTACATAGCATGCGTTAAGCTCTGAAACCTGAAACCCAAAAAAATTGGCACTAAATAAGTTTGTAGCTATTACTGATGTTGAGAATAAAATATTTGTTTGTGCATTATTGCTAACAACGCTTGTAGAAATTAATTATTAACAATAGTAAATTTAAGATAATGTTAGCTTATGAAATGATTTTGCTTTAAGACTGTATGTACTTTCTGTTGTACATAAGAGTCACCAGAGCAACAGCCAGAGGTTGTGGTATGTATAACAGATCCATATGAGAACGTGTTTTGCTATGCATTTTGTTCCTGCTCTCCTCATTCAACGAACACGTGGACTCGAGGAATTGATGCCGAGTCCAACACTGACCAATGTATGTTATGCAATGGGGTACAGGCAATATATGATGTACACCAATAATCTAAAACTTATTTCCAAGAAATAATACAAAAATTATAAATCGTATCACACCCTTTGTAAAAGAAGAGTTAAGCGTCTTACACCATAAATAAAAATAAACCCATTAAGAACAAGACATTTGCAGATTTGCGCCGCTTAAACTGATTATAATGGTTGTATTGTCTTTTGTCATGTTGCATCTCTCACGTGCGATGTAGATGGTGTTTAAGGAACACACCGACTTTTTGGGACTTTAGCTTATTCACCGAATCATCCAGAGTTAGATAAGACCATACATACCACTCTCCTCTCTGTGCGTGCCATAACTCTGTCTTACGCACCCACCGCTAGCCTAACTTAGCATTAAGACTGGAGGTAAACGGCTCCATCTAGTCTACTGCTCAGTCTTCGTGCTAAGCTAGGTTAGCGGTGAAATCACAAAACAAAATGTTCATGCTCTTATTATACAATCATTGATGATCATCTTTGATTTTGATGAAAGAAAAAACAAACAAACAAAACTATATGAAGGCGAATTAGCCTAGAATCTTTGAGACAGTTTACGAAAATTCTAAAAGGCCACTTGGGAATTGATTGTCATTAGCAGATCTATGTATTTATTCACTAATGCCAATCTCAGGACTAATACATTTGATGCAAATTAAATGCAAATGTTGTTTGCAAATAGTCCCAAAAGGATTATTTCACAACTAGAATTAGACCTAGAATTTCATTCACTGTTCTATTTCTTTATGCTTTATAAAGATAAAAAAAGTCCCCCTCTGTAACATTAGTCCACTGAAGGCAAGTTGATAGAACCCAAGTGCAGCACTTATTGTACAAACTCAAATAAACATAAAACAAAGACTTGGCATAAACAGACTTGACTTACACTCACCTATACAGCGGGTTACAACATTCAATAACAGACCAAGACTGTGGCAAACATGAGGGCTTAAATACACAAAGACTGAGGACTAGACAAGACTAACCTGTGAACAATGATCAACCAATGAAAACATGACACAACAGAACACAAGACCAGGGAACACATGGCAAGATCACATGACAAACCAGGAAGCGCATGACAACAACCATAGACAGTAAAAGAAATGGACACAGAGATCCCATTGACTTCAACGGAGAGAATTGAAGTCAATTAGAAGAACTTACTTCCTGATGGCTGAGTGTACTGCGCAGACTGAGACTGAGCTTGACGACGTAGATGTGAGATACGCAACCTGTCTGAGAGTTGTAAGTTCTCTAGTAGTAGTTGTGCAGATTGAAATCTGTATCACGTTGTTGAAATATCTTGTCCCGTTGTTTTTGCCTCTCTATGGGCTTCTCCCCATGCTTCTCCCTTGACTTTATCGGACTCCATGCCTGCACGTCCCCCTGATTGCCTTATAGGCAGTAAAAGATTGCCTGCGTGCTTCTCCTTCTGCGTATACGGTAATTTCTCTACTATGCGACAGAGTGTTAACCTAGTTTTTACAAAAATGGCTTCTATAGTGTAAGATACAAGGTTAAACATTGTCGTGTTTCTTTAGAAATAAACAATGGACAAATGGAGTCTTTAAACGCCTCAGATGTAAAGTTATTCACTGTCAAAGTGACGCCAAAATGAATGGGAGTCAATGGGATGCTAACAGCAGGTGATGGCTTGGTTAGCAATGGCTGCCCCGTTACACTTTCCGGGGACTGGATTACCCCCTTGACAACAACACATGACTGTGAACATGATAAACTAAAAACATGAAACATGAACCAACACATAAACACCCTGTAACACACTCAATGTTAAATACATGTTTACGGCCTTGACTGTATAGCGCTATCATTCCATGTGAGCTCTGAAGGTGTTTTCTATGATGTAATAAACAACACGAATATATGTTTGAGTTAAGTCTACGAGACAAATCGCACATTATTTTCGATAACTCTGATAAATATAGCCAGAATGGCAAAATATGAAGTTAGATTGTATGTTAGAATGCATGTGTTAAACAAAATTCTTAATGAGCTGATGTTTTACATACATTTTAACAATCTAATAAATATTATAAAATGAATAAAGATACTTAATTTAAATGATGACGTTTGAAAAGATGAAGTTTGTATGGTCTTGTGCTGTATGGTGCTCTCATGTGAGCTCTGACAGGGTTTTCTGAGGTAATAAAAAACACGATTATAATTGGAGTTAAGTCTTTATGACAAATCACACATTATTTTCGATATCTGCGATAAATATAGCCAGAATGGCAAAACATGAAGTTAGATGTGCAAGATAAAACCTCGATTGCATCATATTTTTTCCTTGATAAGAACGTTTATGCAAACTTTGCTTTAAAATAAGCTTGTCCAGTGACACTACATTACTTCTGACTTTAGTTTCAAAACCAGATCAAACAATAAAGATACTTACTTTAAAAGATGAGGTTTTCTCGCGATCTCGTGCTGCACTTTTGATGATCAAAATGGCGTTTGGCTCTTTTATTCCATGTGAGCAATAACATCTGCATGCACAGCACGCATGCTCCAACCACCAAACTAACCTGTGCTTGTAAACTTGCATGTCCAGTCAACAGTTCAAAATAAATTGGTCAGACAATTTTTGAACCAACTTATGTCCACTTGTTAAGTCAATTATTATTTTTTATTTTTTTATTTTTCAGTTAAGTAGTTATTAAAACTTTTTGCAAGTTGGATTTTTTACAGTGCACTGAAGCCAAACTTCCCTAGGTCGGCTATTCCCATATGACTTTAAACAAACCAGACAGTATTCCTCTTCATCTTCATCAGACTCAGATGATGAGCTCATTTTCCGATTCATTATTGGAAAGGGAGCTTTGGATGAAGCTTTATGTTGTGTCTTCTTGGTTGTCTCTTCTTTGCTGCAGCCTTTTGTTCCTTTAGTTGTCGCTTGACTGGTGTGTCTGTCAGGATGACGGTCTTCCTCTTCCTTATGACGGCACCACCAACTTTCCTAGGCCCAGCCTTAGGGAATGGGCGCAGCTCTTCTGGGGTTAGGGGATGTCTCCCAGTACATCTCCTAGTACCAGCAGAAAAAGCAAATGATCCAGGGACAGCATTGTCAAGGCCAGCCTTTTGTGCATTTTGTATTCTCCACAAAATGCTTCAGGATTTCAACAAAGTGTTCTTCCTTCCTTCATCCATCCTGACGGGTTTGCAGCTCCTTTGCAACCTGTAGGTCCATTCAAAATTAAGTGGTCCCTGAAATCTATGCTGGGGAATACAAAATATGAAGGAAGGCTATTGCCTGTGGCTGAAACTGTGCATGCAAGAGACCCTTACTCTGCAGAGGTTATTGAACCAGATTGCTTAAATCCCTGCCTGGCAATGACCCTGTCTCATCCATGCTCTGGATGTCACCTGGAGGAAATCTGTGCCTATGCATGACTCTATCTAGGTAGTTGAAGAAGGCTTTAACATTTTCTTTTTTTAAAGCTGAAAGGCTAGCTTTTTAACCTCCCAAAGTAAATATCTACTGACTTGGACAGATATTTAACCAGCTCCTCTTCCAAATCCGGGGAAAATATTTGTCTGTTCCTGATGTAACCAACAGCTACACCTAGCTCTTTCTTGCCTTCAATCTCATCCTAGCAGCATCTGCTTAGTGCACTGAATGGTATGTTGAAGTCCTTTGCTATGCTCCTAATACTTCTGTTTTGAGTCTTTACCTGCCTGGCTGCCTCTAGCATAATCTGTGCCCGTGTCTTTCCTCTGTCTGTTGTTCTTAAATATTTTCTGACCCGTTCAACCTCTAAAAGAAAATTATTTAATTAGATGTTACGTGCTTAAAAGATGTAAAAAGGATGGTGACGCAAAATTTACATAAGATGCGAATTTTAAGGTGTGCAGGCAGCAGAAACAACCAACAAACAAAATGTATTAGAAGAAGCGAAGAGAATTCACAAAAACTAATAATGGAAACAGATCGAGAGATAAAGAAACTGAAAACAATAATAACAAGAGAGTAGCCCAAATCAATGAAATAATCAAAACAAAAACCCCACTATTACTAACCCAGACTTCTAAACTAACTGACATGAAGAATGCAGAAACGAAACAGAGATCTTCAGCGTATATGACACTTTAAATAAACTACAAACCCAAAATACAATTGAGGGTGATCTCTCTCATTGACTTACTAACATTGAACAATAAAACTACCTACCTAAATAATACAAAACAGACTCAAAACAACGAATGACGTTACACATAGGACTAAAAACCTTGCTGAGTAATTAACACACCGCGTTAGTCTCTAAACATCAGCGTGACACACATTATTCCCAAAATACAACTCTTGCGCATGCACGCATTATCTCAAAAAAGGACTAGTATAATATTAATACATCAAACAGTGAACAAATCCAAAAAGGATGTTAACTCAGAACCAATTAGGCAAACGTTTTAACAAATCATCAGGGTACACTGGACTTAACAGGCCGACCAAAAGCACGGGCGATGAGTGAGAGCTCGCGCTGATCTGCTCACTGCCCATTCATGAATAATGGGGCCTTTTAACATGCTGGCACGTCAGCGGATTGGTCGAAGGTAACTCATTATGCGTCACTCGTTACACGTGTCGAACATCCCTCCTTACATATAGCATGGTGACGCTATAGTGAACAGCCGTGTTAATCCGATGGTTCCAAGAATAACTGATAAAACAGAAAGAAAGAGAAAAATAAATAAACCCCAAAACAATACAAAACACATGGAATGTAACATAGAATTTACCATACAATCCTGATAAAAATGTAAAGCATAATTATATTTATAAACATATATATATATATATATATATATATATATATATATATATATATATATATATATATATATATATATATATATATATATAGCAGAACAATGCACTGTGGCTTTAATTCAGCGTGAGCAGCTTTTTGCCCAAACTTCAAAGGCCTGTTTAAATTATTAAAACTAGAAGCATCTTAACTTTAATGTAACATTTATCATGTGAACTACTTAAATACAACATGTTATATGCATGTGTGTTTGGGACAGAGGGGATGTAGGAATATGTATATTCCAGCAGCGAGTCAACACAACAAAGCATTCCAGAGACCCTCTCCAAACCCTGAACAAATCATAAAAAACTAATCAATGGAACCACATGGCTAAAAAAAAAAGATGCCTCGTCTGCCTCATCTCAAACCAAGACCAATGGGGTAAGAACTCTCATACATGAAACCAAGTGTTATCTGCAAAAAAAAAGGTGCGCCCGAACATCGAAACTCTGCCTTCCCCCTCCCCAACGGTCGACACAGTCCAGAAATTCTATGAATATCACACCAAAGAACCTCACAGGACTCCACAAACCTCTGAATTCATACCAATAATGTGAATGAATCCACCCAATGGCGCCTTAAACATATACTAAGGTATAATGTGTATTTTCATGTATCCTGTGATGTTTTTCTGTATGCTGGAAATTTCTCACATATGAATCTTTATTATCTTCAACTCCAATCATGGGAATAGTATGCTATTTGATGTCTGTGTTAGGGATAAATTATTTCCATCATTTTGAATGTACTGTGATCACACTACGAAAGTTGGTTTCCAAAAAGTGTTTAACCGGGCATTACACTAATGATATGTATGAACAATATCTGATTGGCTGGAGACACTCTCAAGGACGGACTTTGCTTTTTGGTGCTTATTTCTTGGTGATTATGCTGACTGCCATGGTTTTGCGGTGACTTCTGCTTTGGTTCGTGCTGGCCTTTCCACCTCCCTGCCTGCAAGTTTTACTGCCCTTCATGCTACCAAGAGCTCTTCACGAAAGTAGTTTGTGTTGTTTAGAATAGTTCAATTAACCTTTGTTTACCTTTTTATCTAAACAAATGTCTTGGGCTTTGTGTTTATAAGTTATTGCCTCAAACTGATCAATTGTGTTACCTAAGCTCACAGTGAACATAAAGTTAATGATATTATTGCCATTGTCACTGGTAATATCCCGATTCAAGATTGATAAAATACTCTAATTTCAATGTATCTGTGGACGAATAGTTGATAAAGTGTTAAATATTAATTTCGAATCATTAATATGTAATTTGGTTCTTTTCACCGTAATTCAATACCTCGTTGAGTTATTTGATGCAAATCAAGCCCTACAGGGAACAGAGTCGCATTAGCAGCAGATATATGCTGCCCATCATAAATCAAAACACGTGACAGACGGGTCGGAGGAGAACACCGGAAAATGTGACAGAATGGACAATATTCGTCTGTATTTGCAATACACAAGTGCAAACGCTGTCAGTGTGAATGCACAATGAGAGTGCACGGCTCCCGCTCTCCATACGCACTGCTTCTGCCCTGCCAACGCACTGCTTGCATGTGCAGTATGGAGCAGGCGTTATACGACGCTGGCGCATCCTCCAACTCCGGGGCAGCCTTCCTTATCTCTCCCACTTGCCATTTCTACACGTGACGTGACCTGCAGCACTCCACTTTTACTGTCCTTACTTCTTATACTGTATGTCCACACACACACCTCTTATTTCAAACAAAAAAGGACACCCATTGTCTGAGGTAACATGCGGCACAAAGCTACATTGTGCATGTGTCAAACCGTGAGTCATATCAAATATATTAATTAGGTTTGAACATACCTAAAATGCACACCCACATTAGGACATACTTCTTTACTGAAATTTTTAGCTACACAGCATCACTCAGAGACTTTTACATTTAATATAAAAATATAGCTTGATTCCTATCTTTTTCAGCTAAAATCCTTACATTATATATATCTCTATCTATCATAGTTCTAAAATGTAGACCTATTTTTTTAATGTATGACCGTCGCAGTACTGCGATCAAGACATCCGTGATCTCCGTGCTGGAGGGAGAGTCCCCTCTACCACACCCCAATCTACGTCTCCACGAGAGGCAGTACGTTGGCTGGTGGTCAGGGGGATCTGAAGGTGAAGGTGTGGAACAACCCGACGAACATTCCTTGGGCCACGCCCCCCTCTAGCGCACTGCAACCCGTGGCGTTACCAGATGAGGGCGCTGGTGTTTCACGCCCTGGGCCCAGCATCACATTTGGTGCGCCGGCGGAAGATGCCAGGTTGATTGCCGCATCTCAAGGTGGGCTGGATTCCTCTGGAGATGAGGATTCGGACAAAGCTCAAGGCCAATCTTTGCCCGGGCAGCTGAGAGCATCGGGCTTGAGTGGAACCCTCCGCCATGTCCCGAGCGCCCAAGGCTGGATGATTGGTTTCTGGGGGCAGCCCGCACCGAGCACGCCCGTCAGCCCCCAGTGCCATTCTTCCAGGAAGTGCATGAAGAGGTGTCGAGGTCGTGGAGGTCTCCGTTGACTTTCCGTGACCACTCGCCAGCCTCTTCCGCCTTCACAGCGCATCCGTTGAGCGATCTGTAGTGATGCAGCTGTGTCCTCAGAGCGCCGCGACGTGGCGTGGCGTCCCCAGGCACCCTTCCAAAGCCTGTAGGTTCTCGTCCACGCTGGTGGGCAAGACCTAAGAGCTGCGGGCCAAGCCGCGTCTGCTCTGCATGCCATGGCCATCCTTCAGGTCCATCAGGCCAAGGTGCTCAGGGACATGAACGAGCGCTGTGCTGACCCCGCATTAATGCAGGAGCTGCGCGCGGCCACCGACGCTCTATAGCCCTATACGCTCAATAGTTACTCAAGGCCCCACCTCCCCCTCGTGTCAAAGTGCGTCAAACAATGTTTACAACATCGATGATAAAATGAAGTGGAACTATCCTTCTGGTCATGAAAAGAGAGAGAAAAAAAGAAACGAAAAAAAAAACGCAGTGAGTGTGTCCTCTCCTCTCCAAGTTTAATGTCAGCAAATAACAGTAAAGTTGAGTTGACGTGCATCTCTTTTCTGTTCTGTTTTGCTAAACTGGAAAGGCAGGCTATGCATCTCTTGTCTCTCTAGCTTGATGATGCCATTGACATTTGGCATTGATTGACTATTGATTTATAGGCTATATTGAATTTAACATGTTGATGTTGATTAGCTGGACATACTGGTCAATATGGAAGCACATCCCTCAGTAAATAATAACCATAAATCAAATATTGCTTTATCATACATAAAACACAGTAGCATGCTAGAGCAAGCAACCTGAGCTTTTATTCATTCACAGTTTATGCATTTTTGATATCAAGAATTAAATGTTCACTATTTACAATGTAAATTCCTGATATTAGCTGTGGAATTTTTTACTAGGAACAATGTCTATTTTTGAAATCAGGAATTTCAAAAATATCATGTTCACTTGATATCAACAATGATGCCATCACTAACAGAGATTCTTGAGATTCTTGATTCTTGATATCTGAATCAGATTCTTGATATCTGAATCACTAGTTCACTAGCTAAATATTACAAGAGCCAAGCCATAGTATAAAATAGTATTTTATATTTGAAAATGTATAAAATAAAATCTGGGGGAGCCAGTTTATGTTTTGTTTTAGCCAGTTGATGTTTTGGATTATAGATTTATATTATGCATCTTATTAAATGAGTTCTCTATGATTTGCAGGTTCTATGCTTAAGTTTGTCAGTAGAAGAGATGATGGATCATCAGCCAGTACAAGTACAGACTATATGATACCATTCTGATGCAGAAAATTAATCCCAAAAGCCAAAGCTCAGGATTATATATATTTTTCTTATTTATATTTACTTTAATATTCACTTGCTTAATAATATTTGCTTATCTTAAGATTTCTATGGAAAATACTCTATTCTGTAAATATTGTTTGTTTGAAATTCTGTTCTGTATTGTTGTACTTATTCTTTGACCGAATGACTTCTTTGACTGTTTTGTTTAAAGGAGGGAGGATTGTATTGGGAGCACTGAGGTGCCAGGTGTTACTGTGGCAATGGCAAATGGTTTACATAGCTTACGGGTAGAATTTTTGCTTAGGGCCCCCGGGAGGTCAGGATCAGCTCTGCCCCCGTGGAATGATACGCCTTCCCTGGTCTTCTCTGTCAGGGCGCAGAATTCAACCCCGCCCACACGCAGGGATGCTCCAACGTCTCCCTTGTCTGGGCTGGTCATTCCGCTTTGCTTCCCCATTGCGGGCACGCCTGTGGCTCGCATGACCCCGCTGGTCCAGTTTCTGGGTGCCTGGCTAGCGCTATCCCCAAACTGTCCAGCTGGCTTGCTTGCACCATCAGGCTCGGCTATGCGATTCAGTTTGCACAATCAGTTCGGTTTCGGGGAGTCCAAACCATGGTGGGTGGCAATTCCCCTGTCATGTGTGTGGAGATTGACACCCTACTGGCGAAGGGCGCCATCGAGATCATCCCTCCGGCCGAGATGAAGTCCAGCTTCTACAGCCAATACTTCATTTTACCCAAGAAGAAGCGGTGGGGTTACGACGATCCTGGACCTGCGCATCTTGAACCGAACCCTGCACAGGCTTCCGTTCAAGATGTTGACAGCCAAACGCATTTTCAAATGTGTTCATCCATGAGATTGGTTTGCAGCGATCGACCTGAAGGACGTGTACTTTCATGTCTCCATTCTTCCTCAACAAAGACCGTTTCTACGGTTTGCCTTCGAGGGGAAGGCATATCAGTATGCCGTTCTCCCATTCGGGCTAGCTCTGTCCCCTTGCGTCTTTACAAAGATCGTCGAGGCAGCCCTCGTGCCGCTCAGGCAACAAGGGGTTCGCATCCTGAATTATCTCGACGCCTGGCTCATACTGGGCCACTCATGAGAGCAGGTGTGCAAACACAGAGATCTGGTACTCCGCCACTTAATAGCCCGTCTGGGCCTTTCGGGTCAACTGGGAAAAGAGCAAACTCTCCACAGTGCAGAGGATCTCTTTTCTTGGTATGGAGATTGACTCGGTCGCCATGTGCGCGCAGCTTACAAGCGAGCGCGGGCGCGCAATATCTGCTCGCTTGCCTTCGCCAAATCGAGGGCAAGAGCACGGTCCCAATGAAGTAATTTCAGAGGCTCCTGGGGCATATGGCATCCGCAGTCGCAGTAACGCCACTCGGATTACTCCATATGAGACCGCTCCAGCATTGGCTTCGCGGCTGAGTCCCGAGGTGGGCATGGCAACGCGGCACGCTCAGGCAACAAGTTACCAAGACCTGCCACCAGACCCTCACCCCATGGTGGAACCTCAAGTTTCTACGGGCAGGCGTTCCTTTAGAACGAGTTTCCAGGCACTTTGTTGTGACGTTGGATGCCTCTGCCTCCAGGAAGAGTTGGAGAGAAGGCTGTCTCCCTCCACCCTGAAGGTCTATGTGGCAGCAATAGCGGCTCACGACCTGGTCCACAGGTTCCTTAGAGGCGCTACGAAGTTGAATCCACCTCACCCGCTACAAGTACCCTCTTGGGACCTCGCAATAGTTTTGTTAGCCCTGCGCAAGGCTCCCTTCGAGCCTCTGCAGTCAGTAAAGTTAAAGTTCCTGTCGATGAAGATAGCACTCCTGATTGCTCTGGCCTCTATCAAGAGGGTAGGGAATCTGCAGGCATTTTCGGTTGACGAAGCGTGACTGGAATTCGGGCCGGCTAATTCTCATATGATCCTGAGACCCCGGCCTGGATATGTGCCCAAGGTTCCCAACACTCCCTTCAGGGACCAGGTGGTGAACCTGCAAGACCCCAGGCACCCTTCCAAGACCCAGCCTTGGCGCTGTTCTGTCCAGTACGCGCCCTTTTCGCTGACGTAGACAGGATGCGGTGCTTCAGGACCTCAGACCAGCTCTTTGTCTGTAACGGAGGGAAGCAGAAAGGGAAGGCTCTCTCCAAGCAGAGGCTGTCCTATTGGATAGTGGACGCCATTTTCCTGGCTTACCAGGTTCAGGGCTTGTTAAGGCACACTCCACTAGGAGTGGAGCTTCCTCTTGGGCTTTAGCGCATGGCGCCTCACTAGCAGACATCTGTAGAGCTGCAGGCTGGACGACACTGAATACTTTGGATATGTGGACTGGATATGTGCGCTTTTCCACTCACGTGAACTTCTCAGTATGCCCTGAGTTCCTCCAGCACTGCTGACGCCGGCACCAGAGTGCAGGCCCATTCAGTCCGGCCCTCGTGTCAGGCTAGGTGCCCCATGTGCATGGTTCCCCTGTTGGTCGTTTATACCCACGGTGGGGCGGAGTTGTATTATGCATATTCCGCAGACCCAAGGCACTCTCATGCCACTGGATCGTTTTGATATCGAAGGCAGCTGGCTTCTAGCGAAACCCCCATTTCGTCAGTACTGACGTAACGTCTCATTCCCTTACTTCAGGGAAAGAGGTTACATAAGTAACCAAGACGTTTTCTGCACAAATGTTATCGTTTAAAAATGTGTTGAAAATATATATATATTTTTTTTTATCATACCATACCATGTTTTTGGCCAGAAATACCAACATATTCACTTTATGAGGCAAGGCAAGTTTATTTATATAGCACATTTTATACACAATGGCAATTCAAAGTGCTTTACATAAGAAGTAAGAATACCATGTGTAATAATTAAAAATAAAAACAAGGATAATTAAAACAGTGTAAAGAGAATTTAAAAAATAAAAATAAAATGTGGATAAATAGATCCCTATCTGCCTGATTCTCAAAATGCGGTCACCCCTATCTGAGATGGAAAAGATGGAGCAAGTTCGCAATGTCTCCTGGACCTTACAAGTCGATCCAAGACGGGCTCCTGTAGGGGACGTTACCTATGCCCCACAGGGCCTCCCCTTTCTTGAGCCCGCTTCTCTTCACTGTCTGGTACCACAGAATAAGGCAAAGCACACTGCTCTCCTTTTCCAATCTCCTCCAGTCAGACAGCCCTAACCAACAATGATAATCAACAGATACATAAGAAATAGAAATATACAGTTGTAAAGAGAATTAAAAAGAATAAGATTATATATAGATAAAACCAAAGATAAGAACATAAAAGAATAAAAAGATTATGCATAGATAAGAGCAAATCAGTCGGACGTACAGTGGCACAGTGCTCATTCAGTAAATGCACAGCTGAACAGATGTGTTTTACTGTAAACATTGTCAACTGCCAATTTAGGGGACATCGCCCCACCCTACTTTTGTCACGGTTCATGGATGCACTGTTTCCTTCTTGTCGCGTGCTCTGTGTTGTGACTGTGGTATGTGTGTCCAGGTCACATGGCTCATCAGTGGATCCAGCTGCCAATCATCATCTCACCACCTGCTGCTCATTTACCCACCACATATATACTCACGCCATTCTCATCTCCCTTGTCAGATCGTTGTTTGCTGTCCTGTGTTGTGGTTGTGTCGTCTGTTCCCGTCTGAAGATCCAGTGTGTTCGTCTGCTGTTCCAGTTTGGGTGTCTTCGTGTTCTCGTTCGTGTTCAAGACCTGGATTATCTTCACACCACTTCACTTCTCACCACCTCTCACCAGCACCGATCACCTCAGTCCCTGCGCCAGCTAGACCTGCATGTCCTTGGACTGTTCCTTGTTCTCTGCTTGTGTTTATTAAAGAGTGTTAACTTGCATTTGCTTCCTGTGATCAATCATGACAGAACGATCTGACCTTGGAACGGAAGCAGCGAGTTCTCAGCAGACTGCCTTAGAAGGATTCATCAACACCAGCATTCATCGTATGGAGACCCAGGAGAGAAACTTGAGCGAAACGGGAAGGGCTGTGCAGGTTTTAGTGGCGCAGGTGTCCGAGCTCACCCAGCAGATCCAGCTTCTTCGTGGTCCCGCTGCGCCACCCACACCGGCCGCCCTCCCACCCACAACTGAGAGTGCCACCAGCCCCGAACCTCGTCTTCGGTGCCCGAGGCCTATTCAGGTGAACCTAATTTTGCAGAGCGCTTTCTGACTCAATGTTCTATGCATTTCGCTCTACAGCCTCGCACCTTCAGAACAGAACAGAGTAAGGTGGCATTCGTGCTTACTCTCCTAACGGGGAGGGCTTCTCTCTGGGGGACGGCGGTGTGGGAGAACCAAGACCATGCTGCGCCTGCTCCAGTCACTCGACGAAATGAGAAGAGTGTTCGACCGGTCGGTCGCGGGAGAGAGGCTGCCCGACAGCTGGCGGAACTACGCCAGGAAATAGGTCAGTGTCTGATTATTCCATCGAATTTCGTGACGTTAGCGGCAGAGTGTCACTGGAACGAGGAGCGCGTGGACATGTTCCTGCATGGGCTGGCTGACCGTGTTCACAAGGAAATCTACGCTGGACCTCCCGAAGACCCTCAACGGACTCATCGACCTCGCTCTAAGGGTGGATGCTCGACTAACCAGGGTGGAGCATCGGAGTCCAGCCCTGAGGAGCGGGAGGCGGAACGGTCCAGCAGAGGAGACACGGTCAGCCCCAGCCAAGATCATGAGCCCATGCAGGTGGGTCGAGCTCGACTTTCCGGGAGGAGCGAGAGGCGGAGGTCCCAAGGACTATGCATGTACTGTGGAGGAGCCGGGCATTTCGCCACAACTGTCCGGTAAAAGGGCAAGCCCGGCAGTAAGTTTGAGGCTACTGTCGGGTGGGATCTCCGCTGGAAAGTCCTCAACCACATCCACCCTCCTCCCGGTAAGACTGAGGTGGTCTAATCACCACCACAACTGTAATGCACTTCTGGATTCCGGGCCAAGGTAATTTTCTGGACAGATCGCTAGCCATCGAACTCCACATTCCCTTCAAACCACTCCCCAATAAGATTGCAGTACACGCTCAATGGACAAAGCCTCCTTCCATATCGCAGCACTGAAGACGCCACCCTCATCACCGCCGGAAACCACATTGAACAGACATCCTTTCTTATTTTTGACTCACCTCACACACCCATCGTCCTTGGTCACCCCTGGCTCACCCAACACAACCCCCGGGTAGACTGGATCCAAAGTTCCATTGTGGCCTGGAGTGAGAGGTGTCATAAGACTTGTCTTGTCTCTGCCTGTTCTGTCAGTCTCTGTTTCTGTGTTACAGGAGGAAGCAGTGGATCTGTCTAACGTGGCCGTCGAGTACCACGACCTGAAGGAGGTGTTCAGTAAGTCTAGGGCTGCTTCTCTTCCTCCGCATCGTCCCTATGACTGTGCCATAGACCTATTGCCAGGACAGTCTCCGCCTAAAGGCAAGTTGTATTCACTTTCGATTCCAGAAAGGGAGGCTATGGAGAAATATATTTCTGATTCCCTAGCAGCCGGGTTCATTCGCCTTCCTCTTCTCCAGCGGGGCCGGGGTTCTTTTTTGTGGGTAAGAAGGATGGTTCCCTGCGACCTTGTATTGACTACCGGGGGTTGAACAACATAACGGTAAAGAATACCTATCCTTTGCCGTTAATGTCTTCAGCCTTCGAGAGGTTGCAGGGGGCATCGATCTTCACAAAATTGGATTTAAGAAATGCTTATCATTTGGTCCGCATCAGGAAGGGGGATGAATGGAAGACCGCTTTTAACACCCCAAGGGGCACTTTGAATATTTGGTTATGCCATTCGGGCTTTCCAACTCCCCAGCGGTCTTCCAGGCGCCACAATGACGTGCTGAGAGACATGGTCGACCAGTTCATATATGTCTACCTGGATGACATATTGATTTTTTCCTCGTCTCTCCAGGAACATGTACAGCACGTTCGACGAGTACTTCAGAGGCTGCTAGCGAATGGGCTTTTGTCAAGGCGGAGAAATGCGTTTTCATGCACAGTCTGTTCCTTTCCTAGGGTACATCGTGTCGACTGAGGGAGTGCATGGATCCTGAGAAGGTTAAGGCTGTGGTGGATTGGCCAAGCCCAGATTCCCGTAAGGCCCTACAGAGGTTTCTGGGGTTCGCCAATTTTACCGGCGGTTCATTCGCAATTTCAGCCAGCTAGCCTCGCCTCTGATTGCCTTGACCTCCCCAAAACTACGCTCAGGTGGTCAGACGCAGCCGAGGCTGCGCTTCAAACTGAAGGCTCGCCTGCTTCAGCCCCTATTCTCGCTGCCCTGATCCATCACGGCAGTTTGTGGTGGAGGTCGATGCATCAGAGGTGGGGTAGGCGAGTGTTATCCCAGCCGTTCTACCACAGACGATAAGATGCACCTGCGGCGCGGTTTTTTCCCATCGATTATCCCCTGCCGAATGTAATTACGACATTGGTAATCGGGAGTTGCTGGCAGTCAAGATGGCCTTGGAGGAATGGCGCCACTGGTTGGAGGGTTCAGGGTGCCTTTATTGTATGGACCGACCATAAGAATCTAGAATATATTAGGACTGCGAAAGGTTGAACTCCAGGCAGGCTCGGTGGGCACTTTTTTCGGACGCTTTGATTTTACTCTCTGTACCGCCCGGTTCTAAGAACATCAAACCCGATTCTTTGTCACGTATTTTTGATCGCCCAACGCCCGCCTACTCCCGAGTGCATTTTACCGAGAGATTAGTGGTCTCCACACTCACATGGGAGGTCGAATCGAGAGTCAAGTCGGCTCTAGAAGGGGTAACGCCCGCCCGAGTGTCCACCGAACCGCTTATTTGTGCCGGAGGAGTTACGGTCCATGGTCATCCAGTGGGGTCATAGTTCCAACGTAGCCTGCCATCCAGGAGTCAGTCGAACTAAGTTTTTAGTCAAGCAACGATTCTGGTGGCCTCGCATGGCTCGACGCCCGCGATTTTGTGTTGGCTTGTTCAGTCTGTGCCGTTGGTAAAACTTCCAATCGCTCCTCGGATGGGTTACTTCAACCACTGTCAGTCCCTTCAAGACCCTGGTCTCACATTTCGCTAGATTTTATTACCGCCTCCCACCTCCCAAGGGTACACGGTCGCTTTGACTGTAGTGGACCGGTTCTCGGCGGCTCATTTCATCCCCTTGCCCAAATTACCTTCAGCCAAGGAGACAGCGGTTACGGTCATTGACCACGCCTTTCGACTTCATGGCCTCCCGATAGACGTGGTTTCTGACAGAGGTCCCCAATTTGTGTCCAGATTTTGGCAAGAGTTTTGTAGATTGCTGGGGGCGACGGTTAGTTTATCCTCAGGGTTCCACCCCCAGAGCAATGGCCAGACTGAGAGAGCAAACCAGGATCTTGAGCGAACGCTATGATGTTTAGTCTCTAAGAATCCTTCCTCCTGGAGTCAGCAACTTTCGATGGTGGAGTACGCGACAATACATTACCAGTGTCGCCCACGGGCCTATCACCGCTTGAGTGTAGTGTAGGTTACCAGCCACCTATTTTTCCTAGCCTGGAATCCGGGTCGCGTCCCCTCTGCTCACGCCTTTGTCCAGAGGTGTCACCGCACTTGGACAAGAGCCCGAGAGACTCTTCTCCAAGTGAGGGAGCGCACCAAGGCCAAGGCCGATCGCCACCGGTCAAGGCCCCCCGTATACGTCGTTGGTCAAAAAGTGTGGCTTTCTACTAAGAACATTCCTCTCCGATCCGCTCTAATAAGCTCGCACTCCAAATTTATTGGTCCGCTTACTGTCACCAAGATCATTAGTCCGGTGGCAGTCCGCCTCAAACTTCCTCCAGCGTACAGGAGAATTCATCCCGCCTTCCACGTGTCCAAAATTAAGCCCGTTTTTCATTCCAAGATTAATCCGCCAGTCCGTTCCCCACCGCCGCGACTCGTAGACGGGAACCATCTTATTCGGTCAACCGTATTCTGGACTCAAGGCGGAGGGGGACGCGGATTCCAGTACTTGGTGGACTGGGAAGGTTACGGTCCGGAGGAGAGAAGTTGGGTTCCTGCCAGAGATATTCTGGATCACACCCTTATCGAGGATTATAATCGACAGGTAAGCGAGTCAGGGAACGCCAGGAGGCGTTCCTAGGAGGAGGGGTACTGTCACGGTTCATGGATGCACTGTTTCCTTCTTGTCGCGTGCTCTGTGTTGTGACTGTGGTATGTGTGTCCAGGTCACATGGCTCATCAGTGGATCCAGCTGCCAATCATCATCTCACCACCTGCTGCTCATTTACCCACCACATATATACTCACGCCATTCTCATCTCCCTTGTCAGATCGTTGTTTGCTGTCCTGTGTTGTGGTTGTGTCGTCTGTTCCCGTCTGAAGATCCAGTGTGTTCGTCTGCCATTCCAGTTTGGGTGTCTAGGTGTTCTCGTTCGTGTTCAAGACCTGGATTATCTTCACACCACTTCACTTCTCGTCACCACCTCTCACCAGCACCGATCACCTCAGTCCCTGCGCCAGCTAGACCTGCATGTCCTTGGACTGTTCCTTGTTCTCTGCTTGTGTTTATTAAAGAGTGTTAACTTGCATTTGCTTCCTGTGATCAATCATGACAACTTTAGTTATGTAAAAGTTCATAAACATAAATAACCATAAAATGTTAACATTTTATTTATTTGAACACTTCATCTTGTGCAGGAACTTGAAAATCACTGTTGTTGTTTTTTTAAACACATTTCATTGATAATGATATTCTTCTAATTTGACATGTTTCAAAGTTTTTTTTCGAGGGCTCCTAGGCCAAAATTACACTATAGACCCTAAGGAAACACCATGCAAAATTTGGTGCTTCTATCACCTCAGTAACGTTATTATCACTATGCCAGTGAAAATAATTTATATTACATTCGAGGCTTTCACTGTTACATCATTACACAACACAGTCACTCATTCTGCTCGTGCCATATGGAAAAGTTGGAGCTGTCATTCAAGTTTTGATGCAGATTGTTGTGCACAGTATGTTATTGCAGCTTTATTACCAAGGTATTCCCTTAGAAGGTGTTTATGTTGACATGGGTAGAGTGAAGAGTGGTCAATAAATTAGAAAACATGATTTATGGAGTAGATGTGGAGGACTTGCACAACTAAAAGACGAGCTCCATTGTGTCAATATAACAAAGAAGAAAACGCATTGGAGTTCATAGGTATGGTCATAACTGTCTACAGTTGTTTGGAATCAATACTCCACAATACCATAAATGGCTTTATGTTGTGTGGAATGAAAATAGAAGAGGAGTCAGAACACATGTCATAAAAACGAAAAACTATGATGATAAACAGTGATGGAAAGTCTGCAGACCATCTCTCACCTAAAGACTATAAAGACATAATGAAGAGCATGAGAGATTATGCACAGATGCCTAATCATAGTTTCTATGATTCCCCTTCCAGACTGATCTCATGAAAAGGTGTATGGTTTATTGGTTTTCAAGAGAGGCTGTACAGAGACTCCATTCTCCATGTAACAAGTTACAGGTAGTTTAACTTACATCACAATTAGTCCAAAGCCCACTTTAATTACGGTAAAGCATAGTTAAGGCAAATATCCAGCATAGTTCCTCTGTACTCTATGCATAACTCATAACCCAAATTTCATATTTGTATTGCTCTGTAATTATTAGTTGCAAATATCTAGCCCCTGTCTCTTAATATATTTATATGAATTTTGTTGATGCATTTTAAAACCATTTGTTTAAGTAAGAAGATTTTTTGACTAATTTATTTGTATTAACATCCCTCCTCTTAATATTGTAATTAGTTAACTGCCTGTAGGGTGTTGTATGATGATATCATCACAAAGAGTAAGTGGGGTTTTTACATGTTTCAGATTATTTCTAAACAACCCAGTCTCATATAAAAACGTACCCTGACTACGTTGGTCCAAAATGCAAAACATTGAGGTGTTACAATAATGGCCCTTGAATTGTATGATTAAAAAAAAAAACTGCCAATTCTTTTCCTGGTTTCCCACTGAAGCTGAGCAAGGCTGAGCTTGGTTAGTACCTGGATGGGAGACCAACTGGGAAAACCTAGGTGTTAGTGAGGCCGGCAGGGGGTGCTCACCCTGTGGTCTGTGTGGGTCCTAACACCTCAGTATAGTGATGGGGACACTATACTGTCAAATAAGTACCGTCCTTCGGATGAGACGTTAAACCGAGGTCCTGACTCTCTGTGGTCATTTTAAATCCCAGGATTTCCTTCGATAAAGAGTAGAGGTGTAACCGTGGCATCCTGTCCATCATGGCCTCCTAATCATCCCCATATAAATAAATATATATATATATATATATATATATATATATATATATATATATATATATACAGTATTGTTCAAAATAATAGCAGTACAATGTGACTAACCAGAATAATCAAGGTTTTTAGTATATTTTTATTGCTACGTGGCAAACAAGTTACCAGTAGGTTCAGTAGATTCTCAGAAAACAAACAAGACCCAGCATTCATGATATGCACGCGCTTAAGGCTGTGCAATTGGGGTATTAGTTGAAAGCGGTGTGTTCAAAAAAATAGCAGTGTCTACCTTTGACTGTACAAACTCAAAACTATTTTGTACAAACATTTTCTGGGATTTAGCAATCCTGTGAATCACTAAACTAATATTTAGTTGTATGACCACAGTTTTTTAAAACTGCTTGACATCTGTGTGGCATGGAGTCAACCAACTTGTGGCACCTCTCAGCTGTTATTCCACTCCATGATTCTTTAACAACATTCCACAATTCATTCACATTTCTTGGTTATGCTTCAGAAACAGCCTTTTTGATATCACCCCACAAGTTCTCAATTGGATTAAGGTCTGGAGATTGGGCTGGCCACTCCATAACATTAATTTTGTTGGTTTGGAACCAAGACTTTGCCCGTTTACTAGTGTGTTTTGGGTCATTGTCTTGTTGAAACAACCATTTCAAGGGCATGTCCTCTTCAGCATAGGGCAACATGACCTCTTCAAGTATTTTAACATATGCAAACTGATCCATGATCCCTGGTATGCGATAAATAGGCCCAACACCATAGTAGGAGAAACATGCCCATATCATGATGCTTGCACCTCCATGCTTCACTGTCTTCACTGTGTACTGTGGCTTGAATTCAGAGTTTGGGGTCGTCTCACAAACTGCCTGTGGCCCTTGGACCCAAAAAGAACAATTTTACTCTCATCAGTCCACAAAATGTTCCTCCATTTCTCTTTAGGCCAGTTGATGTGTTCTTTGCCAAATTGTAACCTCTTCTGCACATGCCTTTTTTAACAGAGGGACTTTGGGGGATTCTTGAAAATAGATTGGCTTCACACAGACGTCTTCTAACTGTCACAGTACTTACAGGTAACTCCAGACTGTCTTTGATCATCCTGGAGGTGATCATTGGCTGAGCCTTTGCCATTCTGGTTATTCTTCTATCCATTTTGATGGTTGTCTTCCGTTTTCTTCCACGTCTCTCTGGTTTTGCTCTCCATTTTAAGGCATTGGAGATCATTTTAGCTGAACAGCCTATCATTTTTGCACCTCTTTATAGGTTTTCCTCTCCAATCAACTTTTTAATCAAAGTACGCTGTTCTTCTGAACAATGTCTTGAACGACCCATTTTCCTCAGCTTTCAAATGCATGTTCAACAAGTGTTGGCTTCATCCTTAAATAGGGCCACCTGATTCACACCTGTTTCTTCACAAAATTGATGACCTCAGTGATTGAATGCCACACTGCTATTTTTTTGAACACACCCCTTTCAACTAATTCAACTAATTGCCTAATTGCACAGCCTTAAGAGCATGCATATCATGAATGCTGGGTCTCATTTGTTTTCTGAGAATCTACTGAACCTACTGGTAACTTGTTTGCCACGTAGCAATAAAAAAATATACTAAAAACCTTGATTATTCTGGTTAGTCACATTGTACTGCTATTATTTTGAACAATACTGTATATATATATATATATATATATATATATATATATATATATATATATATATATATATATATACGCTTGGCTTCATCACTCTGTCTCCTCTCCACCAATCAGCTGGTGTGTGGTGGGCGTTCTGCGCAATATGGCTGCCATCGCATCATCCAGGTGGATGCTGCACATTGGTGGTGGTTGATGAGATTCCCCTCTTATATGTAAAGCGCTTTGAGTGCCTTGAAAAGCACTATATAAATGTAACAAATTATTATTATTATTGTTTTGCAGCCATGACAACAAAAAACATTGCGGACATTTCTCTCATTTTTAGTGAAAAAATGTTCTGTATAAAAATAAATTTTGATTACATTTCTAGCGAGAAATATATATTTTATTTTCATAATATTCACTCAGTGAATGTACATAATCACTCGCTTGCTCAAATATTTTTCAGATCTCGCCAGAATAATGTGAAACTGAAGCGTTTTGGTTGCAATGTACGCTGCTATCACCTAGCATAGCTGTGGCCCCAGATTCCACATAAATCTCCCTTGCGATTTTGCCCCCACCCACCCACTATATGCGTTACGTCTGAGGTTGGTTTGCTGATCAACACATTAATCCATGGCAGCGGGAGAAACTAATGTTGACAAAGTGACGAGTTACAAAAAAGAAGAAGAAGTACTTTTAGCTTGGAATCATTGTTAATCCAAGAATATGGACTGGCGTGTTATTTATGGTATTACTCCTTGATCACGATATTTCAATAAATAGCCAGGGAGTGTTCCACTGATGATGCCCATACGGAAATGTAATATATGTATATATACAGTGAGGAAAATAAGTATTTGAACACCCTACTATTTTGCAAGTTCTCCCACTTAGAAATCATGGAGTGGTCTGAAATTGTCATCGAGGTGCATGTCCACTGTGTGAGACATAATCTAAAAAAATAAAATCCAGAAATCACAATGTATGATTTTTTACTATTTATTTGTATGATACAGCTGCAAATAAGTATTTGAACAACTGAGAAAATCAATGTTAATATTTGGTACAGTAGCCTTTGTTTGCGTTTACAGAGGTCAAACGTTTCCTGTAGTTTTTCACCAGGTTTGCACACACTGCAGAAGGGATTTTGGCCCACTCCTCCACACAAATCTTCTCTAGATCAGTCAGGTTTCTGGCCTGTTGTTGAGAAACACAGAGTTTGAGCTCCCTCCAAAGATTCTCTATCGGGTTTTGGTCCGGAGACTGGCTAGGCCATGCCAGAACCTTGATATGCTTTGTAGAGGAAAAATGTAATCATTGAAGTAGATTTATGTTTGAGTTCATTCAGAAGTCAAAATCTGTTTGTAAAACATCTTTTTCATCTTAACAGACACAGCTTCTGCTGAAGCCCAGGGGGGTAACAGTGGGACATCTAAAGTGGGAGCTTTCCCGACCAAGGATGTCGGATCATTTAAATTATATTAGCTCCAAGACAGGGAAGGGACCATTTACATATTGTGTTTCTGCCCTTTACTCTGTGGAAAAATACTGGGGGTTGCTTAAACATTGGGGGTATAAGAGCTTGACTTTTCTTTGTTTCCTCAGTTCACACTTGTGGCAACCCCGAGTATGGTTGCTCCAATTGTGGATTCATTTCTTGCAAGGAATTAAATCTTTATAAAGACACAGTTGGCTAAGGTTGGTCTCTTATTCAGAAATGCAACAGAGTTAACATATTTTTGCCGCAACAGCTTCTTACAGAGCCACTCTTTGGTTATCCTGGCTGTGTGCTTCGGGTTTAAGCAGGGGAACCTTCCGTGCCATGCATGATTTCAAACCATGACGTTTTAGTGTATTACCAACACTAACCTTGGAAACGCAGTGGGCCCAGGTCTTTTCAGGCCTTTGACCAGCTCCTTCCGTGTAGTTCTGGGCTGATTTCTCACCTTTCTTAGGATCATTGAGACCCCACGAGGTGAGATCTTGCATAGAGCCCCATTACGAGGAGATTGACAGTCATGTTTAGCTTCTTCCATTTTCTAATGATGGCTCCAACAGTGGACCTTTTTTCACCAAGCTGCTCGGCAATTTCCCCGTAGCCCTTTCCAGCCTTGTGGAGGTGTACAATTTTGTCTCTAGTGTCTTTGGACAGCTCTTTGGTCTTGGCCATGTTAGTAGTTGGATTCTTACTGATTGTATGGGGTGGACAGGTGTCTTTATGCAGCTAACGACCTCAAACAGGTGCATCTAATTTAGAATAATAAATGGAGTGGAGGTGGACATTTTAAAGGCAGACTAACAGGTCTTTGAGGGTCAGAATTCTAGCTGATAGACAGGTGTTCAAATACTTATTTTGCAGCTGTATCATACAAATAAATAGTTAAAAATCATATATTGTGATTTCTGCCTCTTTTTTTAGATTGTCTTCACAGTGGACATGCACCTACGATGACAATTTCAGACCCTCCATGATTTCCAAGTGGGAGAAATTGCAAAATAGCAGGGTGTTCAAATACTTATTTTCCTCACTGTATGTCCCTATATCTGAGTAGTGATGTCATATATGTTTCATATAAGGCAATATATTATTAGCCCATATATACATTGTTAAAATATATACATTGTTAACTATTGTTACAGCACCTGGTAGGCCTCTAAGCAAACCTGCAAGCTATGAGCCCAGCTGTCAGTAGGCCGACGTCTCGTAGATGAGACTGCCTGGGGTTTTTTCTTTCTATATTAGTTATATTTTAAAACAGCCAGTCATTGCAGCCTACCACTCGGGGAATAGGCATTTAACAAAGAGACTATAAGAAATGTATATAAGAGTAATATAAGAAATGACATCGGACAATGGCAGCAGTAATGTCCATAAGAACACAAGAGCTAAACTTCTACAAGCTCAATAACTTCCACAGCAAAAAAGAAGGTAAGGAAAATAGTCAGAAAACTTTGCCCATTAATAGATGTGCAAGGCAAGCAGGCAAGTTTGGGGGGTTTTATGGACTATTAAAACTGTGAACATGCACGTTGCACTGTTGTGCGGTGGACTTTCAGTGAATGAATAGAGTCTGTGTTTCTTTAATATCGAGGCTCCAGTTTGTTTTTGTATGATTGTTAGGCCTTCTGGTATAAAATGAATTGCACTGCCTGAAAAAGACGCGCTCTCTTCCCATGCAGTCAAAATGAATGGTTTATTTTCTTCAGGCTCGTCCTAGTCGTCACCCTGACATGACAGTGCGTAGAGTTAATCAGCCTATAATGTCAATTACTTATTTTATTCGAGCTTTGTTTCTTTTTGCAATAGGCGTTCATTAGTAGTGGGCTAAATAACAGCATGTTGAAATGATGTGCAAAATCGAGTTTTTAATTACAATGATAAAATTGTAAGCTACAATTCAGTTATAGGTCTGGTTTGTGCGTTTTATTTAGGCTATTTATTTTGCCGTGCGCTGGCCGTGGTGTGTGGAGGGATTAGTATATATATATATATATATATATATATATATATATATATTAGTGGTGGGCGTTATCGGCGTTAACGTGCTGCATTAACGTGAGACTTTATCGGGCGATAAAAAATATCGGCGTTAATCTATTCTCAAAGTTGGGTTGGGAGCTTGGTCTATACTACGCAAGCTATGAACGAGTATTCAAATCTGCGTGTATGTCTACTGTGATATTACCACATCAAACGTGAACGCTGTCTTCCGAATTCGAGTCCTTCGCGGTTCGCTGCAGATGTGAACACAATCGTCATACGTCATTAATAAACCAGTATTAATGACGTATGATTTGATAAAAATGTGTGTTTCACTCATTTTCCTGACGAGTGTGACTGACAAACTGTAAGCAGAGAGCTGTAGATCTAATTTCTGCTCGTCGTGAGTTATCTTTAGAGCATTTACAGTACATCCGGCAGATAGATGCAGGTGCCATTACCTACTGAAGCTTTGGTAACAAAACCAACGAATCAAAAACAAAAATATAAAAGTTAGGTGAACAACGCTATTCGTTTTGCCTTCTTCTCGCTCGCAGTCGTTACCAAGTAACGGGGTAAACAGCTGCTGCTTTGACGCAAACGCACCCCGGTTCGGACCCAAATAATATAATATTAATACTTTTTTTCCTCTATCTTTGGAGCGTCTGTATTTAGTGCCTGTTTTTGTATTGTTGTTTACTGGTTCTATAATAAAAAATAACAATAAATAAATAAAAATATTATAATATAATATAAAACACGGTCCAGCAAGGACCCAGCCAACATTCTATCATGGGGCCCATGTGGGCCCCATATGGGCTGTAAATATGGGGCCTACATGGGTTTGTCCATGGGTTCCATGTGGGCCCCATATGAATAAGCCCATGTGAATCCCATATGGGGCCTGACTGGGGTTAATGTGGGGCCCAACTGGGCAACACATATAAGACCCATATTGGTCCCACTTATGACCCATCCAACAAAATAAAGGTGGGGCCTGACTGGGGTTAATGCGGGGCCCAACTGGGCGACCCATATTGGTCCCACTTATGACCCATCTAACAAAATAAAGGTGGGGTCTGACTGGGGTTAATGTGGGGCCCAACTGGGCAATACATATAAGACCCATATTGGTCCCACCTGTGACCCAGCCAACAAAACAACTGTGGGGCCAATGTGGGCCCCATATGGGCTGTAAACACGGGCCTAGATGGGTTTCTCGGCGGGTTCCATGTGGGCCCTGTATGAATTAACCCATATAATGCCATATAGAACCTAAGTGGGCCCAAATGGTTAACATTAATAATCATACATCGGCTTAAAATATACATCTGCTTTACTATTCCACTGGTCACTCATCTACAAAATAAATAAATAAAAAATCAAAAATATGAAAATGAAATGGATGGGAGACCGCCTGAGAATACCAGGTGCTGTATGAAAAAAAAAGAGTAAAAGTTCAGTATATCAAGTACTTTATTATAATTCATCCATTTTCAATAAAAGTTTTTGTAAAGTGTCAAACACCAACATTACCAGTTTATTTTAAAACAGGGTGATACTATCCCAACAGTTCGTTTTACATAACCAAACTTATGTAACTTAAAAATATTACTAATAAAAAAATGAAAACAGTCAAGCAATTAAAACATTGGGAACAAAAACCTGTGAATTTTCTGTCTGTTCACCTAAACCTCTGATGCTTCCAAACCGTAATAATATGATTAAAACAAGGAAAATTCATAAATAGACTTCATATGGAGACAGAAATGTCTTAATTTCATTAAAAACATCACTTGAGTTTCAGAGATGAAGTCTTATTGGTTTAGAGGGATAGTTCACCCAAAAATGAAAATGTGATGTTTATCTGCTTACTCCCAGTGCATCCAAGATGTAGGTGTGTTTGTTTCTTCAGTAGAACACAAATGAAGATGTTTAACTCCAACCGTCTCAGTCTGCCAGTCATAATGCATGTGAATGGGTAACATTTCTATGAGACTAAAAAAACATGCTTAGACAACATGCACTAAAAC
Organism: Gobiocypris rarus; assembly: GCA_023029165.1. Lineage (NCBI taxonomy): Eukaryota > Metazoa > Chordata > Actinopteri > Cypriniformes > Gobionidae > Gobiocypris > Gobiocypris rarus. The sequence continues at coordinate 11,642,151 of CM040910.1, read as the reverse complement.
CCTGCTGCTCGTGACGACACATTGATATCTTAAGACACGAACCAATCGGTTTCTGTGAGAAACCCAACAGTTTTTTTTTTACCTCATATCCAGACAAATCTCATCTAATATTCCCCGGCGCCATTACTTCCATCGAATAAGGTCAAACTGAATATATATATATATATATATATATATATATATATATATATATATATATATATATATATATATATATATATATATATATATATATATATATAGGGCTGTCAAAAATTAGGGCTGTCAAAAAATTTATCATGATTAATCACATCCAAAATAAAAGTTTTGTTTACATTATTTATGTGTGCATTCTGGGACTAATAATTATGTGTATATTATTACTATAATAACTAACTAATAATTATTATGTGTGTATATACACACACATACATGTATATATTTAAGAAATATTTGCAAGTAAATATACTGTATATATATTTAAATCATATATATATATATAGATTGCTCATTAGTGCCTGCAATCTAATCAGTCGAATGAGGCATCTACTTAAATATATCTATGATCATGGCGGTTTGACCTTAAGAGACGAAAGTAATGGCGCCGGGGAATACTAGAAGAGATTCGTCTGGATATGAGGTAAAAAAAAATAAAAAATACTGTTGGGTTTCTCACAGAAACCGATTGGTTCGTGTCTTAAGACATCAATATGTCGTCACGAGCAGCAGGGTTTTTTTTTTTAGTCTCATAGAAATGTTACCCATTCACATGCATTATGACTGGCAGACTGAGACGGTTGGAGTTAAACATCTTCATTTGTGTTCTACTGAAGAAACAAACACACCTACATCTTGGATGCACTGGGGTAAGCAGATAAACATAAACAACAGAGGTGTGAAAAACCCCTGGAGGGCCACAACCCTGAGCATTTTAATTCCAACACTGGCCCTCCAGGATCAGAGTTTGACACCACTGATTTAAATCAATAGGAGAGAGAAAAGATTTGAATAATTTGGGTGAACAATCCATTTTAAAGAAACACTTAAAACTACAATTTTTTTTTAACTTACAATACAGTATTAAAATGCTTGGTCTCAACTACTTGTATATACGGACACACAAAGCTGATCACAGTCCTGAAGAATGCTGTGACCTGATTGCTCTCTTTCCTCCCTGTCTCTAGCCCCGTAAACCATTTTGAGAGTGCCTTTTCAATGTCTTTCTGGTTCGCAGTCTTGGTCATTGCGTTCTTCTTCAGTCCACCTATAAAAACAAAAGTTTACACATATCATCTGAAATGTCCAGCTTACATACTTGGTTTACATTTTATTTTATAGCGACCTTGTCACAGTGTAGGTGTACATGTAACTACTCAGTAATGTTAATTAACAACATTTTACTTACTACAGGATTAAAATATTAGTTCTCCCCAAAATGAAAATTGTATTTTACTTACTCTCATGTTGTTCCAAACCAATAAAATTGTTTGTCTACTAAACAAAATTGAAGATATTTTTAATAAAATCTGATTCTGTCCCTCCACTGAAATTAATTTTTTGTGGGTTTGTACTGACAGGAGGTTAAGTATATGATGAACGTTTTCATTTTGTGGTGAACTAAATAATGTGCAATTTATTTCAACAATAAGTATGTAAAATGTAACAAACACTGCTACCAAGCAATTGTTCAATATTATATTGAGAATTATAGTATCCGTAGGTGTGTATTGTGAAAAGTGATTTAAACATAAATCTGCATGAGTAGTTAAACATTAAAACACATTTACCACATATGACATCAAAGAGGCACAGATCTCTAAATCTTTTCTTGCCATGACGTCCAAAGAGATTGTACTGGATCGCCAGATCGTTTGATATGAGGAATCGCATCCTCCTCCTCGTAGGATCGTCTAATGAAGAGCCACCAATATCTGCTACCTTTGCAGCCTAAGTACAAACACAAACAAATTATTTGTAGATGACATGCATAAATCAGTTCAACTGCAGAGTGATCTTAGAACATGAAGTTCATTTTAGATTTTCTCTCTTATAGTGTTGGCAATAGTACTGACTTCTTTTTAAATAATAGTAATAATTCTAATAATAATAATAATTTTTATTTATATAGCGGATTTCCAATACCCAAAATGTGGCGATACCAGCATTTCCAGCACTCGTGTTCACGCATTTAACAGATATGTCTGATTAACTATAACAATCATCGCTTCACCTTCCTCACTTAGCACTTACACAGATATACACGGGAGAATGAGAAAGCCGCATCTCAGAGGATCTGTCTATGGGCAGATATATTGGGGATCCGTTGACAGAACTGGCTTTCAAATGCTCCCGTGTGTCTGTGTAAGCGCTCGGTCTCGAGCATAAATCAGTGATCATTGTACCCAATCACACACATATCTGTTTGAGCACATGAAAACAATGGCCAATCAGAGGTGGTTTAATCTGCTCAAAAGTGCACAAAATGTTCGCAGGAAATTGCTGGTGTCCTAATATTTAAAAAATTTCAATCACAACTTATACCGATACGAGTAAGTACCTTTGACAGAAAACTTACATGCGACGAGCCACTAAAAATAACTCAAATTAGTAGACGCACACTGTCTGAGTGGCAGCACGCATGCTTTGGGTGCATATGAATTGAAATTATGTCTTAGTGAGCACACCAGCACAATACCCACGGCTTGGATGACCACACAAAAATAAGATCAGCAAGCAATGTGAACTTACGACAATGGACATTAATCTTGGGTCATGCAACTTTTTATTCACTGCCTCCAACTCTTCAGTTGTTTTTATAGGGAAGACGACTCCTTCAGGAACCTCTGGCAAAGACTCATCACGTTGCTTGAGTAAAGCATTTAACATATTGCTATGCACCCTCTGGGTCTCCTTCAGTTCTTCTAATAGAGTTAAGATTTTGATGAACATAGCACCATCAGAAGTAGCAAATCTCTGAGTGGCAGGTCCTGTAGTGGTGACTCTCTGAGTGGCAGGTCCTGTAGTGGTGACTCTCTGAGTGGCAGGTCCTGTAGTGGTGACTCTCTGAGCGGCAGGTCCTGTAACGGCAGGTCCTGTAGTGGCGACTCTCTGAGAGGCAGGTCCTTTAACGGCAGGTCCTGTAGTGGCGACTCTCTGAGCGGCAGGTCCTGTAACGGCAGGTCCTGTAGTGGCGACTCTCTGAGAGGCAGGTCCTGTAGTGGTGACTCTCTGAGCGGCAGGTCCTGTAACGGCAGGTCCTGTAGTGGTGACTCTCTGAGCGGCAGGTCCTGTAACGGCAGGTCCTGTAGTGGCGACTCTCTGAGAGGCAGGTACTGGGCAGGTCCTGTAGTGGTGACTCTCTGAGCGGCAGGTCCTGTAACGGCAGGTCCTGTAGTGGCGACTCTCTGAGAGGCAGGTCCTTTAACGGCAGGTCCTGTAGTGGCGACTCTCTGAGCGGCAGGTCCTGTAGTGGCAACTCTCTGAGAGGCAGGTCCTGTAACGGCAGGTCCTGTAGTGGCGACTCTCTGAGTGGCAGGTCCTGTAGTGGTGACTCTCTGAGTGGCAGGTCCTGTAGTGGCGACTCTCTGAGAGGCAGGTACTTTAACGGCAGGTCCTGTAGTGGCGACTCTCTGAGCGGCAGGTCCTGTAGTGGCAACTATCTCTGAGAGGCAGGTCCTGTAACAACAGGTCCTGTAGTGGCGACTCTCTGAGAGGCAGGTCCTGTAGTGGTGACTCTCTGAGCGGCAGGTCCTGTAACGGCAGGTCCTGTAGTGGTGACTCTCTGAGCGGCAGGTCCTGTAGTGGCGACTCTCTGAGAGGCAGGTACTTTAACGGCAGGTCCTGTAGTGGTGACTCTCTCTGAGCTCCACGGCAGGTCCTGTAACAGGCAGGTCCTGTAGTGGCGACTCTCTGAGAGGCAGGTACTTTAACGGCAGGTCCTGTAGTGGCGACTCTCTGAGCGGCAGGTCCTGTAGTGGCAACTCTCTGAGAGGCAGGTCCTGTAACGGCAGGTCCTGTAGTGGCGACTCTCTGAGCGGCAGGTCCTGTAGTGGTGACTCTCTGAGCGGCAGGTCCTGTAGTGGCAACTCTCTGAGAGGCAGGTCCTGTAACGGCAGGTCCTGTAGTGGCGACTCTCTGAGCGGCAGGTCCTGTAGTGGCAACTCTCTGAGCGGCAGGTCCTGTAACGGCAGGTCCTGTAGTGGCGACTCTCTGAGCGGCAGGTCCTGTAGTGGTGACTCTCTGAGCGGCAGGTCCTGTAGTGGCAACTCTCTGAGAGGCAGGTCCTGTAACGGCAGGTCCTGTAGTGGTGACTCTCTGAGCGGCAGGTCCTGTAGTGGCGACTCTCTGAGCGGCAGGTCCTGTAGTGGTGACTCTCTGAGCGGCAGGTCCTGTAGTGGCAACTCTCTGAGAGGCAGGTCCTGTAACGGCAGGTCCTGTATTGGCGACTCTCTGAGCGGCAGGTCCTGTAGTGGTGACTCTCTGAGCGGCAGGTCCTGTAGTGGTGACTCTCTGAGCGGCAGGTCCTGTTGTGGCGACTCTCTCAGCGGCAGGTCCGGTTTCAGTCTGGCCATCCAGTGTCTTGGTGGTTATCTTCTGGGTTGTAATTTTTAGTTGGTGGGGAGGTGTGGGTGGTAGTTCATGTGGGGGTAGACCTCGAAGAGCATATCATTTACAGAAATGCTGACTAACCACGCCATCTGGCAACCTGAGGATTTCACATGTGAATGTGAGTTCATACAGCACATGATTCTATATGAAATGAAGGGTATATGTCAGAGATCTACTTATTTATTTAACAAATAAATATTTTTTTAAAACCTCTCTAGCTCTACAAGAGCCTCCAAGATCTTGGAACCCAGAAACACCTCTCTGTGGAAGCAGAGCTCAGCAGACAAATGAACTCATTGCCAGTGAGTTGGTGTAGGTCAAAATGATATGCTATATAAATTAGTGAATGGTTTACATTTACCCCTTGCTTTATTTTTCTTAAGGACCAAACCCAAAACTGCCTCAACAGACTCCAGACGGATGCCAAAGGACTCATCAGACTCCTACTCCTGAAGTTATTGTGTGTAAGTATATTTTCATTTATCAGCAGAATATATACTACCAGTCAAAAATGTGGACATTACTATTTTCAATGTTTTTAAAAGAAGTCTCTTCTGCTCATCAAGCCTGCATTTATTTGATCTAAAATACAGCAAAAACAGTATTATTGTAAAAGATTATTACAATTTAATATATGTTTTCTATTTGAATATATTTTAAAATGCTACTTTTTTATGTGATCAAAGCTGAATTTTCAGCATCATTACTCCAGTCTTCAGTGTCACATGAGAGAGGAGACTTTGCTCAAAAAACATTGAAAATAGTAATGTTTCCAAACTTTTGACTGGTAGTGTACTTGAGCATAAAAAAGGTTACTTCAGTGTTAAAAGAAACATAACACAGAATTTTAAAATAGCAAGACAAAGACATGGTTGCTGAAATGTAACATATATTGTACACTGATGAGCCAGAGCATTATGACCAGTCACAGGTGAAGTGAATATCATTGATCATGTCGTAACATGGCCATATATTAAAGGGATACTTCACCGCTTTTTCATATTACACTTTTTTTTTCATACTAAAAAGTAATTCCCTTAACTAAAACAAGTTGACACATACCTCTCGCGTCTCAGTGCGTGCACTTAATCGCTCTGACGCGCGGTGACAACTGTTTTAGTTAAGGAAATTACATAGTTTAATATGAAAAAGCGGTGAAGTATCCCTTTAAGGTCTGGGTAGATTAGATGGTAAACAAACAATCAGCTCTTGTAATCAATGTGTCGGATGCAGGAGAAATGGGCAGAAATAGAGTTCTGAGTGACTGGGAGTATATACTGTAGCCCTTTAAATTTTGTTTTACTATTGTTCATGTTATATTTTCTTCTTACTGTTCTAGCACTAATTCGTGAGATGCTGTCGAAGCAAGAAATGATTCTTGACCAGCAACAGACCATTTTGCGCATCCTCAATGCAAAGCAACTCCAGGGCACCAACTATGAAATTGAAGATGGACTTTTACCAGTAAAAGATCTAGAGAGCCTACAAACACTGGAGCAGAAATTGCAAACAAGTGATTTCAAACAAAAACTGATGAGTTTTTAGGTTCTCTCAAGAAAAAGATAACGTTTGTGGTATTTTAATTAAATATTAAAACAAATACAAAACATGCAAAATTAGACTGTGTGTACAGTTTCTAATGTGTACTTGAGTACATATCAATTTAAGGAAGTTAAATAAGGTGAGAACCAGAGCTGTTATAAACCTAAATATCTCAAATTAATTGAAAAGTGTAGTATCCAAGTAGTAATAGAACATGTTTGCTGTTGTAATGATGACAGTCGTGCACACTAATAGATTCTGTTCTGTGCTCTGGTGCGGTTACATACATTACATGAAAAAGTTTTTTTTAAATATCTTCATCTGTGTTCTCAAGATGAACAAGTCATACATGATTAAACCAACATGAGAGCTGGTAAATTATGTATTTTGATTTTGATGTGGACTATTGTTATCAGAAGTTTGCTGGTTTTATCAGTTCATGTCACATGAAGATAATTGATGATAACCTTATGTTTCCCTTAGATTAATAACTTAGGCCTGGTTGGAGGGTTTGATACGAAGGACACTGTGTGGCGAATAATGTGGCGAACAATTTCAAATGATTTGGCGAAAAAGGTCATCTGGAAGGGGGTAAATGGAAAAATATCCCTGGCAGCCCTGAAACTAAAGGATTTTGTTATTGGTAAGGACATCATACATTTACAAATTTCAGAAAATGGCTTAAACAAAGAATATGTTGAATACACAGGGGTTATCAAAAAGCCTTAACATTGTTTCTGCAGAGTTAAATCATGCCATCATTAAATTATTTTAAGCCTTAATTTTAACAGTGCTACCTTGATGTTTGATTACCGAAGTTTTTTTGTTGTTGTTGTTGTTTTTTTGTTTGTTTGTTTTTATGGTAAATTAATGCAAACCAAGTAAATTAAAAAATAAACAAATTTTAATTTAAAAATAGAATCAAAAGGGGTTGTTTTGAAATTACAAGAAGCTAACAGTATGTTATCTCACTTAGGACATAGTTATTTATAACAAAGTAATTAGATATGAAATATTGTTCTACATTAAATTTATGTAAGAAGAAAGAAATCACAGAGACTAATTGAGAGTTTTAGTGTTTATATTTTGAAAATTATCATTTGACTGCTCTTCACATTTAATACAAGAATACTTGCAATAAACAGATGTACATTGCACATTTATTACAGTTTAGATTGAATGCAAGGAAAGATGACTTCTGTATAATTAGGGCTGGGGGATAAAACGATAATTGTAATGGTAAAAAAAAAAAAGGGAGCAAAGAAACATATTACAAGCAATAAACAAAGTGTCACAGGTGTTTGCAGGAATAGACAAAGACGATGATTATGATTAAAGTTCCAAAACTCAAAGATTAATAATACAATTCCACAAGGCAGGCGAATGGGCAGATGCAAAGCACACTTAGCGTAATGGGGACTGGGAAGGTACAAGTTAAATAGAACTCAGAGGTAATTAATCAAAAACAACTGAACAGAACTAACTTATAATGTGTGACCATGGTAACAAAGGAGTGGCAGGAAAATCAAAACCAAAGATGTGACTAATGAAAACAAACTGAATGTCCATGAAAACTAAAACAAACCGATCATAACTGTGACCCTAAGAGTTCTTTCAATATTTAATATTTATTTCAATATTTATCTGAACATTTTCCATTCAAGAGTGATTTTTCTCTTTCTCTGCTTTACTGTTTACTGTACTGAAAGTCATATGGTGACAATGTGAAACACGTTCCTCACTTGATTTTATGGTTACATTTTTCATGTAAACTGAATCGCTTACTGCATGGTACTGGAATACCTATAAATGGAGTTTTGGTGGCGTTTGTGTCTGAGAGAAAACAATTCATATTATTGGTAAGATGTAGTGATTTATTGTTTTGGGCCAAAGGAAACCAATCCAGTTTAGTCTACATGTGTGAAGAGTTTTAAAAAGTGATTAATTGGTCATAGCAAAAAAAAAAACTAATGCTTACAATATGTATTCCTTTATTTTTAAGCTGCAGTTCGGAAAAAACCCTAACAATTAGCGCTGCTGAGACTGAGGTGGAGGGAACATGAAGAGGTGGCTCCAGCTGGCAGCAGATAGGGATGGTGGGCGGAAGAGAAGACTTCTGCAAAAAGTTGCTTAAAGTGTTTCCTTTCTATTTTTTCTTTCTCCTTTCCCCCTTCTTTTTTCTTCCTATATTATAAATATATTTTACTTGTTTTTCTTGTTATCGTTTAAAATGTGTTGTCAATGTTAATATTGATATGTTCACATTATAATTATGTTCATGTAATAGTAATGTTAATTGTTAAAACATGTTCATGTTGTGTTATATTTGTTCATTTTTAATAAAAGCCCCTTATATTTTTGAATTTGTGTTTTCCTGCTAAAATTTATTACATTTAGTAGTTTCTGGACCACATCTGGCCCGGGGACCAAGCCGAGTCTCAGCCAGATCTGTCTTACAGTGTCTGGGCCAGACCTGGGCCACATAAAACAGTTCAAGTCACTTGCAGTGTCTGGGCCAGACCTGGGCCACATAAAACAATTCAAGTCACTTGCAGTGTCTGGGCCAGACCTGGGCCACATAAAACAATTCAAGTCACTTCCAGTGTCTGGGCCAGACCTGGGCCACATAAACTGATAAGAGTCATTTTACAGGATGTGGGCCTCACCTGGCCCAGAGGAAAGTTTTTGTGTCTATTTTCAATGTGTGGGCCAGTTTTGGGCCAGGGACCCAGCCAGAACTGGGCCAGAATTTAAGCAAGGATGTGGCCCAGTGGTGGGCCAGACAAATTTTGCTATCTGGGTTACCTTTCATGTAATGTGTAACATAGATCTAAGTGAACAAAAACATCCTGCAAAGTTTAAAATATGACAGTGCACTGTATATAAAGTTATTGTCTTTCAAAAGTAAGAGTTGACTCTGAGTCATTTTTATGAATCGTTAGAAGACCCGAAGCTTTTTCTCTGACTAGATGACGTCAACTTGTCAAGTTATTTGAATACGATACGCCCACTTATTGCGCACGCCAGTGAAAACTAGAAAACATCATGGCAACGAGACGCTGTGTTCTCAAGTGCGACTCAAAAGCAAACTTTTTTCATCTGAGCATTTGAAGACTAAGTGGCTACAATTCATATATACAACTGTACCACAGAAGTATAGTCCGAGCCTTGTAATTTGTTCACGCCATTTTGAAGACGATTGCTTTACCAACTTAAATGCAATTAAACTTGGATTCGCGAGCCGGCTGATATTGAAGGAAGGTTCAGTTCCAAGTGTATTTGCATCAGCTTCCTCCTCCGTATCACAAACTGTACGTGTTATTAATAATTGTTGCTTTTATGTTTCATGTAGCATGCTTAATAATTGTTTGGTTTGTTGTGTAAGCACCGTTTAGCTTCTAGGTCTTCAATGACAATTGTATTGAGATATGTGAATTGTGTGTTGTTGTTTTCTGAGTTTTCTTTAAGAATAGAGTCATACCTCGTAGTAACGTAACGTTACTGCATTTTTATTTATTTTTTGGTAAAAACGTTATGTTTATGCATCGAGTTAACGCTCCATTGGCCTGAAGTGACAACTAACATTACATTGATGCTTACCATTGAGAAATATCCTGCTCCAGTCGTGGTGTTTGTGATTGAGTTTGTTGATCATTTGCATCTCCAGACGTTTCTTCATATTCAGGCTCAAATTGATAGGGTAAAATTGATGCCATGTTTGTTCATACACTTTATACATGTTTAAACTTGTTAAACCGAAAACCATTTATGGTGATGGGTGTTCTGTTTCCGAAAATATCTGCACAGACTATACCAATCAAAACTGACTGGGTCATCGCACCAATCACCGCAGATTAGCGTCACGTAAAGGTGGGGTTTTGAAAAGTGAATCACTAAACGAATCATTTTCAAACAAACAAGTCTTTTTTGTCATTGCATGCATGCAAAACTGTTGTTGGGGACTTCTAAAAAAATATTTGGAACATTTTAAATGCCATAATAGGTGCTCTTTAAAAAAAACTCTGCTTGCATTGGTGCACACCTTATATATGATGTAATAAAACAGCAAATACCTTTACAATTCAATGGGAATGGTTGCATACAATTAAGAATAGACCCCAGTAAACATTTTAAGATGTTTGTGTGTGGTCAACTTTTTTTTTTATTGTAAAGATGACCTTTGCATGGATTTGCCCATATACAACCCAGTTGTTAATACCTAAAAGCCGCCGGGAAATGCTTTTTCAGGGGGCTCATTCCAATCCGTAGGTCGGGCATTTAGGACAAACGGCCACGCTCAACCGTCTAATGACCCGGTTCTTCTGGCCAGGCATTCACGAGAATGTATGCAGGTGGTGTCGTCATATCGCGAATGTCAGTTGGTGAATCCACCGGCCACCCCAAAAGCACCATTATGCCCCCTCCCACTAGTGCAGGTCCCCTTCGAGAGAATTGGTATGGACCTCATAGGGCCATTAGAACGGTCTGCAAGCGGGCATCATTTTGCATTAGTTCTGGTGGACTGTGCAACGCGATACCCGGAAGCAGTCCAGCTCTGCACTATTTCGGCGAAAAGTGTTCGGAGCGCACTGTTTTCCTTAATCTACTGGGTGGGAATCCGAAAGAGATTCTCACCGATCAAGGCACGGCGCTCATGTCACGAACGATTCGCAAACTTTACGAGTTGTTGGGCATTAAATCGGTTTGCACCAGCGTCTATCACCCACAAAAAGATGGTTTGGTGGAACGATTTACTCACACGTTGAAATCCATGATTCGTAAGTTCAAGAGTCCAGCAGCGATTGGGCGAGCCCGATAATTTTGGTCCAAAACCTGACGGCTCGGTTCGTTTCTGCGTGGACTATAGGAAAGTGAACGCGGTGTTGAAATTTGATGCGTATCCAATGCCAAAGGTGGATGAATTGCTTGATCAGCTAAGTACTGCTCGCTTTTATTCGACGCTGGACTTGACCAAGGGATATTGGCAGATCCCCTTGTCCCCAATGTCCAAAGGAAAAAACGCTTTCACCACGCCGTTTGGATTACACCAATTTGTCACCCTTCCTTTCGCTTGTTCGGGCTCCCGCGACCTTTCAGCGTCTAATGGACAGGATTATCCGCCGCATGCTGCATATGCTGCACCTGCGCGCTGTCCTGAAGTCGCTGAGAAGGGCGGCTCACGCCAACCCAAAGAAGTGTGCAGTTGGGCGGTGGAAGTAAGATATCTGGGCTTCCACTTGGGTCATGGACAGGTGTGTCCCCAAATTGACAAGACTGCAGCCATTGCAACCTGCCCAAGGCCCAAGACCAAAAGGAGGTTAGACAGTTCCTGGGGCTAGCGGTATTATAGAAGGTTTGTACCTAATTATTCGGACCTCGCTAGCCCACTGACTGATCTAACAGGAGGTAAAAAGGAGGTACCAGATACAGTTCAGTGGACGGAGCGGTGCCAGCAGGCTTTTACCCAGATAAAGGCTGCCCTGTATGGTGGGCCGCTCTTACAGGCTCCTAATTTCTCTCTCCCTTTTTCCCTATAGACCGACGCCTCGGACAGGGGCTAGGCGCGGTCCTGTCCCAGGGGTGGAGGGTGAGAAGCGGCCGGTGCTGTACATCAGTCGCAAGCTCTCTAAGAGAGAGACGATGAACAGCACCATAGAAAAGAGTGCTTGGCCATCAGGTGGGCCGTTCTCACCCTCCGCTACTACCTCCTGGGGACCCTCTGTTCGGACCACGACCCCTTGCAGTGGCTCCACCGCATGAAGGCTCCCGGCCTGGTGCGGGCGGTGGGGGTATGTGGTGGAGGGGGCGTGGTTCTGCGAAGTCTGTAGCGGAGAGAGGAACCGCGAAGACGAGCAGTGAGTAAGTAGGTCAAGTGCAGATCACTAACACCTGGGTCTCATTCCAGTAATTGGCGTGGAGAGACCGTAAAAGCCTCTGTCAGGAGAGAGAGGAGAGAGAGACCACGACTGGGACTGCAACCACCGGCTGAGAGACCAAAGATACAGAGATTGAGTTTGAAGTGCAACGTTATATGTTGTGAGTGAAAAGTATATGAGTTCTGTGCGCCTGACAGTTTTGAGGATCGTGAGATCAAATAAAGTGCAGTCCCAGTTACGCCGACCCGTCTTCTTCCTTCCCGCGTCTACACGAACATTCATTACAAACACGTTGGAAGTCATTGAGGTAAGTGAGGAGGTCCTATTACAAACGAGACCGGACAGTGACTAACTCTGTGTGGGGCTTAAATGCTGGCAGTGATGAGGTGCAGGTGCGTGTGATCAGTACTCCGGGGAATCAGTGCGTCGTGCTTGTGAGTGGGTGGAGCGTGGCATGCTTGTGACACTTTAACTGAAAGGAATAAATTAAAGAGACAATTAACTGGCATAGAATCCTGCTGTACATAAAGCAAGATTGATTTTATAGTGTTTCTATGTTGATTCAATGTTAAATAAGTGATTCAATTTAAGCTGAAAAATATTGATTTTATGGCCATCTTGATCTTTTTCATTGTTGAAATAACATTATTTCAGGTTGCAAACCTGAAAGTTGTAGTTGTAAATTAGTTTTTTTTCTAAAAGGAAACATATTACAAATTGTGGGAAAAAGTCCACAAATTGCATTAAAATGAACAAGCATTTTGATTGGTACGACAGTCATACGCCATTTCATGACGTCAGGACGTAACACAATGTTGTCATTATTTTTACGCCCGCTAGAGGGCACATTACTTTAAAACGTAAATATAGGTCGTAATAAGGTGCTTGAAAAACGACCTATAGAGTCACTTTTTGGAGGACAGTTTTCCATCTTGATCTATTTTTCATAGTTGAAATATTATTTCAGGTGCAAACCTGATGAAAAATCAATGTTAAATTTCAACATTTATTCAATGACATTTTAGTTAATGCATTAACATGGATTCAACATTGATTCAGTGTTTGTCTGCTATCTGGGTAAGTAACTGTTTGAAGGTTGGCTTTAGACTGTGGACATGAAGAAGAAAGGGCTCTGTCAAAAAATGTGTGCTGAAACTTTGAGAGGCTGCTCACTGCAGAGCAAGTGGGTGGAGCTTATGCCTAGCTCCGCCTCGTTAGAGCGCTCCAGCAAGGAGGAGCTACGTGGTGACAGCACATGCGTGTCCTATTTTTGTTTTTAGTTACACAGCATTCTCACGTGTTTTGACGTCTTGTGTGACGCCCCACGTCTTTAAACGTGAAAGCTCGACATATTAATAAAATGTAAAAAGCTAAAGCAATAATAAAAGAAGTAAAAAGGAGTAACTTACACATATCCATGGTTTTGATCATACCATCTGAGGTGAAATTTTATAATTATAAGGAATCACGGATTTTTACACATTCTGTGGCACTTCACTGTGTTTCAGTATTACTATAAACATTAATGGCACCTTATATACTAATTTTAATAGTTAATAGTTTTTGTTTATTTTGTGCATTATATTTTTGTATAGTTTATGTTGCATTGAATAGATATAAAATAGAATGACAATATCAAGTTTATCATAAAATAAACTGATTTCATACAGTTGCATTTGTAGTCTTTGTATCCCCAAAAATCTAACTGATAAAAATGATAACTTTCATTTCAAAACTAAACAGATGTCTTTTATAATTACAGTACACAGTTAATTATGTACACACAAATTATCATTCACACATAAAAATATTATATTAGTTACACATTTTAGATATACTATATACACATTTTATATTATAGTTACACATTTTAGATATACTATATACACATTTTATATTATAGTTATACATTTTAGATATACTATATACACATTTGATATATTTTCCCATTTTATATAATTATACATTTGATCTTTTATATATTTACACACACACACACACACACACACACACACACACACACACACACACACACACACACACACACACACACACAAAATTACTCATCCCGAAATTCCTCCATCATTAAAAAAACATGCAACACAATAGCTCTCAAACTCCTTTTCAGAATAAAATGCACGCAGGACTTCTCTTCTTCCATCACCAACATATCCAGGTGGACAGTCATTGAAAAGTGTACTGCAGTGCAAGCACCGAGACAATGCATAGGGCACCGAAACTCTTGCATATGTTGTCTTGAAAATGCACACCAGTTCACAACACCTTATTTACATAAAATATAGAACAAACAATATTGAATTATTTTGAAGAAAGGCATTAATGACAGAACAGAACGACAGACAGAACAGAACGACAGACAGAACAGAACGACAGACAGACAGAACAGATCAGACAAGACTTACTGTCTAGCCATATAAAGTGTGCCTGTTCTCTGAATTTGGGATCACTGACAATGTCCCTGAAAATCTGGCATGTCAGTGAAAGCCTCAAGAAAGCCACATCGCCGTCATCTATAACGACTCCCATCAGGATCCGCGCAGGACCTCAGATGACATCTTTCAAAAATAGCCAACAAGTAACTTTTCATAAGATTTATCAAAACGAAACTGATAGATTGATAGTTTATACTGTACTTACCTTGGTCAAGTCATTCGTCCAGTAATCAACAGGCAGGGGTTTCCATCGCCTCTAAATTGGAAAATAAAATTAAAGAGTGGCATTATTTTCAAAACCCTGTTATTTGTGCTGTTCAGGAAATAAAGTGGAACCCATACCTACTCTCTCTACTCTTCTCTTTTTCCTGATCTCCTTCCTTTCAGCATCTGACATACAGTATATAACATTTTTAACATATATAGAGCTTATTAAGTTTGTTCTTAATGACATTTCAAAGACCAGGATTGAAATCCCTTTGCTTAGATTGATAAATATAATGATTTTTTTGCACTTTATAGTAAAAAAACACTTGTTCACAGTCAAGTTGGCAACAGTTTACATATAGTACAACTGGATCGAACATACTTCAAAGGGTAATTACTCAGTAGAAGCATGCACCACCACCTTCTAATTGCCAGCATGTCACTCTGTAAAAGAGTACTGATTAACTATTGTTAACTGTATTTCAAAATAAAAGGGTTTGAAAATAAAGGCTTTGAATATTAAAAAAATATTTTGAGACCTACACAGATCATCCAATGATTTAAGGAAGGCAGCAGAATGAATTCATGCCTTGCTAGATTTTCCTTTAAAAACAAAAATATATATTTATAATATAAATATTTTTAAAATTGCTTTTACAGCCTCAGTTACAAAAACTTAATGATACTCACAGGAAGGTTAGCCATTGGATCAGCACAAAAGGGTGGCAACCAAGTCACCGTCACGCATTTAATTAAAGGCATGAACCATTATGCCCTGTTAAGTAAAATTGCGACAATTAATTAGGGAACCACATTCCTATATTTACATGTATCATGCATACAGAATATTTGATCAAGGTAATTCTTTGCGTTACCTGAAGGTCAGCAATATCCTTCAGAACTGAAAGACAGGCATTCAGAATCTGTTTACATAAAAAAATGCAATTAAAATATGTTAACATTCAAGGTCATATTTAAAAACTCCATACTACTGTACTGTGCAGTATGGGTTAAAGGGTAAAATATGTTTATAATATGTTTAAAATATAAAGTATACGCATGTTTGCTGCTTCTTACTGTTGCTTCAACATAACCATGATGTCCTAAAGCAAGGAAATCCTTCCTGGTGAGGACTGTGGTTCCAACAGAAGCCAAAAATTCCTTTTTTGATCCAGTCTCCATTAAGGCATGGTTTAGCTATACAAATATAGTGAAGTACTACAGTATGTCTGTCTTGTTTTTGTTAGTCTTAAAACAATAACAGAAAACTAAACTAATATAATATAAATAAAAATAAACTAACCTGGTTCAGCTGGACTGTACTGGGTGACTGTTTCCAGCATGCCTTGTTTGGCTGCACATGTCGAAGATTAGTGTAACGGTACACAAAACTGACGGTTCAGTACAGCAGGGAGAGACAACTACTATAAAATGGCTTTTTATTATTAAATAGTGGTTTACTGAACAAATTGTGACATTGTATGCAAATATGTAAACTTCACATTAGGCAGTTTTTCCAAGTTAACGTTATGTTCGGCGCTTAAAACACAACAAAGTTTCGTTAGCTAATCGATATAGGCTAATAGTAACGTTAGATAGTAACCACAAATTAAAAGTTCAGTGTTTACATACTGTCATTTCGTCTAAACTTTCCTGACTGAGCTGTACATTTCTCCTCTCGATCTCCTGACTGACAGAGCTTACGTAACGCTACGCACGCACGTGCGCCCCCATGGCTCCTTGCTGGAGCGCTCTAACGAGGAGGAGCTAGGCGTAAGCTCCACCCACTTGCTCTGCAGTGAGTACCAAATGAAAACTTTGGGGATTGTAAGAACAAGTCCTAACAATGAATCAGTTATTTAAAAGGTGATCCAAACAAAATAACTTAAATGATAAGTCCACTCACTCGACCGAAGAGTTTTGTACGACACTCCAGCATGCTGACAAAAGCTTGTCTCGACATCCCTAAGGGCAATGATTTTTGGAAAGTCATGGAAGTCCACCATGTAAAGGTCTCAAAATTGACAGTGGCTGGCCAGTAACCATTTTCAACCAGATCACTTATGGTCACTGGCAAGGTTTTTCCACAGGAGCAGTTTACTGATGGAAGGAAGAGGTTGCATCTTCCTGAAATTTCAGAGAAAAACAATTACAAGAGACAAAAAACACAGAATGAACAAATAATAATAATAATAATAAAAAAACTGGCTTTCCCTTGGAAAAGCGTGTTTGCCAGTGGAGCAGTCACTGCAGGGAGGAACGAATGGTAACATGCAATCTAAAAAGAGAATTAGTTTACATATTAGAGTAAATGAAACCAAAAACTCAACAGGGAGGGTGTTGTTTCTATCAAACAAAACTTCATCCAGCATGTTTGTTGGAGTAAACCAGGGTTTGTGTAAAATGTAAAACAGCCTATACACAGTGGGTACAGAAAGTATTCAGACCCCTTTAAATGCTTCACTCTTTGTTATATTGCAGCCATTTGGTAAAATCATTTAAGTTCATTTTTTCTCATTAATGTACATACAGCACCCCATATTGACAGAAAAACACAGAATTGTTGACATTTTTGCAGATTTATTAAAAAAGAAAAACTGAAATATGACATGGTCCCTAAGTATTCAGACCCTTTGCTCAGTATTTAGTAGAGGCACCCTTTTGATCTAATATAGCCATGAGTCTTTTTGGGAAAGATGCAGCAAGTGTTTAACTCCTGGATTTGGGGATCCTCTGCAATTCCTTGTAGCAGATCCTCTCCAGTTCTGTCAGGTTGTATGGTAAATGTTGGTGGACAGCCATTTTCAGGTCTCTTCAGAGATGCTCAATTGGGTTTAAGTCAGGGCTCTGGCTGGGCCATTCAAGAACAGTCACAGAGTTGTTGTGAAGCCACTCCTTCGTTATTTAAGCTGTGTGCTTAGGGTCATTGTCTTGTTGGAAGGTGAACCGGCCCAGTCTGAGGTCTTGAGTAGAGGTCTTCACAGAGCACCCGAGACCCGAAGACCGGGGAACCGACTCGGGACCCGTGCGGGTTCGGGTCTATATTTTAAATGGTCAGCCGGGTCCGGGTCAGGTCCCAATCTATTACTTCGGGTCCCGGGTCTGTTTAACATTGTGTGTAATACCCAAGTCGATCGGACTTGGAGAACACCTGGCCGTGATCAGAGTCAGTCAGCACGGCTTGTGTGTTTTGTGTAACTTGCAATAGGACAAGAAGAGTGTGAGCCGGGACATAAGGTGTAGAAAGAAAAAAAAACAAGCTCTCTCTCTTTCACTCGTTTCATCTCTCAACTATTTAGAAAGCGGGCAGATTTAATGCAAGCGCGTAATAATGTGCTCATATTCAAATAATAGCATATATTTCAAATCAGCAACAAAGGTGAACTGTCACAAATGTTTTCTATGATGCTCAAATTGCATAAAAAGCTCATATTTCAGGTTGCTCCAGCACGCGCAAGTGCAGTCTCAAGCGTCTTGTTTCTATGGCAACCCGAGCTTCCGCAGTGACTAAGCCAAGGACTTTAATTAATAATATCAATGAACTGTCTTGTTTAATCTTAAAGTTTTGGTGGTCAGACTCGGCTCACAGAGATATAGCAAATAAATAATGCTAACGTCAGCGGCCATGGCACCGAACGAGCAATCGTTAGTAGTTCAAAAGGGCAAAAGTTATTATGCGAGTTAACTCGAGTCGAAATATGTAAATTCACATTTGTCATCCGTCACCGTGGCATAAAGTGGACTTTTACAGCTGAAATGATGAGTGAATTAAGCATGCTTGGAATAAGAGAGGAACTTTTTTCTTAGCAAGGATTGTAAGCATCACAATCAGGTAACGTTACAAGGAAGGAGACGACGGCTATAACATTAAGTAGTCTGAGACAAAAAGTTATATTTTTTCGCAACTTGTTTATTAAATTGTTAAGAGCAGTTTATTGTGGAATATGAGACAATCAGGTCCATGTTGGTTCCGGGTACTACATTTTTCGGATCTGCACGGGTCCGGGTCCAGCTTTTGAAATAATAGACGGGTCCGGTCGGTTCTGTGTAGCACATTACGGGTCTCCTCGGGTTGGGGTACGAATTTTTGGACCCGTGAAGACCTCTAGTCTTGAGCACTCTGGAGAAGGTTTTCGTCCAGGATATCCCTGTACTTGGCCGCATTCATCTTTCCCTCGATTGCAACCAGTCGTCCTGTCCCTGCAGCTGAAAAACACCCCACAGCATGATGCTGCCACCACTATGCTTCACTGTTGGGACTGTATTGGACAGGTGATGAGCAGTGCCTGGTTTTCTCCACACATACCGCTTAGAATTAAGGCCAAAAAGTCTCATAAGTCCTTCAGGTGTTTTTAGAAAACTCCATGCAGGCTTTCATGTCTTGCAACTGAGGAGAGGCTTCCGTCGAGCCACTCTGCCATAAAGCCCCGACTGATGGAGGGCTACCCTACAACTTTTTCTTTTTAATAAATC
Source organism: Gobiocypris rarus (assembly GCA_023029165.1). Lineage (NCBI taxonomy): Eukaryota > Metazoa > Chordata > Actinopteri > Cypriniformes > Gobionidae > Gobiocypris > Gobiocypris rarus. Next base: position 11,623,013 of record CM040910.1, on the reverse strand, counting down.
TGCAAAAATGTTAACAATTCTGTGTTTCTCTGTCAATATGGGGTGCTGTGTGTACATTAACGAGAAAAAATTAACTTAAATAATTTTAACTGCAATATAACAAAGAGTGAAAAGTTTAAGGGGTCTGAATACTTTCCATACTCACTGTATGCACGGGACATTTAGGGGCATTTACAGGTTGAAAAAGACTCCCATACATCAGACTTGCCTGACGTGGGTTTCTTACGCCGGTTTCACACTGCACGCGTAAGCAGGGCGTATTTTTTTCGGCGCTCATTTTAACAGATTAGTGCATTCACACCGGCAGCAGAGGCAGCGGCGCAGAGCAGAAGCGTCAGTGCTGCGATCGTTTCGGCGCTGGTCCGACGCTGCTGCTCACGCTGAATTAAAGCCACAGTGCATTGTTCTGATCGAAACTGACCTGATTAACATGAAAAATAGCTAATTTCACCATGAGATCATGTAGTGAGGTGTTCCGTGTGTTTCACAAACACCATATGACATCCGGCGCTGTGAAAAAAAAATATATACTCGAAAACACATCACTGCCATAAGTTTTGCTCAAACTTCAAATATTCTTCTGTATTTGCAATACTCGATTCAGCGGTTCAGCTGCGCGAGACAAACGCTGTCAGTGTGAAAGCACAACGGGCGCGGCGGTTCACTGCTAGCGCGTGCGGTGTGAAGCCGGCATTAGAAGTAAACTTACCATTTTACTTCTAACGCCACACTTTGCTCTGCCATATTCTGCTCTGTCAGTCATTGACAACCTGCCTGTTCTTTCTGAGGGCTGTATATTTACCAACGGTAGCCTACGGACTGCTCTGAGGACCGTTATGCACATGCTGCCCGCACAGACCCCGCAAATACAATGCTTGAGGCAGAAAGAACTGGTCCATGCGTGCAGCACGTGCATAATGGTTCTGAGTGCAGGCTGTATACCGGGTGGTCGATAAGATTAAGTAAAGCAAAGATATGCTGTTCTGAAAGGACATCAGGAGTGTGATATTGAAAGACCGACCGCTCCCGTTCAAATTACACTATAGTTACCGACCGCTACCGTGTTTTAGTCGGAAATGTAATCCCGCGGTAAAAAATATCTGGTCAGGTCCCGCGGGACAGCCGCAAGAATCCAGACCGCTTACGTGGATTTGCATGTGAATCACTTTAAGCGCTCGTGGGTGTGGTCACATTAAAGGTAATGAGGCTCCATTTGAGAAACTGGACCTCTCGCTGCTTTCATACAGATTATATATGTAACAGGGTTTAAATAATGTTAGTTAAATTCATGCACAAATTGGGAAAACTCGCCATTGGCTGTTGCATCATTTGTATGCACGTACGTTATATCGAGGGGCGGTGCTACGTATTCGCCAGCAGTTTCACGATGCTCCGCTGCTGGTAAGCTGCTCTGATAAACGCTCCGTCTTAATAACGAAGTTTTGACTGTTTTCAAGTGCAAAGCTCAACTTTTATACTACACACAAGTTTACTGCTTTTGTCTGTCATCTCCTAGCTCTGTCATTTGAGTCAAATATGTGTTATTTGTGACGATAAAATGAGGAGTCTGTGTGTATTGACATGCTTGTGAACTCCGAACTCTGTTTATTTTAAGATTACGCGTGCAACTTTGATGCAGTGCCTCTAACCAGCCTTTTGGGCCGTGTGTTTTCCAGGTATGTGTTTTTGTCATGTTCTGTGTGTGAATTGTTGACCGAATTGAGTGCAGCTGCCACACGTGCTGTGCTCTCGCACGTGCTGAGCGTGCACTGCGCCATTTTAGATATGTGCGTTCTTCCTTTTCTGTGTACAATTTATACACAAATATGTAAAATATTGGTCACTTGAGTTTATAGTTTCCTTGCATTGATGTAATGAGTGTTGAGACGATAAGATATTTTATTTTATTTAATGTATGTTTTATTAAGAATTGTCCACTATATGTTCACGATCACTGAGAGAATGTATATTGAGCAGTTTCACGATGCTCCGCTGCTGATTACGCGTGCAACTTTGATGCAGTGCCTCTAACCAGCCTTTTGGGCCGTGTGTTTTCCAGGCCAATAAAGAGACTGAGTGACCATCCACCTGATTTTCCTGCTGGTTATTTCCATCAAAATCAACACAGTCACATTGGTGCCGTGACCCGTTGTTCTTCAAGCAAGATGGCTCCTGAAGCGGCCGAGGGTTCATCTTAAAGCTTTTGCTGGAGTCAGGTGGACACAAGTTTGCTCAGAAACTGTTTTTTTTAAAGAGGACAAAGAGACAATTTTTTTCTCTCTCTCTCTCTCTGAGGCTGTACTGAGAAGTTTGCAACGTTTGCAAAGGACGATTCATATCATAGTCAGCAGCACATTTGAGTTTTTCTTCTATCTACTCTATTCATTACTTATATGTACCGATATTCAATATGAGTGGTTTTGAGAACTATAACACTCCAGTCTGTGGTGGTAAAGGTAGGGGATGGGGTTTATTGAGAGTGCCAAAGTCATTACAGTTCAGTGGGCCTGATGTACAGAGTCAATCTCCAAATTCAGATTATTTAGTTTCTGAAGACCCGTCCACAAGTCATGAATCAGATGCTTCAAGAGTGCAACAGGGTGTGTTTTCATCTACTCCATACCCTAACACACAGCCCCAGATGTAATCACTGCAATGACTGACATAATCAGCCAAGACTAAGCCCAACACATTCAGTTGATGCACATTCAGTATGTAGTCCCTCCAAAAATGTGACGGCAGATGCAACAGCTTCTCAAATGCTGGACTTGCTACAAAGTCAGTTGTCGAATTCCAGAAATGTGAAAGAACCGCCTAGCTTCAGAGGTGAAGTTTCTGATACTGTTGATTTAAATGAGTGGATAGATGTCATGAGAGACTACATAAAACGGAAAAATCTGAGAAAAGAGCAGCAAGCAGAAGAGATTTTAATTCATCTGAGAGGCAAAGCGAGGGATGTGGTCAAGTTTGGCATACGTAACTGTGACATTGACATTGTGCATAACCCTGATGCTATCTTTAGTATTCTCAGGAAACATTTTGAAGCTGCTCCTTGCTCTCCTCTCCCACTGGCTGACTTTTATACCACCTTACCCAGACCAGACGAGAACGCCTACGAGTACTGGCTCAGGCTAAATCGTGCTGTTGACATCGCTGCTGAGCGCTTGAAAGAACAGGGTAAAGTACTGGATTGTCCTGGAACTGAGGTAACCCGCATGTTCATCAGACACTGCCCTTGCAAAGAGCTTGCCATCACCTTTCGATCTAAAACAATTGATGCATGGTCTGTGCGGGAAGTTCAAGATATTTTGAATGAATATCACTCAGAGACCAGTCTTGTATCTGCAGTGAGACATGCAGCACCCACTAAAATTCCTGTGAACAGAACTGAAGTGGAACTGTCATCTGCAGCACTTCCAACTTCTGATGTCCAGCAGTCCAGATTTCTGGAAGCTTCTGCGTTAGAGCGAGTCATGAGCCTGCTTGAAAAAGTCCTGCTAAAGGAGTCCACCAGCAAAGAGCCAAGTCCACGTGCAAAGCCCAAAGTCAGTCTACCTCGAGTAAAAGGCCTCAACGACCTGCCATGCACTGTTTGTTCGAGCCCTGATCATTCTGGCCTCACGCATTGTCTTGAGAAAAAGTTGTGCTTCCAGTGTCACTCTCCGGACCATTCCCGCTTTGTCTGTCCTGAGAGATTGAAATCCCCTTCTCATGGGCTGGGAAACTAGAAGATCTGCACTCAAGGGAGGACAGTGTAGATTGTGAGGACATTCCTCCCAACCAGTGTTGTATGAATGACCCTGCCTCAGTTTTTAGTTTTTCTAGTTCTATTGAGCCTGCAGGGAATACAGTCATTTTTCAGAACACACACAGAGTACAGAGAATTGATAGCCTCTTTTACACACCAGCGACAGTATGGGGTGACCTTCAACTGAAAGCTATGGTAGACAGTGGCTCCATGGCATGCACTTTGAGTGAAGCTGCTGAACGTCGCTTGTTGCAGCACAAGCCCAATTTACAAAAGTTTCCTGCCAGTGATGTTGTCATAATTGGTTGTGGCGGACAGCGTGTTATCCCAAAAGTAATGTATGAACTTGAGCTCTCAGTTTACGCCTGTAAGATGGTTGTTCCAGTTTTAGTCGTCCCAGGCCAAACCGACGATTTGATCTTGGGCAGCAACGCTATCAAGTGGCTCATTCAGAAAATGAAAGAAACCGATGGATACTGGAGACTTGTGTCCAACCCAGTTAATTCTGGTGATGTTGAATGTCACCAATTCCTGTCTCTTCTTTCAAATGTGGAACGATGGAAGGGAGGTGACATGCCTGACAAGGTGGGCACAGCTAAGTTGAAAGAGAAGATCACTTTAGAACCACACCATGAACATCTTGCTTGGGCTCAGCTTCCTGACTCAACAGCTGTTTCTGTAGGGAGCACAGTCATTGTTGAACCAACCCTCTGTAAATGCCGTCCGAGGAATGTGATCATAGGGCGAGTCATCACGCCGATGTGGGGCAGTAGATGGGTGCCGTTCAAGATAATAAACCCTACAGACAAAATAATCGTTCTAAAGAAGAACTCGAAAATCGTAGATGTTTTCACCTGTGTAGCTGTAGAGGAGTTGTCTACACCCGAGTCCCTGGAGAGTAATGTTCAGTGTGCTGCAAGTCCCATGAGTCACGTGCGTACCAGCGTTGAAAGAAGAAACATGCTGGGCACATTAGAACTGGAGGATCTAGAACTGGATGCCTGTGAAGTGTCAGAGGAGTGGAAGGATAGACTTTTGGATCTCATTGAGAAGTATGAGTCAACTTTTTCTCGTGGAAAAATGGATTGTGGAGAAGCCACCGACTTTGTTCATAAAATTCACTTGGTGGACGAGAGAAGCCATTTAGACTGCCTTATCGACGTGTAGCCCCCTGTCACTATGAGAAGCTGCGCACTGCCTTGAATGAGATGGAAGTGAAAGGTATTATAAGGAAATCTCAGAGTGAATATGCATCACCACTAGTTTTGGTGTGGAAAAAGAATGGTGACCTTCGTATTTGTACAGATTTTAGATGGCTGAATGCGAAGACAGTTAAAGATGCTCATCCACTCCCACACCAAGCAGATGCACTCGCAGCTTTGGGAGGCAACGTTTTCTTTTCCACCATGGACTTGACTTCCGGCTTTTATAATGTTCCCTTGTTTGAAGAGCATAAGAAGTACACTGCTTTTTTCCTCTCCTTTCGGCCTCCATGAGTACAATCGCTTACCTCAGGGATTGACCAACAGTCCAGCAACCTTTATGAGGATGATGATGTCCATTTTTGGTGATGAGAATTTCACAAGCCTTCTCTGCTACTTGGACGATCTGATGGTTTTTGCTCCTAGTGAGCAGGTAGCTCTTGACCGGCTAGAACTAGTCTTCTCCCGCCTGTCTAGGCACAACTTAAAGCTGGCGCCAAAGAAGTGCAAGTTTCTCAGGAGATCTGTTAAGTTCTTGGGACATGTCGTCACTGGCAGTGGTGTCCAGACCGACCCAGAAAAGGTGAGAGTGATCAGTGACATCCAGACTGCTGACCTCATGGAGGTAGATAGCATAACCCCTTCTCAAAAGAAGATCAGATCTTTCCTGGGTATGATTTTATACTATCAGCACTTCATTAAGGACTGTTCTGCTAAGGCAAAGCCTCTTTTTAGTCTTCTCTCAGATGGGTCGCAGAATAAAACTCAGAGGAAGTGTAGTCGTATGAGGAAGCCACTCCATATCAAAAAGCTTTCACCGGAGGATTGGACTAGTGAGTGTCGAACGGCTTTTGAAACTTTAAAGCAAGACCTTCTGCACAGTGTGACCCTAGCTCACCCAGATTTCAGTCAAGCCTTTGTTCTCTCTGTTGATGCTTCATTTGATGGCATAGGAGCTGTGCTATCTCAGGTGCCCCCTGGTGAGAAAATCGCACGCCCAGTTGCTTTTGCGAGCAAAACACTCTCCAAGTCTCAGATGAACTACCCAGCACATAGACTCGAATTTCTGGCTTTAAAGTGGGCCATTTGTGACAAGTTTAGCCACTGGCTAAAAGGGAGACATTTCACTGCATGGTCTGATAATAATCCCTTGACCTATATTCTGACCAAACCCAAATTAGATGCGTGCGAACAGCGATGGGTGGCGAAGCTTGCTGCTTATGACTTTGACCTGAAGTATGTGCCAGGGACAAAGAACGTTGTTGCAGACGCCTTGAGCAGAGAGCCCTTTGTCAAGTCTTGTGTCAGCCATCGTCTGTTGAAAGAACCGTATGTGTCTCTCTTGGATGAGGTCAATGGTGTTGTTACCGGAACTGTGCAGGATGCCTTTCGTGTCACTAACAACTGTCAAGATGTGCAGGATCCGAGTGATGGCGACACTGAGAACGAACTGCAAGATGTTGTCAATGACTCATGTCCTGGATCCTTTGATGCTGCTGAAGTTTCTGCTGTCCTGGGTGCTAACTGCAATGGTGGAGTTAGTCCGTTAACCGTGGCCAGTCCAACATCACTCCAGCTCCCTGCTGCAGATCCATCTGTTGCAATCCCGTTTTCCAGACTTTCTAATCTCCAAGAGCAGGACAACATAGTCGGTAGAATCATCAACTATGTTCTGAGTCATAAACGTCCTTCAAAGAGTGAGCGAGCAAAGGAACCTAGCTCTGTGAAAATCCTTTTGAAGCACTGGAAAAAGTTAAAGATTCGTAATCACGTGCTGTACAGAGTAAAAAAGGATCGTCTGATGAATAAGAAACTCTTCCAGTATGTTGTACCTGATTCCCTGAAGCATGAAGTTCTCCGTGGTGTTCATGACGCAGCTGGACATCAGGGTAGTGCAAGAACTCTCTCCCTTGCTGCTGAAAGCTTCTTTTGGCCAGGGATGAGTAAGGACATCAAGCTTTATGTGAAGAACTGCCAGAGATGTGTTGTCGGGAAAACTCCAGAGCCAGATGCTCGTGCGCCCCTTGAGCACATTCGGACCTCTGAGCCTATGGAACTGATATGCATAGACTTTTGGAGTGCTGAACAGACTTCAGGAAAGGTCGTTGATGTTCTAGTAGTGACAGATCACTTTTCCAAGATGGCACATGCCTTTCCCTGTCAAAACCAGTCAGCTAAACAAGTTGCCCGTCGCCTTTGGAATGACTTTTTTTTTGCATTTACGGATTTCCAAAGAGAATACATTCGGACCAGGGTGCAAATTTTGAAAGCAAAATCATAAAGAACTTGCTCGAGATGGCTGGTGTAAAAAAATCGCACACTACACCATACCACCCAATGGGTAACGGTTTAGCAGAACGGTTCAATAGGACCCTGGGGAATATGATAAGAGCTCTCCCAGTGAAATCTAAGGCAAGGTGGCCACAGCTTCTACGAACGTTGACATTCAGTTACAATTGTACAGTGCATGAGACGACCGGGTTCGCTCCCTTTATCTTATGTTTGGGCGTATCCCGAGGCTACCGATCGACATCATGTTTCAGCATGTACTTTGTGATGATAGGGTGGTCAGCCACCATGAGTTTGTCAATGCACTGAGAAGAGACCTGAGCACAGCTGCGGAGATTGCCCGAAAACACAGTCTCAAAGAGCAGAACCGCCATGCCATCCTTTACAATCGGAAAGTCAGAGGTTCACCCTTAGCGGTGGGAGATAGAGTTTTACTGGCAAACCGTGGAGAGAAAGGCATGAGGAAAGTTGCGGACAAGTGGGACTCTGTTCTGTATGAGGTACAATCAGTGAGACCAGAAATCAATGTGTACAAGATCAAGGATGTTCAGACTGGCAAAGAAAAAGTGGTGCACAGAAATCTGTTGCTTCCAGTGAACTTTTTATACTGGGAGGATGATGGTGAGGAGTCAGTTCGATCAGATTCCACTGGTGCTACCCGTGGCAGTGCTCTTGATTCCGCTCTAATGGATGATCCTGATCCTGTTTCTAAAACATCAGAATGGTTACTTCAGATGGACGGAACACATGATGTTATGCAGGATGCCACTTGTGGTGGAGCTTCAGACATACCTGATGAGATGAATCTTTCAGAGTGTTCTGGTAATGATCAGCACAGTCCAGAAACTGAGCATGTCTCTGAGTCTGTTGAGAGTACAAGGAGTTTACCTGCATCGAAGCCAGATGATTCCTCAAGTTGTTTGCATGAACTTGATAACAGACTTGCCCCTGTCATTTGCGAACAGCCCACAAGCACGCGAACAGGCCACATCACTACACGATTAGGGAGATCAGTTAAGCCCCCTAACAGACTGATTTGTGAAATTGAAAATCAGAAAATAGTGAAAAGTAATTCACATAGTGATGCCCGAGTTGTTTTTCAGGGAACTAACTTTGTTGTTGAGTTGATAAGGAACATTTTTGTTTAATATATCTGAGTCTAAATGATGATTTGTATATATGAGTCAACTATGATGTTAAGAGTCTAAATTTGAAGTGAAACCGTTTCTTCTCTAAGAGTCTGAGGAAATTGTTGCATCAAAAGAAATTTGAAGAGCAGAGATACATTTGTAACCACTAGGAGTGTGTAGACTGCACCTCCTATAGTCTGTATTGAGTGTGGGACCTGGTACCATTCCATTCTTATACACTTCCTGAGAAGAGATTGATTATCTGACGTATTGTATTGCAAAGCTCTTGTACTCACACCTGTTTTTCTTTCCTATCATCTTTACTGTATGTTCTGTTTGTTACATATGCTTGTTCTTGCCCAATTTAGCAGAATTTAAGGGGGGTGTATGTAACAGGGTTTAAATAATGTTAGTTAAATTCATGCACAAATTGGGAAAACTCACCATTGGCTGTTGCATCATTTGTATGCACGTACGTTATATCGAGGGGCGGTGCTACGTATTTGCCAGCAGTTTCACGATGCTCCGCTGCTGGTAAGCTGCTCTGATAAACGCTCCGTCTTAATAACGAAGTTTTGACTGTTTTCAAGTGCAAAGCTCAACTTTTATACTACACACAAGTTTACTGCTTTTGTCTGTCATCTCCTAGCTCTGTCATTTGAGTCAAATATGTGTTATTTGTGACGATAAAATGAGGAGTCTGTGTGTATTGACATGCTTGTGAACTCCGAACTCTGTTTATTTTAAGATTACGCGTGCAACTTTGATGCAGTGCTTCTAACCAGCCTTTTGGGCCGTGTTTTCTCCAGGTATGTGTTTTGTCATGTTCTGTGTGTGAATTGTTGACCGAATTGAGTGCAGCTGCCACACGTGCTGTGCTCTCGCACGTGCTGAGCGTGCACTGCGCCATTTTAGATATGTGCGTTCTTCCTTTTCTGTGTACAATTTATACACAAATATGTAAAATATTGGTCACTTGAGTTTATAGTTTCCTTGCATTGATGTAATGAGTGTTGAGACGATAAGATATTTTATTTTATTTAATGTATGTTTTATTAAGAATTGTCCACTATATGTTCACGATCACTGAGAGAATGTATATTGAGCAGTTTCACGATGCTCCGCTGCTGATTACGCGTGCAACTTTGATGCAGTGCCTCTAACCAGCCTTTTGGGCCGTGTGTTTTCCAGGCCAATAAAGAGACTGAGTGACCATCCACCTGATTTTCCTGCTGGTTATTTCCATCAAAATCAACACAGTCACATATAAACAGAGAATATCGTACTTGGTTACTTTCGTAACCTCGGTTCCCTGAGAGAGGTCTCTCATATTGCGTATGGGAAAAGCTCCTTTTCTTGAGAATATGAAGCAAAACTTTTATTCATATAAGTATCTATGTAAAGCGCAGTGTCGCTGCACGGCAATAGCTCAGTGCGAGGAGCGCTCTGATTGGAGAGCGAGCCAATGAGGGCACTTAGAAAAACCAGCCGAAAAAGGGTCCTCAATTAGCATACTGAAGGCTATAAAAGAGTCTGTTTCGCCATAGGTATCAGGTTTTAAAAATTTGACTGAAGCAATACCTGAGAAGCACAAGCACGGCGCGGAACGCAATACTCGTTCCCTCTCTCAGGGAACCGAGGTTAGGAAAGTAACTGAGTACGTTCCCATATCAAGAGGCGTATGGGAACACAATTTAAAACACTGTGCATGCTGACTGACCCAAGATTCCCAAATTAAATAAGGGAAAGTGAAAAAACCTCTAGTGAGACCGAACAGGCGGGTTCATAAGAGGAATGAATAAGAACCGGAAGAGTTGGTTCATTTGAACACCTGACCGGACATACAGTCCCTGACAAAAGTCTTGTCGCTTGTATACAAATTGAACTGAAGAGCCGCTGAAATATATTTCTTATCATGATTTTTTTACAAGAAATGGCTCATTTTAATCCCATCATCTTTTGTAATAATGTTTCAGTGCAAAATGAAACTGTCAAAAAATATTCTAATATTTGCAGCTTGGTAAAGCCCATTGAGTCAATTGTATAAAAAGAACCCCAGTACACTAGACCTTCACATCAACTGAACTCTGCAAACATGCCTTAGATTCACCCTGAGACTAAAGTTTTGATTATCAAGAGGCTGAAGACCAGATCCACTGCTGATGTGGCAGACACCTTCAAAGTGTCTCAGCGTCAAGTACAGAGGATAAAAAAAAAAGATTTGAAGAGACTGGAGACGTTTATGACAAACCCAGGTCAGGCAGACCCTGCAAGACAACTGCCTGAGAGGACCGTTTGTTGGCTCGAAAATCCAAGGCAAACCCATTTTCCACTGCAGCAGAGCTCCACGAGACCTGCTCACCTGAAGTGCCTGTGTCAACCAGAACAGTTTGTCGGATACTGTCTGGAAATGGCCTCCATGGTCGAATCAGTGCCCAGAAGCTAGCACTAAACAAAAGACAATTGCAAAAACCGTGTGGCATTTGCCAAAGCCCACAGCCTGCTAAAAGGATAGACGCTGGAAAAGTGGCAGAAGGATTTTTCAGATGAATCTTCTGTTGAATTACACCACAGTCGCCGCAAATATTGCAGGAGACCTACTGGAGCCCGCATGGATCCGAGATTCACTCAGAAAACAGTGAAGTTTGGTGGGGGAAAATCATGGTCTGGGGTTACATCCAGTATGGGGGTGTCGAGAGTATTGCAGGGTGGAAGGCAACTTTAATAGTCTAAAATACAAAGACATCTTAGCTACCTCTTATATTCCCAACCATAAAAGAGGCCAAATTCTGCAGCAGGATGGTGCTCCATCTCATTCTTCCAAGTTCCTCAAGGCGAAGAAGATCAAGATGCTCCAGGATTGGCCAACCTAGTCACCAGACATGAACATCATTGAGCATATGTGGGATGAAAGAGGAAGCATGGAAGACGAAACCAAAGAAAATTGATGAACTCTGGGAGGCATGCATGACTGCTTTCTTTGCTATTCCTGATGACTTCATCAATAAATTGTATAAGCCCTTGCCAAACCGCATGGATGCAGTCCTTCAAGCTAATGGAAGTCATACAAGATAAATATGTTTGTATTTGCAGTAAATTTGTTCAATTTCTGTATAGACGACAAAACTTTTGTCTTGCCAAAATTTGACATTTCTGTCTTGATTAAATGATAAATCTTTTTTCAGTGAAACTAATTTATTTCAGTGCATTAAACGCCATTTGGGAGGGTTTTAGCTTTTCATATGAGCTATTTCTAACACCAATTGATGAATTAAAAGTCAGGTTAATAGCAGGTGTTTCTACAAAATAGATAAGCGACGACTTTTGTCAGGGACTGTACATTGATGACTTTCAAATTTGCAATCCACTGGGAACTTCAAGAAAGAAGCATAAGATTACAGCTGTATACTGGGTGTTTGGCAACATTCCACACTCATCTCAGTCAACTCTGTGTACTTGGCCCTTTTATGTAAAGCAGTGGAGATCAAAAGAAAAGGCTACGAGGAAGTGCTTGCCCCTTTGTTAAAAGACATTGCTATCTTGGAGCGTGATGGCATCTATATTTCCTGGGTTGGACAAAATGTGAAAGGAAGTGTGTTTTGCTGCAGACAATCTTGGGGCACAGTGAATTTGTGGATTTTCTGGACCATTAATTTGCAGATTTTGTCTTGGACAGCGAAGCTTTTCAGATAAAGGCGGTGAGGTCTGGTGTATTTTCTGCTTGCACCCAAGAAGCACATGCAGCTCATGTATTGACTGTGAAATAAAACCCTGCCTTGACACATTGTTTTGATGTAAAAGGCTTGCCCATTGACTGAAAATCTGAGCTACTTCCACTGTGACACTGGCTATCCACCTGACATATTACAATACATTTTTGAAGGGATTGTTCCTTGGAACTGGGTCTGTCCTTCAGTGTTTTAATTTCTAAGAAATATTTCACATTTACTGAACTTAACAGTGCTATTTCACAGTTTCCATATAAGTGGGCTGACAAAACTAACTCTCCTCAGCAGGTGCCTTCTACCTTTTCCTCAAGAAAAAAGATTGGAGGAAAAGTGCATGAAAATTGGGCCCTCATACGACTGTTGCCATTCATTATTGGGCACAAAATACCTTTGAATGATCCAGCCTGGCATCTGCTGATGTCTTTAAAATACATAATTGAGCTTGTTGTGGCTCCAGGCCATAATGAGGAACCCACTGCATATCTTGACTCAAAAATTCCTATACACCAACACAGATTACAGAAAGTGTTCCCTAATGAAGATTTAATCCCGAAACACCACTTTTTAGAGCACTATCCTGCATTGATAAAAGTTTTGGACCAGTGATAACTTTCTGGGATGCGGTTGAAGCAAAGCACAGCCAGTTTAATCAGGCAATTGGCATATCTCCATGTCAGTCTCAAATTCAGATGGCTGACACAGTCACCTATCAGGGAACAAGGTACTCATCAGGCATGATTGTGGTCTATGGTTCTATTGTAGGTCTTCCTGATTTTGCAGAGATTCTTCAAATTGTACTTATCGGGAAAGAGTGTATTTTATTGTAAGAGCACAGATATCCTGGTATGATGAACATTATCGTGGACATTATCTGGAGAAGACTAACTATATAACTCTTGTTGAGCAACGATGCACTTTCTTCCAGGCAAGCTCTCCATAACGTGCACGGTCACCAGAGGCATTTCTTGCACAAATGAATGCACAACACATGGATAGAATGGGGCATGGTAGAGGGGACTCTACCTCCTAGACAGAGGTCATGGAGTCTTTCACTCGCTGGAACGAGCCATAACACAGACACTCTGGAGAGATGCTCGTCTTGAAGAGTGGAAAGCTCAGGAAGGCAAGTGAACACTAGGCTACGAAGCAGAAACATAATGCGAGATTGCACACGCGCAGCTCGTTATATACCCACGAGGTGGGGCAGAGTTGTGTTATGCAAATTCCGCAGACCCATGGCATTGCCATTGGCTTGTTTGTAGAACTCAGAGCCGATTGGCTTCTAAGCAAAACCCATTTCGTCAGTAACTGATGTAACTTGTAGTGTATTGACTGAAAGGGAACTGAAACATTTTCATGTTGTGGATGGTTTTCCACCAGACGTCTTACATGACCTTTTAGAAGGTATTGTGCCTTTTGAGTTGTCGCTACACAGTAAAACTGTGTTAATCAAGCAGTGTTACTCTACATTAAACTCTTAAGGAGTTGACTTAACAACAAATAATGAAAGATACCCCCTAGTGTTGGTGAAATTGATCAGAATTAATTCTGCCTCTTATTCCCCGCCCCTCAATCTAACCTGATCTGAAAAGAAGTTTCTCCTCATTGTCACCAATCAGCATTTTCTTTTACCTCGCAGAGAAAGGTAAGCTCTTTTTAAGTTCTATATTAAAGCATAATTTTGATATGTCATTTAAATAAATGTGTTAGTGTTACTGGATTGGTTGTAGATTGACAAACTTTGTGTAATTTCATAGGTTCAAACTCTGAATGTAATTTAGGCCAAACCAATTTCATATGGAAAAAAATGTTTTGTCACAAAAGATAAAGATAAACCATGACTAATGCCAATAATCTTATTTTTATTTCTGTTGCAGTTAGCTTTGTTATATCCCGTTCATTTGTATATTGCCATTTTTAAATGTCACAATGGAGCATTAGATGCCAAATTGTATGGAATGTTAATAGACAGTCGAAACTGCAATGCTCAAATGAAAGAGCTTGTTAAAAGTACTGTGGTGACTATACAAACTGTTGCATTAGAATTTCTGTAACTGTTACTTATTTATTTGTTAGGCACAAAAACTTTACCCACTGTCATCTGTGTAAAACTCTGTCACCTATTTTAGAACATGCTGGTTAAGGTGAAACTTGGGGATGGCCAAAAATGTGTTAAAATAACGAGCTCAGCCTGAAGGAATTTTTGTCTTCTGGTAAGAAAATATATATAGCTATATATAATTTTATAGCGCTGCACGATTAACTTTAATTGTTGAAATATCGCATTCTGGATTAAAACACCACATGATCTAATTTCTAAACGACAACGATTCACCAGTGTCTATTAAGCGTTTGATAAATTAAGACCAGAACATTCATTTGCAAATATGCATTTGTGCTGCTGCTGACCTAGACAGCGAGAGAAGTTGTCATGTAACGTTATAGATATGAAGCAGCTTCACAGTCTTTTCAACCACACAGAATCAAAGTTTCTGTGTTGCGAATATTAAAATAATCACAGATGTACTGGGGTAAAAAATCCATAGTCTGGATATAAGCACTGTCTATGGTTAGCAATCTAAATAGAGCAAATCAAAACGTTTTTGAAAAACACTTGGAGCTTCAAATAACAATAGTATTGATTACACTATTATGCCACTAGGTGGTGCCAATATACTGTAAAAATGTTTGTCATTGAATCATTCGTTCAAAAAGACTGATTCGTCCAGTAATGAAAGATTCAATTTGTTAGCATAAATCAAGTAAACAAAAATCATGATTCTCAATTTATCCAGAATCGTGCAGTTCTATATGTTCTTTATATTTTTTAAGGTATTTTAATGAATTTGTAAAAAAAAAAAAATCATATTTCTATTACTTTTCTGTTACATGTTGCATTTGCTCTGATGTTCAGAGTTACCAGCAAGTAACTGATCAACCTTGTAATATGTAATAACCTTCCTCATTAATTTGCATACCTTTTTTCCAGCTTTTTAAAAGTTTGGTGTCCTGAATGTACCCGAGAATTTGAAGGCTGTTGATGAATCAGGGACTGAGGTGGATGATGATGTTTTTGAGGATGTAGTTAAAGAACCCTGAGTTGGAGTTCTCACCATAAACCATGGTGCAGGTTTGTATTTATTATATTATTTGCTAGAAATTTTCTCAGTGCTTATTTATTAGTATCATAAAGACTTGTCCCACCCTATATGCAACTAGACTTGGAATCTGCCTCTCCACAAGCCTCTCCTGTGCAGTTAAATCAGTCCCTGTCTTCATCCATTGACTCGACTGACTCGCAGGATACACTCATTATTGAAGAAAGCTCTTCAAGTAAACGAATGAGGCTTGATGATGAAGCAAAAAATGTGGCCGTCAAGTTAGTTATTTATTTTTTGAATGTGGGGGGAGGGGTGGGGGACTGTTGAAAATGTAAAAATATATAATTTTGTATTACACATCTTGTTAGAAGTAATGTTTTGTACTTGACGTACAAAACATATTTATGCTTTTTAATTTTTTTATTAAGTTGGTGGAATCCATTCTTGTCCAGAAACCAAGGTGGAGAGAATATAATAAATTTGGTTAGAGATTAGAGTTTGGAGGATGAAATTAGGCCAATTAAATTCTGAAACCAAATGAAAGAGAATCTTTACTGAAAAATGGGAAATTGCTGAACCAAGAGAAATAGTGCCAAGATTTTACAGCAGGAGAAATAAAATCGTTCAATCAAGTTGTTGTAACTGATAAATTTACTCACAGCTTGTTTGGGTTTATCGAGTCATTTGTGGTCTGGGAGATGACTCTCTTAAAGATGTGGTTGAATTATCTTTGTCTTTACGATTTTCAGAAGAGGCACTGGCCTTCTTTGAGACCAAGATCTCAGAGCACCGGCATTTATTTCAGACGTTGTTTCTCTCTACAAGACTTCGGCCAAACATCACTACCTAGAGCATAATCCCAAACTAATTAGGACTTTTGGACCATTATTTGAGTTATTTGATTTCCGGTTGAAAGGGCACGCTGGCGCGTTTGGTTGCCGCTCCTTTCTCCCGTTTTTAGTAGTTTCTTTTTATGAGCCAATGTTATTTTGCTCGTTCGTGATGTGGAATTATGCATCACATGCTGGATTACTGCTTTTATCTCTGAGTGCCGTTTACTGGAATATACTCTACTGTTGCCTGGCCCAGGACGTACACTGTTTACACCGCTGTGAGGCTGCTGTTGGTGTGGATCCTCCCCGAATGGCTCTCAGGTACACTGCTCGCCAGTTGTTGAACCTGAACGAACATCTAGACGTCGCGAGTGACATACGTGCTCTCTGCGGTAATCTTGGAATACTGCGACATAAGCGTTACATACATCGCTCCTCAAGGCGTAGTTTTTTTATACTCAATATTTAAAGCTGTCGCCTACCCGCGATTTCTGCGCAAACCCCATAGACTGCAGTTAAGACCTACAGGGGTTAATTTTCATAACTTATCGGCACTCAGGCGTGCGGAGGTTGCTTCGGATTCATCTGCTCACCCACGTCTGCTCAAATCGGCACTGTTTAACGCGCTCTGTCAACAACAAAGCCGTCATTTTATCCGACATTATTTTAGAACAAAAGCTCGACCTTGTCTGTTTAACTGAAACATGGCACAAAGACTCCTGCTGGCTATGGATTATTTGATCTCCGCGCACCTCTGGTAGAGGTGGGGTATCATTGTGTTGCACAGCCAACAGTTCAACATGTGTCCCGTGTCTGTCCCCAAAACAGACTCATTTGAATGTCTTGCTTTGAGTGTTTCTGCGTCCCTCTCTACTGCAGTGGCTACAGTCTACAGGCCTCCTAAAACAAATAAAGACTTTTTATCTGAATTATCAGATATGTTGTCTTTTCTCTGCCTCAGGTTTGAAAGAGTTCTTCTCCTGGGAGATTTCAACATCCACATGGATATAAAAGACTGCAGAATAACAAAAGACTTTATGTCCATTTTGGAGTGCTTTGAACTTAACCAGCTCGTGGACTGTCCCACACATGATAAAGGCCACACTTTAGACCTTGTGATTACCAATGGTGCATTTGTGTCTCAGTTGTCAACCTCGGACTTGGGTCTGTCTGATCATCGGGCTGTCTTCTTTAACATGGAATTACCTGTCAAAAACACTACTGCTTCTCGTATCATTAACTATCGCAAGTGGAGATCTATTGAGCCCACTGATTTTTCAGACTTTATTGACTCTTCTTTAAGTTGTGTTTCTCTTTCTGATGATCTGGATGATAACGTTTCTGTGCTGAATTCTGTTCTCTTGTCTGGTCTTGACACGCTGGCTCCATTGAAATCACGATCCATTTCTTTTGCACGCTCTGCTCCTTGGTACAATGATGATCTGCGTGCTATGAAGGCTTTGTGTCGCAAAATGGAGCGTAGATGGCGCATATCAGGTTTAACTGTTCATCACCAGGCCTGGAAAGACAGCTTGCTTGAATATAAGGCTGAAATTGTGTCAGCTAGATCTGTTTATTTTCTCAGTTAATTGTCAGCAACCAGAGAAATCCTAAACAACTGTTTCACTCAATTAACAAACTGCTTAAAAATCACACCGTCTCTAATGTTCCTGCTTCAACTCACCTTTGTAATATGTTTTTGGAGTTTTTTAGCACCAAAATTGATAATATACGTAACCACATTGTTTCCACTAATACTTCTGCTGCCTCCTCTTTAAAAATGTCTGTATTTTCTGGTATTTCTTTCTCTAACTTTGCTATTCACAACTCCCAGTCTCTGTCCACTTTGGTTTCAAAACTGAAAGCCTCAACTTCCAGAGTTGATCCTTTACCATCTTGTCTTTTTAAATCGTGTTTTGATTCCCTCTCTCCTGTTGTTTTGAGAATCATTAATAACTCTCTGTGCACTGGTGTCGTGCCAGCAGCACTTAAAACTGCTGCTGTCACCCCTGTCCCAAAAACAAACAACATAGATTCTGATAATCTGAATAATTTTCGCCCCATCTCAAATCTTCCATTCCTTGCCAAAATTTTAGAACAAACCGTGGCTTCTCAACTGCTTTCTCATCTTTCCTCCATTGACCTTTTTGAGCCACTACAGTCTGGATTCCATAAACTCCACAGTACTGAAACAGCGTTAGTTAAGGTGACTAATGACTTGTTAATGGCTTCTGATTCTGGTCGTCTGTCTTTACTGATTCTTCTTGATCTTAGTGCTGCTTTTGACACTATAGATCATTCCATTTTAATCACCCGTTTACAGACTGTCTTTGGAGTTTCTGAAACTGCATTACAGTGGTTTAGGTCCTACCTCTCTAATCGCAAGCAATTTGTTGTGATGGGTGATTACAAGTCTGAGGTTGGTGTAGTGCACTCTGGTGTCCCCCAGGGATCAGTTTTGGGCCCTTTACTTTTTAGTATTTACATCTTTCCACTTGGCCAACTTTTACGAACTCTTGGTCTTAACTTTCACTTTTATGCCGATGACACTCAGATTTATATACATTCAAAACCTGATGTCAATATGCCTGTGTCTTTTCTTTCTCAATGTTTTGCTGAGATTAGAAAATTGATGTCTGAAAATTTTCTCTGTCTAAACAGTGACAAAACTGAAGTAATGCTTATTGGTTCACCTCATCAGTTGCGTAAAGCAGAGTCCATAACCTTAAGTGTGGATGGCTCTGCTTTACAATTTCAAACTAAACTGAAAAATCTGGGGGTGATATTTGATGCTAACTTAACATTTGACCATCAGGTTCGTAACACAGTCAAAGCATCATTTTTTCATCTGAAAAACATTGCAAAATTACGTCCCATGTTGACATTCTCTGTGGCAGAAAAATTAATCAACATTTTTGTTTTTTCACGCATTGATTACTGTAATGCATTGCTGGCTGGAGTTTCTAAAGCAACACAGAGCAAATTACAGTTGGTTCAGAATTCAGCTGCTAGAATTCTAACTAGGACCAGTGCAAGGGAGCACATCACTCCAATCCTGGAAAAACTGCACTGGCTTCCTGTTAGTTTTTTGATTTTAAAATTCTAATGCTCACGTATAAGGCCTTGAATAATTTGGCCCCTCAATATTTGTGTGAGCTTTTAACCCACTATACGCCAACACGTGCTCTACGCTCCTCTGAAGCTGGTCTTTTAACTGTCCAAACAACACGGTTGAAAACTATGGGTGATCGGGCATTTTCTTCTTTGGCTCCTAAGTTGTGGAATTCTCTGCCCTCTGAGATTAGGAATGCAGAATCCCAGTGTTTTTAAATCAACACTTAAAACATATTATTTTAGGATAGCTTTTATGTAATTCATTTGTCTACTTTGTTGATTATTTTATGCATGCAATGTTATGTGTATTTTTCAATTCATATGTATATGTAAAGTGCTTTGAGATGTTACATTTAAAGCGCTATACAAAATAAATGTTATTATTATTATTATTATTATTATTATTATTATAGATGTTTGGACCATGTGCTTTGATGGGAAAAACTCATTCTTTAAGAAGATTGTTCATGCAACACAAAACTTCAAAAATGTTTGTCTCACACTTGCAGAAAGACACCAAAGAATGATGGGTTTCCACTTAGCTTCTAAGCTTCTTAGCTGTGACCAACTACAGGTCCTTCTCAAAAATGTGCATATTGTGATAAAAGTTCATTATTTTCCATAATGTAATGATACAATTAAAATTTCATATATTTTAGATTCATTGCACACCAACTGAAATATTTCAGGTCTTTTATTGTTTTAATACTGATGATTTTGGCATACAGCTCATGAAAACCCCAAATTCCTATCTCAAAAAAATAGCATATTTCATCCGACCAATAAAAGAAAAGTGTTTTTAATACAAAAAAGTCAACCTTCAAATAATTATGTTCAGTTATGCACTCAATACTTGGTCAGGAATCCTTTTGCAGAAATGACTGCTTCAATGCAGCGTGGCATGGAGGCAATCAGCCTGTGGCACTGCGGCCTTAAGCTCATCCAGAGTGTTGGGTCTTGCGTCTCTCAACTTTCTCTTCACAATATCCCACAGATTCTCTATGGGGTTCAGGTCAGGAGAGTTGGCAGGCCAATTGAGCACAGTAATACCATGGTCAGTAAACCATTTACCAGTGGTTTTGGCACTGTGAGCAGGTGCCAGGTCGTGCTGAAAAACGAAATCTTCATCTCCATAAAGCTTTTCAGCAGATGGAAGAATGAAGTGCTCCAAAATCTCCTGAACGCTAGCTGCATTGACCCTGCCCTTGATAAAACACAGCGGACCAACACCAGCAGCTGACATGGCACCCCAGACCATCACTGACTGTGGGTACTTGACACTGGACTTCAGGCATTTTGGCATTTCCTTCTCCCCAGTCTTCCTCCAGACTCTGGCACCTTGATTTCCAAATGACATGCAAAATTTGCTTTCATCCAAAAAAAGTACTTTGGACCACTGAGCAACAGTCCAGTGCTGCTTCTCTGTAGCCCAGGTCAGGCTTGACCTGGGGAATGCGGCACCTGTAGCCTGTAGCGGTAACCTGTATTTCCTGCACACGCCTGTGCACGGTGGCTCTGGATGTTTCTACTCCAGACTCAGTCCACTGCTTCCGCAGGTCCCCCAAGGTCTGGAATCGGTCCTTCTCTACAATCTTCCTCAGGATCCGGTCACCTCTTCGCGTTGTGCAGCGTTTTTGCCACACTTTTCCTTCCCACAGACTTCCCACTGAGGTGCCTTGATACAGCACTCTGGGAACAGCCTATTCGTTCAGAAATTTCTTTCTGTGTCTTACCCTCTCACTTGTGGGAGTCAATGATGGCCTTCTGGACAGCAGTCAGGTCGGCAGTCTTACCCATGATTGCGGTTTTGAGTAATGAACCAGGCTGGGAGTTTTTAAAAGCCTCAGGAATCTTTTGCAGGTGTTTAGAGTTAATTAGTTGACTCAGATGATTAGGTTAATAGCTCGTTTAGAGAACCTTTTCACAATCAGAGGTGTCAAGTAGCAGTACAAATACTCGTTACCTTACTTAAGTAGAAATTTTGGGTATCTATACTTTACTGGAGTAATTATTTTTCAGCCTACTTTTTACTTCTACTTCTTACATTTTTGCGTAATTATCTGTACTTTCTACTCCTTACTTTTTAAAAATAGCCTCGTTACTCCTATTTCTTTTCAGTTTGTTTGTTTAAAAAAACTATGCAGATAAATCGCTTCATCCGGATAGTGTGAATTTGACTGTGGTTGGATAAGAAGTGTAAACATATACCAATTCCAACACCCTATTGGTTACTACGCGATCCATCGCGCCTGCAAATGGTTTAGAGCACAAATCACACACGGTGTTGCCAGATTGGGCGGGTTCCATCAGACGAGCACGCACTTTCAGCCAATCAGCGATCAGCAGGCAGACGCGCTCATTCATATCATGACCATGACAGCCAGGTTTTTAGCGCGATAACTTAGCTGACTGTATATTCAAGAGATCGCTATGCTAAAGTGGTATATATATATATACACAGTTAGCTGTATCTACAGTAAAGAGGGGGAGAGTGAACCAACTCTCAAACGAGGATTACACCTGTGACTCGAAGACTCTTTATAAATATAATCATGACACCTGTCCATCATCATATACACACTCAGGACATCTGCAGCACCCCAAAAGCTGCTGAAAGAGGTTTGAATTAACAGTTCATCAGCTTTGACTGGGCTAAGTGTTCTACTTCACGAATGTACTGTCATTTTGTCAGAGCAAAGCTAAACGCATTGTTGTTATTTTTTTATTGGCGGATTATTGTACAGTATAACACACATTTTGGCAGTGGTGTGTTAATAACGTGTGAAATGCCTGTCAATTACGGTGCTTTTTTCGATCTTTTATATTAGGCACTTTTTGCACTTAAAGTGGCTAATTCAATGATATTACATTATTTTCTCAGTTAAAGTTTTTGGGCATTTTTTAATTTTTTTTATTTATTTATTTATTTTTTCCGAGCGGGCTGATTTTGGTGAGCTTTGAGCCCTGCACGGGCTTCAGTTCTAGGCCCTAGCCCGGTCCGAGTCCGACTGTAGCCTGTGTTTAGTTTGTTTTTTGAATCCTCCTTATGACACACTGCTGCAGTCATTTAAACAGTTCAGCTTTGTTTTTAATGTCAAAGTAGTTATATTTCGTTTCGTTTCTTTATAAAGTTCATTTAGAAAAATGTTTGGATATTTTTTATTAATTTTTTTTTTTATTAAAGATTTTATTTTTTTAAAGTGACAACCAAGCAGTTAGTGGTCGACAGTGAGTTACACAATCTAAACAAATAAAATAAAAATAAAACATGCTGGTTGTCTTACCTTACACCTCTCTGGGAAACGAATAGCTATAAATTGATGCGCGAGTTCACCAAAAGATATGAGCTGCATTTTATTCATAATCATCTCATTTCAAGATCAAAGACCGCAATATGAGAAAAAGCGAGCTAAGCACTGGTAAGATCATTTAGTCTCATTCATTTTATTGAAGATGATTATGAGTGTGTCTCAATCAGCTCCCTAGTTCAGTAGTCAGGGCACTGATCTGGGATCAGCCCATTTACTTATGTCCTTAGTGCCCTGACTGCTGAACTAGGGAGCTGATTGAGACACACGCCATGTGTTTTTGAGCATCTAAGACTTTTTTTTAGTTTCACTATGGCCGTTTGAGTGTTGAGTGTAGGCTACTCATTTGCGGCGATGCGTGTTGCTGTAACGCCGTCGGATCTGGCTACAACATATAGCCTATAACACGCTCTCACGCGTTTATTTTTAGTGAAATTTACATATGTGGTTTAAACAACCAGATGCATTTATACTTGTTCAGTTTTGTCTGAAATGTTTTATAGACCACCTTTGTTTGAGTGAACGCTCCTGATACTGCTGCTGGTGCGGCCTCGGACTCTGAACACTGTGTGAGTCAGTCTTGACAATCGCCTATATCGCCTAATAGCCTATCATGGTCTCATGCTGTTTCCACCAGCGCAGCACATCTCATTGTTTCTTTTAATTACTAAAATAAATATAAAACAAAGGAGAAGCCTAAAAAGGGCCCGAAGCTAGGCCCGCGTTTGAGGTATGACATGAAAATTGGCCCGAAGCCCGGCCAAAGGGGTGTAAAAAAGTCAGGTCTGTCGGGCTCGGGCAGAAATGTAGGGCTCTAAATCGTCGACCCAATCTGGCAACACTGATCACACATGTAGCCTACATTTACATTCCAAAAAAGGTTATTGATAACATGCCTCTGAAGTTTAAAGTTTTGCACTATTACAATACATATAGGTAACTAGTCATCATATCTTCCGCTCGATGAAACACATGTTAATGCTCAGCAGTACACATATATGGTATATTTGCATTGTACTAAAATGCATTCATTTTCAATGGTATATATTGCCTGAACAGGTAGCCTAGTGCATCCCAAATTTTTCAACATTAATATTTTAATTGTAACATTCTAGTAATTATGGCCTTTAGAAAAATGCTTTTTGAGGAGGTGGGGTAGTGCACTATAGGCCCCTGTGGGGTAATGCACTGTAGGCCCCTGTGGGGTAATGCACTGTAGGCCCCTGTGGGGTAATGCACTGTAGGCCCCTGTGGGGTAATGCACTGTAGGCCTGTGGGGTAATGCACTGTAGGCCCCTGTGGGGTAATGCACTGTAGGCCCCTGTGGGTAATGCACTGTAGGCCCCTGTGGGGTAATGCACTGTAGGCCCCTGTGGGGTAATGCACTGTAGGCCCCTGTGGGGTAATGCACTGTAGGCCCCTGTGGGGTAATGCACTGTAGGCCCCTGTGGGGTAATGCACTGTAGGCCCCTGTGGGTAATGCACTGTAGGCCCCTGTGGGGTAATGCACTGTAGGCCCCTGTGGGGTTATGCACTGTAGGCCCCTGTGGGGTAATGCACTGTAGGCCCCTGTGGGGTAATGCACTGTAGGCCCCTGTGGGGTAATGCACTGTAGGCCCCTGTGGGGTAATGCACTGCCCCTGCGGCCTAAGCTTTTGTCCTTAATGGCATTTTTTCTCCTTACATTACTTTTACTTTTATACTTTAAGTAGTTTTAAAACCAGTACTTTTATACTTTTACTTAAGTAAAAAGCTTGAGTTGATACTTCAACTTCTACAGAAGTATTTTTAAACCCAAGTATCTATACTTCTACTTGAGTAATGAATGTGAGTACTTTTGACACCTCTGTTCACAATATGCTAATTTTTTGAGATAGGAATTTTGGGTTTTCATGAGCTGTATGCCAAAATCATCAGTATTAAAACAATAAAAGACCTGAAATATTTCAGTTGGTGTGCAATGAATCTAAAATATATGAAATTTTAATTTTATCATTACATTATGGAAAATAATGAACTTTTTTCACAATATTCTAATTTTTTGAGAAGGACCTGTATGGAAATTCAAAAACTGAAAGCTGATTTTGTTTCATCATTCCCTGATAGTGTGCAGCAGTGCCTCTTTCAGATGAATGGACAGCAAAACACTGTTCTGGTAGCATCCTCAGTCTGTGTGGATGGGATTAAGTATGTGCCAGACATGTGAGCACTTAAGGTCCTATAAGCTTTGTGGCAGTCATTTAAGTCCCTATTCAGTCACTAACCTGTCTGAATTGAACAATGTTTTCTTTCTCTCATCTTACAGAGTCAGAGGAAAACTTTTTGTCACATTAAAGTGGTTTATTTTATATTTAAACCTAACATGCTAAGTTAGGCTGACCAAACGTCCTGTTTTCCCAGGACATGTCCTCTTTTCAAGTCCTGTCCTGGCCATCCTGCCTGTTTTTTTTATAAGGTGATGAAAAATGTCCTGGTTTTCATTATTTTTCATTGGGCCATTAAATTGACAGGCACTCGAGTATCATTTGCAGCGCCGCCGCTCCCACCACACGCAACACGCTGCACATAGGGGACCAAGTGCTGAGGGGGCACCAAAAGAAGACACCAAAATATGAACACACCTCCGATGTGGTCCTTTGATGCTAGAAACGGTTTACAGAGAGTTTTCAAAATTGTGATAATCAAACGCGGTTTTAATAATAATTACATTTTAAATGAGAGCTTACAAAAACGTAGTTATGTGTTTTTTAGCTTGTTTGCTGTACACCTTGTCACGTATCAGCTTTTAGACATTGTTCTCTTTTTTTGTAATAAGTCCGAAATGTCAAGGAGGCTGCCTCATGCAATACAAAGTCAATGGAGAGCGTTGACGATATATGTATGTAAATTAATAGATACTTCAGCTCTTATCTTTAATGTGTATGGTCTTTACGAAGAGGATGAGTCATATATTGAAATTGTTAATGTGTGTCGTGTCTACACAGCTCATTACCGACCCAAGTAACGTTACTGAAGTAACACAAAAATACAGGTGCTGGTCATATAATTAGAATCATCAAAAAGTTGATTTATTTCAATAATTCCACTCAAAAAGTAAAACTTTTATATTATATTCATTCATTAGACATGTTGGAAACTCAGAAGTGAAGACCAGGAGAGCTTGGATATAACATGTGATTCTTTATTGAGAGCACATACGGTCGGTGGCTGTAGTCATCAAGTCTGACAAAAACAGTTTACACTGTAATTTATCCACATTTCAGGGGGGAAGGGATTACTCAGCCAATGAGGTGGAGACAATCTAAACAAAATAATGCAAATATAGTACATGTAAAGAGACCTGCCCAGACTCCCCATCCTAATCCCATCAGCCTAACGATTACAGGGGCAATGAGAGCCATTAAAGACAGAAGGTGAGGATCTCAGTAATCAGGCTCATTTGATTTACAATCAAGAGAACAGGAACTGGCCTGGACACTTTGCATAACAGAATAATTAATCTGATGTCATCATCTTTACCTTAAATACTAAATACAATGTATTCTAAATTTGTAATCCCACACACACATACTGATATATTCCAAATGTTTATTTCTTTTAATTTTGATGATCATAACTGACAACTAAGGAAAATCCCAAACTCAGTATCTCAGAAAATTAAAATATTGTGAAAAAGTTCAATATTGAAGACACCTGGTGCCACACTGTAATCAGCTAATAACTAAAAACACCTGCAAAGGCCTTTAAATGGCCTCTCAGTATAGTTCTGTAGGCTACATAGGCTAATCATAGGGAAGACTTTTGACTTGACAGTTGTCCAAAAGACGACCATTGACACCTTGCACAAGGAGGGCAAGACACAAAAGAGTCTGGCTGTTCACAGAGTTCTGTGTCCAAGCACATTAATAGAGACGCGAAGGGAAGGAAAAGATGTGGTAGAAAAAAAGTGTATAAGCAATAGGGATAACGGCACCCTGAAGAGGATTGTGAAACAAAACCCATTCGAAAAATGTGGGGGAGATTCACAATGAGTGGACTGCAGCTAGAGTCAGTGCTTCAAGAACCACTACGCACAGACGTATGCAAGACATGGGTTTCAGCTGTCGATTCCTTGTGTCAAGCTTGAACAACAGACAGCATCAGAAGAGTCTCGGGGCTACAGACAAAAAGGACAAAAAGTGATCCAAAGTGATGTTCTCTGATGAAAGTACATTTTGCATTTCCTTTGGAAATCAGGGTCCAAGAGTCTGGAGGAAGAGCAGAGAGGCACACAATCCACGTTGCTTGAGGTCCAGTGTAAAGTTTCCACAGTCAGTGATGGTTTGGGGTGCCATGTCATCTGCTGGTATTGGTCCACTGTGTTTTCTGAGGTCCATGGTCAACGCAGCCGTATATCAGGAAGTTTTAGAGCACTTAATACTCCTGCTGCTGATCAACTTTATGGAAATGCAGATTTCATTTTCCAACAGGACTTGGCACCTGAACACAGTGCCGAAGCAACCAGTACATGGTTTAAGGACCATGGTATCCCTGTTCTTAATTGGCCAGAAAACTCACCTGACCTTAACCCCATAGAAAATCTGGGGTATTGTGAAGAGGAAGATGCAATATGACAGACCCAACAATGCAGAAGAGCTGAAGGCCACTATCAGAGCAACCTGGGCTGTCATAACACCTGAGCTGCGCCACAGACTGATCTGATCGTAATTCAGGCAAAAGGAGCCCCAACTATCTAGGGAATACTACGGTGATGCATTGCTGCCACATGCATATTCTTTTTTTCACTCTATTTCGTAATAACTGGACAATGAAAGCAGCCAAGTGACAACTTTCTGGACACCATGGGGGCAGATGAGATGGTGTAAACTGCCCTTCGGCGTTTCGGTGGCACCAGAAATCGTCTCTGTTACGTATGTAACCCTCGTTCCCTGGAGAAAGGAACGGAGACGTACGTCGGAACCGTACCGCAGTGCTGTCCGTGCGGACCAGTACATGCTTGCCCTGGAGCGGCTTTCTGAGGCGGCCCAGAGCGAGACGCATCGCCAGTAACTCCAGGCAGTTGATTTGCCAACGCAGTTGGGGCCACGCCCACAGACCCGAAACTGCGTGCCCGTTGTACGTGGCCCCCCAACCCGTGGACGAGGCATCCATGAAGACCACAGCAAGCCTGGACACCTGTTCTAAGGGTACTCCCGCCCATAGAAACGAGGGGTCCAACCACGGGCTAAAGGTTTGGCGGCAGTACAGAGTGACTGAGACCCGGTACCTGCCGCTCTGCCACGCCCATCTCGGGACTCGCCCGTGAAGCCAGTGCTGAAGCGGTCTCATATGTAGCAATCCAAGCAGCGTTACCGCGGCTGCAGATGATATATGCCCCAGGAGCCTCTGAAAAGATTTCAGTGGGACCGTCGTCCTGCCCTTGAACGTATTCAAGCAGTTCAGCACCGACTGGACTCGCTCCTGTGAGGCGCGCAGTCCGGTTGACCGCATACAGCTCCATACCGAGATAAGAGATCCTCTGTGTGGGACAGAGTTTGCTCTTTTCTCGGTTGACCCGAAGGCCCAACAGGCTGAGGTGACGGAGCACCAGGTTCCTGTGTTCGCACAACTGCTCCCGAGACTGGGCCAGTATTAGCCAGTCATCGAGGTAGTTGAGAATCTAAACGCCGCATTCTCTAAGCGGAACAATGGCTGCCTCTGCGACCTTCGTGAAGTCGCGGGCGACAGGGACAGCCTGAAGGGCAGTACTTTGTACTAATATGCCCTCCCCTCGAACGCAAAGCGTACGAACGCTCTGTGTCTCGGGAGAAAGAAAACATGAAAGTACGCGACCTTCAGGTCGATCACTGCGAACCAATCTTGGGGACGGATGCACCCGAAGTTGCGTTTCTGCGCCAACATCCTAAACGGGAGCTTGTGTAGGGCCCGATTCAGAACACGCAGGTCCAAGATTGGTCTTAACCCACCACCTTTCTTGGGCACAATGAAGTAGGGGCTGTGAAATCTCGACTTCATATCGGCTGGAGGAACCGGCTCGACCGCGTCCTTCGCCAGTATGACTTCAATCTCTGACCGCAAGACATGGGCATCGCTTCTTCGCACAGAGGCAAAGAGGATGCCCCTGACCTTGGGAGGCCGGCAAGCGAAATGAATCGCATAGCCGAATCTGATGGTACGGATGATCCAGCGAGACGGCCCGGGGAGACCTAGCCAGGCCCCAGGGATCTTACAAGCGGGACCAACGGCACCACAGACGTACCCAGGGTGGGGCGGCGAGGCGGAGTGCTCCTGGTTTGGACAGAGGGTGGGTGGGAAGGCCTGGTGGTGTCCCCAGTGCCCACTCTGCCCACTGCCCGGAGGCAGGGAGATGGAATATTCGGCCCTGACTCGGGAGGCCCGGGGGCAGCCCGGAGTTTTGACCGAATATTCCACGGTGGGGCAGACCGTGGGTGAGAAGGCCTGTTGGTGTCCTCGGTGCCACGGTGCTGCCCCTGGCGAAAAGAGGAGGAAAAGGAGTGGCAAGACCTGGGGGCATCGCACACTGCCAACCTGGCCCTCTTGGAGCCCAGGGAGGGAGGAAACCGCTCTGAGAATGTGAGAATGTTCGGCAGGACCGAAACTGAAAAATATTCCCGGGAGGGAGGATGCAGACACCGCCTCCCGAGCAGTTCCCCATCTCGCTGGGCTACCCGTTCGGGGCCGCTTGCCCTTGGGCTTGCTAGTGGACTCGCTGGGACCCTGGACCCGGCCACCTGCTGTCCGGGTTGAGGCTGCTGCTTAGCTTAGCAGGGGCAGAAGCGGGCGCAGGGGGGACACCCTCGGCGACAAGCAGACAGAGGTCGTCCGGGCAGGATGTTTTGCCTCCATCTGCTTCTGGGCCACCGAGAACTGCTGGCGATTTCGACGGGCGTCGCTGAAAGAGGTCAGCCTGACAGACAGGGGCGTTGAGGAACCGAACTTTGTCGGGCTCACGCCTATCTGCAAAGTCTGACTCCAGGACGTGCGCAGTGACTTCCACCACTCGTAGAGCAAGGTCCATCACCGCATGCAGTTCCTGCATAACCCCTGAGTCGGGACTACCCTTGGGCATTGCAGGACAGAGGGTATTGAGAGAGAGAAAAACGTATATAGATTATGGCCCCTCTGGTGTTCTATATTTTGACACCAAATAGTTCCACACTGCTAAATTTTTCCGATGCACATCCAGGCAACCACCCAGGAAAGCATGGCTGTTAACTCTGAATCTGATTCAGCAAGAGCACACACTATTATAGTGGGAAACTCAGCATGATCATCTCCAGCGTATAACAGCCCTCTCTCCGATGCAGCAGTTGACATCTGTCCTCTGCCAGAGCCACAAATGAAACATTAGGTCCCCTCTTTCTTCAAAAAAGGACCAACAGTCCCATCTCATCTACCAGCAGGGATGAGAGACGGTGGGCGTGGCCGTCAGACTCGACGGCACACGGCGCGCTGAACGTTAAAAACCCCTACAAAAGATGCAGAATGAACAACGTTAACGCGTGGCCATGTTCTCATGAGAGAACATGAACCAACCACAAACAAAGTCTCAGCATGCTCATGATGCGATAGAGGAGTGGGGGCCTGAGGGGATGTACCCGGCGGGGATGTAATCCTCAGGTCACCCAGGCTTATTAGCCAGTAGCCCTTTTCTGGTGCCCCAGAAAAGAAACTAGATCGGGGAATAAGCAAAGGGATTCAACCCCGTTTGAGGTTTCATAGTCTAGACCGCGCATCTAGAGTGCCGACTGACGTGCTGGGTTGCCGTGACAACCCCCGCTGTCAGCCGGCGCTCAACGGCACATGGCGCACTGAACGCCGAGCCCTTACGAGAAGGTGAGACGAACAACGCGCCGACGTGATCATGCTCTCCTGAGAGAGCATGGATCACCCACGAAAGCAATCTAACCTGTTCATATGTGAGAGAGATTGTGGCCGTCAAATGAGGACAGGAAACAACCGCATCCAGAAACACACCAAGATTGAATGACATCTTGAAAAAGACGCAGGGTCAAACCATGTTGCTCTTTTAGAAGGAAATGCTCCTTTAGAAGTGCTGAAGCACTCAGGGAGATGACCGCGCCTCACAGCAGTCCGAAGGCAAGCCTGTGTGTGAGCACTCAAGGAAAGCCCAGCCAACCAACACAGGAACAAGTGTATGTTGCAGCGGCCACTCGCTGACTCGCGCCGTCACAGCAGCACCCAGGTAAGAAAGCTATCCTCCCCGAGACTCGTCTAAACACTCTTCGTAGAAACAGCTTGACACAGCAAACTATTCGGCTCCGAAGTTAAAACGCAAAGATGCGGTATTCCACTTCCGTATTTATACCCGCGCAGCAGGGCGGTGCGTGAAATGCGTGAACCGCATACCAATGTCCATTGGCTCGTTTTTAATCACTTGAAGTGGGTCGGTCTTCGTCAGTCAGTTCCGACGTACATCGAATGTGACCAATTGAAAGGGAACTAACAGTGCAGTGAACACAAGGTGTTGATGGAGCTCCACAGCATAAAACCCATTGCGGATAACATATTGGTTGTTGACCGCGGTGATTCAGACGCAGAAGCTGAGTCAGATCATGACAGAAATCTCCATGCACTGATGGAGCGTTGCAGAGCTGTGAAACTCCGACTGAGCGAAAAAAAGTTGCAATTCAAACTGAAAGCGGTGCACTTTCATGGACACATATTATCAGCAGAATGGTTAGGTATTGACCCATAAAAAACTAAAGCAGTCTTGGCAATGCAGACACCAAAGGATGTAAAAGCAGTTCAGCGTTTCATCGGATTTGTGACGTACCTGGCAAAGTTCCTCCTGCGGCTTTCAGAGGTATGTGAGCCGCTTCGCAGGCTTTTGGACAAAGACGTAGCATGGCATTGGCTCCCTAAGCACGACGAGGCGGTTCAAGAATCTGGGCATTTGTTTTGTCACTGGCTTGTCAATGTCATAGTACTTTAAAACAGGCATGTCCATAATCAATCATACAATCAACTTTATTTATATAGCGCTTTTACAATGACGATTGTTTCAAAGCAGCTTCACAGTGTTAAACAGGACAACATAAACATAATTATACTTTTTTTGCACTAAGCGGGCACAAAGCCGGTCAGTCCCGCCCAGAGTGCTACACCAGAGCTAGGAGCCAATATGACAAAAGTGCCAATTCACAACAGATTACGCATTTTAAAATACATACTTCTGGGCATTAGTCTTGCTGTTAGCTTTTTTTCCACCTCTTTTTAAAAAAATGTTTGTTGTTGTTAGGCATTAGTTTTACATTCAGCCATTTTTTTTTTTTTTTAAATAGTTGTTCAGCGTTTTTTGGGCGACCTATAGTGTATTCATTGTTTTTAGGCATTAGTTTTGCATTCAGCCATTTTTTTAAAATAATTGTTTGTCGTTTTTGGCGACCTAGGCTGCGGCCTGTGTCTGACCCACCACCTTACAGGACACACCCTAGTCCTAACTCTAAATGTTAACTTGGGGTCAACGGTCAGCTTTGCCAAAATATCCAACGGCACTGGGGGCACAAAGCCGGTTAGTCCCGCCCAGAGTGCTACACCAGAGCTAGAGCCAATATGAAAAAATGCCAATTCACAACAGATTACGATTTTAAAATAATTACATCTGGGCATTAGTTTTGCTTTTAGGTTTTTATTTTTATTTTTATGTTTGTCATTTTTAGGCATTAGTTTTGCATTCAGTTGTTTTTTTGTTGTTTTTTTCAAATAGTTGTTCAGCGGTTTTTTGGGGCGACCTATAGTGTGTTCATTGTTTTTAGGCATTAGTTTTGCATTCAGCCGTTTTTTTTTATAATTGTTCGTTGTTTTTGCCACTTAGGTCCTTCTTTTTAGGCATTAGCTTTGCATTCAGTCGTTTTTTTTTTAAATAAATGTTCGTCATTTTTGGCGACCTAGGGGTTGGCCTTTGTCCCACCCACCACCTTACAGGCACACCCTAGTCCTAACTCTAAATGTTAACTTGGGGTGAACTGTTAGCTTTGCCGAAACATCCAACTGCACTGAGGGGGCACAAAGCCGGTCAGTCCCGCCCAGAGTGCTACACCACAGCTAGGAGCCAATACGTCAAAAATGCCAATTCACAACAGATTACGTATTTTAAAATAATTACATCTGGGCAGTTTTGTTAGCTTTTTTCCCTCTTTTGTTTTTAAATGTTAAATGTTCGTTTTTAGGCATTAGTTTTGCATTCAGACGTTTTATTTTAAAATAATTGTATTAAAATATCCAATGGCACTGAGGGGGCACAAAGCCGGTCAGTCCCGCCCAGAGTGCTACACCAGAGCTAGAGCCAATACGACAAAAAGGCAAATTCACAACAGATTAAGCAGGTGTTCAACAAGCCCGGACCACAACAGCATACTGTGTGCACCATGGAAAGCATTGAGGCAGTGTTCTCACACATAGACCAAGCCCTTCACCTCAATGTGACTGACACCAGTCTCCATCAAATTGTAGCTGAGAGCAAAGCTGATGACGCTCTGCAGGAGCTGATAAAGATCATACTAACAGACTGGCCAGAGCGCAAAGAAGATGTGTCGCTTTCAATCCAGTCATTTATATAGATCAGTGGTGAAGGCCAAGTTTGCTTTTGGCTGGACATTTTATGGGACCTGGCAACCCTGGAGAACAGAGACAGAGGAAAGAACACAGCCAAATAATGATGCTAACATTTACAAAATTATGTTTTATTAACAAAGTTCGGAAAGAGGACGTTCAAATGATCAACCGTATTAACACAGGAGGAGAACGTTCACAGCACGATAAGAGGTAAATATACAGATGAATCACCTCTGTCCCGCGACAGCATCCCTCCTCCACCCCAACTCATCTCTCTTTCGATTATTACCCAGTTAAGAAGGGAGCACTCTGGGTTAAGGCTAAATTCAAGACTCTAAGCATTTTCTTTTCAATTTTTTTATTTTATAATTGTTTGTTGTTTTTAGCAACCTACGATGTGGCCTGTGTCCCACCCATCACCTTACAGGACTAAATAATTACATCTGGGCATTAGTTTTGCTTTAAGCTTTGTCTTTCTTTCCTTTTTTAAAATGTTTGTAGTTTTAGGCATTAGTTTTGCATTCAGCCAAGTTTTTTTAACACAATTGTTCGTTTTTGGCGTTTTGTGGCCTGTGTCCCACCCACCACCTTACAGGACACACCCTAGTCCTAACTGCAAGTGTTGACGTGGGGTGAACTGCCGAAATATCCAACTGCACTAAGCGGGCACAAAGCCGGTCAGTTCCGCCCAGAGTGCTACACCAGAGCTAGGAGTCAATATGACAAAATGCCAATTCACAACAGATTACGTATTTTAAAATAATTACATCTGGGCATTAGTTTTGCTGTTAGCTCCCCCTTTTTTTAAATGTACTTCATTTTTAGGCATTAGTTTTGCATTCAGCCGTTTTTAAAATAATTGTTCGTCATTTTTGGCGACCTAGGAGTGGCCTGTGTCCCACCCACCACCTTACAGGACACACCTAGTCCTAACTCTAAATGTTAACTTGGGGTCAACTTTCAGCTTTGCGAAATATTCCAACGGCACTGAGGGGGCACAAAGCCGTCAGTCCCGCCCAGAGTGCTGCACCAGAGCTAGGAGCCAATACGACAAAAATGCCAATTCACAACAGATTACGTATTTTAAATTGATTACATCTGGGCATTAGTTTTCTGTTAGCTTTTTTCCCCCTCTTTTAGTTTTTAAATGTTCGTTTTTAGGCATTAGTTTTGCATTCAGCCATTTTAAAAAAATATTGTTCGTCATTTTTGGCGACCTAGGTTGGCCTGTGTCCCACCCACTGCCTTACAGGACACACCTAGTCCTAACTCTAAATGTTAACTTGGGGTGAACTGTTAGCTTTGCCGAAAAATCCAACTCCACTGAGGGGGCACAAAGCCGGTCAGTCCCGCCCAGAGTGCTACACCAGAGCTAGGAGCCAATACGACAAAAGGCTTATTCACGACAGATTACGTATTTTAAAATGAATTGCATCTGGGCATTAGTTTTGCTTTAAAAAAATATATATATATATATATATATATATATATATATATATATATATATATATATATATATATATATATATATATATGTGTTTTGGCTGACCTAGGGTGTGGCCTGTGTCCCACCCACCACCTTACAGGACACACCCTAGTCCTAACTCTTAGTGCTGACTTGGGGTGAACTGCTAGCTTTGCGAAATAGGCAACCGTGGTATGGGGGCACAAAGTCGCTCAGTCCCGCCCAGAGTTCTACACCAGAGCTAGGAGCCAAAACGACAAAGGCCAATTCACAACAGATTTCGTATTTTATAATAATTTAACAAATTTGTTTGCCCATATCATCTTAAGGTATTTAGGTTAAGCTTTAATTGGCTTGCTGTCTACTGATGAGGGACTTGATGAAGCAGTTTCAACTCGAGCTCTGATATAGACCCACAGTGACTAAAAGATTATGTAGGAAAGGTACCTAAGATAAAGGTGGCATTTAGGGGTTCTGGGATGCTGGAACATCTGAGACTGACGAGGTAAGCAGTTGATTATATACTCTGGCTTTTGGCTGTTAATTGGAAGATTAGATGGGCTCGCTCCTCCTAAATAAAGTTTGGAACTTCAATAAATCTGGGCATTAGTTTTGCTTTTTTTATATATATACAATGGTTTTGTTTTACCTAGGTTGTGTTCTGTGTCCCACCCACCACCTTACAGGACACACCTAGTCCTAACTCTTAGTGCTGACTTGGGGTGAACTGCTAGCGAAATAGCCAACCGTGGTATGGGGGCACAAAGTCGTTCAGTCCCGCCAGAGTTCTACACCAGAGCTAGGAGCCAAAACGACAAAAAGGCCAATTCACAACAGATTTCGTATTTTAAAATAATTTAACAAATTCGATTGCCCATATCATCTTAAGGTATTTAGGTTAAGCTTATTTGGCTTGCTGTCTACTGATGAGGGGCTCGATGAAGCAGTTTCAACTCGAGCTCTGCTATATCCCCACAGTGACTAAAAGATTATATAGGAAAGGTACCTAAGATAAAGGTGGCATTTAGGAGGTTTTGGGATGCTGGAACATCTGAGACCGATGAGAGGTAAGCAGTTGATTATATACTCTGGCTTTTGGCTGTTAATTGGAAGATTAGATGGGCTCGCTCCTCCCTAAATAAAGTTTGGAACTTCAATAAATCTAGGCATTAGTTTTGCTTTAAAAAAATATATATATGTAGTAAAGATCGTTGTGTTAGGAAGGAAGAAGACAGGGGTCGGCTTTGACTGGGACTCGCTTTATTCAGTCTTTTCAAAATAAAACAAACACACATGGATGTGTGGTATCTCAGTTTCTCCAGATATGGATCGCTCCTTCTCTGTCAGACCTCGGTCTCTTAATCTCTCTGCAGTGCATGCGAAGTCCCAGTCCAACTCTCTCTTTTCCTCCGGCCGCGGCTTAAATGCGCTCTCTCCTGCCAATTACTGCAATCAGAAACAGGTGTTCTGTCATCTGTGCTTGACTCCATTTACCTGCCGCTCCGCTCTGTACTCTCTCCCGCTGCAGACCTCGCTGAACCACGCCTCCGCCATTAATATATATATATATATATATATATATATATATATATAATGGTTGTGTTTTACCTAGGGTGTGGCCTGTGTCCCACCCACCACCTTACAGGACACACCCTAGTCCTAACTCTTAGTGCTGACTTGGGGTGAACTGCTAGCTTTGCTAAATAGCCAACCGTGGTATGGGGGCACAAAGTCGTTCAGTCCCGCCCCAGAGTTCTACACCAGAGCTAGGAGCCAAAACGACAAAAGGCCAATTCACAACAGATTTCGTATTTTAAAATAATTTAACAAATTCGTTTGCCCATATCATCTTAAGGTATTTAGGTTAAGTTTATTTGGCTTGGTTGTCTACTGATGAGGGGCTAGATGAAGCAGTTTCAACTCATGCCTGATATATCCTCAAAGTGACTAAAAGATAATTTAGGAAAGGTACCTAAAATAAAGGTGGCATTTAGGAGGTTTTGGGATGCTGGAACATCTGAGACTGATGAGAGGTAAGCAGTTGATTATATACTCTGGCTTTTGGCTGTTAATTGGAAGATTAGATGGGCTTGCTCCTCCCTAAATAAAGTTTGGAACTTCACTAAATCTGGGCATTAGTTTTGCTTTTTTTTTCAAATATAATGGTTGTGTTTTGGCGACCTAGGGTGTGGCCTGTGTCCCACCCACCACCTTACAGGACACACCCTAGTCCTAACTCTTAGTGCTGACTTGGGGTGAACTGCTAGCTTTGCCGAAATAGCCAACCGTGGTATGGGGGCACAAAGTCGTTCAGTCCCGCCCAGAGTTCTACACCAGAGCTAGGAGCCAAAACGACAAAAAGGCCAATTCACAACAGATTTCGTATTTTATAATAATTTAACAAATTCGTTTGCCCATATCATCTTAAGGTATTTAGGTGAAGCTTAATTGGCTTGCTGTCTACTGATGAGGGGCTTTATGAAGCAGTTTCAACTCGAGCTCTGATATAGACCCACAGTGACTAAAAGATTATGTAGGGAAAGGTACCTAAGATAAAGGTGGCATTTAGGGGTTCTGGGATGCTGGAACATCTGAGACTAATGAGAGGTAAGCAGTTGATTATATACTCTGGCTTTTGGCTGTTAATTGGAAGATTAGATGGGCTCGCTCCTCCTAAATAAAGTTTGGAACTTCACTAAATCTGGGCATTAGTTTAGCTTTTTTTATATATATATACAATGGTTGTGTTTTGGCGACCTAGGTGTGTTCTGTGTCCCACCCACCACCTTACAGGAACACACCTAGTCCTAACTCTTAGTGCTGACTTGGGGTGAACTGCTAGCTTTGCCGAAATAGCCAACCGTGGTATGGGGGCACAAAGTCGTCAGTCCCGCCCAGAGTTCTACACCAGAGCTAGGAGCCAAAACGACAAAAAGGCCAATTCACAACAGATTTCGTATTTTAAAATAATTTAACAATTCGATTGCCCATATCATCTTAAGGTATTTAGGTTAAGCTTATTTGGCTTGCTGTCTACTGATGAGGGCTCATGAAGCAGTTTCAACTCGAGCTCTGCTATATCCCCACAGTGACTAAAAAGATTATATAGGAAAGGTACCTAAGATAAAGGTGGCATTTAGGGAGGTTTTGGGATGCTGGAACATCTGAGACGATGAGAGGTAAGCAGTTGATTATATACTCTGGCTTTTGGCTGTTAATTGGAAGATTAGATGGGCTTTCCTCCCTAAATAAAGTTTGGAACTTCAATAAATCTGGCATTAGTTTTGCTTTAAAAAATATATATATATATATATATATATATATATATATATATATATATATATATATATATATATATATAATGGTTGTGTTTTAAGGACCTAGGGTGTGGCCTGTGTCCCACCCACCACCTTACAGGACACACCTAGTCCTAACTCTTAGTGCTGACTTGGGGTGAACTGCTAGCTTTAAATAGCCAACCGTGGTATGGGGGCACAAAGTCGTTCAGTCCCGCCCAGAGTTCTACACCAGAGCTAGGAGCCAAAACCACAAAAAGGCCAATTCACAACAGATTTCGTATTTTAAAATAATTTAACAAATCTGTTTGCCCATATCATCTTAAGGTATTTAGGTTTTATTTGGCTTGCTGTCTACTGATGAGGGGCTAGATGAAGCAGTTTCAACTCATGCTCTGATATATCCTCAAAGTGACTAAAAGATAATTTAGGAAAGGTACCTAAAATAAAGGTGGCATTTAGGGAGGTTTTGGGATGCTGGAACATCTGAGACTGATGAGAGGTAAGCAGTTGATTATATACTCTGGCTTTTGGCTGTTAATTGAAGATTAGATGGGCTTGCTCCTCCTAAATAAAGTTTGGAACTTCACTAAATCTGGGCATTAGTTTGCTTTTTTCAAATATAATGGTTGTGTTTTGACCTAGGGTGTGGCCTGTGTCCCACCCACCACCTTACAGGACACACCTAGTCCTAACTCTTAGTGCTGACTTGGGGTGAACTGCTAGCTTTGTCAAATAGCCAACCGTGGTATGGGGGCACAAAGTCGTTCAGTCCCGCCCAGAGTTCTACACCAGAGCTAGGAGCCAAAACGACAAAAAGGCCAATTCACAACAGATTTCGTATTTTATAATAATTTAACAAATCTGTTTGCCCATATCATCTTAAGGTATTTAGGTTAAGCTTTAATTGGCTTGCTGTCTACTGATGAGGGGCTTGATGAAGCAGTTTCAACTCGAGCTCTGATATAGACCCACAGTGACTAAAAGATTATGTAGGGAAAGGTACCTAAGATAAAGGTGGCATTTAGGAGGTTCTGGGATGCTGGAACATCTGAGA
Organism: Gobiocypris rarus; assembly: GCA_023029165.1. Taxonomy (NCBI): domain Eukaryota; kingdom Metazoa; phylum Chordata; class Actinopteri; order Cypriniformes; family Gobionidae; genus Gobiocypris; species Gobiocypris rarus. The sequence goes on along the minus strand of CM040910.1, from coordinate 11,584,143 downwards.
CTAATGAGAGGTAAGCAGTTGATTATATACTCTGGCTTTTGGCTGTTAATTGGAAGATTAGATGGGCTCGCTCCTCCTAAATAAAGTTTGGAACTTCACTAAATCTGGGCATTAGTTTGTTTTTTTATATATATATATACAATGGTTGTGTTTTGGCGACCTAGGGTGTGTTCTGTGTCCCACCCACCACCTTACAGGACACACCCTAGTCCTAACTCTTAGTGCTGACTTGGGGTGAACTGCTAGCTTTGCGAAATAGCCAACCGTGGTATGGGGGCACAAAGTCGTTCAGTCCGCCCAGAGTTCTACACCAGAGCTAGGAGCCAAAACGACAAAAAGGCCAATTCATAACAGATTTCGTATTTTAAAATAATTTAACAAATTCGATTGCCCATATCATCTTAAGGTATTTAGGTTAAGCTTATTTGGCTTGCTGTCTACTGATGAGGGGCTCGATGAAGCAGTTTCAACTCGAGCTCTGCTATATCCCCATATTGACTAAAAGATTATGTAGGGAAAGGTACCTAAAATAAAGGTGGCATTTGGGAAGGTGGTGGGATGCTGGAACATCCAAGACAGATGAGAGGTAAGCAGTTGTTTATATACTCTGGCTGTTGGCTGTTGTTTGGAAGATTAGATGGGTTGCTCCTCCTAAATAAGTTTGGAACTTTACTAAATCTGGGCATTAGTTTTACTTAAAAAAAAAAAAAAATGTATATATATATATATATATATATATATATATATATATATATATATATATATATATATATATATATATATATATATATATATATATATGTATGTATAATAGTTATGTTTGGCGACCTAGGGTGTGGCCTGTATCCCACCCACCACATACAGGACACACCTGGTCTAACTCTTAAGTGCTAGAAGCAGGGAATTTGAACTGCTAGCTACGAAATAATAACCGTGGTATGGGGCACAAGTCGTTCAGTCCATACAGGTTCTACACACCAGTTGATTGGAAGATTAGATTGTTTCGCTCCTCCCTAAATAACGTTTGGAACATCACTAAATCTGGGCATTAGTTTTGCGTAAAAAAAAAAAGAAAAGATTATGGCTGTAGGGAAAGGTACCTAAGATAAAGGTGGCATTTAGGGGGATTGTGGGATGCTGAAACCATTTGAGACTGATGAGAGGTAAGAAGTTCTTTATATATTCTGGCTGTTGGCTGTTGATTGGAAGATTCACTAAATCTGGGCATTAGTTTTGCTTTAAAAAAAAAAAAATATATATATATATATAATGGTTGTGTTTTGGCGACCTAGGGTGTGGCCTGTGTCCCACCCACCACCTTACAGGACACACCCCAGTCCTAACTCTTAGTGCTGACTTGGGGTGAACTGCTAGCTTTGCCGAAATAGCCAACCGTGGTATGGGGGCACAAAGTCGTTCAGTCCCACCCAGAGTTCTACACCAGAGCTAGGAGCCAAAACGACAAAAAGGCCAATTCATAACAGATTTCGTATTTTAAAATAATTTAACAAATTCGATTGCCCATATCATCTTAAGGTATTTAGGTTAAGCTTATTTGGCTTGCTGTCTACTGATGAGGGGCTCGATGAAGCAGTTTCAAATCAAGCTCTGATATACCCCCACAGTGACTAAAAGATTATGTAGGAAAGGTACCTAAGATAAAGGTGGCATTTGGGAAGGTGGTGGGATGCTGGAACATCCGAGACTGATGAGAGGTAAGCAGTTGTTTATATACTCTGGCTGTTGGCTGTTGATTGGAAGATTAGATGGGCTCGCTCCTCCTAAATAAAGTTTGGAACTTCACTAAATCTGGGCATTAGTTTTGCTTTTTTTTTATATATATATACAATGGATGTGTTTTGGCGACCTAGGGTGTGGCCTGTGTCCCACCCACCACCTTACAGGACACACCCTAGTCCTAACTCTTAGTGCTGACTTGGGGTGAACTGCTAGCTTTGCGAAATAGCCAACCGTGGTATGGGGGCACAAAGTCGTTCAGTCCAGAGTTCTACACCAGAGCTAGGAGCCAAAGCGACAAAAGGCCAATTCACAACAGATTTCGTATTTTATAATAATTTAACAAATTCGTTTGCCCATATCATCTTAAGGTATTTAGGTTAAGCTTATTTGGCTTGCTGTCTACTGATGAGGGGCTTGATGAAGCAGTTTCAACTCGAGTTCTGATATAGACCCACAGTGACTAAAAGATTATGTAGGAAAGGTACCTAAGATAAAGGTGGCATTTAGGGGGGTTCTGGCATGCTGGAACATCTGAGACTGATGAGAGGTAAGCAGTTGATTATATACTCTGGCTTTTGGCTGTTAATTTGAAGATTAGATGGGCTCGCTCCTCCCTAAATAAAGTTTGGAACTTCAATAAATCTGGGCATTAGTTTTGCTTTTTTTTTCAAATATAATGGTTGTGTTTTGGCGACCTAGGGTGTGGCCTGTGTCCCACCCACCACCTTACAGGACACACCTAGTCCTAACTCTTAGTGCTGACTTGGGGTGAACTGCTAGCTTTGCGAAATAGCCAACCGTGGTATGGGGCACAAAGTCGTTCAGTCCACGCCCAGAGTTCTACACCAGAGCTAGGAGCCAAAAGCGACAAAAAGGCCAATTCACAACAGATTTCGTATTTTATAATAATTTAACAAATTGTTTGCCCATATCATCTTAAGGTATTTAGGTTAAGCTTATTTGGCTTGCTGTCTACTGATGAGGGGCTATGAAGCAGTTTCAACTCAAGCTCTGATATAGACCCACAGTGACTAAAAGATTATTGTAGGAAAGGTACCTAAGATAAAGGTGGCATTTAGGGGTTCTGGGATGCTGGAACATCTGAGACTGATGAGAGGTAAGCAGTTGATTATATACTCTGGCTTTTGGCTGTTAATTGGAAGATTAGATGGGCTCGCTCCTCCCTAAATAAAGTTTGGAACTTCACTAAATCTGGGCATTAGTTTTGCTAAAAAATATATATATATATATATATTATGGCTGTAGGGAAAGGTACCTAAGATAAAGGTGGCATTTAGGGAGGTTGTGGGATGCTGGAACATCTGAGACTGATGAGAGGTAAGCAGCTGATTATATACTCTGGCTTTTGGCTGTTAATTGGAAGATTAGATGGGCTCACTCCTCCCTGAATAAAGTTTGGAACTTCAATAAATCTGGGCATTAGTTTTGCTTTTAAAAATATATATATATATATATATATATATATATATATATATATATATATATATATATATATATATATATATATATATATATAAGGGTTGTGTTTTGGCGACCTAGGGTGTGGCCTGTGTCCCACCACCACCTTACAGGACACACCCTAGTCCTAACTCTTAGTGCTGACTTGGGGTGAACTGCTAGCTTTGCGAAATAGCCAACCGTGGTATGGGGGCACAAAGTCGTTCAGTCCCGCCCAGAGTTCTACACCAGAGCTAGGAGCCAAAACGACAAAAAGGCCAATTCACAACAGATTTCGTATTTTAAAATAATTTAACAAATTCGATTGCCCATATCATCTTAAGGTATTTAGGTTAAGCTTATTTGGCTTGCTGTCTACTGATGAGGGCTCGATGAAGCAGTTTCAACTCGAGCTCTGCTATATCCCCACAGTGACTAAAAGATTATATAGGGAAAGGTACCTAAGATAAAGGTGGCATTTAGGGAGGTTTTGGGATGCTGGAACATCTGAGACCGATGAGAGGTAAGCAGTTGATTATATACTCTGGCTTTTGGCTGTTAATTGGAAGATTAGATGGGCTCGCTCCTCCTAAATAAAGTTTGGAACTTCAATAAATCTGGGCATTAGTTTTGCTTTAAAAAAAATATATATATATATATATATAATGGTTGTGTTTTGGCGACCTAGGGTGTGGCCTGTGTCCCACCCACCACCTTACAGGACACACCTAGTCCTAACTCTTAGTGCTGACTTGGGGTGAACTGCTAGCTTTGCCGAAATAGCCAACCGTGGTATGGGGGCACAAAGTCGTTCAGTCCCGCCCAGAGTTCTACACCAGAGCTAGGAGCCAAAACGACAAAAAGGCCAATTCACAACAGATTTCGTATTTTAAAATAATTTAACAAATTCGATTGCCCATATCATCTTAAGGTATTTAGGTTAAGCTTATTTGGCTTGCTGTCTACTGATGAGGGCTCGATGAAGCAGTTTCAACTCGAGCTCTGATATATCCCTCAAAGTGACTAAAAGATTATTTAGGAAAGGTACCTAAGATAAAGGTGGCATTTAGGAGGTTTTGGGATGCTGGAACATCTGAGACTGATGAGAGGTAAGCAGTTGATTATATACTCTGGCTTTTGGCTGTTAATTGGAAGATTAGATGGGCTCGCTCCTCCTAAATAAAGTTTGGAACTTCACTAAATCTGGGCATTAGTTTTGCTTTTTTTCAATATATATATGGTTGTGTTTGGCGACCTAGGGTGTGGCCTGTGTCCACCCACCAGGACACACCTAGTCCTAACTCTTAGTGCTGACTTGGGGTGAACTGCTAGCTTTGCCGAAATAGCCAACCGTGGTATGGGGGCACAAAGTCGTTCAGTCCCTGAGTTCTACACCAGAGCTAGGAGCCAAAAGCGACAAAAGGCCAATTCACAACAGATTTCGTATTATAATAATTTAACAAATTCGTTTGCCCATATCATCTTAAGGTATTTAGGTTAAGCTTAATTGGCTTGCTGTCTACTGATGAGGGCTTGATGAAGCAGTTTCAACTCGAGCTCTGATATAGACCCACAGTGACTAAAAGATTATGTAGGGAAAGGTACCTAAGATAAAGGTGGCATTTAGGGGTTCTGGGATGCTGGAACATCTGAGACTGATGAGAGGTAAGCAGTTGATTATATACTCTGGCTTTTGGCTGTTAATTGGAAGATTAGATGGGCTGCTCCTCCTAAATAAAGTTTGGAACTTCACTAAATCTGGGCATTAGTTTTGCTTTTTTTATATATATATATACAATGGTTTTGTTTTGTGCACCCACCACCTTACAGGACACACCTAGTCCTAACTCTTAGTGCTGACTTGGGGTGAACTGCTAGCTTTGCGAAATAGCCAACCGTGGTATGGGGGCACAAAGTCGTTCAGTCCCGCCCAGAGTTCTACACCAGAGCTAGAGCCAAAGCGACAAAAAGGCCAATTCACAACAGATTTCGTATTTTAAAATAATTTAACAAATTCGATTGCCCATATCATCTTAAGGTATTTAGGTTAAGCTTATTTGGCTTGCTGTCTACTGATGAGGGCTCGATGAAGCAGTTTCAACTCGAGCTCTGCTATATCACAGTGACTAAAAGATTATATAGGGAAAGGTACCTAAGATAAAGGTGGCATTTAGGGAGGTTTGGGATGCTGGAACATCTGAGACTGATGAGAGGTAAGCAGTTGATTATATACTCTGGCTTTGGCTGTTAATTGGAAGATTAGATGGGCTCCCTCCTAAATAAAGTTTGGAACTTCAATAAATCTGGGCATTAGTTTTGCTTTAAAAAAAAAAAAAAAAAAAAAAATATATATATATATATATATATATATATATATATATATATATATATATATATATATATATATATATATATATATATATATATATATAATGGTTAGTGGCCTGTGTCCCACCCACCACCTTACAGGACACACCTAGTCCTAACTCTTAGTGCTGACTTGGGGTGAACTGCTAGCTTTGCGAAATAGCCAACCGTGGTATGGGGGCACAAAGTCGTTCAGTCCCGCCCAGAGTTCTACACCAGAGCTAGGAGCCAAAGCGACAAAAGGCCAATTCACAACAGATTTCGTATTTTATAATAATTTAACAAATTCGTTTGCCCATATCATCTTAAGGTATTTAGGTTAAGCTTATTTGGCTTGCTGTCTACTGATGAGGGGCTCGATGAAGCAGTTTCAACTCGAGCTCTGATATATCCCACAGTGACTAAAAGATTATGTAGGGAAAGGTACCTAAGATAAAGGTGGCATTTAGGAGGTTCTGGGATGCTGGAACATCTGAGACTGATGAGAGGTAAGCAGTTGATTATATACTCTGGCTTTTGGCTGTTAATTGGAAGATTAGATGGGCTCGCTCCTCCTAAATAAAGTTTGGAACTTCACTAAATCTGGGCATTAGTTTTGCTTTTTTTTTTTATATATATATATATACCCACCACCTTACAGGACACACCTAGTCCTAACTCTTAGTGCTGACTTGGGGTGAACTGCTAGCTTTGCGAAATAGCCAACCGTGGTATGGGGCACAAAGTCGTTCAGTCCGCCCAGAGTTCTACACCAGAGCTAGGAGCCAAAAGCGACAAAAGGCCAATTCACAACAGATTTCAGATTTTAAAATAATTTAACAAATTGATTTGCCCATATCATCTTAAGGTATTTAGGTTAAGCTTATTTGGCTTGCTGTCTACTGATGAGGGGCTCGATGAAGCAGTTTCAACTCGAGCTCTGCTATATCCCCACAGTGACTAAAAGATTATATAGGAAAGGTACCTAAGATAAAGGTGGCATTTAGGAGGTTTTGGGATGCTGGAACATCTGAGACCGATGAGAGGTAAGCAGTTGATTATATACTCTGGCTTTTGGCTGTTAATTGAAGATTAGATGGGCTCGCTCCTCCCTAAATAAAGTTTGGAACTTCAATAAATCTGGGCATTAGTTTTGCTTTAAAAAAATATATATATATATATATGTATATAATGGTTGTGTTTTGTGACCTAGGGTGTGCCTGTGTCCCACCCACCACCTTACAGGACACACCTAGTCCTAACTCTTAGTGCTGACTTGGGGTGAACTGCTAGCTTTGAAATAGCCAACCGTGGTATGGGGGCACAAAGTCGTTCAGTCCCGCCCAGAGTTCTACACCAGAGCTAGGAGCCAAAACGACAAAAAGGCCAATTCACAACAGATTTAGTATTTTAAAATAATTTAACAAATTCGATTGCCCATATCATCTTAAGGTATTTAGGTTAAGATTATTTGGCTTGCTGTCTACTGATGAGGGGGCTCGATGAAGCAGTTTCAACTCGAGCTCTGATATATACCCACAGTGACTAAAAGATTATATAGGGAAAGGTACCTAAGATAAAGGTGGCATTTAGGGAGGTTGTGGGATGCTGGAACATCTGAGACTGATGAGAGGTAAGCAGCTGATTATATACTCTGGCTTTTGGCTGTTAATTGGAAGATTAGATGGGCTCGCTCCTCCCTAAATAAAGTTTGGAACTTCAATAAATCTGGGCATTAGTTTTGCTTTTTTTTTCAAATATAATGGTTGTGTTTTGGCGACCTAGGGTGTGGCCTGTGTCCCACCCACCACCTTACAGGACACACCCTAGTCCTAACTCTTAGTGCTGACTTGGGGTGAACTGCTAGCTTTGCCGAAATAGCCAACCGTGGTATGGGGCACAAAGTCGCTTCAGTCCCGCCAGAGTTCTACACCAGAGCTAGGAGCCAAAACGACAAAAAGGCCAATTCACAACAGATTTCGTATTTTATAATAATTTAACAAATTTGTTTGCCCATATCATCTTAAGGTATTTAGGTTAAGCTTATTTGGCTTGCTGTCTACTGATGAGGGGCTTGATGAAGCAGTTTCAACTCAAGCTCTGATATAGACCCCACAGTGACTAAAAGATTATATAGGAAAGGTACCTAAGATAAAGGTGGCATTTAGGAGGTTCTGGGATGCTGGAACATCTGAGACTGATGAGAGGTAAGCAGTTGATTATATACTCTGGCTTTTGGCTGTTAATTGAAGATTAGATGGGCTCGCCCTCCTAAATAAAGTTTGGAACTTCAATAAATCTGGGCATTAGTTTTGCTTTAAAAAAAAAAAAATATATAAATATATATATATATATATATATATATATATATATATATATATATATATATATATATATATATAATGGTTGTGTTTTTGGGGACCTAGGGTGTGTTCTGTGTCCCACCCACCACCTTACAGGACACACCCTAGTCCTAACTCTTAGTGCTGACTTGGGGTGAACTGCTAGCTTTGCCGAAATAGCCAACCGTGGTATGGGGGGCACAAAGTCGCTTCAGTCCCGCCCAGAGTTCTACACCAGAGCTAGGAGCCAAAACGACAAAAAGGCCAATTCACAACAGATTTCGTATTTTAAAATAATTTAACAAATTCGTTGCCCATATCATCTTAAGGTATTTAGGTTAAGCTTATTTGGCTTGCTGTCTACTGATGAGGGGCTAGATGAAGCAGTTTCAACTCAAGCTCTGATATATCCTCACAGTGACTAAAAGATTATGTAGGAAAGGTACCTAAGATAAAGGTGGCATTTAGGGAGGTGGTGGGATGCTGGAACATCTGAGACTGATGAGAGGTAAGCAGTTGATTATATACTCTGGCTTTTGGCTGTTAATTGGAAGATTAGATGGGCTCGCTCCCTAAATAAAGTTTGGAACTTCACAAAATCTGGGCATTAGTTTTGTAAAAATATATATATATATATATATAATGGTTGTGTTTTGGCGACCTAGGTGTGGCTGTGTCCCACCCACCACCTTACAGGACACACCCTAGTCCTAACTCTTAGTGCTGACTTGGGGTGAACTGCTAGCTTTGAAATAGCCAACCGTGGTATGGGGGCACAAAGTCGCTTCAGTCCCGCCCAGAGTTCTACACCAGAGCTAGGAGCCAAAACTACAAAAGGCCAATTCACAACAGATTTCGTTTTTAAAATAATTTAACAAATTCGATTGCCCATATCATCTTAAGGTATTTAGGTTAAGCTTATTTGGCTTGTTGTCTACTGATGAGGGGCTCGATGAAGCAGTTTCAACTCGAGCTCTGCTATATCCCCACAGTGACTAAAAGATTATATAGGAAAGGTACCTAAGATAAAGGTGGCATTTAGGAGGTTTTGGGATGCTGGAACATCTGAGACCGATGAGAGGTAAGCAGTTGATTATATACTCTGGCTTTTGGCTGTTAATTGGAAGATTAGATGGGCTCGCCCTCCCTAAATAAAGTTTGGAACTTCAATAAATCTGGGTTTTTTTTAAAAAAAAATATATATATATATATATATGTATATAATGGTTGTGTTTTGGCGACCTAGGGTGTGGCCTGTGTCCCACCCACCACCTTACAGGACACACCCTAGTCCTAACTCTTAGTGCTGACTTGGGGTGAACTGCTAGCTTTGCGAAATAGCCAACCGTGGTATGGGGGCACAAAGTCGTTCAGTCCCGCCCAGAGTTCTACACCAGAGCTAGGAGCCAAAACGACAAAAAGGCCAATTCACAACAGATTTAGTATTTTAAAAAAATTTAACAAATTCGATTGCCCATATCATCTTAAGGTATTTAGGTTAAGCTTATTTGGCTTGCTGTCTACTGATTAGGGGCTCGATGAAGCAGTTTCAACTCGAGCTCTGCTATATCCCCACAGTGACTAAAAGATTATATAGGGAAAGGTACCTAAGATAAAGGTGGCATTTAGGGAGGTTTTGGGATGCTGGAACATCTGAGACTGATGAGAGGTAAGCTATTGTTTACATACTCTGGCTGTTAGCTGTTGATTGGAAGATTAGATGGGCTCGCTCCTCCCTAAATAACGTTTGGAACTTCACTAAATCTGGGCATTAGTTTTACGTAAAAAAAAAATATATATATATTATATAGGGAAAGGTACCTAAGATAAAGGTGGCATTTAGGGAGGTTGTGGGATGCTGGAACATCTGAGACTGATGAGAGGTAAGCAGCTGATTATATACTCTGGCTTTTGGCTGTTAATTGGAAGATTAGATGGGCTCACTCCTCCCTGAATAAAGTTTGGAACTTCAATAAATCTGGGCATTAGTTTTGCTTTAAAAAAATATATATATATATATATATATATATATATATATATATATATATATAATGGTTGTGTTTTGTGACCTAGGGTGTGGCCTGTGTCCCACCCACCACCTTACAGGACACACTAGTCCTAACTCTTAGTGCTGACTTGGGGTGAACTGCTAGCTTTGCCGAAATAGCCAACCGTGGTATGGGGGCACAAAGTCGTTCAGTCCCGCCCAGAGTTCTACACCAGAGCTAGGAGCCAAAACGACAAAAAGGCCAATTCACAACAGATTTCGTATTTTAAAATAATTTAACAAATTCGTTTGCCCATATCATCTTAAGGTATTTAGGTTAAGCTTATTTGGCTTGCTGTCTACTGATGAGGGGCTAGATGAAGCAGTTTCAACTCAAGCTCTGATATATCCTCAAAGTGACTAAAAGATAATTTAGGGAAAGGTACCTAAAATAAAGGTGGCATTTGGGGAGGTGGTGGGATGCTGGAACATCTGAGACTGATGAGAGGTAAGCAGTTGATTATATACTCTGGCTTTTGGCTGTTAATTGGAAGATTAGATGGGCTCGCTCCTCCTAAATAAAGTTTGGAACTTCACTAAATCTGGGTTTTAAAAAATATATATACATATATATATATAATGGTTGTGTTTTGGCGACCTAGGGTGTGGCCTGTGTCCCACCCACCACCTTACAGGACACACCTAGTCCTAACTCTTAGTGCTGACTTGGGGTGAACTGCTAGCTTTGAAATAGCCAACCGTGGTATGGGGGCACAAAGTCGTTCATCAGTCCCGCCCAGAGTTCTACACCAGAGCTAGGAGCCAAAACGACAAAAAGGCCAATTCACAACAGATTTCGTATTTTAAAATAATTTAACAAATTCGATTGCCCATATCATCTTAAGGTATTTAGGTTAAGCTTATTTGGCTTGCTGTCTACTGATGAGGGGCTCGATGAAGCAGTTTCAACTCGAGCTCTGCTATATCCCCACAGTGACTAAAAGATTATATAGGAAAGGTACCTAAGATAAAGGTGGCATTTAGGGAGGTTTTGGGATGCTGGAACATCTGAGACCGATGAGAGGTAAGCAGTTGATTATATACTCTGGCTTTTGGCTGTTAATTGGAAGATTAGATGGGCTCGCTCCTCCTAAATAAAGTTTGGAACTTCAATAAATCTGGGCATTAGTTTTAAAAAAAAAAAAAAAAATATATATATATATATATATATATATATATATATATATATATATATATATATATATATATATATATATATATATATATATATATATATATAATGGTTGTGTTTTGGGGACCTAGGGTGTGGCCTGTGTCCCACCCACCACCTTACAGGACACACCCTAGTCCTAACTCTTAGTGCTGACTTGGGGTGAACTGCTAGCTTTGCGAAATAGCCAACCGTGGTATGGGGGCACAAAGTCGCTCAGTCCCGCCCAGAGTTCTACACCAGAGCTAGGAGCCAAAACGACAAAAAGGCCAATTCACAAGATTTTTCAGATTTATAATAATTTAACAAATTTCGTTTGCCCATATCATCTTAAGGTATTTAGAAGCTTTAATTGGCTTGCTGTCTACTGATGAGGGGCTTGATGAAGCAGTTTCAACTCGAGCTCTGCTATATACCCCACAGTGACTAAAAGATTATGTAGGGAAAGGTACCTAAGATAAAGGTGGCATTTAGGGGGGTTCTGGGATGCTGGAACATCTGAGACTGATGAGAGGTAAGCAGTTGATTATATACTCTGGCTTTTGGCTGTTAATTGGAAGATTAGATGGGCTCTCCTCCTAAATAAAGTTTGGAACTTCAATAAATCTGGGCATTAGTTTTGTATATATATATATATATATATATATATATATATATATATAATGGTTGTGTTTTGGCGACCTAGGGTGTGGCCTGTGTCCCACCCACCACCTTACAGGACACACCCTAGTCCTAACTCTTAGTGCTGACTTGGGGTGAACTGCTAGCTTTGCCGAAATAGCCAACCGTGGTATGGGGGCACAAAGTCGTTCAGTCCCGCCCAGAGTTCTACACCAGAGCTAGGAGCCAAAACGACAAAAAGGCCAATTCACAACAGATTTCGTATTTTAAAATAATTTAACAAATTCGATTGCCCATATCATCTTAAGGTATTTAGGTTAAGCTTATTTGGCTTGCTGTCTACTGATGAGGGGCTCGATGAAGCAGTTTCAACTCGAGCTCTGCTATATCCCCACAGTGACTAAAAGATTATATAGGGAAAGGTACCTAAGATAAAGGTGGCATTTAGGGAGGTTTTGGGATGCTGGAACATCTGAGACCGATGAGAGGTAAGCAGTTGATTATATACTCTGGCTTTTGGCTGTTAATTGGAAGATTAGATGGGCTCGCTCCTCCCTAAATAAAGTTTGGAACTTCAATAAATCTGGGCATTAGTTTTGCTTTAAAAAAAAAAATATATATATATATATATATATATATATATATATATATATATATATATATATATATATATATATATATATATAATGGTTGTGTTTTGGCGACCTAGGGTGTGGCCTGTGTCCCACCCACCACCTTACAGGACACACCCTAGTCCTAACTCTTAGTGCTGACTTGGGGTGAACTGCTAGCTTTTAAATAGCCAACCGTGGTATGGGGGCACAAAGTCGTTCAGTCCCGCCCAGAGTTCTACACCAGAGCTAGGAGCCAAAACGACAAAAAGGCCAATTCACAACAGATTTCGTATTTTAAAATAATTTAACAAATTGATTGCCCATATCATCTTAAGGTATTTAGGTTTAAGCTTATTTGGCTTGCTGTCTACTGATGAGGGCTAGATGAAGCAGTTTCAACTCAAGCTCTGATATATCCCCACAGTGACTAAAAGATTATATAGGGAAAGGTACCTAAGATAAAGGTGGCATTTAGGAGGTTTTGGGATGCTGGAACATCTGAGACTGATGAGAGGTAAGCAGTTGATTATATACTCTGGCTTTTGGCTGTTAATTGGAAGATTAGATGGGCTCGCTCCTCCTAAATAAAGTTTGGAACTTCAATAAATCTGGGCATTATATATATATATATATATATATATATATATATATATATATATATATATATATATATATATATAATGGTTGTGTTTTGGCGACCTAGGGTGTGGCCTGTGTCCCACCCACCACCTTACAGGACACACCCTAGTCCTAACTCTTAGTGCTGACTTGGGGTGAACTGCTAGCTTTGCAAATAGCCAACCGTGGTATGGGGGCACAAAGTCGTTCAGTCCCGCCCAGAGTTCTACACCAGAGCTAGGAGCCAAAACGACAAAAAGGCCAATTCACAACAGATTTCGTATTTTAAAATAATTTAACAAATTCGTTTGCCCATATCATCTTAAGGTATTTAGGTTAAGCTTATTTGGCTTGCTGTCTACTGATGAGGGGCTCGATGAAGCAGTTTCAACTCGAGCTCTGCTATATCCCCACAGTGACTAAAAGATTATATAGGAAAGGTACCTAAGATAAAGGTGGCATTTAGGAGGTTTTGGGATGCTGGAACATCTGAGACATGAGAGGTAAGCAGTTGATTATATACTCTGGCTTTTGGCTGTTAATTGGAAGATTAGATGGGCTTGCTCCTCCCTAAATAAAGTTTGGAACTTCAATAAATCTGGGCATTAGTTTTGCTTTTTTATATATATATATATGTATATAATGGTTGTGTTTTGGCGACCTAGGGTGTGGCCTGTGTCCCACCCACCACCTTACAGGACACACCCTAGTCCTAACTCTTAGTGCTGACTTGGGGTGAACTGCTAGCTTTGCCGAAATAGCCAACCGTGGTATGGGGCACAAAGTCGTTCAGTCCCGCCCAGAGTTCTACACCAGAGCTAGGAGCCAAAACGACAAAAGGCCAATTCACAACAGATTTCGTATTTTAAAATAATTTAACAAATTCGATTGCCCATATCATCTTAAGGTATTTAGGTTAAGCTTATTTGGCTTGCTGTCTACTGATGAGGGGCTCGATGAAGCAGTTTCAACTCGAGCTCTGCTATATCCCCACAGTGACTAAAAGATTATATAGGGAAAGGTACCTAAGATAAAGGTGGCATTTAGGGAGGTTTTGGGATGCTGGAACATCTGAGACCGATGAGAGGTAAGCAGTTGATTATATACTCTGGCTTTTGGCTGTTAATTGGAAGATTAGATGGGCTCGCTCCTCCTAAATAAAGTTTGGAACTTCAATAAATCTGGGCATTAGTTTTATTTAAAAAAAAAAAAAAAAAAAATATATATATATATATATATATATATATATATATATATATATATATATATATATATATATATATATATATATATGGTTGTGTTTTGGGGACCTAGGGTGTGGCCTGTGTCCCACCCACCACCTTACAGGACACACCCTAGTCCTAACTCTTAGTGCTGACTTGGGGTGAACTGCTAGCTTTGCGAAATAGCCAACCGTGGTATGGGGGCACAAAGTCTTCAGTCCCGCCCAGAGTTCTACACCAGAGCTAGGAGCCAAAACGACAAAGGCCAATTCACAACAGATTTCGTATTTTAAAAATAATTTAACAAATTCGTTTGCCCATATCATCTTAAGGTATTTAGGTTAAGCTTATTTGGCTTGCTGTCTACTGATGAGGGGCTAGATGAAGCAGTTTCAACTCGAGCTCTGATATATCCCACAGTGACTAAAAGATTATGTAGGAAAGGTACCTAAGATAAAGGTGGCATTTGGGGAGGTGGTGGGATGCTGGAACATCTGAGACTGATGAGAGGTAAGCAGTTGATTATATACTCTGGCTTTTGGCTGTTAATTGGAAGATTAGATGGGCTCGCTCCTCCTAAATAAAGTTTGGAACTTCACTAAATCTGGGCATTAGTTTTGTATATATATATATATACAATGGTTGTGTTTGACCTAGGGTGTGTTCTGTGTCCCACCCACCACCTTACAGGACACACCCTAGTCCTAACTCTTAGTGCTGACTTGGGGTGAACTGCTAGCTTTGCAAATAGCCAACCGTGGTATGGGGGCACAAAGTCGCTCAGTCCCGCCCAGAGTTCTACACCAGAGCTAGGAGCCAAAACGACAAAAAGGCCAATTCACAACAGATTTCGTATTTTAAAATAATTTAACAAATTCGATTGCCCATATCATCTTAAGGTATTTAGGTTAAGCTTATTTGGCTTGCTGTCTACTGATGAGGGGCTAGATGAAGCAGTTTCAACTCGAGCTCTGCTATATCCCCACAGTGACTAAAAGATTATATAGGAAAGGTACCTAAGATAAAGGTGGCATTTAGGAGGTTTTGGGATGCTGGAACATCTGAGACCGATGAGAGGTAAGCAGTTGATTATATACTCTGGCTTTTGGCTGTTAATTGGAAGATTAGATGGGCTCGCTCCTCCTAAATAAAGTTTGGAACTTCAATAAATCTGGGCATTAGTTTTGCTTTAAAAAAAATATATATATATATATAATGGTTGTGTTTTGACCTAGGTGTGGCCTGTGTCCCACCCACCACCTTACAGGACACACCCTAGTCCTAACTCTTAGTGCTGACTTGGGGTGAACTGCTAGCTTTGCCGAAATAGCCAACCGTGGTATGGGGCACAAAGTCGTTCAGTCCCCCAGAGTTCTACACCAGAGCTAGGAGCCAAAACGACAAAGGCCAATTCACAACAGATTTCAGATTTTAAAAATAATTTTAACAAATTTGTTGCCCATATCATCTTAAGGTATTTAGGTTGCTTATTTGGCTTGTTGTCTATTGATGAGGGGCTCATGAAGCAGTTTCAACTGAGCTCTGCTATATCCCCACAGTGACAAAAGATTATATAGGGAAAGGTACCTAAGATAAAGGTGGCATTTAGGAGGTTTTGGGATGCTGGAACATCTGAGACTGATGAGAGGTAAGCAGTTGATTATATACTCTGGCTTTTGGCTGTTAATTGGAAGATTAGATGGGCTCGCTCCTCCCTAAATAAAGTTTGGAACTTCAATAAATCTGGGCATTAGTTTTGCGTAAAAAAATATATATATATATATATATATATATATATATATATATATATATATATATATATATATATATATATATATATATATATATATATAATGGTTGTGTTTTGGCGACCTAGGGTGTGGCCTGTGTCCCACCCACCACCTTACAGGACACACCTAGTCCTAACTCTTAGTGCTGACTTGGGGTGAACTGCTAGCTTTGCCGAAATAGCCAACCGTGGTATGGGGGCACAAAGTCGTTCAGTCCCGCCCAGAGTTCTACACCAGAGCTAGGAGCCAAAACGACAAAAAGGCCAATTCACAACAGATTTCGTATTTTAAAATAATTTAACAAATTCGATTGCCCATATCATCTTAAGGTATTTAGGTTAAGCTTATTTGGCTTGCTGTCTACTGATGAGGGGCTCGATGAAGCAGTTTCAACTCGAGCTCTGCTATATCCCCACAGTGACTAAAAGATTATATAGGGAAAGGTACCTAAGATAAAGGTGGCATTTAGGGAGGTTGTGGGATGCTGGAACATCTGAGACTGATGAGAGGTAAGCAGCTGATTATATACTCTGGCTTTTGGCTGTTAATTGGAAGATTAGATGGGCTCACTCCTCCCTGAATAAAGTTTGGAACTTCAATAAATCTGGGCATTAGTTTTGCTTTAAATATATATATATATATATATATATATATATATATATATATATATATATATATATAATGGTTGTGTTTTGGCGACCTAGGGTGTGGCCTGTGTCCCACCCACCACCTTACAGGACACACCCTAGTCCTAACTCTTAGTGCTGACTTGGGGTGAACTGCTAGCTTTGCCGAAATAGCCAACCGTGGTATGGGGGCACAAAGTCGTTCAGTCCCGCCCAGAGTTCTACACCAGAGCTAGGAGCCAAAACGACAAAAAGGCCAATTCACAACAGATTTCGTATTTTATAATAATTTAACAAATTCGTTTGCCCATATCATCTTAAGGTATTTAGGTTAAGCTTATTTGGCTTGCTGTCTACTGATGAGGGGCTTGATGAAGCAGTTTCAACTCGAGTTCTGATATAGACCCACAGTGACTAAAAGATTATGTAGGGAAAGGTACCTAAGATAAAGGTGGCATTTAGGGGGGTTCTGGCATGCTGGAACATCTGAGACTGATGAGAGGTAAGCAGTTGATTATATACTCTGGCTTTTGGCTGTTAATTGGAAGATTAGATGGGCTTGCTCCTCCCTAAATAAAGTTTGGAACTTCAATAAATCTGGGCATTAGTTTTGCTTTTTTATATATATATATATATAATGGTTTTGTTTTGGCGAGCTAGGGTGTGTTCTGTGTCCCACCCACCACCTTACAGGACACACCCTAGTCCTAACTCTTAGTGCTGACTTGGGGTGAACTGCTAGCTTTGCGAAATAGCCAACCGTGGTATGGGGGCACAAAGCTCAGTCCCGCCCAGAGTTCTACACCAGAGCTAGGAGCCAAAACGACAAAAAGGCCAATTCACAACAGATTTCGTATTTTAAAATAATTTAACAAATTCGATTGCCCATATCATCTTAAGGTATTTAGGTTAAGCTTATTTGGCTTGCTGTCTACTGATGAGGGGCTAGATGAAGCAGTTTCAACTCGAGCTCTGATATATCCCCACAGTGACTAAAAGATTAATATAGGAAAGGTACCTAAGATAAAGGTGGCATTTGGGGAGGTGGTGGGATGCTGGAACATCTGAGACTGATGAGAGGTAAGCAGTTGATTATATACTCTGGCTTTGGCTGTTGCTGTTGATTGGAAGATTAGATGGGCTGCTCCTCCTAAATAAAGTTTGGAACTTCAATAAATCTGGGCATTAGTATATATATATATATATATATATATATACAATGGTTTTGTTTTGGCGACCTAGGGTGTGGCCTGTGTCCCACCCACCACCTTACAGGACACACCCTAGTCCTAACTCTTAGTGCTGACTTGGGGTGAACTGCTAGCTTTGCCGAAATAGCCAACCGTGGTATGGGGGGCACAAAGTCGTTCAGTCCCGCCAGAGTTCTACACCAGAGCTAGGAGCCAAAACGACAAAAAGGCCAATTCACAACAGATTTCGTATTTTATAATAATTTAACAAATTTGTTTGCCCATATCATCTTAAGGTATTTAGGTTAAGCTTATTTGGCTTGCTGTCTACTGATGAGGGGCTTGATGAAGCAGTTTCAACTCAAGCTCTGATATAGACCCACAGTGACTAAAAGATTATGTAGGGAAAGGTACCTAAGATAAAGGTGGCATTTAGGGGGGTTCTGGGATGCTGGAACATCTGAGACTGATGAGAGGTAAGCAGTTGATTATATACTCTGGCTTTTGGCTGTTAATTGGAAGATTAGATGGGCTCGCTCCTCCCTAAATAAAGTTTGGAACTTCACTAAATCTGGGCATTAGTTTTGCTTTTTTTTATATATATATACAATGGTTTTGTTTTGGCGACCTAGGGTGTGTTCTGTGTCCCACCCACCACCTTACAGGACACACCCTAGTCCTAACTCTTAGTGCTGACTTGGGGTGAACTGCTAGCTTTGCGAAATAGCCAACCGTGGTATGGGGGCACAAAGTCGTTCAGTCCCGCCCAGAGTTCTACACCAGAGCTAGGAGCCAAAACGACAAAAAGGCCAATTCACAACAGATTTCGTATTTTAAAATAATTTAACAAATTCGTTTGCCCATATCATCTTAAGGTATTTAGGTTAAGCTTATTTGGCTTGCTGTCTACTGATGAGGGGCTAGATGAAGCAGTTTCAACTCATGCTCTGATATATCCTCACAGTGACTAAAAGATAATTTAGGAAAGGTACCTAAGATAAAGGTGGCATTTAGGTTGGGATGCTGGAACATCTGAGACTGATGAGAGGTAAGCAGTTGATTATATACTCTGGCTTTGGCTGTTAATTGGAAGATTAGATGGGCTTGCTCCTCCTAAATAAAGTTTGGAACTTCACTAAATCTGGGCATTAGTTTTTGCTTTAAAAAAAAAAAAATATATATATATATATATATATATATATATATATATATATATATATATATATATATATATATATAATGGTTGTGTTTTGGCGACCTAGGGTGTGGCCTGTGTCCCACCCACCACCTTACAGGACACACCCTAGTCCTAACTCTTAGTGCTGACTTGGGGTGAACTGCTAGCTTTGCGAAATAGCCAACCGTGGTATGGGGGCACAAAGTCGTTCAGTCCCGCCCAGAGTTCTACACCAGAGCTAGGAGCCAAAACGACAAAAGGCCAATTCACAACAGATTTCGTATTTTAAAATAATTTAACAAATTCGATTGCCCATATCATCTTAAGGTATTTAGGTTAAGCTTATTTGGCTTGCTGTCTACTGATGAGGGCTCGATGAAGCAGTTTCAACTCGAGCTCTGCTATATCCCCACAGTGACTAAAAGATTATATAGGAAAGGTACCTAAGATAAAGGTGGCATTTAGGAGGTTTTGGGATGCTGGAACATCTGAGACCGATGATGAGGTAAGCAGTTGATTATATACTCTGGCTTTTGGCTGTTAATTGGAAGATTAGATGGGCTCGCTCCTCCCTAAATAAAGTTTGGAACTTCAATAAATCTGGGCATTAGTTTTGCTTTAAAAAAAATATATATATATATATATATATAATGGTTGTGTTTTGGCGACCTAGGGTGTGGCCTGTGTCCCACCCACCACCTTACAGGACACACCCTAGTCCTAACTCTTAGTGCTGACTTGGGGTGAACTGCTAGCTTTGCCGAAATAGCCAACCGTGGTATGGGGGCACAAAGTCGTTCAGTCCCGCCCAGAGTTCTACACCAGAGCTAGGAGCCAAAACGACAAAAAGGCCAATTCACAACAGATTTAGTATTTTAAAAAAATTTAACAAATTCGATTGCCCATATCATCTTAAGGTATTTAGGTTAAGCTTATTTGGCTTGCTGTCTACTGATGAGGGGCTCAATGAAGCAGTTTCAACTCGAGCTCTGCTATATCCCCACAGTGACTAAAAGATTATATAGGGAAAGGTACCTAAGATAAAGGTGGCATTTAGGGAGGTTTTGGGATGCTGGAACATCTGAGACCGATGAGAGGTAAGCAGTTGATTATATACTCTGGCTTTTGGCTGTTAATTGGAAGATTAGATGGGCTCGCTCCTCCCTAAATAAAGTTTGGAACTTCAATAAATCTGGGCATTAGTTTTGCTTTAAAAAAAAATATATATATATATATATATATATATATATATATATATATATATATATAATGGTTGTGTTTTGTGACCTAGGGTGTGGCCTGTGTCCCACCCACCACCTTACAGGACACACCCTAGTCCTAACTCTTAGTGCTGACTTGGGGTGAACTGCTAGCTTTGCCGAAATAGCCAACCGTGGTATGGGGGGCACAAAGTCGTTCAGTCCGCCCAGAGTTCTACACCAGAGCTAGGAGCCAAAACGACAAAAAGGCCAATTCACAACAGATTTCGTATTTTAAAATAATTTAACAAATTCGATTGCCCATATCATCTTAAGGTATTTAGGTTAAGCTTATTTGGCTTGCTGTCTACTGATGAGGGGCTCGATGAAGCAGTTTCAACTCGATGCTCTGCTATATCCCCACAGTGACTAAAAGATTATATAGGGAAAGGTACCTAAGATAAAGGTGGCATTTAGGAGGTTTTGGGATGCTGGAACATCTGAGACTGATGAGAGGTAAGCAGTTGATTATATACTCTGGCTTTTGGCTGTTAATTGGAAGATTAGATGGGCTTCCTCCTAAATAAAGTTTGGAACTTCAATAAATCTGGGCATTAGTTTTGCTTTAAAAAAAAATATATATATATATATATATATATATATATATATATATATATATATATATATATATATATATATATATATATATATATAATGGTTGTGTTTTGGCGACCTAGGGTGTGGCCTGTTGTCCCACCCACCACCTTACAGGACACACCCTAGTCCTAACTCTTAGTGCTGACTTGGGGTGAACTGCTAGCTTTGCGAAATAGCCAACCGTGGTATGGGGGCACAAAGTCGTTCAGTCCCGCCCAGAGTTCTACACCAGAGCTAGGAGCCAAGATTGAAGATTAGATGGTTTCCTAAATAACGTTTACAAATCTGGGCATTAGTTTTAAAAATATATATATATATATATATATATATATATATATATATTATGGCTGTAGGGAAAGGTACCTAAGATAAAGGTGGCATTTAGGGAGGTTCTGGGATGCTGGAACATCTGAGACTGATGAGAGGTAAGCAGTTGATTATATACTCTGGCTTTTGGCTGTTAATTGGAAGATTAGATGGGCTCGCTCCTCCTGAATAAAGTTTGGAACTTCACTAAATCTGGGCATTAGTTTTGCTTTTTTTATATATATATATATATATATATATATATATATATATATATATATATATAATGGTTGTGTTTTGGCGACCTAGGGTGTGGCCTGTGTCCCACCCACCACCTTACAGGACACACCTAGTCCTAACTCTTAGTGCTGACTTGGGGTGAACTGCTAGCTTTGCGAAATAGCCAACCGTGGTATGGGGGCACAAAGTCGCTCAGTCCCGCCCAGAGTTCTACACCAGAGCTAGGAGCCAAAACACAAAAGGCCAATTCACAACAGATTTCGTTTTAAAATAATTTAACAAATTCGATTGCCCATATCATCTTAAGGTATTTAGGTTAAGCTTATTTGGCTTGCTGTCCCCTCAAATAAAGTTTGGAACTTCACAAATCTGGGCATTAGTTTTGCTTTAAAAAAAAAAATTATATATATATATAATGGTTGTGTTTTTGTGACCTAGGTGTGGCCTGTGTCCCACTCCACCACCTTACAGGACACACCTCTAGTCCTTAACCCTCTTAGTGCTGACTTGGGGTGAACTGCCAGTTTTGGCCGAACACAACCGTGGTATGGGGCACAAGTCGCTCAGTCCTCGCCATAGTTCTCACACCAGAGCCAGGAGCCAAAACTACAAAGGCCACCACAACAGAGATTTCGTTTTTAAATAATTTAACAAACTGCTTGCCCATATCATCTTAAGGTATTTTAGGTTATGTTTTTATTTTGGCTTGTCAGTTCACTGGATGAGGGGCTAGATGAAGCAGTTTCAACTCAAGCTCTGATATATCCCCACAGTGACTAAAAAGATTATATAGGGAAAGGTACCTAAGATAAAGGTGGCATTTAGGGAGGTTTTGGGATGCTGGAACATCTGAGACTGATGAGAGGTAAGCAGCTGATTATATACTCTGGCTTTTGGCTGTTAATTGGAAGATTAGATGGGCTCACTCCTCCCTAAATAAAGTTTGGAACTTCAATAAATCTGGGCATTAGTTTTGCTTTAAAAAAAATATATATATATATATATATATATATATATATATATAATGGTTGTGTTTTGGCGACCTAGGGTGTGGCCTGTGTCCCACCCACCACCTTACAGGACACACCCTAGTCCTAACTCTTAGTGCTGACTTGGGGTGAACTGCTAGCTTTGCCGAAATAGCCAACCGTGGTATGGGGGCACAAAGTCGTTCAGTCCCGCCCAGAGTTCTACACCAGAGCTAGGAGCCAAAACGACAAAAAGGCCAATTCACAACAGATTTCGTATTTTAAAATAATTTAACAAATTCGATTTGCCCATATCATCTTAAGGTATTTAGGTTAAGCTTATTTGGCTTGCTGTCTACTGATGAGGGCTAGAAGAAGCAGTTTCAACTCAAGCTCTGATATATCCTCACAGTGACTAAAAGATTATATAGGGAAAGGTACCTAAGATAAAGGTGGCATTTAGGGAGGTTTTGGGATGCTGGAACATCTGAGACTGATGAGAGGTAAGCAGTTGATTATATACTCTGGCTTTTGGCTGTTGATTGGAAGATTAGATGGGCTCGCTCCTCCTAAATAAAGTTTGGAACTTCAATAAATCTGGGCATTAGTTTTGTAAAAAAAAATATATATATATATATATATATATAATGGTTGTGTTTTGGCGACCTAGGGTGTGGCCTGTGTCCCACCCACCACCTTACAGGACACACCCTAGTCCTAACTCTTAGTGCTGACTTGGGGGTGAACTGCTAGCTTTGCCGAAATAGCCAACCGTGGTATGGGGGCACAAAGTCGTTCAGTCCCGCCCAGAGTTCTACACCAGAGCTAGGAGCCAAAACGACAAAAGGCCAATTCACAACAGATTTCGTATTTTAAAATAATTTAACAAATTCGTTGCCCATATCATCTTAAGGTATTTAGGTTAAGCTTATTTGGCTTGCTGTCTACTGAGGGGCTTGATGAAGCAGTTTCAACTCAAGCTCTGATATCCCCACAGTGACTAAAAGATTATATAGGGAAAGGTACCTAAGATAAAGGTGGCATTTAGGGAGGTTCTGGGATGCTGGAACATCTGAGACTGAGAGGTAAGCAGTTGATTATATACTCTGGCTTTTGGCTGTTAATTGGAAGATTAGATGGGCTCGCTCCTCCTAAATAAAGTTTGGAACTTCACTAAATCTGGGCATTAGTTTTGCTTTTTATATATATATATAATGGTTTTGTTTTGGCGACCTAGGGTGTGGCCTGTGTCCCACCCACCACCTTACAGGACACACCTAGTCCTAACTCTTAGTGCTGACTTGGGGTGAACTGCTAGCTTTGCCGAAATAGCCAACCGTGGTATGGGGGCACAAAGTCGTTCAGTCCCGCCCAGAGTTCTACACCAGAGCTAGGAGCCAAAACGACAAAAGGCCAATTCACAACAGATTTCGTATTTTAAAATAATTTAACAAATTCGATTGCCCATATCATCTTAAGGTATTTAGGTTAAGCTTATTTGGCTTGCTGTCTACTGATGAGGGCTCGATGAAGCAGTTTCAACTCGAGCTCTGCTATATCCCCACAGTGACTAAAAGATTATATAGGAAAGGTACCTAAGATAAAGGTGGCATTTAGGGAGGTTTTGGGATGCTGGAACATCTGAGACCGATGAGAGGTAAGCAGTTGATTATATACTCTGGCTTTTGGCTGTTAATTGGAAGATTAGATGGGCTCGCTCCTCCTAAATAAAGTTTGGAACTTCAATAAATCTGGGCATTAGTTTTGCTTTAAAAAAATATATATATATATATATATATATATATATATATATATATATATATATATATATATATATATATATATATATAATGGTTGTGTTTTGGCGACCTAGGGTGTGGCCTGTGTCCCACCCACCACCTTACAGGACACACCCTAGTCCTAACTCTTAGTGCTGACTTGGGGTGAACTGCTAAAATAGCCAACCGTGGTATGGGGCATAGCCAACCGTGGGTATGGGTAGAGTCTCTACTCAGTCGCGCCAGAGTTCTAAGCACTCAGAGCTATAGGAGCCAAAACACAAAAGGCTAATTCACAACAGATTTCGATTTCCAAAAATATTTAACAAAGGTTGTTTGCCCATATCATCTTAAGGTATTTAGGTTAAGTTTATGAAGCATTTGCTCGTGTCTACTGATGAGGGGCCAGATGAAGCAGTTTCAACTCTGATGCCTGATCCTACTCTCAAGTGAGGACTAAAAGATAATTTAGGGAAAGGTACCCCAAAATAAAGGTGGCATTTAGGAGGTTTTGGGGATGCTGGAACATCTGAGACTGATGAGAGGTAAGCTAGTTGATTTATATACTCTGGCTTTTGGCTGTTAATTGGAAGATTAGATGGGCTCTCCTCCTAAATAAAGTTTGGAACTTCAATAAATCTGGGCATTAGTTTTGCTTTAAAAATATATATATATATACATATATATATATAATGGTTGTGTTTTGGCGACCTAGGGTGTGGCCTGTGTCCCACCCACCACCTTACAGGACACACCCTAGTCCTAACTCTTAGTGCTGACTTGGGGTGAACTGCTAGCTTTGCGAAATAGCCAACCGTGGTATGGGGCACAAAGTCGTTCAGTCCCGCCCAGAGTTCTACACCAGAGCTAGGAGCCAAAACGACAAAAAGGCCAATTCACAACAGATTTCGTATTTTAAAATAATTTAACAAATTCGATTGCCCATATCATCTTAAGGTATTTAGGTTAAGCTTATTTGGCTTGCTGTCTACTGATGAGGGGCTTGATGAAGCAGTTTCGGTGGCATTTAGGGGTTCTGGGATGCTGGAACATCTGAGACTGATGAGAGGTAAGCAGTTGATTATATACTCTGGCTTTTGGCTGTTAATTGGAAGATTAGATTAAATAAAGTTTGGAACTTCACTAAATCTGGGCATTAGTTTTGCTTTTTATATATATATATACAATGTGACCACCTTACAGGACACACCCTAGTCCTAACTCTTAGTGCTGACTTGGGGTGAACTGCTAGCTTTGCGAAATAGCCAACCGTGGTATGGGGGCACAAAGTCGTTCAGTCTCAGAGTTCTACACCAGAGCTAGAGCCAAAGCGACAAAAGGCCAATTCACAACAGATTTCGTATTTTAAAATAATTTAACAAATTCGATTGCCCATATCATCTTAAGGTATTTAGGTTAAGCTTATTTGGCTTGCTGTCTACTGATGAGGGGCTCGATGAAGCAGTTTCAACTCGAGCTCTGCTATATCCCCACAGTGACTAAAAGATTATATAGGGAAAGGTACCTAAGATAAAGGTGGCATTTAGGGAGGTTTTGGGATGCTGGAACATCTGAGACTGATGAGAGGTAAGCAGCTGATTATATACTCTGGCTTTTGGCTGTTAATTGGAAGATTAGATGGGCTCACTCCTCCTAAATAAAGTTTGGAACTTCAATAAATCTGGGCATTAGTTTTGCTTTAAAAAAAAAAAATATATATATATATATATATATATATATATATATATATAATGGTTGTGTTTTGGCGACCTAGGGTGTGGCCTGTGTCCCACCCACCACCTTACAGGACACACCCTAGTCCTAACTCTTAGTGCTGACTTGGGGTGAACTGCTAGCTTTGCCGAAATAGCCAACCGTGGTATGGGGGCACAAAGTCGTTCAGTCCCGCCCAGAGTTCTACACCAGAGCTAGGAGCCAAAACGACAAAAAGGCCAATTCACAACAGATTTCGTATTTTAAAATAATTTAACAAATTCGTTTGCCCATATCATCTTAAGGTATTTAGGTTAAGCTTATTTGGCTTGCTGTCTACTGATGAGGGGCTAGATGAAGCAGTTTCAACTCAAGCTCTGATATATCCTCAAAGTGACTAAAAGATAATTTAGGGAAAGGTACCTAAAATAAAGGTGGCATTTGGGGAGGTGGTGGGATGCTGGAACATCTGAGACTGATGAGAGGTAAGCAGTTGTTTATATACTCTGGCTGTTGGCTGTTGATTGGAAGATTAGATGGGCTCGCTCCTCCCTAAATAACGTTTGGAACTTCACTAAATCTGGGCGTTAGTTTTGCGTAAAAAAATATATATACATATATATATAATGGTTGTGTTTTGGCGACCTAGGGTGTGGCCTGTGTCCCACCCACCACCTTACAGGACACACCCTAGTCCTAACTCTTAGTGCTGACCTGGGGTGAACTGCTAGCTTTGCCGAAATAGCCAACCGTGCTATGGGGGCACAAAGTCGTTCAGTCCCGCCCAGAGTTCTACACCAGAGCTAGGAGCCAAAACGACAAAAAGGCCAATTCACAACAGATTTCGTATTTTAAAATAATTTAACAAATTCGATTGCCCATATCATCTTAAGGTATTTAGGTTAAGCTTATTTGGCTTGCTGTCTACTGATGAGGGGCTCGATGAAGCAGTTTCAACTCAAGCTCTGCTATATCCCCACAGTGACTAAAAGATTATATAGGGAAAGGTACCTAAGATAAAGGTGGCATTTAGGGAGGTTTTGGGATGCTGGAACATCTGAGACCGATGAGAGGTAAGCAGTTGATTATATACTCTGGCTGTTGGCTGTTGATTGGAAGATTAGATGGCCTCGCTCCTCCCTAAATAACGTTTGGAACTTCAATAAATCTGGGCATTAGTTTTGCTTTAAAAAAAAAAAAATATATATATATATATAATGATTGTGTTTTGGCGACCTAGGGTGTGGCCTGTGTCCCACCCACCACCTTAAAATTAATACAAACTCACCTCACCACCACCCTAACAGTGTGAACTTGGTAGCTTTGCTGAAGCCAGGGAACATAATGAGGTTTAGCGTACAAATATAAAAGCCAACCGTGTCTTAGTCCAGTCCTGTTCCCACCAGAGCTAGGAGCCACAGAGCCAATGACACAGATATACTGTATATTTCTGTGATTGCTGATCCATGTATGCCTAAATAAGATTTCAGTGTTTGTATTTAAAATTAATTTAACACAGAATCTGATTGCCCATATCATCTTAAGTGTATTCTGATTTAGCTATTTGGCTTGTATTAACTAAGCTAGAATATGTCTTCAACTCAGTAAAGTTCTGCTATATCCCCACAGTGACTAAAAGATTATATAGGAAACAAAGATAAATGGTGGCATTTAGGGAGGTAGATGCTGGAACATCTGAGTTGTTTCTGTTTTTTCTGGCTGTTTTAGTAAATTGATTGAAGATTAGAGTGGCTGCATTAACAGGAATTAACTGTTTAAATACACTAAATAATGGGCATTAGTAGTTTGCGTTATATATATATATATATATATATATAGGAAAAGGTACCTAAGATAAAGGTGGCATTTAGGAGGTTGTGGGATGCTGGAACATCTGAGACTGATGAGAGGTAAGCAGTTGATTATATACTCTGGCTTTTGGCTGTTAATTGGAAGATTAGATGGGCTTGCTCCTCCTAAATAAAGTTTGGAACTTCAATAAATCTGGGCATTAGTTTTGCTTTTATATATATATATATATATATAATGGTTGTGTTTTGGACCTAGGGTGTGTTCTGTGTCCCACCCACCACCTTACAGGACACACCCTAGTCCTAACTCTTAGTGCTGACTTGGGGTGAACTGCTAGCTTTGCCGAAATAGCCAACGTGGTATGGGGGCACAAAGTCGTTCAGTCCCGCCCAGAGTTCTACACCAGAGCTAGGAGCCAAAACGACAAAAAGGCCAATTCACAACAGATTTCGTATTTTAAAATAATTTAACAAATCTGATTGCCCATATCATCTTAAGGTATTTAGGTTGGCTTATTTGGCTTGCTGTCTACTGATGAGGGGCTCGATGAAGCAGTTTCAACTCAAGCTCTGCTATATCCCCACAGTGACTAAAAGATTATATAGGGAAAGGTACCTAAGATAAAGGTGGCATTTAGGAGGTTTTGGGATGCTGGAACATCTGAGACTGATGAGAGGTAAGCAGTTGATTATATACTCTGGCTTTGGCTGTTGAATTGGAAGATTAGATGGCCTCGCTCCTCCTAAATAACGTTTGGAACTTCAATAAATCTGGGCATTAGTTTTGCTTTAAAAAAATATATATATATATATAATGATTGTGTTTTGGCGACCTAGGGTGTGGCCTGTGTCCCACCCACCACCTTACAGGACACACCCTAGTCCTAACTCTTAGTGCTGACTTGGGGTGAACTGCTAGCTTTGAAATAGCCAACCGTGGTATGGGGGCACAAAGTCGCTCAGTCCCGCCAGAGTTCTACACCAGAGCTAGGAGCCAAAACGACAAAAAGGCCAATTCACAACAGATTTCAGATTTTAAAATAATTTAACAAATCTCGATTGCCCATATCATCTTAAGGTATTTAGGTTAAGCTTATTTGGCTTGCTGTCTACTGATGAGGGGCTCGATGAAGCAGTTTCAACTCGAGCTCTGCTATATCCCCACAGTGACTAAAAGATTATATAGGGAAAGGTACCTAAGATAAAGGTGGCATTTAGGGAGGTTTTGGGATGCTGGAACATCTGAGACCGATGAGAGGTAAGCAGTTGTTTATATACTCTGGCTGTTGGCTGTTGATTGGAAGATTAGATGGGCTCGCTCCTCCCTAAATAACGTTTGGAACTTCACTAAATCTGGGCATTAGTTTTGCGTAAAAAAATATATATATATATTATGGCTGTAGGGAAAGGTACCTAAGATAAAGGTGGCATTTAGGGAGGTTGTGGGATGCTGGAACATCTGAGACTGATGAGAGGTAAGCAGCTGATTATATACTCTGGCTTTTGGCTGTTAATTGAAGATTAGATGGGCTCACTCCTCCCTGAATAAAGTTTGGAACTTCAATAAATCTGGGCATTAGTTTTGCTTTAAAAAAAAAAATATATATATATATATATATATATATATATATAATGGTTGTGTTTTGCGACCTAGGTGTGGCCTGTGTCCCACCCACCACCTTACAGGACACACCCTAGTCCTAACTCTTAGTGCTGACTTGGGGTGAACTGCTAGCTTTGCCGAAATAGCCAACCGTGGTATGGGGGCACAAAGTCGTTCAGTCCCGCCCAGAGTTCTACACCAGAGCTAGGAGCCAAAACGACAAAAAGGCCAATTCACAACAGATTTCGTATTTTAAAATAATTTAACAAATTCGATTGCCCATATCATCTTAAGGTATTTAGGTTAAGCTTATTTGGCTTGCTGTCTACTGATGAGGGGCTCAATGAAGCAGTTTCAACTCGAGCTCTGCTATATCCCCACAGTGACTAAAAGATTATATAGGGAAAGGTACCTAAGATAAAGGTGGCATTTAGGGAGGTTTTGGGATGCTGGAACATCTGAGACTGATGAGAGGTAAGCTATTGTTTATATACTCTGGCTGTTGGCTGTTGATTGGAAGATTAGATGGGCTCGCTCCTCCCTAAATAACGTTTGGAACTTCACTAAATCTGGGCATTAGTTTTATGTAAAAATATATATATATATATATATATATATATATTATGGCTGTAGGAAAGGTACCTAAGATAAAGGTGGCATTTAGGAGGTTGTGGGATGCTGGAACATCTGAGACTGATGAGAGGTAAGCAGTTGATTATATACTCTGGCTTTTGGCTGTTAATTGAAGATTAGATGGGCTTGCTCCTCCTGAAATAAAGTTTGGAACTTCAATAAATCTGGGCATTAGTTTTGCTTTAAAAAAATATATATATATATATATATAATGGTTGTGTTTTGGCGACCTAGGTGTGGCCTGTGTCCCACCCACCACCTTACAGGACACACCCTAGTCCTAACTCTTAGTGCTGACTTGGGGTGAACTGCTAGCTTTGCCGAAATAGCCAACCGTGGTATGGGGGCACAAAGTCGCTCAGTCCCGCCCAGAGTTCTACACCAGAGCTAGGAGCCAAAACGACAAAAAGGCCAATTCACAACAGATTTCGTATTTTAAAATAATTTAACAAATTCGATTGCCCATATCATCTTAAGGTGGAAGATTAGATGGCTCGCTTTCCTCCTAAATAAAGTTTGGAACTTCACTAAATCTGGGCATTAGTTTTATTTTTTTTTATATATATACAATGGTCGGTTTTGCGACCCAGGTGTGTTCTAGGAACCCACCCACCAATCTACAGGACACACCCTAGTCCTAACTCTTAGTGCTGACTTGGGGTGAACTGCTAGCTTTGGCTTAAATAGCCAACCGTGGTATGGGGGCACAAAGTCGCTCAGTCCCGCCCAGAGTTCTACACCAGAGCCAGGAGCCAAAACTACAAAGGCCAATTCACAACAGATTTCGCTTTTTAAAAATAATTTAACAAATTCTGTTTGCCCATATCATCTTAAGGTATTGTGTTAAGCTTATTTGGCTTGCTGTCTACTGATGAGGGGTTAGATGAAGCAGTTTCCAACTCAAGCCTGATATATCCTCAAAGTGACTAAAAGATAATTTAGGGAAAGGTACCTAAAATAAAGGTGGCATTTGGGGAGGTGGTGGGATGCTGGAACATCTGAGACTGATGAGAGGTAAGCAGTTGATTATATACTCTGGCTTTTGGCTGTTAATTGGAAGATTAGATGGGCTCACTCCTCCCTGAATAAAGTTTGGAACTTCAATAAATCTGGGCATTAGTTTTGCTTTTTATATATATTATATACAATGGTTGTGTTTTGGCTACCTAGGGTGTGGCCTGTGTCCCACCCACCACCTTACAGGACACACCCTAGTCCTAACTCTTAGTGCTGACTTGGGGTGAACTGCTAGCTTTGCCGAAATAGCCAACCGTGGTATGGGGGCACAAAGTCGTTCAGTCCCGCCCAGAGTTCTACACCAGAGCTAGGAGCCAAAACGACAAAAAGGCCAATTCACAACAGATTTCGTATTTTAAAATAATTTAACAAATTCGTTTGCCCATATCATCTTAAGGTATTTAGGTTAAGCTTATTTGGCTTGCTGTCTACTGATGAGGGGCTAGATGAAGCAGTTTCAACTCAAGCTCTGATATATCCTCAAAGTGACTAAAAGATAATTTAGGGAAAGGTACCTAAAATAAAGGTGGCATTTAGGGAGGTTTTGGGATGCTGGAACATCTGAGACTGATGAGAGGTAAGCAGTTGTTTATATACTCTGGCTGTTGGCTGTTGATTGGAAGATTAGATGGGCTCGCTCCTCACTAAATAAAGTTTGGAACTTCACTAAATCTGGGCATTAGTTTTTTTATATATACATATATATATAATGGTTGTGTTTTGGCGACCTAGGGTGTGGCCTGTGTCCCACCCACCACCTTACAGGACACACCCTAGTCCTAACTCTTAGTGCTGACTTGGGGTGAACTGCTAGCTTTGAAATAGCCAACCGTGCTATGGGGGCACAAAGTCGTTCAGTCCCGCCCAGAGTTCTACACCAGAGCTAGGAGCCAAAACGACAAAAAGGCCAATTCACAACAGATTTCGTATTTTAAAATAATTTAACAAATTCGATTGCCCATATCATCTTAAGGTATTTAGGTTAAGCTTATTTGGCTTGCTGTCTACTGATGAGGGGCTTGATGAAGCAGTTTCAACTCAAGCTCTGATATATCCCCACAGTGACTAAAAGATTATATAGGGAAAGGTACCTAAGATAAAGGTGGCATTTAGGAGGTTTGGGATGCTGGAACATCTGAGACCGATGAGAGGTAAGCAGTTGATTATATACTCTGGCTGTTGGCTGTTGATTGGAAGATTAGATGGCCTCGCTCCTCCCTAAATAACGTTTGGAACTTCAATAAATCTGGGCATTAGTTTTGCTTTAAAAAATATATATATATATATAATGATTGTGTTTTGGCGACCTAGTGTGTGGCCTGTGTCCCACCCACCACCTTACAGGACACACCCTAGTCCTAACTCTTAGTGCTGACTTGGGGTGAACTGCTAGCTTTGCCGAAATAGCCAACCGTGGTATGGGGATTTCGGGATTTTGAAAATAATTTAACAAATCTGATTGCCCAGTATCATCTTAAGGCATTTGAAAGGGGGTTTCTATTTGGCTTGGTTGTCTACTGGCTGAGGGGCCTGACACAGTTTCTAACTCAGCCTCAGCTGGCATCCCACAGTGACAGATTATATAGGAAAGGCATCAAGATAAAGGTGGTACTTAGGAGGTTTGGGATGCTGAACATCTGAGACCAAGGAGAGGTAAGCAGTTGTTTATACATTCTGGCTGCTGGCTGTTGATTGGAAGATTAGATGGGCCTGCCTCCCTAAATAACGCTTTGGAACTTCACTAAATCTGAGCATTAGTTTTATGAAAAATATATATATATATTATGGCTGTAGGGAAAGGTACCTAAGATAAAGGTGGCATTTAGGAGGTTTTGGATGCTGGAACATCTGAGACTGATGAGAGGTAAGCAGCTGATTATATACTCTGGCTTTTGGCTGTTAATTGGAAGATTAGATGGGCTCCTCCTCCTAAATAAAGTTTGGAACTTCAATAAATCTGGGCTATATATATATATATATATATATATAAATATATATATATACATTATGGCTGTGTTTAGCGACCTAGGGTGTGGCCTGTGTCCCACCCACCACCTTACAGGACACACCTTAGTACTAACTCTAAGTGCTGACTTGGGGTGAACTGCTAGCTTTGCCGAAATAGCCAACCGTGGTATGGGGGCACAAAGTCGTTCAGTCCTGCCCAGAGTTCTACACCAGAGCTAGGATTGGCTGTTGATGGATGATTGGAGATGGGCTATTGATTAACTTATGAGAGTTCTAAAAAGCCAAATCTGGGCATTAGTTTTAAAAAAAAAAAATATATATATATATATATATATATATATATATATATATATATATATATATATATATATATATATATATATATTATGAAAGGAAAGGTACCCAAGATAAAGGTGGCATTTAGGAGGTTGTGGGATGCTGGAACATCTGAGACTGATGAGAGGTAAGCAGCTGATTATATACTCTGGCTTTTGGCTGTTAATTGGAAGATTAGATGGGCTCTCCTCCCTAAATAAAGTTTGGAACTTCAATAAATCTGGGCATTAGTTTTGTTTTATATATATATATATACATTATGGTTGTGTTTTGGCGACCTAGGTGTGGCCTGTGTCCCACCCACCACCTTACAGGACACACCTAGTCCTAACTCTTAGTGCTGACTTGGGGTGAACTGCTAGCTTTGCCGAAATAGCCAACCGTGGTATGGGGGCACAAAGTCGTTCAGTCCTGCCCAGAGTTCTACACCAGAGCTAGGAGCCAAAACGACAAAGGCCAATTCACAACAGATTTGATTTTTAAAATAATTAACAAATTGTTTGCCCATATCATCTTAAGGTATTTAGGTTAAGCTTATTTGGCTTGCTGTCTACTGATGAGGGGCGATGAAGCAGTTTCAACTCAAGCTCTGATATACACCCACAGTGACTAAAAGATTAAGTAGGGAAAGGTACCTAAGATAAAGGTGGCATTTAGGGAGGTTTTGGGATGCTGGAACATCTGAGACTGATGAGAGGTAAGCAGTTGATTATATACTCTGGCTTTTAGCTGTTAATTGGAAGATTAGATAGGCTTGCTCCTCCTAAATAACGTTTGGAACTTCACTAAATCTGGGCATTAGTTTTGCTTTAAAAATATATATATATATTATGGTTGTGTTTTGGCGACCTAGGGTGTGGCCTGTGTCCCACCCACCACCTTACAGGACACACCCTAGTCCTAACTCTAGTGCTGACTTGGGGTGAACTGCTAGCTTTGCCGAAATAGCCAACCGTGGTATGGGGCCACAAAGTCATTCAGTCCCGCCCAGAGTTCTACACCAGAGCTAGGAGCCAAAACGACAAAAGGCCAATTCACAACAGATTTCGTATTTTAAAATAATTTAACAAATTTGTTTGCGAAATCATCTTAAGGTATTTAGGTTAAGCTTATTTGGCTTGCTGTCTACTGATGAGGGGCTTGATGAAGCAGTTTCAACTCAAGCTCTGATATAGACCCACAGTGACTAAAATATTATACAGGGAAAGGTACCTAAGATAAAGGTGGCATTTAGGAGGTTTTGGGATGCTGGAACATCTGAGACTGATGAGAGGTAAGCAGTTGATTATATACTCTGGCTTTTGGCTGTTAATTGGAAGATTAGATGGGCTCGCTCCTCCTAAATAACGTTTGGAACTTCAATAAATCTGGGCATTAGTTTTGTTTTTTAAATATATATACATTATGGCTTGTGATTTGGCGACCTAGGGTGTGGCCTGTGTCCCACCCACCACCTTACAGGACACACCCTAGTCCTAACTCTTAAGTGCTGACTTGGGGTGAACTGCTAGCTTTGCCGAAATAGCCAACCGTGGTATGGGGCACAAAGTCATTCAGTCCCGCCAGAGTTCTACACCTGAGCTAGGAGCCAAAACGACAAAAAGGCCAATTCACAACAGATTTCGTATTTTAAAATAATTTAACAAATTCATTTGCCCATATCATCTTAAGGTATTTAGGTTAAGCTTATTTGGCTTGCTGTCTACTGATGAGGGCTAGATGAAGCAGTTTCAACTCAAGCTCTGATATACTCCCAGTGACTAAAAGATATTATACAGGAAAGGTACCTAAGATAAAGGTGGCATTTGGGGAGGTTTTGGGATGCTGGAACATCTGAGACTGATGAGAGGTAAGCAGTTGATTATATACTCTGGCTTTTGGCTGTTAATTGGAAGATTAGATGGGCTCACTCCTCCTAAATAACGTTTGGAACTTCAATAAATCTGGGCATTAGTTTTGTTTAAAAATATATATACATATATATATAATGGCTGTGTTTTGGCGACCTAGGGTGTGGCCTGTGTCCCACCCACCACCTTACAGGACACACCCTAGTCCTAACTCTTAGTGCTGACTTGGGGTGAACTGCTAGCTTTCGAAATAGCCAACCGTGGTGGGGGCACAAAGTCGCTCAGTCCCGCCCAGAGTTCTACACCAGAGCTAGGAGCCAAAACGACAAAAAGGCCAATTCACAACAGATTTCGTATTTTATAATAATTTAACAAATTTGTTTGCCCATATCATCTTAAGGTATTTAGGTTAAGCTTATTTGGCTTGCTGTCTACTGATGAGGGGCTTGATGAAGCAGTTTCAACTCAAGCTCTGATATAGACTCCCAGTGACTAAAAGATTTTGTAGGAAAGGTACCTAAGATAAAGGTGGCATTTAGGGGGGTTCTGGGATGCTGGAACATCTGAGACTGATGAGAGGTAAGCAGTTGATTATATACTCTGGCTTTTGGCTGTTAATTGGAAGATTAGATGGGCTCGCTCCTCCCTAAATAAAGTTTGGAACTTCACTAAATCTGGGCATTAGTTTTGCTTTTTTTTTTTTAAATATATATACAATGGTTTTGTTTTGGCGACCTAGGGTGTGGCCTGTGTCCCACCCACCACCTTACAGGACACACCCTAGTCCTAACTCTTAGTGCTGACTTGGGGTGAACTGCTAGCTTTGCCGAAATAGCCAACCGTGGTATGGGGGCACAAAGTCGTTCAGTCCCGCCCAGAGTTCTACACCAGAGCTAGGAGCCAAAACGACAAAAAGGCCAATTCACAACAGATTTCGTATTTTATAATAATTTAACAAATTTGTTTGCCCATATCATCTTAAGGTATTTAGGTTAAGCTTATTTGGCTTGCTGTCTACTGATGAGGGGCTAGATGAAGCAGTTTCAACTCAAGCTCTGATATATCCTCAAAGTGACAAAAAGATAATTTAGGGAAAGGTACCTAAAATAAAGGTGGCATTTGGGGAGGTGGTGGGATGCTGGAACATCTGAGACTGATGAGAGGTAAGCAGTTGTTTATATACTCTGGCTGTTGGCTGTTGATTGGAAGATTAGATGGGCTCGCTCCTCCCTAAATAACGTTTGGAACTTCACTAAATCTGGGCATTAGTTTTGCGTAAAAAATATATATATATATATATAATGGTTGTGTTTTGGCGACCTAGGGTGTGGCCTGTGTCCCACCCACCACCTTACAGGACACACCCTAGTCCTAACTCTTAGTGCTGACTTGGGGTGAACTGCTAGCTTTGCCGAAATAGCCAACCGTGGTATGGGGGCACAAAGTCGTTCAGTCCCGCCCAGAGTTCTACACCAGAGCTAGGAGCCAAAACGACAAAAAGGCCAATTCACAACAGATTTCGTATTTTAAAATAATTTAACAAATTTGTTTGCCCATATCATCTTAAGGTATTTAGGTTAAGCTTATTTGGCTTGCTGTCTACTGATGAGGGGCTCGATGAAGCAGTTTCAACTCGAGCCTGCTATATCCCCACAGTGACTAAAAGATTATATAGGGAAAGGTACCTAAGATAAAAGTGGCATTTAGGGAGGTTTTGGGATGCTGGAACATCTGAGACTGATGAGAGGTAAGCAGTTGATTATATACTCTGGCTTTTGGCTGTTAATTGGAAGATTAGATGGGCTCGCTCCTCCCTAAATAAAGTTTGGAACTTCAATAAATCTGGGCATTAGTTTTGCTTTAAAAAAAAAAAAAAAATATATATATATATATATATATATATATATATATATATATATATGTATATATATATATATAAATATATATATATATATATATATATATATATATATATATATATATATATAATGGTTGTGTTTTGGCGACCTAGGTGTGGCCTGTGTCCCACCCACCACCTTACAGGACACACCCTAGTCCTAACTCTTAGTGCTGACTTGGGGTGAACTGCTAGCTTTGCCGAAATAGCCAACCGTGGTATGGGGGCACAAAGTCGTTCAGTCCCGCCCAGAGTTCTACACCAGAGCTAGGAGCCAAAACGACAAAAAGGCCAATTCACAACAGATTTCGTATTTTATAATAATTTAACAAATTTGTTTGCCCATATCATCTTAAGGTATTTAGGTTAAGCTTATTTGGCTTGCTGTCTACTGATGAGGGGCTTGATGAAGCAGTTTCAACTCAAGCTCTGATATAGACCCACAGTGACTAAAAGATTTTGTAGGAAAGGTACCTAAGATAAAGGTGGCATTTAGGGGGGTTCTGGGATGCTGGAACATCTGAGACTGATGAGAGGTAAGCAGTTGATTATATACTCTGGCTTTTGGCTGTTAATTGGAAGATTAGATGGGCTCGCTCCTCCCTAAATAAAGTTTGGAACTTCACTAAATCTGGGCATTAGTTTTTTTTTTAAATATATATACAATGGTTTTGTTTTGGCGACCTAGGGTGTGGCCTGTGTCCCACCCACCACCTTACAGGACACACCCTAGTCCTAACTCTAAGTGCTGACTTGGGGTGAACCGCTAGCTTTGCCGAAATAGCCAACCGTGGTATGGGGGCACAAAGTCATTCAGTCCCGCCCAGAGTTCTACACCAGAGCTAGGAGCCAAAACGACAAAAAGGCCAATTCACAACAGATTTCGTATTTTAAAATAATTTAACAAATTTGTTTGCCCATATCATCTTAATGTATTTAGGTTAAGCTTATTTGTCTTGCTGTCTACTGATGAGGGGCTCGATTAA
This sequence comes from Gobiocypris rarus, assembly GCA_023029165.1. Lineage (NCBI taxonomy): Eukaryota > Metazoa > Chordata > Actinopteri > Cypriniformes > Gobionidae > Gobiocypris > Gobiocypris rarus. The sequence continues at coordinate 11,546,218 of CM040910.1, read as the reverse complement.
GCGGTTTCAACACAAGCTCTGATATACCCCACAGTGACTAAAAGATTATGTAGGGGTACCTAAGATAAAGGTGGCATTTGGGAAGGTGGTGGGATGCTGGAACATCAGAGACTGATGAGAGGTAAGCAGTTGTTTATATACTCTGGCTGTTGGCTGTTGGTTGTTGATTGGAAGATTAGATGGGTTTGCTGCTCCCTAAATAACGTTTGGAACTTCACTACATCTGGGCATTAGTTTTGCGTAAAAAAAAAAAAATATATATATATTAAGGCTGTAGGTAAAGGTACCTAAGATAAAGGTGGCATTTAGGGAGGTTGTGGGATGCTGGAACATCTGAGACTGATGAGAGGTAAAAAGTTGATTATATACTTTGGCTGTTGATTGGAAGATTAGATCGGCTCACTCCTCCCTAAATAACGTTTGGAACTTCCCTAAATCTGGGCATTAGTTTTGCGTTTTTTCTTTCTTTAATTATGGCTGATTTTTGGCGACCTAGGGTGTGGCCTGTGTCCCACCCACCACCTTACAGGACACACCCTAGTCCTAACTCTAAGTGCTGACTTGGGGTGAACTGCTAGCTTTGCCGAAATGGCCAACCAAAGTATGGGGGGCACAAAGTCGTTCAGTCCCATTCTACACAAGAGCTAGGAGCCAAAACGATAAAAAGGCCAATTCACATATTTTAAATGTCATTTTTTAAAATAATTAAATATGGGCATTAGTTTTGCTTTGAGCTTTTTTGTTCTTTCTTTTTTTTTAAATGTTTGTCGGTTTTATGACCCAGGGTGTGGTCTGTGTCCCACCCACCACCTTACAAGACATTAATCATTTTCACACATGCACAGAGAAATATTGTTAGTTACATTTTTAACAAGCAGAATAATACAACATCACAATACACATGTTTAGCTATGTCTTTTAACTATTATAGTATATTATAGACAAAAACATGAACTTTAACTATTGGCTTTTACATTAAGTCAGCTGTCACTTTAATTTGTGTATTGCCCTGTGCGGTCGCAGACTCGACATCAACAGGTACTGGCCACCATTGCTACAACTGACTGCGCTACGCTACGGACACAAAGCTGCTCAGTCCCAGCTTTATATATTACATTGTGTACCTTTAACCATAACATATCTGACAACTAGTTATTTCTAAAATCTTACTGGTTGTTGACTTCTGCCATCTGTTGTAGACTCATGCCTGCTTGTCTTGTTCTTGTACAGATGTTCTTGTACTTTCCTCTTGCCTGGAGTCCTTGTTTTGCAAATCTGTATGGCCAAGAAATAAAAATGGTAAATAAAAAAAAAAAACATATGTGCACACAACGCAAGTTTGAGCACCTGTGAATGTGATCCAAATGCATATGCGCTGTCAAGAGAGCATCTCGAAAGGGATTAGCGAGAGCAGTCTTTACATTCTGTTCTGTGACATCACAGGTGACGGACCCTGAGCGCGCTGACTGTACACAGTCCGCCATGTTTATCACCTTGCTAGAGTATATTCGGGTACGAAATTGGTTCTTTTTAAAGCTATTAAAGTGATTCAGTCAAGAGCAGTGAGTGATTTTCTGTATTTGATTCTCATTCACAGAATATAGAGCAGCAGGTACTGCACATTAAGCTGCTGTCGCATTAATACACAGATCTAATTTAAATGTGATTTCTTTCCTTGTGGTTTATATTCACAGACACTATCGACTGTGTTCATGTTAACTTTATGTGGTTTCAATTTGTGTGTATTGACATTTTAAGGGCAATAAGATGCAAAAGAAAACTTAGTTCAGTACTTATGACACACATCTTGTGACAACAGGAGAATAACTTACTCCAGAAAGCAGTCACTGAACTCTTGGTTAATTAGCCCAAATCTTGCTTACTTGAGGTAACGTAAAGTTACACTGTCCGGGAGGCCAACCGGTTAACGGCGAATCGACGAGTCACCATGGAAACGGACTCTGACAAAACACATGCCAGTCAGCTCAGGCGGCGCGAGAATCAAGAAGCAGCAGACAAAACATATAGGTATAGCTCCATATTGTCTTAGGCAAATAAAAAAATGTCTACCAACAAGGGTACAGAGTCCTGTACTCACACATAGGGCTGGGAATCGATTCTGTCAGGACTCATGAGCTGGTTGTGCTGTTTGTGATTGTGTTTGCTAAACAAGCTGAAATAAGCCAATCAGAGCAGAGCTCATCATTAATATTCATCACCCTTCCAAATAAGGCAAAAACAGAGCATTACATTCTAGGCACATTTTCTAGAGTTGTAAATGGACCTGTAAAACTGTATCTGGACAATGTTTGCCCTTAACTAAGCCACACACACACTATGTAGATATCAGAGAACAATTTAAAATATTGTTTCAAATTATTCTAGGGCACCTTTAAAATAAATGTTTGTCATTTTTGGCGACCTAGGGTGTGGCCTGTGTCCCACCCACCACCTTACAGGACACACCCTAGTCCTAACTCTAAATGGTAACTTGGGGTGAACTGCCAGCTTTACTGAAATATAAAACTTTCCAATGTGTGTAGAGTTCGCTCCATTACTACCATAAGGGCCCGTCGCAAGGGGGGTGCGAGGCCCTGTGCAGAAGTGATGTGCAAGGCTACCCCCACCCCCCCAAACCCCAGATATTAACGGGGTATATTGTTTGCTATAGTGACGAACAATTTGTTGTTTATATAGATATTTAAGAAAAAAATCATAAATACAAACAGCAGTAACAGGTCTTCAAACTGACTTTTGTTAAGTCGAAAATATGCTGCAAACCGCGCATTGTCCAACTGGAGCTCCTGGAATAAATTATTGTAAGCACCATACTAGGGTTGGGATAAACGATTAATCTAGCGATTATTTTTTCGGTGCATCGATTCATCTAACGATTCATTTTTCCGAACCGGTTCAATTTCGATCCATTTTTATTATCGATTATCTCCCCATTAATTGCCTTATAGCAATTTGTGTATGTTGATTTACATATCTGAATGAAAAGAAAAACATAAATTCCTTAACATTGCAATATTGCTCTTAAAATTCCAAAATAAAAGACCAGAGCAAAATAATGCATTCTGATGTCTAGCATTCAATAAAAAAGGTGAGCCAGCCACCCTTTCTTAGAGCTATTGAAAGAATACAGTAACTATTGTAAACCTGGGGGCTTTAAGCTAATACAGAAAGTGCTTTTACAACAAAAAATAAATAATGAATATAAACATTGAGAATTTAACATTACTGTTGAACATACTTGTTGAAAAATAGCATCATTCACATGCAAATACTTTTCTTTCACCTTAAGAATACTGTGTGTGTGTGTGTGTGTGTGTGTGTGTGTGTGTGTGTGTGTGTGTGTGTGTGTGTGTGAGTGTGTGTGTGTGTCGGGCTCAGTCACATCAGTGCGATATGGCATTGAACATTTTAAATTTAAAACAGCTTATTATGTAGGTAGCCAATGTGCCTGATGCTTCCACTTGAACGTTTGCATCGTTTTTGTGATTAAAATACATAAAATATTGCCATAACATCTGTCTTGCTGTGTGCGGGAATTTGTTTATGTAGTCGTGGCGCCCCATGGGGTAAGAGCGCTAGTTGCTCTGTGAACGCTGATGCGCTCATCCAGTGGACATTTCCGAATGCAAGCACGCATTCCACACAAACAAATGTACATGTGTCATTAGTATGAGAAAAAAAATGGGATTTTAACTGTCGGTCTCAAACATAAATATCTTAATTCGGTAGGATTCAGTTACTGCTCTGTCTGACACAGGCCTGGGTTTTGAGTCTGACGAATCGACGCGTATATTTTGCGTCTACGTATTTTTTGAGTCGATGTCACGTGTTGTCCCAGCCCTACACCATACTGTTTTCCTCCCTGTATAATGTTGTGCACCCTAGAGGTCTTCAGGGATCCAAAAATTCGTACCCGAACCTGAAGAGACCCGTAATGTGCTACACAGAACCGACCCGGACCCGTCTATTATTTCAAAAGCTGGACCCGGACCCGTGCAGATCCGAAAAATGTAGTACCCGGAACCGACATGGACCCGATTGTCTCATATTCCACAATAAACTGCTCTTAACAATTTAATAAACAACTTAAGTTGCGAAAAATATAACTTTTTGTCTCAGACTAACGTTATAGCCGTCATCTCCTTCCTTGTAACGTTACCTGATGTGATTGTGATGCTTTACAATCCTTTCTAAGAAAAAAGTTCCTCTCTTGTTATTCCAAGCATGCTTAATTCACTCATTTCAGCTGTAAAAGTCCACTTTATGCCACGGTGACGGATGACAAATGCGAATTTACAGATTTCGACTCGAGTTAACTTGCATAATAACTTTGACTGTTTGCCCTTTTGAACTAACGATTGCTCGTTCGGTGTCATGGCCGCTGATATTAGCATTATTTATTTGATATATCTCTGTGAGCCGAGTCTGACCACCAAAACTTTAAGATTAAACAAGAAAGTTCATTGATATTATTATTAAAGTCCTTGGCTTAGTCACTGCGGAAGCTCGGGTTGCCATAGAAACATGACACGCGCTTGAGACTGCACTTGCGTTCTCCGAGTCCGATCGACTCGGGTATTACACACAATGTTAAACAGACCCGGGACCCGAAGTAATAGAATGGGACCCGACCCGGACCCTGCTGACCATTTAAAATATAGACCCGAACCCGTACGGGTCCCAGGTCGGTTCCCGGGTCCTCGGGTGCTCCGTGAAGACCTCTAGTGCACCCACAAACGTCGTTGTAAACCAACATTCTCCGCCCCCTTAAGGTCAAAAGCCAAAGCAAAGGCCAACTTTCTTTCTCAACATTTTGCATCTCTGCACCACACAGCACTCTTGTTGCAGCTGTTGTTATAGCAACAAAAGACGCCCTCAGCTGCCACTTGAACCAACACTGACAGCTTTTTTTTTTTATTTTACCAAGAGAGTGCTCTTGCAACTTCTTCTTGTCAACAAACACATCAAGTGTGAACACAGCCTAAGTCAGTAAAATAAACAGAAAATATTGAGAGGATCAGTGCTGTTTATCCGTAGTTTTCCCTCTGTGAACATGCGCTAAATGGATGTCTGCCAATTGTATTGCTTTTTGCAGTGTTCAGATTTAAAAATGTTTAAAACGTGTAGAGATAGTCGTTCAGTGGCACAGCTGCTCTCAGATGCTCTGAAAGGTGCGTAATAGTTAGGCTATATATGCTTATTTAAATTTATAGTGTTAAATAAAAATAAACCTTTGTGCGTACCGTCAGAAGAAATCCTGCAGGCATTCATGCTTTCTCCATCCATGCAATAAATGCACATCTTTGAATGAGCGTGGATTTCTAGTGTATTTACTTTAATTTCTAAGGTAATATCTATGGTTTGACCCATTTCAGAGATGGCCAAAATCTGAATTTGAATGGACTGGGAAAAAATCTCTCGCTGACGGACATGTGTGCGCATTAATCACTGTCACATGCACAGAGAAATATTGTAAGTTTCATTTTTTTCACAAGCAGAATAATACAGCATCACGATACACATGTTTAGCTATGTCTTTTAACTATTACAGTATATTATAGACAAAAACATGAACTTTAACTATTGGCTTTTACATTAAGTCAGCTGTCACTTCACTTTGTGAGAAGCTGCTCAGTCCCAGCTGTATAGGTTACATTGTGTAGCAGTTACCTTTAACCATAACATATCTGACAACTAACCTTAGTTATTTCTAAAATCTTACTGGTTGTTGACTTCTGCCATCTGTTGTAGACTCATGCCTGCTTGTCTTGTTCTTGTACAGATGTTCTTGTACTTTCCTCTTGCCTGGAGTCCTCATTGTGCAAATCTGTATGGCCAAGAAATAAAAATGATAAATAATGGTTGAAGAAAAAAAAACATATGTACACACAACGCAAGTTTTGAGCTCCTTTGAATGTGATCCAAATGCATATGTGCTGTCAAGAGAGCATCTCGAAAGGGATTAGCGAGATCAGTCTTTACATTCTGTTCTGTGACATCACAGGTGACGGACCCTGAGCGCGCTGACTGTACACAGTCCGCCATGTTTATCACCTTGCTAGAGGATATTCGGGTACGAAATTGGTTCTTTTTAAAGCTATTAAAGTGATTCAGTCAAGAGCAGTGAGTGATTTTCTGTATTTGATTCTCATTCACAGAATATAGAGCAGCAGGTACTGCACATTAAGCTTTATGTGTATTGACGTTTTAAGGGCAATAAGATGCAAAAGAAAACTTAGTTTAGTACTTATTACACACACCTTGTGACAACAGGAGAATAACTTACTCCAGAAAGCAGTCACTGAACTCTTGGTTAATTAGCCCAAATCTTGCTTACTTGAGGTAAAGTTACACTGTCCGGGAGGCCAACCGGTTAACGGCGAATCGACGAGTCACCATGGAAACGGACTCTGACAAAACACATGCCAGTCAGCTCAGGCGGCGCGAGAATCAAGAAGCAGCAGACAAAACATTTAGGCATAGCTCCATATTGTCTTAGGCAAATATAAAAATGTCTACCAACAAGGGTACAGAGTCCTGTACTCACACATGGGGCTGGGAATCGATTCCAAGGCGTCGGGAAAGTTTGGCGCATACCTGTCAACTCTCCCGTTTTTGCCGGGAGCCTTTCGTATTTCACCCATCTCCCATTTAGTTATTTCTGACCTGCAATTGCTTTTAAACCATTCAAGAGAGACAAGGCAAAAAGAACGAGCTTAAGTTACACACACACACACACGACGCAAAAAGAACTTACACACACGACGCATAGACAGACTCGCGCCAGATTCGAGTTCCATTTCGCGCTTAAACGAACAATAACACGCACAATTATGCCAAAATACCAGTTTTGTTGAGTTTCCTCATAAGATTAGTTAAATAACGTCTTAAATGAACTAAAAGAGCTGTGAGAAAATGAGACGGCTGTGAGATCAGCTTCATGTGCAACAGTGGAAGATCTTAAAGTGACAGTAACCACTTATGATGACATTAAAGTAAAGAACAAAAGTAATTACTCACTAGATATGCACTGCTCTTGACTATCCTTAATAGCTTTAATAAGGGTTAATCTATATATATATATATATATGTTTTCAATGTCTGTGTCCTACTTGTTATACAGGTAGGAAGGGCTAAATAAATGTTAATGTGTAATTTCATAAGTGTCAATGAAATGTTATTTCATAGAGACACCAGTAGCTGTATTACTGGCCTTCATTCATAAAAAGATGCCATATTTTCCAATACCAGCACCGACTAGTCACAGTAAAAGCTGTCATGTTATGTTTTATTCCCTCGGATTCACAGACAAGGTTTAAACTACTGTAAAAAAAAAAAAAAAAAGGATTGTATGGCTAAGTAAATAAAACAGGAAAAATCATGCATCATTTGCTTAGAATAATCTTGTAAAAGTGAAAACTCTAAAACCCGGTTTAAGTGGGCGGGAACACAAAGCCGAATCGCAAAGCAGATTCGGGCCAGACTCGGGCAGTATCCGTGAAAACGAGCACACAAATTTCTTTTCAGGATTTCTGAAGAGAGGCAGCCACAGTCGGTACTCGGTATTATACTACCTCAACTTCACTAAGGTAAACCACACAGTGTTCTTAAATGTATTAATTAATTTCTTAATTATGTTGTGTAAGTTACTCGTTAACCTAGAAGATTTTATTGCTCCATAGATCGGTATTGAACATAGTTAACGTTACGGTTAACTCCTGTTATCAAAAGTGCGTGCTAACGTGAAGACGGTCCAGAGGACTGTAATTATATGTAATTGATGAATTTAACTACCATCTATTAATTATTATTAACTATTATTCATTTTTACTATAAAAAATGTGCTGTGTGGCAATGTTAGTGATGATAGACTAGCCGCGTGCATGTTAGCGCAATATAGCTAAGGCCTCCGCAGACCCATCACTATAAAAGAGATTTTATTTATGTGTGTGTGTGTGTGTGTGTGTGTGTGGACTGGTAATCCCTACGGTATGGGGACAAAATGTCCCCACAAAGATGGCAATATCCAAATTTTTGTCCTTGTGGGGACATTTTTTTGGTCCCCATGAGGAAAACATCTTATAAATCACACTAAGTGATGTTTTTTGAAAAAGTAAAAATGCAGCATGTCTCCTGTGATGGGTAGGTTTAGGGGCAGGGGCAGTGTAGGGGGATAGAAAATATGGTTTGTACAGTATAAAATGCATTACGCCTATGGAATGTCCCCATAAAACATGGAAACACAACATGTGTGTGTGTGTGTGTGTGTGTGTGTGTGTGTGTGTGTGTGTGTGTGTGTGTGTGTGTGTGTGTGTGTGTGTGTGTGTGTGTGTGTGTGTGTGTGTGTGTGTGTGTGTGTGTGTGTGTGTGTTATTCCTGTGAAATATGCTGAATTTCCAGCATATTGTTACTTTCCTTCAGAAATCATTCTAATGATTTGCAGCTCAAGAAACATTTTTGATTATTATCAGTGTTGAAAACAGTTGTGCAGCTTTAGATTTCTGTGAAAATGTTGTTTTAACAGATTCTATGATAAATAGAAAGTTAAATGAATGGCGTTTATTTTCATACATTAAATGTTTTACAGCATTTATTAAGTAGAAATCTTATGTAACATTATAAATGTATTTACTGTTGCGCTGTCATGATAATCTGAAATATTGCGCAGCAAATCATCATATTAGAATGATTTAGTGCTGAAAATTCAGCATTGTCATTTCTTGCTGTTCACTCCCACTTCTTTAAATGCCATCAAATTAGGATTTATAGTATTGTCTGTAAACTATAGTAAATTCAGCCTCCAGTCTCTTGATCTCACATATTGTATTACCATAAAGCTTTGCTATGAAACTAGAGGGCTTACTTAAAAGTGGTAGTTACATGGATTTTTGGGCACCTTAGTTGAGTGCAACTCAGCCTAAGATTTTTACAGGGGACATAGTGTTTTTTGTCTCCACATTATACTACACATTTTAACAATAACAGTTGAATTACTTTGCTGATTAGCAAAGGATTTTTTGTCACAATCTTTTTTAGAAACAATGAAAAGGAGGGAACCACCTTTAACGAGCTCTGGAGTCAGGCGGAGGGCTCGCATTTCCCTTGAAAAACGACTGCATGACATTGCAGAAGACTGTCTATTAGAATCAGACCTAACTCAAGCTCACAAAGTTGACGCACATTCCATCACCAATGACACACAAAGCGGCAATGACTCAAGACACTCTCAGATAGACGACCCTTTAGATTTCGTTTGCACAGATGATATTGTAGAAGTGAGAGAAAGACTAGATGTTTCAGAGCCTGACTCTGAATCAGAATCTGAGTTTGCAGATGAGCCAGTCAGCCTTATTGAAAGTTTAGCCAGTTGGTCTGTGCAGTTTGGTGTTTCTTTAGTTGCCCTTACAGCCCTCCTTAGTTTGTTGAGATTGTACCACCCAGAACTGCCCAAGGATGCTCGAACCATCCTTAAAACAAAAACTGAATACACTATCCAACAAAAATGTGGTGGTTTGTATCATTAAAGAGGTATCCTGACAGCTATGCATAACACCCTAAACCAACTAATTGAAAATATTGCCGATGGCTTTACTTTTAGATTGCAGATAAATATTGATGGCTTGCCATTATTTAAGAGCTCAAATTTACAATTATGGCCCATTTTAGGACTTGTGTTGAGTGTCCCAATGAAAGAACCAGTTGTTATTGGGATTTTTAGTGGTACAAAAAAAACAAATGCTCCTGATTAATTTTTTAGAGACTTTACCCATGAGTTAAAGCAGCTGCAGGAAGGATTCAATTTTAGAGGAAAAAAGGTTTTCATTGAACTGGATTCTGTTGTATGTGATACCCCTGCTAGAGCATTTGTAAAAAAACACAAAAGCTCACAATGGATATCATGGATGTGATAAGTGTTGCCAGCCAGGTGTTTATGTTAACAACAGAATGACATACCCCATAAATGATTTTCTGTCACGGACAGATTCATCATTTTCAGACAGAGTTGACGAGGAGCATCATCATGATGGACCACATGGATTTTCTGGTCTAGATGTGGGCATGGTGACTAAATTCCCTTTAGATTACATGCACCTTGCATGTTTAGGTGTCACACGGAGATTGTTTGGCTCAGGGGCCCTTTGAAATTTCGTTTGTCCTCCAGTCTTGTTGATCAGATTTCTCACAGTCTATTTCAGATGCGTGCATACATACCAGTTGAATTTGCAAGGAAGCCGAGGTCTCTGAGAGAACTAGACCGTTGGAAAGCTACCGAACTTAGACAGTTTCTGTTGTATACTGGCTCTGTTGCTCTGGCGCCATATTTAAATTGTGATTTATATAATAACTTTATGTTATTGTATACTGGTATTTGCATCCTTGTCAGTCCTCAGCTGTGTTCTTTGTTCAACAATTATGCAAACACGTTACTCACAACATTTGTAAGACATTTTGGGGAGCTTTGTGGAAAAGATGCCATAGTGTATAATGTGCATTGTTTAGTCCACCTGTCAGCTGATGCCTAACTGCATGGTTCTTTAGACTCTTTCTCAGCTTTTCCATTTGAAAATTACCTCCGTACACTGAAGAAGTTTGTGAGAAAGCCAGAATTTCCTCTTGCGCAGGTAATACAGAGGTTGAAGAAATCAGGACTGTTGAGTTGCCTTTTAAAGCTTTAAGAATGCAACATTATGTTGGACCTGTTCCTGATGGCCTTCAAGCTACAGCACAGTACAGGCAGCTGTAGACTGAACAGTGGTCAATTAAAGTTTCCACGGGTGATAATATTTTTGCTATAGACAAAGACATTTGTATCATCTATAACATCGTTCAGTCTGGGGAGGGCATATATGTAGTGTTTAAAGTTTTTACACAGATGGAAAATTTCTACAACTATCCAATGAGCTCAGATTTTCTCAGAGTATTTATTGTCTCTCAACCTACAGGACCGTTCAGGGTAGCCAAAGCATCACAGATCTCTCATAAGTGTGTGCTCCTTCCTTACCAAGATAGATTTGTTGTCATGCCCCTCTTGCACAGTGCACAGATCAATTAGTTCTAGGACAGGGGTCTCCAAACTCGGTCCTGGAGGGTCCTTACTAGGGCCAAGTAAGACATAGATTAGGTGGTTCAGGTGTGTTTAATTGGGGTTGGAGCTTAACTCTGCCAGACAGTGACCCTCCAGGACCGAGTTTGGAGACCCCTGTTCTAGGATATGGGTGGGGTTGAAGGGTAAGGGTTTAGGAGCAGAGTGGTGGTAGACAAAACAATTTATGCTGACTAAAGACTGACTTACAATAACTGATGAAGAGCTGCTTTGACAATGTAAGTATCCACAATAAATAATAATCATACAATTTCTGAAAACAAAAACTAGTTTCTGCAGCCCATTTGAGACAACATTTTACATTAATAAGTAAAATATTGCTGCTGCTGCTGCTGTTGAAGTCTATGTAAGGGATAATGTACTGTGGTTAGAATATTATAGCGAATTTAAACTTTATAGGATGATGTGGGAACCAAACCCAAAGGGGAAGGGGTTAAGCTTTTCACAGGTAAGCCCACTACAGGTTTGTGGCCAGTGTCACATTAAGGCTGGCCAATATCATGTACAGTAAAACTAGGGCTGTGTGATATGGCCATAGCGTAGCATACAATGTCCATATTTACCACAATATTATTTACCTACTATTAATGGGGAAGTAAATGTAAACTCCTCAGAGTAGCTACTAATTTAGGGCCCTGTGAAAATGATTTTATTTTCCCATAAATTATACAAAACGTGTATAATATACAATTGTATATACAAATGTATGTACATTTAAAAAACTTAAATTGCTAAAAAAATATCAGACAAAATCGTGCTGTTCATTCACACAGAGACACACAGAAATCACTTATTAGCGACATGCACTGACTGGCTGTTGTTGAGATTATTTGTGCTGTGTAATAGGCTGTTGGATTAGTCCATATTGAATAAAAATGTACAGAGCTTATCATCGTTATCAATGTAAATTTTATCACAATCTCAATATGATCTTTTAGCCCAGCCTTAAGTAAAAGCAATATGTTTATCTGCACTTCACACATCATTGAATCAACAGTATATTTAGTACTGTAGGAAGCCTGATGTGAGAGAATGTTGGAGTTATTTTTCTTTTTTTCACTTTCTCGCCATTATTTTATATTATTTACTGTAACACTCGATTACATATTGTGGTGTTCCTTGTTCATGTACAATTTTTAATCGTTTGCAGGAAAATGCAGGCTATGCTTGTGATAACAGAATTTATCAAAGAAAACAAATATATTAAATAAAGGAAAATGTCAAAAGGAGTGTTTCAAATATTGTGTGTCTCATGGATCATCTTTTAAATATTTAAATTTATGCAACAATTTTATTTTTCAGATGTTTTTACTTGTTGAATTTACGGCAACAAAGACTGTCAACATTATATCTGAGTCATGGTTTGAGGATGGTGTCACTTGGTGGCCAAACTATAAAAGCGATGAATGAGTTAATTGAGCAATCCAAAAATGTGAAGAGCCAGGAGCAGACTGGAAAAAGTAAGACGTTCGAGTCCTCTCAAGAACTGGTAAGTATCTGCTTTAGAAACAACTCTGTAAACTTAACATATGTAAAGTCTATTTTTCTATGTCAATAAAATATAGGTTTGGAACAATAGTTGTTGTGATTGTGATAGTAGTGTAGTACTGTAAACCCCATTTATGACAGACTATCATACAATTCTATACACCAGTACAATAATTTCTCAAGTTGTTAGATAATACCACAAAATGGATTTGATAGTGTTCTTTGTGTAAATTGATGCATTTTTGACAGTCATCATTTCTTGCATGTGAGTAATTATTATTATGTTTTTTTTTTTGGTGTGTGAATTCTGATCAGGTGATTACTTTAAAGCAAGAGAGAAAATGAGGGCCTCACTGACCTGTAATACCTCTGAGTTACAAACAGATGGCGAGGAAGAAGTCATTAGGAAGAGAAAAATTAAGCCAAGGTTTTATATTCTGAGACTGAAACATATGCATAATTAGGAAAAAGTACATTTAGAAATATATTGTTAGGAATTGTTTTTCTGCACATTTTCGCACTAACTCAAAACGTGCGTACACCAACTCCTGAGCTGACGTAGGATTTGAGCGTAGGATTTGAGGACTCCTCCAACTCCTCAATTTCTGAGAAAGAGAAATTGAGGAGTTGGAGGAGTGGCTTAAAGATTCAAGAATGCTTTGGTTACTAACGTAACCTCGGTTCCCTGAGAAGAGGGAACGAGTATTGCGTTTGCTAACGCTACGGGGGAATTCCTTTCCTCGAGATATTGAAGCAAATTTTTATCCTAAAAATACCATATAACACGCAGTGCAGCTGCACAGCTCTCAGCAGGAAGCTGCTGCGTGCTGATTACTGTGCCGCTGCAACTGCAGCAACCTATGGGGAGACCGCTGGGCGGGACGGACCAATCGGGTCCCTCTAAATTCCCGCCACAAGGGGCAACAGAATTTGCATAGCCAAGGGTACATAACTCCCTGTCTCACCAGGTTAGTCAGGTTAATCGACTGAAGCGACTCCTGAGAAAGCGAAGCACGGCAAGCAAACGCAATACTCGTACCCTCTTCTCAGAGAACCGAGGTTACGTTAGTAACTGAAGCGTTCCCTTTCGAGAGTACTCAGACGCGTTTGCTTACGCCACGGGAACCAATGCAAAACGCCGGCTTGCTTAACGGCTCTGAAGCCCGAGACACCATACCTGCCGACCTAAGTGGGCCGTAACATAGTATCATGAAGTCCCAATATGAGCCAGACCTGAGTCGGGCCATCTAATGAAATAACACATAAGGTACAATATATATATATATATATATATATATATATATATATATATGAGTAGACCAGACGTAGTCAGGCCATGAAAAGTGAATGACCAGATAACTGAGTCATATAAGGACTGCTTATGACTTATACAAATACTTTACCCAGGCCAGAATATCGAGCCTTAATGGGTCAGATGTATTTACAGCAAGAAGCCCAGCCTGTAGGGCAGGAACCTCTAAATTATAAAACCTGATAAAAGTGGACGGTGAGGCCCAGCCTGCCGCACAGATATCATTCAGAGAAATGCCAGTAGACCAAGCCCACGAGGCCATGCCTCTAGTCGAATGGGCTTTGACGCCTATAGGGCAGCTGAGATTTTTAGACTCATAAGCCAGTGAGATAGCATCCATTATCCAACGTGACAAGGTCTGCTTTGAAACCGCACCGCAGCGGCCGCCAAAGCACACAAAGAGCTGTTCAGTGTGCCTGAAAACAGCAGAACGGTCTATGTATATTCTCAGCGCTCTGACAGGACAGAGCAAATTAGCATCCTCTTCATCTACGATGATGAAAGTGCTAAAAGTGAAATGACCTGTGCTCTGAACGGAGTTGAAAGCACTTTAGGTAATGATCCATGCCTTGGTTTGAGGACGACTTTAGAATCGTTTGGCCCAAATTCCAGACAAGAGGCGCTCATAGAGAGCGCGTGCTGATCACCCACCCGCTTAACTGATGCAATCGCCAGCAGAAAAGCGGTCTTTAGTGACAGGAGCTTTAAGCTCACCGAATGCAGAGGCTCGAATGTAGAACCTTTCATGGCATCCAGGACCGTAGACAAGTCCCATATCGGAACTGAAGGGGGGCGAGGTGGGTGAAGCCTTCTAGCCCCTTTAAGGAAGCGCACGATAAGATCGTTCTTTCCCAGTGACAGTCCGCTCACTTGAAATTGCGCTGCCTATAGCATAAACTTTGAGCGTGGAACGACCGCGCCCAACAGCTCTTGTAAAAATGAGCACCTCTGACACTTCACAGTTGTGTGGGGTCAGGATCCGTGTTTTACACCAGTCTGAAAAGACTGCCCATTTGCCTGAAGTGTTTAATACATTTTCAGAGAGATTCTCATGTACCCGTTGATGGGCCAGGCATGAAGCGCCCATAGATCGGACGGGATGCCAGATCTGCCGTTTCGCCTGCATGAGGAGGTCTCTCCTCAGCGGAATCGGCCACGGAGCAGTATCTGACATCTGACTTAGCAGTGAGAACCATGGTTGATTTCTCCAAAGCGGGGCTATTAAAACCACAGCGCAGTTGCTCTCCCTGATCCTCTCTATAACCTGAGGTAACATTGAGACTGGGGGAAAAGCATAAAGAGGAAGGTTGGGCCATTCGTGGGCCAACGCATCCTTGTGCTTGGAGAAATATGTTAGGCATTGAGCATTGTCTTGTGAGGCAAAAAGATCCACTTTTGCCTCTCCAAACCTGCCCCAAATTGTCTGAATTGTGTGTGGGTGAAGAGACCACTCTGCTGGGGACCCAAATTCAGAATGCCTGGCACATGAGTCGCCCTCAGCGAACTCAGGTTGCGCTCTGCCCATATTAGGAGTTTTTCCGCCATTGCGTGCAGATTGAAAGATCTTAAACCGCCCTGGCGATTTATATAAGCTACCACGGACCTGCTGTCCGTTCGGACTAGGACGTGGTGGTGCTTTATGTACGGAAGGAAAGCTCTTAGCGATAACGTGACCGCTTTCATCACTAGACAGTTTATGTGAAGGCTCTTTTCTGAGTCTGACCAGAGACCGGAGACTGGCCTGCCCTCGTGAAGGGCTCCCCAACCCAGGTTGGATGCATCTGTCGAGATAACCTTCCACTTCGTAACAGTGCCCAAGCTCACTCCCGTCTGATACCAGACAGGATTTTTCCAAGGAGCCAGAGCCAAAACACAGCTGTGATCTACCGTGATTCGTAATCGGCCCGAGAGCCATGCGTGAGCAGAAACGCGGCGATTCAGCCAGCGCTGTAGGGGGCGCATGTGTAACAGACCTAGTCTGAGAACTGGTGCCGCCATGAGACCCAACATCCTCTGAAAGTGTTTGAGAGGGGTGAGTGCACCGGACCTGAGGGAAACCACTCGGTTCTGAACAGAGAGCGCGCGCTGTGACGTCAGTCGCGCGTTCATCTGCAGTGAGTCCAATACTGTTCCCAGAAACAAAATGTTCTGTGTGGGAGACAATGAGCTCTTTGTCAAGTTGATTCTGAGGCCCAAGCATTTCAAATGGTTGAGAAGCCAAGATCTGTGGTTTAATAACTGTATCTCTGACTGAGTTATTATGAGCCAGTCGTCGAGATAGTTGAGAATTCTCATTCCCCGAAGCCTCAGCGGGGTTAGCGC
Source organism: Gobiocypris rarus (assembly GCA_023029165.1). NCBI lineage: Eukaryota > Metazoa > Chordata > Actinopteri > Cypriniformes > Gobionidae > Gobiocypris > Gobiocypris rarus. Next base: position 11,529,974 of record CM040910.1, on the reverse strand, counting down.
CGCTTCCATGCACTTCGTGGGAGCCAGAGATAGACCAAAGGGTAGCACTCTGTATTGGTATACTTTCCTCAAGGCGAATCTCAAGAATGGCCTGTGATGAGGGGCTATCTGTATGTGGAAATAGGCATCCTCTAGATCCACAGTGAAAAACCAATCTCCCGGGCGAACGTGCGCGAGGATTTGTTTTGTTCTCAACATTCTGAACAGGCGCTTCAAAAGGGCTTTGTTCAGATGTCTGAGGTCTAGGATGGGTCTGAGACCACCGTCCTTTTTTGGTACAAGGAAGTAGCGACTGTAAAAGCCTGACTCGCTCTGTGAGGGGTGCACGGCTTCCACCGCCCCTTTTATTAACAGTTTTGATATCTCGGTTCGAAGCACGTGACTTGTGTTGCTTCTCACCGTTGTCTGCGAGCAAACTGTAGCGAGTAACCTTGTTTTATTATGTTCAACACCCATTTTGAAATGCCGGGGATGGCCTGCCAGGCCTCGGCCTTCGAAGCCAGGGGCTGAATTAATTTGTGGGTCGAGTCGCTGAGTGACAGGGACTCGGTGGCCCGATAATGTTGCGTTAGATTGGCACTTATGAGGGAATTGTTTCCCGCCGCCTGAGTACAGGGGGCTGGGGGACATAGAATATAGGTGCTTGTGTACAGGCGAGCGCGTTTGAGCACGGGCTCGTTGTCTGTGAGGATAGTGTTTCCAGTCACCTGAGTGCAGGGAGCTGGGGAACATGGGGAAGTGATTGAGTGTAGGGGTACATGCTTTATTGCTGGCACACTGCCTACAGAGAAAAAACTCTTTTCGTGACCCATGTGGGTCGCCGTAAAACGGCGTTTGTGTACAGGCAGCGTTTGCTTGGCGGGCTCATTGACTGTGTATGTGATGTTCCCAGCCACCTGATTGAAGGAGCTAGGAACATTTTGGAAGAGAGCGAGGTGGTAAACCGGCCGAAGCGGGCTGCTGTCCTGGCTGGCTGCGCTGTGGCTGCTGGCTGGGCTGGTCAGCTGGGCTGGCTGGGCTGGTCCAGCTCTAGCTACTGCTGTCGCATTGCCTGTGAAGCCTTTTGTGCCTCAGTGAAGCGTTCCATGAATCCAACCACGGAGGGACCGAATAGTCCTGAAGGCGACATGGGCACGTCCAGGAAAGCAGTCTTGTCCGAGTCTTTCATCTCGGTTAGGTTAAGCCACAAATGGCGCTCCAATACCGTCGAGTTGGCCATACATCTGCCGATCGCCTGGGCGTTGGCCTTGGTGGCACGCAGGGCCAAGTCAGTGGCACCATGCAGATCCCTCAGAGCCTCGTTATCCGGGACAGACTCATCCAAGGAACGGAGGAGTTTGGCCTGGAAGACTTGAAGCACCGCCATAGAGTGAAGCGCTGAAGCCGCCTGGCCGGTGGAGGCGTATGCTCGACCGGCGAGGTTGGAAGTAGTGCGGCAGGCTTTGGAAGGGTGCACAGCCTTAGACTGCCATCCTCTGGCGGAGGGCGGGCAAAGGTGAGCGGCGACGGCTTCCTCGAGGGGAGGAAGGGCTTGGTATCCTCTTTTCTGAGCGCCATCGACCACCGAGAGCGCTGAAGAAAAGGAGGATTTGGCGCGAGAAGAAAATGGCGCCTTCCACGACTTGGTTAGTTCCTCGTGGACATCCGGGAAGAAGTGAGCGGGTTTTTGAGCAGTTGGTTGGCGACGGTTCTCGAAAAACCACTCGTCAAGTCTGCTTCTCGTGGGCTCCTCGGGTTGAGACCAGTCAATGCCGAGGTCGTCCACGGCCTTGGTGAGCAGGCGTATAAGCTCAGCGTCCACTGAGGTTTTGCCGCCTGCTGGCAGTCCGCGTCGAAAGTGGCGTGCTCCGAGACGGTATCCGACCACCCGCTTTCGGATGCAGCAAGAGAAAGACTGTCATCCTCCTCCTCCGTCCGCCGGCGAAACAACAGCCGCCAAACGAGGGGAGCTGTGCTGTTCCTCGACGAACATGACAGGTGATGGCGAGGCAAGCGGGGAAATGACCGGCGTGTGCTCGCCAGAGCGCTCCGGGGGCCTCTGGTCGCGACGTTTCTTTTTCCGTGGCTCGAGAGGCTGAGAGCAAGGGACGGGATTCGGGTCGAAACTGGCGAGCCGAGCCCGAAGGGTCTGCAGCGCTAGTTCGTCGCACTCCGGGCAACGCACTGGTTGAGTGCAGCCTGCGCGTGGTCTCGTCCGAGACATGATGCGCAGATGATGTGTCGATCCTCGTCCGCAATAAAGCCTCTGCACGAGGCGCAAGAACGAGACATAATAATGGTAAAAAGGATATATGCCGGATGGCGCAGCTGGAAGGCAGATTGAAGGCGGAGAATCCAACGTCCTCAGGCTGCAGAGTTCCGCTGGGTGCGTGTCGTCGGCAGGCTTCGATCCAGAGCTCAGCGAGGTGAGTCGCTGAAGAAGAATTAATCTGACTAACCTGGCGAGACAGGGAGTTATGTACCCTTGGCTATGCAAATTCTGTTGCCCCTCTCGCCATAGGTTGCTGCAGTTGCAGCGGCACAGCCAATCAGCACGCAGCAGCTTCCTGCTGAGAGCTGTGCAGCTGCACTGCGTGTTATATGGTATTTTTAGGATAAAAATTTGCTTCAATATCTCGAGGAAAGGAATTTCCCCGTAGCGTTAGCAAACGCAATACGAGAGTACTCTCGAAAGGGAACTAATGCATTAACTAATGATAACTAATACAACCTTATTGTAAAGTGTTACAGAAGAAATTAACACTTAATGTCCTCAGATATGATTTGATTGAATCATTGTAGTGTAATTTAGTTTTCAGCTGAGAATCATTGTTATAAAGGGTTTTTTATTGTTTTATATTCAAAAAAAGGTGAATCTGAAACAGAGGAAGCAGACCAGGCAGCAGAACAGGAGTCAGACCTTATTTGTGTGGTAAGCCATCAATGATGTTTCAGGTTAATATTAAAGCTGCATTCCAGAAAAAAAATTACACTGATATCCCTAACTTCAGTATCTTTTATTATTTGGTTCATATACCACTGTAGTATTTTCAGTTTTAGGTTTGTTAAATTTATATACCTCTTTATAACCACTTGGCCCTGAGGAGTCCTGTCCAATTTGTGGAAAGCAGTTTCCTGCAGAGATTGTTGCCTACCATGCAAGTTCATGTGGGGAAAGGTATCGCAAGCATGATGTAAAACAACAAACATAAAAGTGTCAGTAATTTAAATTGGTTCATTTGAGTTTTCTTATTGAAAAGGTGAAAAAAGCTTATTGTAACATCCAGATTTAAAACAACTCTTATTGCTTATATTGGCAGAATAATTAAAATAGTAAAAAAAAAAAATGTGTAAGATATAAAAATAATTATTTGACATATTTCTTGCTATTTGTTTAGTTTGTTTAGTGAAAAGCAAGGAAATCTAGATAAAATCTATGAATTAATGAACATTTTGAAAAAAGTTACTAAAGTAAGCTTAATCTTTAATTTGGAGTAAAGTCATGCTTACACAATTAACTTTCTTGTAAATCATTTAATATTTACTAATTATAGGTATACATTACTGGGCTTTTAGCAATCATAATGCTCTCAAATAGTAATTTCAAATGCTTCAAGGGTAACTGATAGGTTAGCTTCATACAGACTGCAATCAGTTGTGCCACATGCACAATGCCATGTTTGTAGAAGTCTTTTGTGTAATGATCTGAGTGTGAGTTTAATTTTGTTTGTTATAGTGTCCATGTGTGTTTATGTATTTATGTTAAGTTTTGCAGAGATTATTTCCACATCTACACTGCCTGACTCTGAAAGAGTTCAAATGGTCTCTGAAAGCAGCGCTGGTGCCTCTTTTTTCTCTGTCGGGTCAACACTTTGCACAAGACCTAGCACATCAGCTACTCTTCCACCAGAGGATATGCCATTAGGGTCCAGACCAGAAAACACCAACACGATCTCATGACAATGCATATAGTACGAGTTTGCAGTCTCGTAGAATGTATACGCCAAAATGAGTTTTGGCGTGCATATGGTACGCCGTTTTTGGTGTGCATATGATACTCACTTTATGGCGTGTATATGACACGCTTTTGGGTAGGGTGAGGGTGGGGGTGTGAGGGGTTCGTACATATAATACGCCATAAAGTGCGTATCATGTGCACGCCAAAACTCATTTTGGTGTATACATTCTACGAGATTGCACACTCTTACTATTTATACGCATTTTCGTGAGATCGGGCTCGAAAACACTGATGATTTGGGTTAGCGTTCATTTATTCATTTGTTCTTAATAAGTTAACTCAATACAGTTGGACATTATTGTGAAAGCAAAATTCCAAATATCCAATGTAGACATTGCAAAATGTCTGACTCAGCCTGGTCCAGATTTCTTATATATTCATACTAGTTAGACCACTGTAGCCATGCGGACTGTGTTGTTGAAGGGTTAGTTCACCCAAGAAAAATGTATTCTGTCATTAATTCCTCTCCCTCATGACATTACAAACCAGTAAGACATTTGTTCATCTTCAGAACACAAATGGAGATATTTCTGATGAAATCCGAGATGTTTCTGAACCAGCCGTAGGCAGCAACATCATTGCAACTTTTACAGCCCAGAAAGGCAGTAAAGACATGGTTAATATACTCCATGTGACTACAGTGGCTCAACCTTAATATAATGAAGTGACGAGTATATGTGTGCAAAAAAAAACTAACAAAAATAACAACTTTATTCAACAATCTCTTCTCCTAAGCTGTTCACGTAAAAAAAAAAACTGCGAACGGCTGGTTCAGAAACCTCTCAAACTTCATCAAAAATCTTAATTTGTGCTTCGAAGATGAAAAAAAGGGGGTGGGAGGGGGTGAACTAACCCTTTAAGTGTATGAACCTTTGTGGTCAACAGTACATTATCTCATGGAGGCTTTATTGACTCAGTTGAGTTGCAGACCATGTTGATTCAGACAGCTTGGTTTTGTGGCTTTAAACAACTTTTCTGTTTTAATTTCCAGCTTGGAAATGCATTGTCAGTCCAGAACTGGCAGCAGACCAGTACAGAAAACAGTGGCTGCAAAAAAAAAGAAGATGAGCCAACCCTGAAAATTAAACTAGACATCGGAGAAGATGTAGAAGAGCAAGCGGGAACAATCCTCAACTTCTACAAGGCTCCCTACATTGACTGGGCAAGACCGTTCCAAGCTAAATTACAGGGTACTGTAACTTAACAGACTGTAAGCTGTACATATGATGTACACCTTATTGGTTTAATTAGATGTAAAAGAACATTGATTGCCTACTCACTGCTTTCTTGTGTTTTTCCCTTTCTTAAGATTATATTCTAAAATATTTTTTGAGTATATACTGCATAAATATAAATATTTTCATATAATGGGGGAGAATATTGTAGAATTGTAAATTTTTGTACAGAATAGTAGTGCTCTCCTTTCACTTTGTGTTTGTAATTTACTGTCTTTTCAGGAGATTTGGCTATTGGGGATGGTGTGAATCGACACTTTTTAAATATGGTAATGCACAAGTTGCAACATGGTTTTACTGTTGATTTTGGTAAGTTTACTGGACAAATCTGGCATAAAAATAAAATAATAATTTAGCTAAATTAAGTTCTTAAAGGTTGTTTTTAGGGTGTATTGACACTTGTAGCCAATCTATGGTTTGATTATTTCCCTGTAGGAAATGCATGCGGCACTTTACTCTTTGAGGGCCAACCTGACCATCTAATCCCTTCCACCTCCCAAGTTTTGGCGCAGAATGAAATGTTTATCATGGCAGGGAGAATGATTGGCCATTCTTTTCTGCATGGGGGATCTTGTCTGACAGGTCTTAGCCCTGCAGTTCTACATGTACTGTAAGGTGGAACACCACAGACAGCCACCACACTTGAAGATGTGGCAGATCTAAACATCAAGGAGACCATCAGACCAGTATGTTCCAAGAAGCGCAATGCAATCCAAATCTGTAATCCAGTATTTGATTTTTTTTTTTTTAGATGTGAAAGTGCATATTGTCAGCTTTAATTTTAGGGTACATCCATACCAGGTTAACTGTGTAGGAATTGCATGCCATTTTATACTAAGTACATGTGTTTCATCTTAACAAAATTAATGAGACAATTCAATAGAATCTTAAATGATACCATGAGATTTATGACTGGGTTCCTATGCAGTTTGGAAAAGTAGGGAATTTGAGTAATTTATGGAAAGTAAAGAATTTGAATAATTTCCTGGTCTGGGCAAGTACATCATGATGATAACAAATTGTTTTCAGACTATTTCCCCAATTTAGATTTCTAAAATAAAAAAAAGTTAACTTTGGCTAAAAAATTAATTTGTCATACAAGCAGACTGTTTTTTTTTAGCAAGTTTATTGATCATTTAACCTCATTAAGGTGCACATTTTCATTACGTAAAACTTTTGACCTTAACTCAGACTATATATACTTTGCTTTTTGGTGATCGTGCAACATCAAACCACATTTTCAGTATTGAACTGACGTGTCAGAGGTGAATATATATACTGTGTATATATATATATATATAGGTTCAGGGGGGTTTGGAAATTTTAGTCTGGAAAAGTCTTTTTTGTTGGAATCCTGGACATGGTTACAACTGCAACAAATTCCAAATTTAAGTACCACATACAGAATCAAACATAGACTTTTTCCATATAAACTAATATTAAACACAACTAGCAAAATGTCAGGAATCAGATGATTGATCACTTAATCTGGGACACAGTAAAGTGAGTCATGTTTTAAAAGGTTCATAATTCTAACACAGTTCACCAGATATGAACGTGACTTTAAATGAAAACTTGACCAGTCTCTTCTACTGAGAACATCAAATATGTTGCATTCCACAAGCCAAAACAAATTTATCATTGTAAAAATAATTTGGACTGCTCTGTATTAAGTGATATATACAACTGATATGTCATTGTGATGGGTCTCATGTTGATTTGAAAGCTTTTTGAAGATGAAGCATCGCTGAACCAATGCTGTGGGCTTGCTAAGGATCAGAGGGCAGCTGTAAACAAGTTGGCACTGAAATGGGATCTCCCTGTATTAACAGAAGCCAACAGGACATGGCTTCTTCACAATCTGCTTCAACATGCAGTAAGTCCAAAGTTCCAGCATTAAAAAACAATTAAGGATTGGGTCATTTGGGTGTGTAAATTATTTGTCCCATCTAACTGGACATTTTCATATTTTAGACATGCTTTGTTCTTTTTCCTGGTTAACTTTCCAAACCTAGTGGTAATTGGGTTTTTTCTCGTAGCTTAAAGGAAATTGCTTAATGGTGCCTCTAACCCTTTACCAACATCTCCAGTGCAGTAATTTATGAGTTAATTTATGGAACACTCTCTCGAAGCTCCATACTTAAGACAGCAACAACAGACTGTAACTACTTTCACAGCATGTGACAGATTAAATCATTTTAGACAGTGCAGAATACTTTGAAACAAAATAACATATTCATGTATAGTAAAAGGGGAAAAAAATCTATTTTATGGAACAATACTATTTTATCCTTCTGATATTTTTAAGGTTCTTGGACGAAACGCACGCCAGCTGAAGCAGTTCAAGCAGGGATTGAGGGAATCATTGATTTAGCCACTTTTGGAATCTCGACCTGACACAGTGTCATTAGTTTTTCCACGTCAGTCAATGGCTGAATGCAGTGCGGAGGTATTCCACGTTTTGTCCAACAGTAATTTTAATTGAAAAAGTGCCACCTGACAGTTTTTATAACTGTGGTATGTATCTTAGTATCAAGGAATATTTTTTGTTGTTCTTGGAGCTGTTAGAAATACAAGTAAATACAAGGTACACAACACATACTAAGCCACAATAGAATGAAACCTGCAAGTGATGATAGAATGTGTATAGTCGTCATAATCATCTTGTGTTCTTAGGTTATTCTAGACCACATCAAATGGCCTGATGAAGGAGGGTTGGAGGATGATGATGATGAGAGTGGGTACTCAATTGACATCAAATGCCGAATTATGGGGTACTTGCATCAGTTTATGAAAACAGGTAAATTGCATACTGATATTCTTTTTCCTATGTAATGTCCCATCTAGTGGTTTCCACTTTTGGTGTTAAACAATTACCCCCACACATACAATTTCCTTTAATATTAGGATTTTGTAAAGGTACCGCATGGAGGAACTTACTTAAATTATCATGTTCATTAAAAAAATATATATATCTTAATTTTGAATATTTCTTATTGCCGGTGGTTTATAAACACCTATTGAGAAGGCGCGTTGCCTGTTTGTGTACAACGTATGAAGAGATAAAATAATCATAAGATCTGTCCCTCTGCCATGCTGAGCACTTGTTTTGTCCTACTTGTGAAGTCACATCAACAAAGTGTGTTTACTCAATTATATTATATATCATAGGAAAAACACGTACACTTTAGACTTTTAAAATTAACATGCTTGCAAATAAGCCAAATATTTTTTTTTTACTGCACCATGTAGTGTTAGAGACTGTTCTTGTGCTTTGGCTCTTTTTATTTTCAGTATCCCAAGAACAGCAGAAACAGCTCGTCAAGTTTTGGGTTGGATGGGAGATACCCATGGCTAACATGAAAGTGGAGGTGGTTAGAGCGGAATATCCCACTTCATCCACATGCTACCGCATGCTTCGCTTGCCAGGTTACTACAAGAGTTACAGCGAATTTAGTGTGCATTTAGAGAACTGCATTGCCACAAATGACAGTGGGTTTGGATTATTGTAAAAAGTGGTATGTTCTGAATTAACAAGTTACCTCATTTCATTATGTTATCCATTAAATTTCAGCTTTATAATTGAAGAATCTAAACATCGTTAAGCATTGATCAGGTTTTTCAATGTTCTGAGAAGTTGAAATGTTGGCTTTTATTGAAATGGTTTACAGTTGTGTACAGTTGTACAAATGTTATTACAGTGAACTTGATTTAAAAAAACAACAACATTGAAGTTGTGTGTATTTGATTTTGATAGAGAATTAAAGATCATACAGATGATCCTACACATAGCCAATGCTGTGCATATACTCCAGCGCAGCTGAATATTTATCTACTCCCATGCATGTTGAGGGTCCCATCGGGTCCACAGCAGCACTAAGTCCAGCTAGGTCATCAGGTCTAACAGGGCAGTCATCTCACAGCCGTCACCATGGTAACCCGGGACAATACCACAATCGCGGGATGCGGAACAAGGACTGTATCGTGACAAGAACATCGCAGGATCGGATGATCTGGGTATGTATTATTTCTTGTGTCTATATATAACATATAAGTTACTAATTTGACTTTGTTGTCGATTGATTAGATGATCGATTTTCAACTATGGCAGGATGTTTAAGCTGCATTTAAAATTAACTTAGCAGCTAACGTTACTTGTATTTGCTAGCACTAGCTATAGGGATGCAAACACCGCACTTTTTGGCGCCCCCTGCTTTTTTCACGTCAGTTTGGGTGACAAAGTCATCTGAAGCCATTCCATAGCTTAACCCTTAAATGCATGACTGTTTCGCCAAACATTCTTACATATTGGGGTCGTTAGCGACCCAGATCTATATTTAACATCGATAGACCTCTACCTGTCGCGATAATATATAAAACTCCTGATGTTAGAGTAACAGCTACAGGACAATAAAATAAAACGTATTTTGTTACCTTTTGGAGCTTGGAAGGGTTCCGTTTGATCAGATGTTTAATACCATCATCATCTGCCTCATATTTGCGATCTCACGCATATTCTCCAACTCATTTTCAACCTCTTCAAAATCAATATTTTGCTCACTGACAGCTTCTTGACCACATCCATCATCAGAGACAGTGATACTAATATTTGATTGTGTTCAGTACTTGCTCTCTGCAGTAAATCACTAGGCCATTTCAAGTTTTGCAGATTATAATTATTATTGTTTAGTTTTCTGTCAGAGGTAACTATGAGTGAAACGTCACTTCATCATTGTGTATCAGACATAAAGGTGATATTGCACCCTATTTCGTCATTATAGATTAATTTATCATTGTGCAAAAAAAATATACGAACAATCCTACACACCTCGGATCGTTAGCGACCCTATACATTTTGACAAAAAACTAGTGAAAAAACAGGCATTCAATTATAATTCTATTTTTTTTTCTTGGTATATTGTTTAAAATGGATTGATTGAGGAATACTAAGAAGGTTGATGTCTAACTTTAAAAAATGAATGAGGACCAGGGTAATGAATGACGTCTCGGGTCGCTAACGAGCCGAGGTATGCATTTAAGGGTTAATGTGAGGGACATAAGTCTATTTGGTGTTTTAGTTTAATCGCGCAGCACTTCTGTGCCTGTCTGTTCACATGAGGAGCCCAGTGACTCTGTGGATCCAGTATGTTTAATGGCAGAGCAGATATGGAAAGTATTAACTTTCTAAGCTATAGCAAGTGTTATTCCATTCTGCGCTCGCGCACCTCTGCTCTAGTTTTCAACCTTTCTGAAGAGCGGATAGACATACAGTACATAGTCAAACATGTAAAAATGAATATATTTTCTGATATGGATTCTTACATTCTAATGAAAATTTTCCATTATTCTTGATTTCCAGCATACACAGACTCATGGCCAAGCTAGCACTGAACAGCCCTGAATTAAAGTCTATCGAACAGGGGGTCAAGAGTTGTTTGGTCTCAGTATATTTTCCTGCTTTTTTTGTCCTTAGCCAATCACATGCCTGATACCTCATCATTGTACTTTTCAGAGTTGTGCTGTAGACCCATGTGCCACAGTTGATAAGGAGTGAGATTTCTCTCAGTTGAAAGGGGGTGATTGTCCCAGCCATCTCTGAATTCATCAAGCTGTGCTTGCAAGCAGGGAATAAAAACATAATGGCAGCAGAATAGATGAAAACTGCTGGACAGGTCAAGTAGACCATCCTCTTCCAGCTGATGTAGCACATTGTAGAAATGGCATGTGACCGCTGTGAACACATCTCGCCAGAGACGTTCAATTCTGTTAAAAGCACATACATTTAGAATATTCCTGTTCAGAAACAAGGTATTCTTACTGAATAATAATTATAGCATGCAAATAAAAAAGGACTTACAACAAATCAAAAACTATAGCTATTGCAACATAATAGTAGCTTGGATGTCAGCCGAATTTAGCCTCGCACACAATTGGAGGTTGGGAAGGTCGGTCTGGACCTGATCTGTTGTGGAGCAACTATGCTGGAACCAGAGTTGTTCGCACCAATCAAATTGTCAGGGTGGGCTTTATACGATGATGAACAGATGATTAACAGTAACGTCATCATCATGTCACCAAAGTGCGCTTGGTTTGAACTCGTTTGCTAAACAGAGAACTTTTGAATATGCATTCACCTTTACTATTTAGTACTTTGTGTATCCTTAAATTATTTTTTCAACACCGGCAAAGATTGTTTACACTCATCTTCTTCTACTTCTTCCAGTGTGCGTGCAGTTGAGTTCTGTTGACATATATGTGTCGCTCCGTTGCTCTGATTGGTTGTGGGTCTATCCAATTGAGGTCTTTCCTGGTTGGGTTGAAACCCACACCCGATAATCACAGCCCAATGGAGCGGTATCAGACTCATATTCTGACTAGAATTGAGTATGGCCATGTCAGGCTAATATAATAGTCCCTTTTATCAATAAGGGCAAAGTAAATACTGTACTCATGTTAGGTAATTAGGATTCTAATTATGACCTTGGTTTACATACTAGCAAGGTTTAACAAAACAATAAATGTTGTGGACCATCCAGATAACATGTAGTATTAAAAAATAAAGTGTATGTAAACATTTTACCTGTTTTATTTATATATATATAAATATATTTATATATATATATATATATATTATATATATATATATATATATTTATATATATATATATATATATATATTTAATGTGGTGGGCATAGATTAATCTAGACTAATCTCATCCAAAATAAAAGTTTGTGTTTTTATAATATATGTGTGTGTTTTGTGTATTATTATGTATATATAAATACACACACATGCATGTATATATTTAAGACATATTTGCATGTACATACTGTATATATATTTATATAATTTATCTCATATATAAATATTTTATATATAAATATAAAATGTTCTTAAATATATACATGCATACATACACAGTACACACACATATATAATGTAAACACAAACTTTTATTTTGGATGAGATTAATGTATATATATATATATTCATGGTTACCTCTGATTATGCACACTTTTCCCTGCAATGAAGCTGTTTCTCCCGGATCCCCGGATGGAGAACACAAGGCGGGCCACATCAACATTTTCCAAACCATGGTCCCCTCGAACCCTTGAGAAGTAAATGTGCCAGAATTTAAGACTGCAACTTTCAGCTATTATAAGAGGCCATTTAAACAAAGGACATCAGTGTGGTATAGTTAAGACTAAAATATATAAATTTAACTACAAGATGGACCTTTGTGGTAAGCCTCATCTGAGAAGGGGTTCAGCGAAAAATCGGCAGCTGGCAGCAGGAAGTTGCTGCCAATGTCAGCCGACAGTACCTGCCACTAAAACCGGACGTGGGCTGCCGTTTACAACCGGAAGTAGGCATTACCTGCCACTTTTAGCCAGGGGAAGAAAGGCAAATAATAACGAGTGATCGTATGAATAATAGCCGAATCATAATTGTGATTTAGATTTTAAATGATTAAATTAAATCTTACTATAGTAGATAGACTAGTCTACTTTTTATATACAAAACATATGTATATTGTTCATTATTGCGTATTGTATATAGCTGTATCATACAAACATTTCAAGTTCAGTTTTACACTGTAACTTAGTGAGTAAAAAAAAAAAGATATATATATATATATATTGGTGATGGCAGATGTAGGTGATGGCAGAATCGATAATGGTGTTAAAAGTGCAGTGCATAATACATTAGATTCTAGTTTGGTTGAATTTGTGGTGATGAAGTGTAAAGTGCAGCGCATGGCATAGGACAGAGTGGGCTGTGTAAGGCGCATCAGTTCTGGGTGTTCAGCAGCCTGATAGCCTGAGAGAAGAAGCTGTCCCTCAGTCGGCTCATGTGGGGCTGGATGCTGCAGAGAGAGCAGTCCGTGGCTCGGATGGCCACTGATGATCCTCCGGGCTTTCATATACACCGCCTGGAGGGAGGGAAGCTCACCTCCTACAACATGGCTTGTAGATCACCAGCAAGTACCAAGTGCTCTCGATGCTCTCTGCAGTGCAGGTGTAGAATGATCTGTGGATGTTGGGGAACTTGGGGCTGATTCCAAACTCCATCTGGCACCTGAGGTATAAAAGAGGTGCTGACATGCCTTCTTCAGCTCTGCATCTGTCTGAGCAGACCATGTGAGATCTTTAGTGATGTGAACAAAAAGGAACTTAAAGCACAGGTGTCCAGTCGATGGTGACAGGGTGTGTTCTCTGTCCTTTCCCTGAAATCTACCACCAGCTGCTTGGTGTTGTTGATGTTGAGTGAGAGGTGGTTCTCCTGACACCAGTGTGTTTCTTGATGCATCTCTCTCCACTGTCCTCTTCCAGTGTAGCCGAGAGAATTCATAAGAAAACTGTTACATACACAAGATTTACATTGCCTTATTAACAGTATACATGCATGCACATCCATGTAAATACTATTCTTGTTGTATTTTGCCATCAAATACCTATTAAACAGTTATCACCTAAGCAGTGTTTAAAGGTTTCATGGCAGTGTCTACAGGTCTCCAATTCTTTTTGGCATGATACAGACGTTATACTTCATTTTGTTACACGTGTATAATGAAATTTGAAGTCCATAAAAGTGAAACATCATAAGAGAGAAATATATTTGCCATTTTAACTATTTTTTATCAAATAAGTAAAAGAAAATAAATACACACTGTCAAATACAACCAGTGGAAGTGTGCTTTCAAACAGAATGAGTCTGTTCCCACCAGAGTTTCAAATGCACACATACAAGACGAGTTTACAAAATCAGGATCACCCACCTCAATGACCACATGAAGCATTTCTCTGGCAACAATGTGGCATACAAAACTAACAAAAATGACTGACATTGTCATTAAACACTATTTTCTAAACATCTTGACTTAGAGTAACTTCCCTTAATACAGAATGCACATCCTATGGGTGCAGTTGGTATTTGAGAAATACATTTATTCTGTATTTTAATCAGAATGCTGTAGGGTAACACTTGAAATGAGCTTCTGCCTGTCACACTGAATGTGCTGTTACCTCGTCTGTTGTTTCGCCTTCATCGTTCTGCAACAACTGCAGGGTTCTAGAAAATATTCATTAGTGATTAGGCTATTAATATACAAAAATTAAAGTCAAAATTGCTTGAATTAATAGTCTATTCCTTCCCTTCTTTATTTCTGACACCAGCAGATCCACTGAAGGAGTTATGCTGAGGCACAGTATACTTTCAAAATGACAGTTAAAATGTCCCAAAATACTTTTGACAAATACATAACATTTTTATTATGCTTACCTGAGTAAAGTCAAGCTCATACTCAAGTGCAATATACAGTATAGTAGCCTACTGTTTTCCCCCCACATTTTTATAACAATTATGAATATAAATCAAACTGACAGATTTGACAACACCTAAAAAGGCCTATCCCAGTGTTTTACAACTGATTAAACTATGTCCATTGTTAATGTCGTGTTAGAGAACCCTGGTCACTTACTACTTACTATGAACATAATTATTCCACAGCCTCGAGTAGCAGTCTCGATGCTTCTGTTTTGATTAAAGTTAATGTTTGACCTACTATACTGGGGCAAATGATGCTAATACAGTAAAATACAGTAACGTTACACAAGAAGTGACTCTTTAAACAATTAACTACAGTAGGTAGTGATACTGTCGTTCGCTGATATTAAACCTACATTAACTCCGTTTACGCGCTGCTGTCACCAAGTAATCTGATTGGTGGCTGTCACTCTTTGGATGCTAGTGATTGGAGATCGAAAAGCGGCAGGAGCCGCCTACTTTGGCAGGTTGTCTGGCTGCCAGCAACTGTCTTCCGGCTGCCATTGGCAGGTACTTCCTGCTGCCAGCTGCCGATTTTTATTCTGAACCCCTGCTGATCTCTCAACAGCTTCACTGAAGAAGGTAAGGGTAGTGGAGGCCTTGTTGTTATTGGCAACACCAAGATACATTATCTACACTACAGGAATAATACAGAACAACTCATACACAAAATCAAACCTTTTAATTTAAGTTTGATTAAGTTACATATACTCTTTAACCCTTAAGTGGCACTGCCATTACATATTTAAAATAGTAATATCTTAGAAAAACCGGTAACACTTTACAATAAGGTTGTATTAGTCAGAGGTGGAAAGTAACGAATTACATTTACTCGCATTACTGTAATTGAGTAGTTTTTCTGTATACTTCTACTTTTTTAAGTAGTTTTAAAAAGGTGTAATTTTATTTTTACTTAAGTACATTTTGATTGAAGTATTGTACTTCGCTACATTTTAAACCACATCCGTTACTAAGTAAAAATAAATCATTAATGCAAAGGAGGAAAAACGCGATCCGAAACGACCATATTGAATAGAGGCGCGGACGCGAAGAGAACAAGCGCGCAAATATCAGATGGAGACGAACAAGACTGACGTCAGTGACGCAGACCCAGCTGAAAGCAAAACGCCGTCGTGACCCCCTGGCCAGTATGGAAATACTTTGGATATTGAAAAAAAATAACGTGGTGTTGTCTTGGCGGATATCAAATGTGCACAAAATGTGGACGCAAATGAAGAAACACATAGAACATGTTCGGGCACACACCCCTCTGTGCAGATAAAGGTATGTTTATAACTTAAGGCCGAATTATTTCTGTGACGCAGAGGGAATCCCGGTATCCAGTCATGAACATTACCTTTACATTATAACGTAGGATTCACGTCATATACACAAACTGATGGATGAACGAATAACTTGAAAGAATACATCAAATCGCGACATGGTCAGTAAATATTAAAGCACAAAACATTGCTATATGAATATATGATCTGCTTGTTCTGTCTCTGTGAATGAGCTGCTCCGTCTACTACATACAGGACTCTATTATTCTTAAACATTTTAATGAATTAATTATAAAATTAAGTTGTTAGTCTAACTCATAATCATTTATTGAATTTAGTTTATTAGACATGTTTTATTGAATTTTTAATAAACAAAACAAACAAATGGTTTTAAGTTTGTTATGATAAAGCATTTGTTCAACCAAAAAAAAAAATCATCTTCATTCATTTAACATCATTTTAACTAACCATAATTTAATAATAGGTAAAGTTTATTTATTAAATAATTGTTTAATACCGTGATGTTTTCTGAGATAGTTGTCATATCGTGAAAATCTCATTCTATCACAACCCTACAGGAGTCCCCACCCCACTGTTAAAAAAGTAACTAAGTAACTTTTACTCTGAGTACATTTTAAATGAGCTACTTTTTACTTTTACTTGAGTAAATTTTTAGACCAGTAATTTTACTTGTACTTAAGTAAAATTTCAGTAGTAACAGTAGTAACAGTACTTTTACTTGAGTAGAATATTTTGTTACTCTTTCCACCTCTGGTATTAGTTAACATCAGTTAACGCATTAGTTAACAAAAACTAACCATGAACAACACCTCTGTTCAGCATTAGTTAATCTTTGTTAACGCTAAAATACAGCTGTTGATGTTAGTTCACAGTGCATTAACTAAAGTCAACAAGATTTTTTTAACGCATTAGTAAATGTTGACATTCACATTAACAAAGATAAATAAATGCTTTATAAGTGCAATTCATCATTAGTTAATGTTAACTAATGCATTAACTAATACAACCTTATTGTAAAGTGTTACCGAAAAACCTATATTTAGTATATAGTATAAAAAATTGAATGAAAATGTTTTAAATGTAAAGAAAATAATATAGGGAAAATTATGGAAATATATGGTTCAGATTGCACAAACCATATATGGCAATGGAGGCGCCCTTATATGGATGTCATCTAGTGAAAAACTTTGGTACTGCAAACAAAATCTCACTGAAAGCTAATTTTTTGAGATGTCAATTTAAAACTTGTTCAGATATTTGGCTTTGATTTTCTTGCAGTTTTAGAGTCAAATATGTTTTGTAAAATATATATTTTATATAAAATATAAATAATAATATTTTTTACATTGTATATTTTCTTACATTTTTTGTTTATTTTTCACTTTCATAATGTATTCCACTTCTACAATTATCTGCCAAATATCTTCTTAAAAACACGAACAACCTATGTGTATATTCCAAAGAATGCTTGAATTTCAACCAGTTAAGTTTAAATACTTTCTTTGTATGTCTATGTGAAAAAGGGGGTGCAAATTAAGGGGTTAATTAATTGTCATGCTGTTAAGATATACTGCTAAAAAAGTCCTGCAACAAATAATTATCAGTACCTTCCTGGAGAATCCATCAATTCCTCCGAATATTAACATATTGTACCTTAATAGAGAAATTGAAAAAAAAGTGTATAACATCCATTACCTTACTTTTTTTATTGAACTAGCCCTATTATAGATTTGTTTGAAAAACACAAGCAACCTTATAAGTTTGTGGTTCGTGTCGATATGCATCAGTGACCTGGGGCCTGGGACAGAGTATGTCCTGCGTACCACACACCGCAACTCTGACATTCTTGATACAATCCCTGCAGTGTCAAATCTGGATTGATGCATGAACCCTCTGCCACTGAACTCGATGTCCCCGAGCCTGCAGCAGTCCCAACATCATTCAATACCCGGCATGTGGGTTGCTGGAGTGAATGTCTGATACCAGGACGGCAAGTTCATCATCTCTTAAATCACTATACAGACCCCTCACAGATAATCCCCAATCACTCATACGTCCCTGCAGCGTCCACCTAGAAACCCCTACAAAATTGGCAATGTATTTCACAGATAGGCCCATACTAAGAAGCTCAGCCACATATTCCTTGGATATTACAACTCTGGGGCAGCCACTATTTCCCCTCTCCAGGGAAACATTTATACGTGTTTCCTTGTCATTTTGCTCAGAGACTAGGTGATGTAACTCTGTAAGGGCATGATACACTGCTTGAGGGATCTGAAGCTGGCTTGACACTGCACTGAGTACAACAAACTCCTGTGAACATACAAACTCCAAATAATCTAGATCCAGAGGTGCACGATCAAGGCAACTTGATAGTCTGGTGTAGAGCCTGTCCAGTAAATGATTGAGTAGCATGTCCTAGAGAGAACAAAAATATATTATAAAAACAGAACAAACAAATCCTTCTAGCATCTCAACAATGTTGGCTCCCTAATGATACATTTATGCAATAAACAATTATCACAACAAACATGACTGTACTTTAATAATTTATATATTTAGCATAAATCAAACCTGAAATAAAAAAAAACTTTAATTTTATATGTTATAGTCATGCCACAGAGAAACAATGATAAATATGACCAAACATTATTGCACTCAGTCTAGCTTAGTTTTGCGAGGATGCGCCTGTTTCTAAGTGGTTAAGCATCTGTTGCAGGTCATCTGATTTGGGACACTGCAGGGCACATGGAAGTGAATTGAACAATTCTTAAACTACATAAAGAGTGATTTTATATTTTTAATATATATTTGCAGTAAATTTTGATTTAAAACCATTTAAATTAAATAGGCTTTATAAAATGTTAATGAACCTGCTCTCTGCAGCTTCCAATTAGGCCTACTGGGCAAATTAAATCCCTATACTTTGCTATGGTATTCTGTAACAGTCACCCACCATGGGCAATCAAAAAGATATGGTTTGGCCAAATTAAACAGAGGCAGAGTGACTACAAGAAGTTTAAAGTATCAATTAATATTTATTTAAACATCAAAAATAGGAATAACCCAACCCCCAAAATACTGGAAATAAACTGGAAAAATAAGCTTTCAAATAAATCCAAATTTAGAATACCAAACAGAATACAAAAAATAATCGTTTCCAAAATTAAGTTCCTCAAAGAATACAAAAAAACATAGCAAATACCTGCAGCCCTCAAGCCACACTCTCCACTGCAGCCCCAGCACAGACTAACTCCATTTAAACCAATACACACATTTATACTGGCGGCCAGCACCATTACCCCATGGGAAGGGACAAATTCACATACAAAACTTTACACATTTTCCCATAAATATAGATTCTAAGGGAAACAGGTTGACATAGCATGGAAAACCAATACATCTTCTATTATGTCATCACACATCTCATTTCACATACATTGAACAGGAATACTAACAGAAACAACTCGGCCACGTTGTCCCCGAAACCCCCACGCTCAATGATTAAATGGTACAGTCCCCACATAAGCGGAACCGAAGATTCCCGCCACTGTTTCCCCGCCGGAACTCTAAAATCATGGGACAAACAACACTGCACAACAATCACAGGTATTTCATTCGCGCCTTTCAATAGGCAATCATAATAAACACTTATATCAATAAACAGCCTCTGTGTGTGTGCGTGTGTGTGTGCACGTGAGAGAGAGAGTTCATTTCTGCATATCCAGTCCAGATTAGCGATGCGGTCCTTCCGTGTACCGTCACAAATTCCTATAAATGTTATCATCCACCAAACCAAAAGAAAGAAAAACATTGAACACATAGTATGATATGATACTGACCTGCGAAGACCCACCCTGTTCTGTCTTTTTTCTAGAAGGTAAAGCAGAAGACGATATAAGCAACACGATCTCATGACAATGCAAATAAATAGTACGAGTGTGCAATCTCGTAGAATGTATACGCCAAAATTAGTTTTGGCGTGCATATGATACGCACTTTATGGCGTATTATACGTACAAACCCCCCACACCCCCACCCTCACCCTACCCAAAAGCGTGTCATATACACGGCATAAAGTGCGTATCATATGCACGCGAAAAACTGCGTAGCATATGCACGCCAAAACTAATTTTGGCGTATACATTCTACGAGATTGCACACTCGTACTATTGATACGCATTTTCGTGAGATCGGGCTCGATATAAGGGATACATCGTTTAAAATTAGAATATATTTAATTATAAGATTGAATAGTAACAAACTTAACAGTACAGATAGGCTAATGTTAGTGTTAATGTTAGTGAAACAAAAAAGGCTAACCCAACTAAGAAACAATGATTATCAACTTAGCTGACCAGCGCACATATTAAAACTACTTAAACAAATGTATAACAGTAAGTGATTGGAGGGGGGAGATAAGAAAAAACCGCCAGCTCGGGAAGATGGTCATGGTTTTTTTTTCCCCCTTTCTCGGTCACGCGCCACCGGTTTAAAAGAGCTCTTCTGATTGGCCGAGATTCTCCGCTCTTTGAACAGGGCCTTTCGCTGCCTCACAGATGCACAAATCACTTTTGCTCCACATTTCGCGTAGTATTTGGTGAAAAAATGAGAGCGCGCGGAACTTGTTATTTGAAGGTGAAAAAACTGTGTCTGAGACTCGTAGCAGCAGATTCAAGCACTTGCAGAAATTGGACTTGTGATTGTGTTAGAAAAATATTCAAGAAAAGTAATGCATTTGTGACCAAATATTTTACAAGTGTGCACCTCTCATTGCATGGATGCACGTATTAATTCGCGGGTGTGCAAAATTTGTCCGTGACTTCACATTTTTGATACGGGTGTGTGAATGCGTTTTGCACCAAATTCACTGCAGCAATAGGAGCAAAAATGAGTGCGTATGAGTTCCTTGATGTGTGATTCGTAGACCAGGATATGTGCACCTGCAGTGAAGAATGTGTGAAGGTATAAATGGTGTGTTGTCTTTGTACACAAGTTTACAACTCCTAAAATATTTTTCTCTGTGACTTCAAATGTATTGATACACATGTGTGGATATTCTCTACAGCTACAAATTCCACTCTCACACGTGTTCAGTTGTTTTGCACCAAAAATACCTTCATAGTTCGTGCCCGGACTTCTTTGCCACATCGCTTTGAATACTAGACCAAGACAGAAACCTCTTTCAAATGGAAACGTGTTAACAATGGGAATTTACATTTAATCACTGTCCCACAGACCTCTATTGACAAAAGACCAAATGGCTCTAAAAGCCACACCCACCAAAATAGGCAAAATATCTCTCAACTGTAAAAAAAATTATTATCTTCTTGTTTACTTCTGTGGTGATGAGACATTTCAAACAATATCAGACACATGTAATATTGTGTAGTGAGGATTGATATTGAATCAAATAGATTTTGGGTGTATTTCAGGTGATCTGAGAGGAAGCAGGAGTTTGAGGGAAGTTTAAGGTGAAAGGAAAGTGTTGTAGATTAAAGCCATTCTCAAATGATGCACTCAGTATGACGTTGTCTGGGATGGGGGTGCTAAGACATACTAATAACTGTATGAGTTAGTTCAGATGCAAACAGTGTCCTTTTGTCCTTTCAGTGAGTAATTGTCCTCCACCAGACATTTTAGTATTAGGCAAGTTTTCCCAGTCTTTCAAGTATCAGAATGGTTTGATCAGATTCTATTGCATTTCTCTTTTTGTTGCTAAGCACTGAGGTGCTTGTCAATCCTTCCTCGGTTCTTGGATGTTTTTTATCAGTTGGAGAAAACAGCATCTTTTAAGCCACCAATTGAGTCTGGTAAGTCAGCTCGTTGGTCCCCCTAAGGAACTCTTCTGCCTCTGCCAGGGTTAAAGGCATACCTGGTATAAAGTCAGGGTGTTCCACTTCTCAACACTGTCTGTAGCGTGCTCATGGATGGTATTTCCTAGTGGTCAAAACCAGGTGTCAGTCAGAACAGCAATATGGTTCTATGAAGATACCACACGTGATCTGAAAGCCTCTACTCGTACCATACATATATATGATAGATAGATAGATAGATAGAGGTTGACATGGAGAAGATGGAGGGGACGAAACAAAAAACAACAAGAACAAAAGACAATAATATTATCATTTTCCAGTTAAAGGGGTACTTCAGCGCTGGGAAGATGAATCTGTATTTAAACTCGGTCATTAATGTAGAAGAAATGTGAAATTATTTTTGAATTTGGTGCCTTCTAGACTGAGAAAAGACAGAAGATGTATTTTTTGTCTCATGTGGATGAAAGACAACAATTGAGTGTCACGGCACAAACGCAGCAGGAGTCGGATTACATTCATCACATGAGCTGGGGTAATCGCGGGATTCGCAGCCCCATACATTCACAGTGCGTGTTCAGTCTGGCGCATTTTCAGTCCATGTCTTTGGAAGCTTAACTTTCAAAGGAAGTTCATTTTAAAAGTTGAAACACTCACTTTGCTCTCCACCGCTCCGGTTAGGCAAGGCAAGGCAAGTTTATTTATATAGCACATTTCATACACAATGGCAATTCAAAGTGCTTTACATAGAAAATTAAATTAAAATAGTGATAACATATACATAAGAAATAAGAATACCATGTGTAAGAATTAAAAATAAAAACAGAATAATTAAAACAGATGCAAAGAGAATTTTTAAAATAAGAAGAAATAGAAATATACAGTTAAGATAATTAAGATAATTAAAAATAATAAAATGATTACAGTATATATATAAAAATAAAATAAAAATAATAAAGATGATGCATAGATTAGATTAGGTGCAGTCAGTGGGACGTACAGTGGCACAGTGCTCATTCAGTAAATGCACAGCTGGACAGATGTGTTTTGAGTCTAGATTTGAATGTGGCTACTGTTGGAGCACATCTGATCTCTTCTGGAAGCTGGTTCCAGCTACGGCTGGCACAATAGCTGAACGCAGACTCTCCTTGCTTTGAGTGAACTCTTGGTATTTCTAACTGACTTGATCCTGATGATCTGAGTGATCTTTTGGGTTTGTATTTAATCAGCATATCTGCAATGTATTGAGGTCCTAGGCCATTGAGTGATTTATAAACAATTAATAATACTTTAAAATCTATCCTAAATGTAACTGGAAGCCAGTGTAAAGACCTGAGGACTGGTGTGATATGGTCATATTTTCTGGTTCTGCTCAGAATCCTGGCCACAGCGTTCTGTATGAGCTGCAGCTGTCTAATGGTCTTTTTGGGAAGGCCGGTGCGAAGAACATTACAATAGTCCACCCTGCTGGTGATGAAAGCATGAATGAGTTTCTCTAAGTCTTGCCTGGAAACAAAGCATCTGATTCTTACGATATTTTTCAGATGATAGTATGCTGATTTAATTATTGCTTTGACATAAGTACTGAAACTCAGGTCAGACTCCAAAATCACACCAAGATTCTGACTTGATTTTTTGTTATTAGACCTTTTGTCTCAAGATATGCGTTCACCTTGAGAATTTCATCTTTGTTTCCAAATGTATGATTTCAGTTTTGTTTTTGTTTAACTGAAGATAGTTTTGGCTCATCCAACTGTTAACCTCATTAATGCATTTGCACAGGGAGTCAATGGGGCTGTAGTCATTAGGTGATAGTGCTAAGTAGATCTGGGTGTCGTCAGCATAGCTGTGGTAAGCAATTTTGTTCTTTTTCATAATTTGGCTCAGTGGCAGCATATACAGGTTGAATAGGAGTGGTGCAAGAATTGACCCTTGTGGGACTCCACGTGTCATGGATGTCCAGTCAGACTTATGGTCACCTATACTCACATAATAACCTCTCTCTTCTAAGTATGACTTGAACCATTTAAGGACCATCCCAGAAAGTCCGACCCAGTTTTCCAGCCTGTCAAGAAGTATGTTGTGATCAACAGTGTCGAATGCAGCACTGAGGTCAAGTTGTACCAGAATTGATGTTATGCCTGTATCTGTATTGAAGCGAATATCATTTATTATCTTTATGAGCGCTGTTTCTGTGCTGTGATGTGGTCGGAAACCAGATTGAAAATTGTCAAAGTATCCGTTTGAGCTTAAGAATTTGTTCAGCTGACTGAACACAACTTTTTCAATGATCTTGCCTATGAAGGGGAGATTTGAGATTTGGTCTGTAGTTGCTCAATATGGAGTTATCTAGATTTCTCTTTTTCAGAAGAGGCTTAACTACTGCGGTTTTAAGGGAGTTTGGAAAAGTCCCATAGAGAAGTGAGGAGTTAACCACTTCTAGGAGATCTGCTTCTAAACAGTTAAACACACTTTTGAAAAAAGAAGTGGGGAGTGTGTCAAGGGCACAGGTTGATGTTCTAAGGTGCTGTACCGTTTCTTCTAAAATTTTAGAATCAATTGCTTCGAAGTCAGACATAGTAACTTTCTGAGGTTGTGGTCTGATCTGACTGACCCCAGAGCAGCTCAAGGATGTGCTGATCGCCTTCCTGATATTATAGATTTTCTCAGAGAAGAAGAAAGCAAACTCTCTGCATTTGCTGTCAGAGAGCATTTCACTGCGAATGTGACTCGGGGGGGTTGTTAGTCTCTCTACAGTAGCAAAAAGAGTGCGCGTGTTGTTTATGTTTCTGTTTATAATATTTGAGAAGAAGGTCTGTCTAGCTTTGCCTAGCTCCACATTGAAATCATGAAGGCTGTCTTTATAGATGTTATAATGGACTACAAGTTTTGTCTTCCACCACATGCATTCAGATTTCCTGCATTGTCTTTTCATTATTTGCACTGCTGTTGAGTTTCTCCAAGTTGCTTTCTGTCTGCCACTCTTTTCCTGACTTTCTCATGAGCAATATCATCAATTACACTCTTAACTTTTAAGTTAAAAGAGTCAAGGAGAGAATCAACAGTCTGCTGATATGCTTGGTGCTAGAGTTATAGCCTTTATAACAGCACACTAGTGTTCTCATTTAAAGGGGTACTTCAGCGCTGGGAAGATGAATCTGTATTTAAACTGGGTCATTAATGTAGTAGAAATGTGAAATTACTTTTGAATTTGGTGCCTTCTAGACTGATAAAACACAGAAAATGTATTTTTGTCTAATGGGGATGAAAGACAACAATTCCCAGAACACACTGCTACACTGCCCTACTCTAGGCACGGCTAGTCGGCTACTGGATTACTGGATCATTTGCCCACCGCGTTCATTTTCAGAAAATCAGTTCAGTTAGAGACACTACAATTAAAAACTGAACGTGTCTGTTCGATATAATGCGAGTGAGCCGATTGAGCGTCAAGGCACAAACGCAGCAGGATCGGATTACATTCATCACATGAGCTGAGGTAATCGCGGGATTCGCGGCTGCATTCACAGCGCGTGATCAGTCTGGCACGTGTTCAGTTCATGTCTTTGGAAGATTAACTGTTATAGGAAGTTCATTTTAAAAGTTAAAACACTCACTTTGCTCTCCACCGCTCCGTTTACATGAATCTCCGCAGCTCCGCGAGCCGAGTGCTGTGAGTGCTGTGAGTGTGATGAAATATTCTGCTTTTTTGTAGTAATCCAGTCACCAGAGTTTCTAATTTTATAATTGAAGTCAAGCTTTGTTGTTTGAGCACTGTGCTGATTTACTGAAGTTGAAATTATGAGATAAAATATAGAAGCGATAGAGCAAAGCGCGGAGCAGTAAAGCAAGAGCGTCCGAACAGTAGCTAAGCAGGAAGTAGCTGGAGGTTACATGAATCTCCGCAGCTGCCCAAGCCGAGTGCTTTGAGTGCAATGTTGAAAACATGCTGAAATAGCGCCTCCTGCTTGCTGTAGTCTTTAGCCTCTGGACAAAAACTCCTCCGATGACGCAAATATATGACGATATTTGCGTAACCGGAGGAATTTTTACAGAAATAAAATAAATAATTATCTCGTCTCAGGGTCATATGAGGGTGGAAAGTACGTTAATTCGAATATACTCCTGGGTTTCTACTGATACAAAGCTTAATGCTAATCGCTGAAGTAACCCTTTAAACATTTCATATTTTCTACCTGGAAAACACTTTTAACATGTTAACAATCACAATGTAGTTCATGCATCTGTCACAAAATCAGCTTGAAGGAATCCATTATGACATTCTGAAATTCTGAAAAGGAAAAGTTAGGTGTGCGCTGCGCAAGTATGGCAGTGCTTCTTATGGTGATGAGACACAGGACAACTTTTTGAGCAATGTTGCCAAGCACTTTCCCATTGAGAATGGACAACAAATTTCTATCTGGATACTTTAGATCGGTTGTGGGCTCTGTGGCTCAACTGGTCGCCCGGTGACGGCAACATTGCTCAAAAAGTTGCCCCGTGTATCATCACCTTTACTGCCACAACAATAACCCAGGTCAGGATAGTTAGTCAAATTCTTCCATGACCATTATTTTATCGGGCATAACCAATTTGTGTGCCCACTTTGAAAATTTGGATACAGCTGTTTATGGCATTTTGTTTGCCTTGGTGCCCCATCACTCACACACACTTTTACACATCCTCTTTTCCTCTGGCCAGAGCATCTTCTATTTTGTCACTGCCTCCACAGACAGTGAACTAGGGAATATATACGGTTATGGATGGAATACCATCAATGCTAATGGAATAACACAACTTCAATTACGACAGAAACTACCAAATGGGAATGCTCTGTGGCATTCCCTGTTCGACAGTGTCTAAGACAGTCAGACGATGTCAGTAGCAATCAAATTCCTCAATATCTAATTGATCAAATAATCTTTTAGACCTAGGCATGACAAAGTTGAGAGAACCAATTCAAAACTTCTTAAATGCAATTTTCTTTCTTTCTGTGTAATTTGATTTTCATCTCCATAATCTTTTTCTCTTTGCTCATGAGCTGCTCTAATAAATATTCCTGAAGATCTCTACATATTCTTGGATCCATGGCCAAAACTAACATCATGTAATCGTAATCCCTGATAATTCATAAGGTGGGAAATTTGGAATTCTTACTTAAATTTATTCTCAAAAACATCAATTAACCATGATGTGGTGATTGATATCATATATTTGCCATCTACCTTTTGTTCTTGGACACTTTGTGCCCCTTTTCCTCTCTTATTCTCCTTTTATGTTTTAAAGAGAGTTTGGTAGCATGCGCTTATCAGCTTTTCAGAAAGTTCTGTCTTGAGAGCAGAGTCTAAACTCTCTCTTCACAGCATCACCAATCATCTAATTAAAAGGTGTACCCCTAATTAGTATGGAATATCTTCTCACTATACAGGTCCTTGTCAAAAAATTAGCATATTGTGATAAAAGTTCATTATTTTCCATAATGTAATGATAAAAATAAAACTTTCATATATTTTAGATTCATTGCACACCAACTGAAATATTTCATGTCTTTTATTGTTTTAATAATGATGATTTTGGCATACAGCTCATGAAAACCCAAAATCTAAAATAATTAGAATATTTCATCCGACAAATAAAAGAAAAGTGTTTTTAATACAAAAAAAGTCAACCTTCAAATAATTATGTTCAGTTATGCACTCAATATTTGGTCGGTAATCCTTTTGCAGAAATGACTGCTTCAATGCGGCGTGGCATGGAGGCAATGTGGCACTGCTGAGGTGTTATGGAGGCACAGGATGCTTCGATAGCGATTCAGGTCAGGAGAGTTGGCAGGCCAATTGAGCACAGTAATACCATGGTCAGTAAACCATTTACCAGTGGTTTTGGCACTGTGAGCAGGTGCCAGGTTGTGCTGAAAAGCAAAATCTTCATCTCCATAAAGCTTTTCAGCAGATGGAAGCATGAAGTGCTCCAAAATCTCCTGATAGCTAGCTGCATTGACCCTGGCCTTGATAAAACACAGTGGACCAACACCAGCAGCTGACATGGCACCCCAGACCATCACTGACTGTGGGTACTTGACACTGGACTTCAGGCATTTTGGCATTTCCTTCTCCCCAGTCTTCCTCCAGACTCTGGCACCTTGATTTCCGAATGACATGCAAAATTTGAGCGACAGTCCAGTGCTGCTTCTCTGTAGCACAGGTCAGGCGCTTCTGCCGCTGTTTCTGGTTCAAAAGTGGCTTGACCTGGGGAATGCGGCACCTGTAGCCCATTTCCTGCACACGCCTGTGCACGGTGGCTCTGGATGTTTCTACTCCAGACTCAGTCCACTGCTTCCGCAGGTCCCCCAAGGTCCTTCTCAACAATCTTCCTCAGGGTCCGGTCACCTCTTCTCGTTGTGCAGCGTTTTTTGCCACATTTTTTCCTTCCCACAGACTTCCCACTGAGGTGCCTTGATACAGCACTCTGAGAACAGCCTATTCGTTCAGAAATGTCTTTCTGTGTCTTACCCTCTCGCTTGAGGGTGTCAATGATGGCCTTCTGGACAGCAGTCAGGTCGGCAGTCTTACTTATGATTGCGATTTTGAGTAATAAACCAGTCTGGGAGTTTTTAAAAGCCTCAGGAATCTTTTGCAGGTGTTTAGAGTTAATTAGTTGATTCAGATGATTAGGTTAATAGCTCGTTTAGAGAACCTTTTCATGATATGCTAATTTTTTGAGATAGGAATTTTGGGTTTTCATGAGCTGTATGCCACAATCATCAGTATTAAAACAATAAAAGACCTGTAATCTTTCAGTTGGTGTGCAATGAATCTAAAATATATGAAAGTTACATTTTTATCATTACATTATGGAAAATAATGAACTTTTATCACAATATGCTAATTTTTTGAGAAGGACCTGTATACTATACTAAGGTGCCGTCCATACGGAGACGCGTTTAGCTGTATACGAATACATTTTGTACCGTATCATCGTTTCGTCCACACAGAGCCGGCGTTTTAGTTGCATGAAAACAATATTTTTTAAACCGGGTCCCAGAGTGGATAAATCTGATAATGCCACCCTTGCGTTTTCGTGTGTACAGCCAATCCGTATATTTTGTGAAATGCTGATTTCATTATACCACGTCCCAAACGCCAAAGACTAGATCGGGATACAACTACGTGCACTGGGCATGAGCACATCAATATTGCGTCATTTAATTACTGTACTTGCATTATATTGTAAGGGTAGTTTTAGGGTTAGGGGTAAGTTAAGTGTAGCTGTTAATAAAACACATTTGGTAAGTTGCAAATTTATGTATTGTTATTTTGTGCACTTTTTTTTTTTTCTCACCTCATACCATTGCTCTACCCCTTCTAGCAACAACTCTTCTTCCCCATTTTTAGTGTATTTCTGTGGCAGAACTACAGCGACACACTGGTCTGGCATGTATACTACATCGTTTTGAGTTGTGTTCAGTGCTTTTGTGTACGCAGATATTTCTTGAAACGAGGGGTCGGATTGGGAAAGCTCTGGCTTCGTGTGGACGGGGCCTAAGTTCTGTCCAAGTTTTAGCTGACTGATAAATCAGATGAAACACTTAGTTTATCAAAATATGAACAACTTCTATGAGACCAGTGAATAACCAAATTGATGTTACAAATCAAAATTTGAGGCAGTCTCTGTAGTGCTCATTGGATATGCAGTTACCTGCACATGAGGGAAGAGATAGAAAGTCTTGCTTAATCATCTGTCAGTTCAACATGTTACTTAATCAGATTCCTTTGGCAGTCCTGAGATTTCTGTAGTAGGACTGCTGCAATGTAGCACTGGAACTTCCAAGAGAGTCTTTACTTTCAGTTGCATGTGTCTCTTACCTAATCCAGTGCATTGTAAGACTGGATTCCATGCATTAACATATACATTTTATCCCATATATGTTTATAATACATATTTTGACATATATGTCTCATGAAATATCCTCATATAGAGTAAAAACATAAATGCACATACAGTGGATACGGAAAGTATTCAGACCCCCTTAAATGTTTCACTCTTTGTTATATTGTAGCCATTTGCTAAAACCATTTAAGTTCTTTTTTTTCTTTAATGTACACACAGCACCCAATAATGACAGAAAAACACAGAATTGTTGACATTTTTGCAGGTTTATTAAAAAAGAAAAACTGAAATATCACATGGTCCTAAGTATTCAGACCCTTTGCTGTGACACACATGTATTTAACTCAGGTGCTGTCCATTTCTTCTGATCATCCTTGAGATGGTTCTACACTTTCATTTGAGTCCAGCTGTGTTTGATTACTGATTGGACTTGATTAGGAAAGCCACACACTTGTCTATATAAGACCTTACAGCTCACAGTGCATGTCAGAGCAAATGAGAATCATGAGGTCAAAGGCACTGCCTTAAGAGCTCAGAAACAGAATTGTGGCAAGGCACAGATCTGGCCAAGGTTACAAAAACATTTCTGCTGCACTTAAAGTTCCTAAGAGCACAGTGCAGCTGCAGCTGCAGGGACAGGGCGATTGGTTGCAATCGAGGGAAAGATGAATGCTGCCAAGTACAGGGATATCATGGACGAAGACTGGGCTGAAGGTTCACCTTCCAACAAGACAATGACCCTAAGCACACAGCTAAAATAACAAAGAAGTGGCTTCACAACAACCCTGTGACTGTTCTTGAATGGCCCAGCCAGAGCCCTGACTTAACCCAAATGAGCATCTCTGCAGAGACCTGAAAATAGCTGTCCACCAATGTTTACCATCCAACCTGACAGAACTGGAGAGGACCTGCAAGGAGGAATGGCAGAGGATCCCCAAATCCAGGTGTGAAAAACTTGTTGCATCTTTCCCAAAAAGACTCATGGCTGTATTACATCAAAGGGTGCTTCTACTAAATACTGAGCAAAGGGTCTGAATACTTAGGACCAGGTGATATTTCAGTTTTTCTTTTTTAATAAATCTGCAAACATGTCAACAATTCTGTGTTTTTCTGTCAATATGGGGTGCTGTGTGTACATTCATGAGAGAAAAAAATTAACTTAAATAATTTTAGCACATGGTTGCAATATAACAAAGAGTGAAAAATGTAAGGGGGTCTGAATACTTACGGGTGCAGCGTGGAGAAACTGCGGGTGGAAACACGGAGTGCATAGCAATTTAAATAGCTTTTATTAATTGTATTATGCATACAAGTTGTTGAAATAAAAGAATCTGATGGGGAAATTAAGGAAAAAGAAAAAAGAGGAGGTTGGATCAGAAACAAGAGTTAGAATTGACGAAATAGAGATAGAAGAAGGAAATGATGAGATGGGTTGGACACAAGTGGAAGGGGGGAGAATAAAACGGGTTGAAAAGGCAAATAGTAAGAGGAAAAAGATAATGAAGAGGAGTTAGTAAGTACAGATGAGGATAGTGAAAGGGAAGTAATAAGTGAAAGGAGAGAAGAAATAAAAATGATTGTACGATTTAAAGAGGGACAAGGAGTAAAAGGGGTAAACCCAATTGAGTTAACAAATGAGTTGAGGAAACAATTAGGAGAGATTAGAGGTGCAAGAGTGCTACAGGATGGAGCATTAATGGTGATATGTGATAATGAGGAGCAGAGGGATAAGGTGATGAAAATGAAGGCTGTGTGTAAACAAGTGGTTTCAAGTTGTAGTCAGACAGGTGAAAAATCATGGTTATGTGGAGTAGTTACAGGGGTAGCATTGGAGGTCACTATGATAGAGCTGATGAGGAATATTAAAGGAGGAAATGTAATTGAAGCAAAACGACTGCAAAGGAATAGGGAAGGTAATAAGGAAGAAAGTCTTTCTGTAATGTTGCGTTTTGATAGTGGTGGTGGTGGAGTGATACCAAGTAGAGTGATGATTGGATATGTTAGCTGGGTGAGGGAATATGTGCGGGCTCCGCTGAGATGCTATAATTGCCAGAGATATGGTCATATTGCAAGTGTATGCAGAGCCAAAAAAGATGTGCACACTGTGGGGAAGAACATGAGTACGGCAATTGTGGAAAAGGTGTGGAAGCGAAATGTTGTAATTTGTGGAGGGGCCCATAATGTGGCATATGGAGGGTGTGAAGTGAGAAAGAGAGCAGTAGAAATTCAGAAGGAAAGAGCTGGAAATAAGTTGTCATATGTGGAAGCAGTTAAAAAAGTGGACTCAAGGGAAAAGAAAGAAAGTGAGGAGAAGGAGACGTGGAAAGATCAAACCAGAAATGAAGAAAAGGAAAGCAAAATATCGGATGATAAAATGATAGTAAGTAAAAAGAGTTTTGTGTTATTCATGGCAGAGGTCATACATTGTTCAGCGCAGACTGAAAGAAGAACAGAAAAGATACAGATAATAGTGAGAGCAGCAGAGAGGTTCCTGGATATCAAAGGGCTAACATGGGAAATGGTTAGAGATGGTCTAACTTTAGAAATACAGCCTAGTCAAGAATCATGGGATGGACAATAATCTTGATGTTAGTAATTTTACAATGGAATGCTAGGAGTTTGGTGGCTAATGGACTGGAATTTAAGGGTTATCTAAATAAGATGGAGGAAAAGCCAGATGTGATATGTGTACAAGAGTCTTGGCTGAAACCTAAATTTGATTTTGTAATTAAAGGGTATGTTTCGTGAGAAGAGATCGAAGAGGGAAATGGTGGTGGGTGTGTTACTTTCATTAAGTCTGAAGTACAGTATAGAATGGTGGGAAAAGGTAGTGAGATGGAATATGTGGTGGTGGAGGTATGGAAGGATGATAAGAGTGTTGTAATAATACATTTTTAAAATCCATGTAGGCAAATGACATTGGAAGATATGTTGAAGATAGAAGGGCAAAGTAGAGAGAGGGTGATATGGTTTTTGGGATTTCAATGCCCATAGTAGTATGTGGGGAGGAAGTGTAACTGACAGAAATGGGAAGGTGGTTGAAGAATTAATGGATGAGATGAATTTGATCTGCCTGAATGATAGGGGAGGTACACGAGTAGATATGAGAACAACGGTGTTGGATTTAACTCTTGCAAAAAGCAGGTTAGGGGGAATAATTAACTGGAAGATATTAATGAAATGTACTATAGGGAGTGATCACTTTCCTGTGTTGATTGAAATGTGTATGAGTAATTGGGTAGAAAGAAGTGAGAGTAGAGAAGGGAGATGGAATTATGAAAAAGCTAATTGGACTGAATATGTGAAAATGGTGGAGGAAGGCTTAGACATAAATGAAGTAAGAAGTGTAGATGACATAGAAGCTATAAATGAGAAAATTATAGGAGTTATGAAGAATGCAGCAGTAAGTAATATTCCTAAGAGTAAAGGTAGAAGAAAGACAAAAATGGTACCATGGTGGAATAAGGAGTGTGATGAAGCTATTAGAAGGAAAAGGAGAGCATACAAGAAGGTAAGAAGAATGCATAATTATTCAGATTTAATTGAATATAAGAGAGAACAAGCAAAAGTTAAAGAGGTGATAAGAAGAGCTAAAAGACAACATTGGAGAGAGTTCTGTGATAGAATAGGGAAGCAATAGAAAACTGTGAGAAAGCAGAAATGTTTTGTAATACATTCGTAAAAGTAAATAGTACGGAAAATCTGACTGAAGAGTTTAAGAGGGAGAGGGAGGAAATGTTACGAGAACATCCTCATTTATTGGGAAAGAGACAGGAAAGAGATAATATAATGGATGTCCCGTTTGGAATGGCGGAACTAAAGCGAGCATTAAGGAGAATGAGAGAAACTACTCCGGGGCAAGACGAAATCAGCTATTATATGATCAAGCAGTTAAGTGAGGAATCGTTGAGAGAAATGTTAGAGTTCTATAATAGAGTGTGGGAAATGGGGGTGCTACCGCAAAGTTGGAAAGAAGCATTGATATTGCCAATAATGAAATCAGGAAGGATCCAAGTAAGTCGGCTAGTTACAGGCCAATAGCCCTTACATCTCATGTAGGGAAAGTGATGGAGAGAATGATAACGGATAGATTAGTATATTTTTGGAAAAGAAGGAAATTAACACCATATCAAAGTGGATTTAGGTAGGAAGAGGTACTATGGATTCGGTTATGTGTTTGGAAGCGGAAATAAAGAAAGCTCTGTCAAATAAAGAATCAGTAATTGCTGTGTTTCTTGATATTGAAAAAGCCTATGATATGTTATGGAGGGAGGGTTTGATGATTAAGTTGGAAGAGATGGGGGTAGGGGGAAGAATGTTTAATTGGATTAATGACTTCCTTACAAAGAGTAATAAGAGTGAGAGTAGGAGATGCTATATCATCTCAAGGAATAATTGAAAATGGTACTCCTCAGGGAAGTGTAATAAGTCCAGTGCTTTTTATAGTAATGATAAATGATATATTTAGTAAGGTCGAAAGGAGTGTTGGTAGATCACTGTTTGCAGATGATGGGGCTTTGTGGTTTAGAGGAAGAAACAATAAGTTCATTATGGGGAAAATGCAGAAGGCTGTGGATGAGGTAGTTAAATGGTCATATAAGTGGGGATTTAAGTTATCTGTGGAGAAGTCACAAGTTATTATATTTTCCAATAAGAAAGTAGATAATGAATGTAAGTTAAGGATATATAACAAGGAAATGGATTGAGTAACATCAGTTAGATTTTTGGGAATCTGGCTAGATAGGAAACTGACATGGAAAGTACATATTGATAAAATAGTGAATAGGTGTAAAAGAGTTTTAAATGTAATGAAATGTATGGCAGGACATGAGTGGGGAGCAGATAGACGGGCTCTTCAAACAGTATATATAGCAATGATAAGATCGGTACTAGATTATGGAAGTATAGCATATGGGTTGGCAAAATCACAGTTAGAGAAATTGGATAGAATTCAAGCACGGGCATTGAGAATTTGCAGTGGAGCATATCCTACAACACCTATAGCAGCAATGCAAGTTGAGATAAATGAAATGCCCTTAATATTAGAAGACAACAGTTAATGGCTGTGTATTGGACAAATATTAATAGTCAGAATGAGATGCATCCAACAAGGAAAATATTAGGAGTATGTTGGGAACAAGGAATGAATAAACATAAGAGTTTTGGGTGGGTGGTAGAAGAAGATATTAAGGAGATGGGGATAAACAATTATAGCTGTGTACCAAGAGTAATATATCCGCATACTCCTATATGGATTGTTCCTCAGCCAATAGTAGATTTAACATTACTGGAGATAAGACAAAGGGAAGGACATCATGAGATGGAAGTAATGAGAGTAATTGAGTATTTAAGAATTACATATGGAGATAATATTCAGATATACACAGATGCTTCCAAAAAAGGAAGGAGAGTTGGAGTGGCAGTCAATGTACCTAAGTTAATGGTGAAGAAAAAAGCTAGAATTAGTGACCAATTGTCAGTATATACAGGTGAACTGATGGCTATTTTGTTAGCAGTGCAAATAATTAAGGAAAGGAAAATTAAAAATGCAGTTATATGTTCAGATTCACAGTCAGCAATAGTTAGTATCGATAATCAAAAATCAGAATCTAGACCAGATTTAATCATGGAAATACTTCAAAATATTTTTGAGTTGAAACAAAGTAATATAGAAGTACAGTTTATATGGGTCCCAGCCCATGTGGGAATTAAAGGCAATGAAGAAGCAGATAAATTAGCAAAACAAGCAGTAGATGAAGATATGGTAGAAATTGAGATGTCATATAGTATAAAAGAAATAAAATCAGTAATAAAAGAGGAAGTGATTAAAAAGTGGCAACAATGTTGGGATAATGAGAGTAAGGGGAGACATTTATATGCAATACAAGAGAAAGTGGGAAAAGGTAGAAGAAGAGGGAGAAATAGAAGGGAGGAAAGTATAATTACAAGATTAAGGGTGGGACATACCGGTTTGAATAAAACATTACATTTAATAGCTAAGCATCCAACGGGTTTGTGTGAGAAATGTGGACAGAGTGAAACTGTAGAACATGTGTTTTTTAATTGTGATGGTTATGAGGAAGAAAGAGAAGTGCTAAGAGAAGAATTATGGAACAGTGAAGGGAAAGAGTTAACATCAGAGTGAAGGGTAAGAGTTAAGAATATATTAGATTCAGATATAGGAAATATGGTTAATGTGTTGTTTCAGTTTTTGAATAATACTGGTTTAATAAAGAGAATTTAAGATTAATAGATATATAGGATTATAGACAGTGGGAGAAGATGTGGATGAAGTATTGGTGAGAGGGAAGTAAATCTGGAGGTAAGTAAGGTTAAGGATAGGAAGCGGGAGTAACAGGGAAGTGGGGTGGAAACTGGAGGAGCTGAACACGCAGCGCCAGTGTTTTTTTTTTTTGTTTGTTTGGTTTTTTTTTTAATGAGAGAGAAATGTTTCTGATTCAAGCTACCGGATGATGGCAGTAATGCACTGTTAAGTGCGGTTGCCAATAAAATGAAAGAAGAAGAAGAAGAAGGAGCAAGTCAGATTGTTTGGTAGAGGGAAACCTCATGGTTGAGCTCATGGCTGGCTACCTTCTTTCTCACAAGTCCTGTTTGAGAACTGTTTAAGTTTACGCTCAAACGTGAGTATTTGCTGACTTGCAAATGTGTGATTGCTGACTTCCGAATGTGATATATGGGTTATTTGAAATTACAAAGGCTGATGTGCACTATTTGTTTTCTTTTATAGAAGGACTTTTTTTTTTGGGACCGTTTTTGGACATTGCATCGTTATCAAATAACCGCTTGGATCTTAATCATATCATCATCATCATCATCATCTGATTCATCTAACATTGAACTATCATGATAAGTTTCATTTATATTGACTTTCCTTAAATGCTCATAAAAATGCTCAGTTATTTATGTTGCTTATCTATCGTGCACTTGGGAATAAAAACAAAAAGAGAAATGTATTTGGTTGGTGAAGTGGTTTTATTATTAGAACTAGTCGAATTCTGTTGAACCCCTCAGATTGTATCATCTTACATTAAGGGAGGTGTTACAGAATGACGCCCGAACAGGGACCCGCTTAAGCATTTGTGGGATTCCTTGTAATTAAAAATAAATTTTGACTGTACTGAAAACCCTTCACCGACAAATATTCCTAACAATCATCTGCTATGGAGGAAAGGGAGTCTATCTCAGATTTTTCTGATGAAGCTTTCATACATCGAAGGGATCCGGTGGTAAATTTGATAGATACTTTTAGCGAATTGTAATTAGATTCTGAGGAAGAAAAGGAAGGTAGAGTTGAGCCATCAGACTATAGAGTGAAACAAGATGATTTACCCTTACCCTTACCTCCTCCCCTTCATGATTTTCAAGAAGAGGAGTTACAGTTCGGCAGTGATGAGAGTGCAACGAATGAGTTGTATTGAAGAGCACCTTGTGGATGTGGAACACAGAATCAGTGACTTTTTTACCTCAGAGGCTTTGAGTATGAAACTAAAAGCTTATGAAGACAGGATGAATTATCATCTTCAAAGAGAGATAGATCGAGTTCACCAACAGTGCTATGCCAAAGTTGATGATCTAGCAAAGAGTATGATGGATTGTTTGAAACGACGTGATAAACAGCTGGAGAAGCAGTTCAAGGATATCCAACCGGTCACATCAACTCCTGTTTATTTCAGCACAGATGCATCTCACAGAAAATCCCACTCACCTTCTAAGATTACCTCAATAACACAAGACGCGACGAGGCAGGTAACGCATCATTCTTCAGCATCTCATACGCCATCTGTTAAAATGGTTTTACCTACCTTTAGTAATTTGATTTCAGAAGACCCCATTGAATTTACAGATCGCTTTGAAGAATATAATGAATTGAGACCCATGTCCCACGAAGAGGTGTTGGCAGCATTATCAGTAAGTCTTAAGGGAACCGCTAAGAGCTGGTGGAGAGCGGAGAAACAGTATATTCGAGATTGGAATTCATTCAAAGAAAAATTCCTGTTCTCATTTTTGAATGAAGACCACAAGGAGGTTGCTGCACAGAAATTGGCAAATTACCGACAGAGGGTCAACGAATCGGTGAGAGACTTTGCTTTCAACTATAGAGCGATGGCACTAAAAATTAACCCTTTGTTGCTTGAAGCCGAATCAGTGCAGGCAACATTAAGAAGCTGCAATCCGCGGTTGGCATCACTGTTGAGAGGAACGGTGAAAACCATTGATGAGCTGGTTCGTCTCGGTACCCAGATAGAGAGAGACTGGACTGAGAATAAGAGAAGGTGGAATCAAGAGAAAAGTGAGGAACAGAAGAAGAGCTCTACTGGTGAGAAAAGTCAGTCTAATCGCTTGATGCTAATTGATCCGGCTATTGGCTCTCAGTGTGATAATGTATTGCAAGCACCCTTGATTTTAAATCACTCATTCTTCAATGCTGTCATTGATACGGGAAGCACTTTTTCTTTGATGCAGCTGAAAGTATGGCAGAGACTAAAGAGAAAGGATGAGCTTTTGACCAGAAGTGATCAGACATTCATGCTTGCTAATGGCAAGAGTCAAAAAACCCCAAGGTAAAATACTCTGGGAATGTGAGATGTACGGATCAAAACATGAGGTCACATTTTATGTGATGAAGGATGAGGATTTGGCAGACCTGCGTGAAGTTGGCCCCCCACCCAACGCAAAACTTCGGCAAAATAGTCTCGATCGTTTGTGCTCCGTTTGTGCTGGTTTGTGCCATAAAAATTTTCGTTTGTGCTGCTTTGGTTTTTAAGATATTAAAAAAAACATTTTTAGGTCATTCTGAGGTCACTCAGCCCCCCACATTCTCCAAATTCACCTCAAATAGCCTCGTTTGTTTGTGCTTCGTTTGTGCTGGTTTGTGCAGATAAAAGTGCCGTTTGTGCTGCTGCTTTTTAAAATATTGGCCTTTGAATTATAGACGATGACGCCACCA
Organism: Gobiocypris rarus; assembly: GCA_023029165.1. NCBI lineage: Eukaryota > Metazoa > Chordata > Actinopteri > Cypriniformes > Gobionidae > Gobiocypris > Gobiocypris rarus. The sequence goes on along the minus strand of CM040910.1, from coordinate 11,491,439 downwards.
GCCCCGACCTGCTCCAAATTCACCCAAAATAGTCTCACTCGTTTGTGCTTCGTTTGTGCTGGTTTGTGCTGATAAAAGTGTCGTTTGTGCTGCTTTCGTTTTTTAGATATTAAAATAATATTAAGGTAGTCATTTTGAGGTCACTCAGCCCCCCGACCTGCTCCAAGGTCAACTTAAATAGTCTCAATCGTTTGTGCTTCGTTTGTGCTGGTTTGTGCCGGTAAAAGCTGCGTTTGTGCTGCTTTCGTTTTTAAAATATTATACATTGAATTATAGCCGATGACGTCACCAGCCCCCGATCTGCTCCAAATTCACCTCAAATAGTCTCAATCGTTTTTGCTTCGTTTGTGCTGGTTTGTGCTGATAAAAGTGTTGTTTGTGCTGCTTTCGTTTTTAAAATATTATACATTGAATTATAGCCAATGACGTCACCAGCCCCCGATCTGCTCCAAGTTCACCTCAAATAGTCTCAATCGTTTGTGCTTTGTTTGTGCTGGTAAAAGGTTCGTTTTTGTGGCTTTCTTTTTTTAACAACACAGAAGTAAATTAGCCTGGTTAGATTCAAACGGCAAACCAAATTACATTAAACAGTAGCATTCACTTAATTGTTACTGTGTATTTTTCGACTAGCCTATTAACGGACAAAGCGGATCACAGGATGTTTGGAAAAAAAACAAACTCCAAGTGTTTTTTACTTGCTACTGTATATGGTGTTACGTGAATAACAGCCTTAAAATTAACATTGTCATTAATGCACGCACCACAATCTGTTAATCTCATCTGTTTAGGCCACATAGCTATGTATAGACCTAAATTATACAGTAACGTTACCCTTGAAAGTCTCTTAAGCTCACCAAAGGAAGTATTAGGGAAATATTACACTTTAAATTAATAATTATTATTTCTGTGATGTCAACGCTCAATTTTCTGCATCATTGCAGTCTTCAATATCACGTGGTCCTTCAGAAATCATAGTAAAATGCTGTTTTGTGCTCAACTATGATAAACTATTATTGAAGCTTGATTATTAAGAATAGTTCTTAATTTTTGTTTTGTAAAAACCGTGATACAATTTGCTTTTTACCTTTCTATAAATCAAAGATAAAATAACAGCATTTATGTTAAATATAAATATTTTTAACAATATAAATGTCTTTGCTGTCTCTTTTGATTAATTTATTGTGTCCTTTACCTAACCTTTGAATGATTGTGTATCATGGTTTCCACCAAAAAATAAAATAAAATACTAAGCAGCACAACATTGATATTGATAATAAGTAATGTTTCTTAAGCATCAAATCATTAGAATCATGTGACACTGAAGACTGGAGTAATGATGATAAATTCAGCTTTGATCACAGGAATAAATTACACTTTACTATAAATTCACATAGAGAACAGCTGATTTACACTGGAGTAATAATCAATAATGTTACTGTTTTTACTTTTTAGCCTACTTGTATTGTTTGATTTAATAAATACAGCCTTGGTGAGCAGAAGATACTTCTTTCAGAAACATTACAGCCTAATGTTTTGAAAATATAATGTATGTACTTACATTTGCCAAATTTGATTTAGTAACGACTTTTGTAGTTTGATATTACATTAATGTTTCCTCTACTAACTGCTAATTTCAACTAGAACACTCCTAGTGTGTCACTTGCACCTAGTGGTGGGAGTGAAGTGCAGCAGATTAAACTGCAAATAAATACAAAGTTAAATCAGGAGAGACCAGTGAATGAAGAAAAATAAATCTTTATTGAACAAATGATAGTGAGGAGAATTGAGAACAAATGAGAAAACACCACAGAAACTAAAACATATATACGGAGTTGCTGTTCTATTAATACGTCTTTACTGGCAACATTTTGATAAGAGATTTAGATTTGAGTACAAACCCAAAATAAAACGCTTCATGCTCATTAATCGAGGGCTGGTGACATCATTGTCTAACATTTTGTGTCTAATATTTTAAAAAAGAAAGCCACAAAAACGAACCTTTTACCGGCACAAACAAAGCACAAACGATTGAGACTATTTGAGGTGAATTTGGAGCAGATCGGGGGCTGGTGACGTCATCGGCTATAATCCAATGTATAATATTTTAAAACGAAAGCAGCACAAACGCAGCTTTTACCGGCACAAACCAGCACAAACGAAGCACAAACGATTAAGACTATTTAAGTTGACCTTGGAGCAGGTCGGGGGGCTGGTGACGTCATCGGCTATAATTCAATGTATAATATTTTAAAACGAAAGCAGCACAAACAACACTTTTATCAGCACAAACCAGCACAAACGAAGCACAAACGATTGAGACTATTTTGGGTGAATTTGGAGCAGGTCGGGGGGCTGGTGACGTCATCGGCTATAATTCAATGTATAATATTTTAAAAACGAAAGCAGCACAAACGCAGCTTTTACCGGCACAAACCAGCACAAACGAAGCACAAACGATTGAGACTATTTAAGTTGACCTTGGAGCATGTCGGGGGGCTGAGTGACCTCAAAATAACTACCTTAATATTATTTTAATATCTAAAAAACGGAAGCATCACAAACGCAGCTTTTACCGGCACAAACCAGCACAAACGAAGCACAAACGATTAAGACTATTTAAGTTGACCTTGGAGCAGGTCGGGGGGCTGGTGACGTCATCGGCTTTAATTCAATGTATAATATTTTAAAAACAAAAGCAGCACAAACGACACTTTTATCAGCACAAACCAGCACAAACGAAGCACAAACGAGTGAGACTATTTTGGGTGAGTTTGGAGCAGGTCGGGGGGCTGGTGACGTCATCGTCTATAATTCAAAGGCCAATATTTTAAAAACGAAAGCAGCACAAACGGCACTTTTATCTGCACAAACCAGCACAAACGAAGCACAAACAAACGAGGCTATTTGAGGTGAATTTGGAGAATGTGGGGGGCTGAGTGACCTCAGAATGACCTAAAAAATTTTTTTTTAATATCTTAAAAACCAAAGCAGCACAAACGAAAATTTTTATGGCACAAACCAGCACAAACGGAGCACAAACGATCGAGACTATTTTGCCGAAGTTTTGCGTTGGGTGGGGGGCCAACTTCACGCAGGTATTTGGCAGTACTTATCATCTTAGGTTTAAATTTCATTAAAGAAGCCAAGGTCATCATCGATTTTAATACTTCACGTATATCTCTGACTGATACTAACTCTAGTCATCCCATGAGTTTTAATAAGACGATCAAGCATCCTGCTGTACGATTTTATGCTGCCCAAGGAGAAGTTGAGTTGATGTGCAATGAGAAGTTGAAGTTAATCGACCAAGTCGTGGAAAACTCTCATACTGCATTCAAGGTAAAGAGTCAATTGAAAGCTCTCCTGTATGAGTGGCCTTCGGTATGCACCACAAATCTAGGACGTACAAGCCTGATCAAGCAGGAGATTAAAACTATTGACGAACTTCCTATAAGAAAGAGACCGTACCGAGTCTCGAAAGTCAAGAATGATTATATTGAAGACCAAATTAAGGAGTTACTTCAATTAAAAATCATCAAACCTTCTACGTCTCCATGGGCCTCCCCGGTGGTAGTCATAGATAAGAAAGATAAGGGATCTAGGTTATGCATTGATTACCGAGGTCTGAATGCTAAGACACACCTTGACGCATACCCCATGCCTCAAATCACAGACATTCTGGATTCTCTCCAAGGAGCCAAAGTGTTTACCACGTTGGATTTAAAAAGTGGTTACTGCAAGTCGAAATGGATCCTGCAAGTGTACAAAAGACTGCTTTCGTCACAGCTTCAGGTCTACTGTATATGAATTTCTATGTCTTCCTTTTGGCCTGAAAAATGTCGCTGCTCATTCCAACGTCTTATGGAACAAGTCTTAAGGGCGCATAAGAACATATGTTGCATGGTCTATTTCGACGACATCATTATATACTCTCCAGACATCCAGTCTCACATGCACCATCTCAAGCAAGTGATCCAGAGTTTACACACCGCCGGTCTCACTCTTAACCTCACAAAATGTAAGTTCATTTGTCCTTCTCTGGACTACCTGGGACATAACATCACTGCAGACGGAGTTAAGATGAGTGCAGACAAAGTGGATGCGATCAAGACATTTCCTACACCTAAGAACTTAAAGGAGGTTCAGCGATTTCTGGGTCTTGCAGCTTGGTACCATCGTTTTATCCCTGATTTTTCAAGTAAAACAGCACCCTTGCATGCACTGAAGAAGAAAGAGGCAAAGTGGAATTGGACTGAAGAGTGCCAACGTTCATTTGAGAGGATTAAAGATGAACTTACTAAGGCACCGGTTTTAAACACACCTAACTTTGAATCTTCTTTTAAAGTACAGACGGACGCAAGCGATGTGGGTCTAGGAGCCGTGTTAACGCAGGAGGTGGATGGCCAGGAGAAAGTAATTGCCTGCGCGTCATGATTGCTCAGAGGTGCTGAGAAAACGTATTCAACATCGGAAAAAGAGTGTCTTGCAGTGGTATGGGCTGTAGAGAAGTGGCACCATTACCTGGAGGGGAGAGCTTTCGAGGTGATCACGGATCATGCTTCCCTAGTCTAGCTGTTCCAGCATCCAAAACCAACATCTAGACTGGAAAGATGGACTATAAGGCTGCAGGGGTATCATTTAACTGTAAGGTACAGAAGAGGTCAATGTAATGTAGTGCCTGACGTATTGTCCAGGAGGTATGCAGTGGAGTCACCAGCGGTGGTGTTACATACACCAGCTAAGTGCGGTTTTAATCCCGTCACGTGTGATCTGCCAGTGGATTTGTCACAAATTGCAACAGAACAAAAACTATACCCAGAGTGCCAAGAGTGGATGGTTAAAGCAGAGAACCAGAAATCCACTGATTTGAAGAGAACGCTATGTTTTCAAGAACGCAGTTTTATTTAGGAGTGTACCAGACTCCAAAGAAGGCCAGAGATTCCAAGTTGTCATCCCAGCAAAGTTGAAAGAAGCAATTTTAACTTATGCGCATGACAATCCTCTGAGTGGACACTTGGGCAAATTTAAGACACTGATGAGACTTTTAGAGTTCGCCTATTGGCCTTCAATTCGCACTGATGTATGGCAGCACTGCCGGAATTGTCAGAAATGTCAGCAACATAAGCCGACCAACTTAAAACCAGCTGGAGCCCTACAAAGTGTACCTCTAGTCGAGCCTGGTTATATGCTGGGAATGGACATCATGGGACCATTTCCCCGAAGCACCCGACAGAACGAATATCTGCTGGTTATAGTGGACTACTTCTCAAAATGGGTAGAAGTATTTCCCATGAGAGCTGCCAAATCTGCTAATGTGCGAATATTAAGAGAGGAAATTTTCACGAGATGGGGAACACCAGCTTTTATTGTGTCTGACAGAGGTACGCAATTCACTTCCAACATTCTTGACCAAATATGTAAGCAATTGCACGTAACACAAACTCACCATGGCATATCATCCTCAGTCCAATCTCACTGAAAGAGTCAACCGGAACCTGAAAACGATGATTGCCACATATGTTGAACAAAACCACCGTACCTGGGATCAGTGGATTTATGAGTTCAGATTCGCTCTAAATACTGCATGGCACGAAAGCACAGATTATTCCCCTGCAGAGGTAGCTTTAGGCCGACAACTGAAAGGTCCTCTGCAGAGAGCCTTACAGATTCCTCCAGACCCTGATCAACCGTCATATAGTACCCTTGAACGCCAAAAAAGTTTGTATGAGTCAGTAAGGGAGAATGTTGAGAAGGCTCGAACTAAACAAAGAAGGTATTATGACTTGAGAAGAAGGACTCAGAACTTTGAGGGAGATTTAGTTTAGGTAAAAACTCATCCCCTCTCTCGAGCAGATGATGCCTTTATGGCAAAAATTTATCCTAAATGGAAGGGCCCAGCCAGAGTGGAAAAAAGCTAGGACCTGTTAATTACAAGGTGGCTATGTTATCTGATCCGACGCAAATAGATACTTACCATACTCAGAATTTAAAAAATTTACATGGTAAATTTTAAGGTCACGGGGAGGGGTATGTAACGGTGTAGAACGTTACTTGGTTTTGTATATTGTTTTTTTTGTTGTTAATGATGCATCTGGGACAACAGGTTACCACTAGCAGCCGCTTGAGGGCGCTAGAGGTAATTGATTACCGGATATAAGCCACGATCATAGACGAGCAAGTCAGATTGTTTGGTAGAGGGAAACCTCATGGTTGAGCTTATGGCTGGCTACCTTCTTTCTCATAAGTCCTGTTTGACAACTGTTTAAGTTTACGCTCAAACGTGAGTATATGCTGACTTGCAAATGTGTGATTGCTGACTTCCGAATGTGATATATGGCTTATTTGAAATTACAAAGGCTGATGTGCACTATTTGTTTTCTTTTATAGAAGGACTTTTTTTTGGGACCGTTTTTGGACCTTTGTGGACTCTTTGGACATTTGATTCCTTTATTGTCCCATGCTGCACAGGTTCTCCTCATTTGAGCACTAGTTACCACACGATCTTCTATAAGCAACCTTGGGTTGTTGCTACAGATCTACAGTGCTGCTTATCTCCATTCCATTCTCACTGGTCTCACTGGATTATAACATTGCATCGTTATCAAATAACCGCTTGGATCTTAATCATCTCATCATCATCATCATCATCATCATCATCTGATTCATCTAACATTGAACTATCATGATAAGTTTCATTTATTATTGACTTTCCTTAAATGCTCATAAAAATGCTCAGTTATTTATGTTGCTTATCAATCGTGCACTTGGGAATAAAAACAAAAAGAGAAATGTATTTGGTTGGTGAAGTGGTTTTATTATTAGAACTAGTCGAATACTGTTGAACCCCTCAGATTGTATCATCTTACATTAAGGGAGGTTTTACAATCTCTATTCCACATATTACATATGTTTAATTTATGTATGTGACAAATCACTCTTAGTATAGATTTTATGTATAAAACAAATTACATATAAAATATGGTACTGGAAAAGCAGTTCTCAAACATTCTGCCAATCTGCCATTGGTCGGAAAAGAAGTTGCCCCGCATCATGTCATTGTTGTCCAGCTACAAATAGAGCAATGCTTTAAACATTATGACAGACTGGAAGATTTAATGTTTTAAGGTAAAACCTATTGAAATGTACATTTACATAAGATAAAAAAGCTGATTAGTTTAATAAAAATCAAGAAGCTAATATCCCTCCACCCAGCTTTTATATTTAAATGTGGTTCAGTTCTTCACAAGATTTCCTTCTTAGGGTCTTTAATTGGTCATGGAAGACATGCACTATATTGCCAAAAGTTTTGGGATGTCTGCCTTTACATGAACATGAAAGTTAATGACATCCCACTCTTAATCCGTAGCAGACTGATCTCATGAAATGGTGTATGTATGACACGCCAATTCGTATGCCATTTTGGCGTGCTATCAAGACGCAAAATCGTTTTTAGCGTGTTTATCAATGCCATTTCATTCTATCCCCCTACCCCTAAACCCCTATTATTTTTAAGTAGCATATTAAATGGCACATTAAAGAAATATACAATGTTTATGCTATCGCACCACAAGCATATTGCACTTGCATTAACAGCGCATGCGTCTATCTAATCTGAATAACATGCTCGTACATGTTCCCTGAGACACTTTCAAGTGTACAATATAAGTGCAGCATCAAATACTTTACTGATAAAGAACATAAGATAATATAGCATTAAGACAAGGTATTTAGGCAACAGCATAATGTGCAACCCGAATTATGAATATAAACAACCAGACGAAATGCCGCGGTAGGGCTCCTTACTGTCTCTTAGCAATATAGTAGTCACTAATGACGAGAAATACTTACAATCAGTTGCACGCACACACAATCCACAAAGCTGTTGATAATGGCACTTATGACCAATTTTAACTGTTAATAAACTATATACAAGCACATCTCTGCTTCTACTTCTTCTTCTTTCTTGTTTTACGGCATTTGGCATCCAGCTTATTGGTGCATTACCGCCACCTTCTTCTCCGGAATGTGGATCAGATAATAGATTTACAATCTACTTTTCCTTACCATCATTCCCCATTAATACATTTACATTACCCATTCACTCATACCCTTACCCACATACCAACTGTCTCCCTTTCTCCTCTCTTTCCCACCTTTCTTGCCATCTTTGATTTATTTTCTTCCATATTATGCTTTTAACCTCTGCTTTAATCATTTTAATCTGCATTTCTGTTATCTTTCACTAATGCCCTCTTTGCTATCTTATCTGCCACCTCATTCCCCCTAATCCCTACATGTGCTGGAACCCACATAAATTTTACCTCACTTCCTTTATTAGTATTTATCTGAAGAATTTCATACAGAATATCTTGCCGACTTTTTGAAAGAAATTATCTTAAACTAGCTAAAACTGATGACGAGTCAGAGCATATCAAAATGTTGTCCTGTCCTGTCTTTTCCACCCACCTTAATGCAATTAATATTGCCAACATTTCTACAGTATATACTCCTAATTTATCCAATGTTCTTCTATTATAACAATTCCTTTTCCTGTTATTACCACCCCTAACCCTGTCTCTGACTTTTTTAGCACCATCCATATAAATCTGTAAATTCCTTATATTTTTCTCCTACTCGATAATTAAAAACCAAATTAATTAATTTCCTCCTTTGCTGTCCTTTTTTTCTTTGACACAAACCAGTCTACTTCAGGCCACACCATCTTTCATGGAGCCATCTCTGACAAACTACCGTAGGACTTAACCTTGAATTAAAAACGTCTCGGTTACGTATGGTAACCCTCGTTCCCTGAAGGAGGGAACGGAGACGTACGCCGGACGCCACCGACAATTGGGATCACTTCAGGGAGCCCCTATCAGCTTCGAGATCTAGAGAACAGGCCAATGGGCCATTGGCGTGCGAGATTTGCATCTCGCGCCGCTCGCACCGCGGGTACAAACAGGACGCGAGCAGCGCATCATTGTTTTTCACTGAGGAGCCGAACTAGTGACTCGCCCGTAGTGATGGTACAGCAACTGTGGCGACGGACGACGCCTCCGCTCCTCCTTCAGGGAACGAGGGTTACCATACGAACCCAGACGCTCCTTTCAGTCGGTCACGTTCGACGTACGTCGGACATCACCGACGAATTGGGATCCCTTTGGAAAACGCCACAGTTACTACCACTTCCAGCGCCCAGCGAGAGCCCCTCAGACCCCGTCCTGTACGGGCGGGAATTCACGAGGGAGAGTCATACTGCTGTTCCGCGAGACCCACTCAGCAGACTATTGGATAACGCTGGGAAAGCGTGCCCAGGGGGCAAGCTGCGGAAGCCACATCCTGTTCTTACCATGTGGAAATGCACATATGGACTGACTTGGCAGTACAACATATGGGAGTCCCAGGGTGGCCCCAGCCTATGTCGGCGGGGGACAACACCATGCTGAGACGGCAGGAAGTCTGCCGAGGGAAAGACACGAGCTCACCGTAGGGAGCTGTACCGTGGGGAATACACATATGGGACCATCGTAGGGGTCACAACATATGGACCCAGCCTGATACCAGATTCACGATGCCTCAGTGTCAGACCTGGCGTCGGACGCTCCGCCACGTCCGACAGCCGCGGGTTGCGTAGGACTCCCTGGGTTCGCCATGCTTGGGGAACTACCTGGAGTATGAGAGCGCACGTATCCGTTCCCGGGGAAGGGAATGGCGCAGCAAGTCGACACTAGAACGGGCACTTCGGTGTTACTGACTATGGGAAGTGAGCACACAGGAAGATACCGGCTCTACGCGTAAGCTATAGATCCTAGCGAACGTGTTAGGTGTCGCCCAGCCCGCAGCTCTACAATATCCGTCAGCGAGGCGCCACGAGCCAGCGCCCAGGAAGAAGCTACACCCCTAGTGGAGTGGGCTCTTAACCCGAGCGGGCAGGGCACGTCTTGGGTTCCATATGCCAAGACGATGGCATCCACTATCCAGTGGGCCATCCTCTGCTTGGAGACAGCCTTTCCCTTCTGCTGGCCTCCATAACAGACGAAGAGCTGCTCTGAGGTCTTGAAGCTTTGCGTTCTGTCCACGTATATCCGCAAAGCGCGGACGGGACAGAGAAAAGCTAGGGCTGGGTCTGCCTCCTCCGAAGGCAGCGCTTGCAGGTTCACCACCTGATCCCGGAAGGGGGTGGTGGGAACCTTGGGCACATATCTGGGCCTGGGTCTCAGGATTACGTGAGAGTTACCAGGCCCAAATTCCAGCCACGATTCGTCGACCGAAAATGCCTGCAGGTCCCCTACCCTCTTAATGGTGGCCAATGCAACCAGGAGTACTGTCTTAAGGGACAGAACTTTTAACTCGGCTGACTGCAAGGGCTCAAAGGGCCAAGAGGGTAAAGAGGGAGGGCGAGGCGGATTTAGTCTCCTCGCCCCCCCTCAGGACCCTGACGATCAGATCGTGCTTCCCCAAAGATTTACCACCTACCAACTCATGATTCGCAGCGATAGCGGCGACATAGACCTTGAGGGTGGAGGGAGACAACCTTCTCTCCAACCCGTCTTGTAGGAAGGAAAGCACCGAACTGATCGAGCATCTTCGGGGGTCTTCTTCGGCGAGAAGCGCACCAACCGACGAACAGGTTCCACTTCAACGCATAGAGCTGCCTCGTAGAGGGTGCTCTAGCGGAAGTGATGGTGTCCACCACAGCCTGTGGTAGACCACCTAGAACCTCCGCGTCCCGTCCAGGGACCAGACATGGAGTTTCCAGAGGTCCGGACGCTGGTGCCAGAGGTGGAGGCCCTGCCTCTGAGTCAGGAGGTCCTTCCTCAGAGGAATGGGCCAAGGAGGTGCTGTCGCGAGGAGCACTAGTTCCAGGAACCACGTCCTGTTGGGCCAGTATGGAGCGACCAACAGGACCTGCTCCTCGTCCTCCCTGACCTTGCACAGCGTCTGTGCAAGAAGGCTCACTGGGGAAACGATACTTCATGAGGCCCCGGGGCCAGCTGTGTGCCAGCGCATCCGCGAGGGTCCCCGGTCAGGGAATAAAACAACTGGCAGTGAGTCGTGTCCGGGGCGGCAAACAGGTCTACCTGTGCGGTCCCGAACCGCCTCCAAATCAGCTGGACCACCTGGGGATGGAGTCTCCATTCTTCAGGAAGCACTGGCTGTCGTGAATGGCCTGAAGCGACCTCAGATGCTTCTGACTCCATAACAGGAGATGGCGGGCGAGTTGTGACATGCGACGGGAGCGTAGCCCAACCTGTTTGTTGATGTACGCAACGGCCACAGTGCTGTCCGTACGGACCAGAACGCGTGCTTGCCTCTGAGCGCGCTTTGAAGCGGCTGAGTGCAAGACGCACTGCTAACAACTCCAGGCAATTGATATGCCATTGCAGTTGAGGTCCCGCCCACAGACCCAACTGCAAGCCCGTGTACGTGGCAGCCCAGCCGGTGGCAGGCATCCGTGGAGACAACAGCATGCCTGGACACTTGTTCTAGAGGCACTCCTGCCCGTAGAAAGGAAGGGTCCGACCACGGGCTGAAGGTTTGGCGGCATCTCGACGCCACTGAGACGGAGGGACCCGCTGTGCCACGCCCATCTCTGGACTCGGTCGTAGCCAGCGTTGAAGTGGTCTCATATGAAGCAATCCCAACGGGCGTTACCGCGCTGCGGATGCCATATGCCCCAGGAGCCTCTGAAAATGTTTCAGTGGAACCGCTGTTCTGCCCCTGAACGAATTCAGGCAGTTCAACACTGACTGGACACGCTCCTCCGTGAGGCGCGCTGTCAGAGCGACCGAATCTATCTCCATCCCGAGAAAAGAGATCCTCTGCGTCGGGCAGAGTTTGCTCTTTCCCAGTTGACCCAAGTCCCAACTGGCTGAGGTGACTGAGCACCATGTCCCTGTATTCGCACAGCTGTTCTCGCGACTGGGCAAGAATCAACCAGTCGTCGAGGTAGTTGAGGATGCGAACACCATGCTCCCTCATGAGAGCAATGGCCGCCTCCGCGACCTTCGTAAAGACGCGGGGCGACAGGGCCAGCCCGGCGGGTAGGACCTTGTACTGATATGCTCATCCGAATGCAAAGCGTAGGAACGGTCTGTGTCGAGGAGAATCGAGGCATGAAAGCACGCTGGCCCTTCAGGTCGATCGCTGCAAACCAATCTTGGGGACGGATGCACCTGAAGATGCGTTTCTGCATCAGCATCCTGAACGGCAGCCTGTGAAGGGACCGGTTCAGGAACTGCAGATCCAAGATCGGCCGTAACCCGCCGCCTTTCTTGGGTACAATGAAGTACGGGCTGTAGAACCCGGACTTCATATCGGCTGGAGGGACCGGCTCTATCGCGTCCTTCGCCAGTAGGACCGCCATCTCCCCCTGGAGCACAGAGGCATTCTCCTCCTTTTCGTGAAGTGAACACCCCTGAACTTGGGGGGCCGCCAGGCGAACTGAATCGCGTAGCCGAGTCTGATGGTACGGATGAGCCAGCGAGACGGGCTGGGGAGCGCTAGCCAGGCCCCCAACGACCGCACAAGCGGGTCAACAGACGCATTTCAGCAGCGGGCAGCGGCAGCACGCAAGGACCCGACACAGACGACATGAGAGCGGCCTGTTGTGGGGTCCCGCGTCCCGCTGGGGGTGCAGAAATGTGGGGAGGCAGCCTGTGTGCGTCCCCAGCACCCCCCGCTGGCGACTGGAGAGGCGCTTGAGGGTGCTAAGGCATGGAAGCGTCGGACACCGCCAAGCGCGCTCTCCTGGCACCCAGAGATGTAGGAAACCACTCTGTTATTGACAATTGGAGCGGCGGAACAGATGTTAAATGTGTCGAGCTCCCGGCCCTCCTCCGGGAGGGAGGTGCTGCAGCCATCTCCCAAAGAGCAGTCTCCTCCACCTCTGGGTGGCCCGTCTCAGGGTCTCTTACAGTGACGCTTACCTCCTGGCTTGGCAGCGGCCTGAGCGGGCTGGACGTTCTTCCCGCGGCCAGCTCCACGCCGACGCCCTGGTGGAGGCTGCTGCTGGGCTGGGGCGAGAGCGGGGAGGCGGTGGGTAGACGTCCTCGGCGACGAGCAGGTGGAGGTGCTGCGGCCGGTGGCAGGGTGGAGGCAGCAGACCGCCGGGGCAGGATGTGTTTGATCGCCTCCATCTGCTTCTGGCGCCGACTTCAATGGCGTTTCTGGGCCAGGATGGACATCGTCTGGCCAAGGGCCAGCGCTGTGCGCAGCTCAACCTTGGCTCAGAACTACCCGTCGGCGGACCGATGAGAGTAGTGAGAGAGAGGAAAACTATATAGATTATGGCCCTTTTGGTGCTCCATATTTTGGCACCAAATAGTTCCACAATGCCAAAGCCTTCCAATGCACATCCGGGAAGGCAAGGGGCGGGCAAGGCGATTTACGCGTTGACCTATGCCACCCGGGAAAGCATGGCCGTCACGTATGAATCTAATTCAGCATGAGCACCCACTATTACAGTGGGAATCTCAGCCTCATCTTCATTTTCAACACATAACAGCCCTCTCTCGATGTAGCGATTGACATCTGTCCTCTGCTAGAGCCCCAAATGAAACGCTAGGTCCCCTTTTTTTTTTTTTTTCTTTTTTTCTTAAGGACCAGCAATTCCATCTGTAAGCTACCAGCAGGCATGTGAGATAGTGAGTGTGGCCGTGAAACGGCACACGGCGCGCTGAACACTCAAGCCCTTATGAAAGAGGCAAGATGAACAACGCGCTGACGTGGTTGTGCTCTCATGAGAGAGCACAAACCACCCACAAACACAGTCTCAACATGCTTGCGATGCGCTAGAGGAGTGGGGGGCCCACGGAGATGTACTCGGCGGGGAAGCCTCACTGTAATCCTCAGGTCACCCAGGCTTATCAGCCAAAGTAGCCCCTTTCTGGTGCACCAGAAAAGAAACTAGATCGGGTATAAGCGAAGGACTCAACCCCATTTGAGGTTTCATAATCTCGATCACGATCTGAAGCGGCCGAGCGACGCGCGCTGGGTTGCCGTGACAACCCGCACTGTTACCCGGCAGCTAGACGGCACACGGCGCGCTGAACACTCAACCCCTCACAAGGAAGGTGAGATTTAACAGCGTCGCCGACGTGATCCCGTTCCTCTGAGAGAACATGGATCACCCACGAACACAGTCTCACATGTTTATGCGAGAGGATCGTGGCCGCCAGGACAGGAAACGACCGCATCCAGAAACGCACGGGTGGAATGACGCCTTGAAAAAGACGCAGTGTCACACCCGTGTTGCTCTTTGTGAGGAAACGCTTTTGCAACAGTGCTGAAGCACCCAGGGAAGACCGCGCAGCACACAGGAGATAAGTGCAGTCCTGTGTCTGCACTCACTGAGACAAACGCCTCACCGAACCGACAGTTGCTGTGAGAACAGCAGTTTGTTATGCAGATGCAGCGGTGAGCACGCGGTCGCGCTGACTGTGCCTTTTCGCCAACACAAAGCGTTCCTTTAGATCTCTAGAGTATCTCTCTCTGTAGATAGGCTCTCTTTTAGAAAAGCAGTCTTGCTTCATCAACACCGCTCGCCCGGCGAATGACAATAGTGCGCTGCTGCTCGCCCTGTTTGTACCCGCAGTGCGGGGCGGAGCGCGAGATGCAAATCTCGCACGCCAATGGCCCATTGGCCTGTTCTCTAGATCTCGAAGCTGATAGGGGCTCCCTGAAGTGATCCCAATTGCCGGTGACGTCGACGACGAACGTGACCGACTGAAAGGGAACTTCTAGATCTTTAGCTATTTTATTTCCAATCCGCCCAAAATTGCCCCTTTGACTTCTACCATTTTCCCAGCACTCCTGAAGTACTTCTTTTGTGGGATTTGAGTCCTTATGCCCTTGCAAACTAGCCCAGTAGTTTGCCATCAATTGGATCCTTCTTAAATCTAGTGGCATTTCTCCCATTTCAACCTGTATGGCTGGTACTGAAGACATTCTAAAAGCTCCACAGCAGATTCACAATGCTTTTGTCTGGATCACCTCTAATCTCTTTAACAGAGATTTGGCTGCAGATCCAACCGCTATGCTACCATAATCCAAAACCGATCTAATCAATGCCAGATATATAGAATACTCTTTAGAGCTGAGCGACTAGCTCCCCATTCTCTTCCTGTCAGACATCTCATCACATTTATTACTTTTTTGCACTTACCCTACAATTTCTTTATATGCTCTGCAAATGTCTGTCTTGCATCAAATGTCACTCGCAAAATTTTTAATATTTAACTCTAACTCTTTCCCATACATCCTTAGCCTCATACCTTCATGAATTATTTTCCTTGTAAAAAAAACTGACTGCGTCTTTTCTACTGAAATAACCCCATTCTACCACCTTGTCAATTGCCTCCTGTACCTTCTGTACAACATATTCCACATTCCTTCCTCTCTTCCACACCGCCCATCGTCTGCAAACAAGGACCTTCCTATATCTTCTGGACCCTGTACAAATATACCATTTATCATAATGATGAATAGCAACGGGCTTATCACACTTCCTTGCGGTGTGCCGTTTTCAACCATATTCAGGTTTGACATTTCTGCTTCAATTCTGACTTTGAATGTTCCTTCCAATCAGAAAGTCTTTTATCCAGTTAAATGTTCTTCCACCTACCCCTATCTTATTCAGCTTGATTAATAATCCCTCCTTCCACATGTCGTAGGCCTTTTCTATATCAAAAAATACTGCAACTACACTCTTTATTTGCTTGCGCTTTTTTAATCTCAGTCTCTAATCTTAAAACCGAATCATAGTATTTCTTCCCTTTCTAAAACCACTCTGACAACTTACGAGTAAACCTCTTTTTTCAAGTTCGTATGACATTCTATCTGTTTTCATTCTTTCCATTATTTTACATACATTTGATGTTAGAGCTATTGGCTTATAACTTGTGGGAATAGTTGGATCCTTGCCACTTTTCCTAAACGGAATCACTATTGCTTCTTTCCATACATTTGGTAATATTCCCTCCTTCCAGACTTAACGTAAGTGATTTCTTTCCTAGTTGTTTTAACATTACATAACATCTTCCATCTTTCCCTGTAGATGTAGGTTTTGCTCTCTTTATTGCTCTCACCATCTCTGCCAAAGTGAATGGTTCATCTATTGCTTCTCCTGATTCTTTCTTTCTATGCAACATCTGTAAATGCTGATTCAAAGTTATTGCCCTTCTCCTTCTCTCTTCTTCTGACAGATTTTCTGAACTGTGAACCTTTGTAAAAGATTTAAACATGACCTCTGCCTTTTCCCAATCCGATACAGCTATTTCCTCCTCAAATGTTAAAACTGGATATTCCCATTGCCTCCTGTTTCCTCCCATCATTTGTATCATTCCCCATACTTCTGACACCGGAGTTGATCTTCCTATCTCACTACAAAAGTTTCTCCAACTTATCCTCTTTGCCTGTCCTATCATTCTCCTCACCATTGCCTGTGCCTTCTTATATTTAATTAAATTCTGTATATTGTGGGTTCTCTTAACTAGTCTGAATGCTTTATTTCTATTTCTTACTGCCTGATGACACTCCTCATTCCACCAAGGCACCAATTTCCGACTTCCCGCTGTTTTTCCACTTTGGAATAGATTCCTCCGCTACTATAATAATTGCTGATGTAACCTGATTATTTACATCATTTATACTTCCAGACACATCAATCCTGGCTACCGTTTCATCACTTATTTTCTGAAATTTGTCCCAGTCTGATTTTTCAAAGATCCACTTTGGGATCCTTGCCTCTATCCTTACTTCCATTCTCCCACCCACCGTGCATAAAACTGGATAGTGATCACTCCCCACCGTTGTTGCTGACCAAACTTCCCATTGACTATCTCCAGCCATTGAATTTGACACCTATGTTAAATCTAAAGCTGATTCAATTCCTGCTTTTAAATTTATCCTAGTTGCTCTACCATCATTCAAACAAACCAATTCCTTTTCATCCATCAGATCTTCAATTATTTTACCATTTGTATCTGGCTGTACACCTCCCCACATTGAACTATGGGCTTTAAAATCTGCACACCAAATTACTTTTTGTCTATCTTGCCCTTGTATTCTTAATCATTTTTCCAAGATTAATATTTTACAAGGGTTATAGTAATTAGTAATACCTATCCCTATCCCTCTTTCCCACACCTCCACCACTATATATTCCTGATCTTCTCCCTCTTCCAGTAATTTATATGGTATTCCATGCTTGATGAAGGTGGCATATCCTCTTCCTCCTCCCACCGTCCTATCATTCCTATTTGTTGTGTATCCATGTATTACAAATTCTAAATGTGGTTTCAGCCAAGTTTCCTGAATACATAATACATTCGGGTTTTTTTTCATCTAATTAATTTATGAAATGCTTAAATTCCTGACCATTGGCCATTAAACTTCTATCATTCCATTGTAAAAGGATTGCCATTAATATTAGCCAACCCATGATGTTTCTTGGCTTGACTGATTAGCAAGGTTCTCCCTTACTTCCTCCCATGTTAATCCTACTAATCCTAAATGACTGATTGCAGCTTTGACCACCAACAGAATTTTAGCATTCTTAGATTTTACTTCTGCAGTACGATTAATCACTCCAGCTATAAACGTTACCAAATCTCCTTTTTCCACATATAGTCTTTCATCTATTCTTCATTTTTGCTCTTGCACTCCCGTTTCCTCTGACTCATTTATATTACTTTTTTCCCTCTCGACATTTTAACCGCTTCTGCATAGGTTATCCTTCTTTACACTTTAATTTATTTAATTTTGGTCTCCCTACTCATTATTTCACAACCCCCATAAGCCACATTATGAGCTCCTCCACAGCTGCAACATTTTGGTGGAACCCCAGTTCCACACTTTCCATACTCATGATCCCCTCCACATCTTTCACATCTTCTCTGTCTATTGCAGTTTTATGCAGTGTGTCCAAACCTCTGACAGTTGAAGCACCGCATTGGCTTTGGAACATACATTCTCACAGAATAACTCATGAATCCCAAGAATACTTTCTTTGGAATATTCTCTCCTGGCATTCATTGGCACCCCATAATCACTCCTATGCAACCATCTTTCTTCCAAGCTCCCACCCTTCCTGTATTTTCCACTTTACATTTTCCTATTTCTTTGAGTTTTAGTGCTTTCTCCATTTGCATTGCATCAGCACACCTCACAAACAAATTACCATCATTAAGGACATTCACATATTCTACTTCCCCAATCTTACCCACCAGAGTTGTTATCACAAAAGTGTTCACTTTCTTCATGTTATCCTGATTCTTCTCATCAAATTGTATTACTACTACATAATTCTCAATTCTTTCTTTCTGTGGTATCTCTTGCCTTTCTTCACTTTCTGTACCTTCATCATACTAATTTCTGACTCTTTTATGCCCTTTATCTTTTTTATCACTCATCCGTCTCCTCCTAGCCCCACAATCTTCAACGGTCCCCTTCATTATAATCCAGATCTTCCCACCTACCTATCTCTGATCCATTCACAGAGCAGTCGTGCTCAACCACCTTCAGCTTCCGATTAATGATTTTATCCGTTATTTCCAAACTTAACAAAACAAACCAAAAAGAAAAGAAAGAAAACTTAGACTATTCCCAACCGTGTTGTCCCACGTCCCATGCTCCTACTACAACCCGGAAACCAAATTCCGGCCCCTCTGCTTCCTCACTCTCTGATATCTTGTTTTCAACTCCGCATAAAGTTTTCGAGCAGTCCAAATTACGAACAGAGGTAGGGAAGTTTGGAAGAGTCCATTTGTGAAGGGTGGACTTTTTTACAGCTGCCCCCAAATTCGCAAATAAAAGGCCTTACTAAGTATTGGAATGTCACTCAGGCAAGGAAGGTAGGCTGATGATTTTGGTCGCTGGCCTCAAGTAGGTTCTGTCCTTCACTTTGATTTCAGCTGATCTGACCCGATTATCGTTTCCTGGGTAGACCTGTGTAATCCTTCCAACAGGCCAAAGTGCGCGAGGTAGCTGCTGGTCTACAATCATAACAGTTTCACCTACTCGTAGATTTTCCTTCTCTTACATCCATTTCTGTCTGGTTTGAAGGCTACGTAGGTAGTTACGAATGAATTGCCTCCAAAAGTGATAAGCTAACAGCTGACTACGCCTCCATCCCATTCCTTTCAGGAGTTCGGAATCCTGGTATGTTACTTGTGGAAGTGAGGCATCCCGCCGCCCCATCAACAGGATGTTGGGTGTAACTGTATCTGGGTTGACGATGTCTGAAGATGTGTAGCCAATTGGTTTGGCATTCAGTATACCCTCTATTTCAATGAGAACAGTCCGCAATACTATCTGTGCTCCGAGGGTCATTTGCACGGCTGTTTTCAGGGATCAAAATTTCCTGCTCCCAACATCCACCGAAATGTGGTGCACTGGGTGGATTTAAAGTGAACTTAATCTGCTGGCTTGCAAGTTGAGCCTGGAGCTGAGGCTGAAGAGCTGCAAAGGCATCCCTAAGTTACTTTTCCCCACCTTTGAAATTTGTTCCTTGATCTGAAAAGATTTTCAGAGGGTTTTTCTCGCCGTGCAATGAAGCGACGAAGGGCCATCAGGAATGAAATTATGTTTCAGTTTTCATTCCGTGTTCACTGCTGTGAATGAGCTGTGAATGAGATGTGTAGGCTCCGCCCTCTTGGGTGGGGAGCAGCAGCTCATTTGCATTAAAGGAGCCACGCACAGAACAGCTCATTTTTCTTCAACCTTAAAATTGCCATTTTCAAAATGGTATATTAAATTATCTGTTAGGAATTTTGATCTGAAACTTCACAGGCACACTCTGGGGATACCTGAGACTTGTATTACATGTTGTAAAAAGGAGCGTAATAGGTGCCCTATAAGTACACCACAGAGCCATAGGCCTTCTCTGAGGCATCACAAAAGATGTGAAGCTGCCTATTACTAGTGGAACAGTCCAGTCCTTTGCTGCAATAAAATCTGGGCAAAGTGATGTGCTGCAGGTCTTCCAACTCGCTCTCCCACTGTTGGTAGTCATGGGTCATCCCACTCTCTCTTTTTGTCCCACAACCTTTGTACTATTACCTTAGCTCAAGTAGTGAATGGGACAATGTAGCCATGGGGATTATATTGGCTAGCAAGTATTTGGTAGATACTTCGCATTGTGGGCACTTGACAGTCAGGTTTGCGTTGTTTGTAGGAGAGGGTGTCTGATTGACAATTCAAATGTAGGCCAACAGTTGATTCCTGTACGTCTTGATGTCCTTCACAGAGCCAGAGGATACTGTTCTGAGACTGAATTTAGATAACTGAATGGTCATTTCTAGCCCACTGTCGTATCTCAAAGCCACCAGATGCTAGGAGGATGTAGAGTATGTCAACTAGATTCTTGGCCGTTTTAGGGGAAGCAAAGCTCTGAAGGCAATTGTCAACATAGAATGACTTCTCCACAGAAACCTGTGTTCTCATCAGGCTGGCTGTGATCTAGAACATGCTTCTGTAAAGCAAACAAAGCACAGCATGGACTGCAAGTGGTCCCGAACGGCAGAACCTACCATTCATAGACATCAGGGAGTCTGTCTCTTTGGATATCTCTCCAGACGTATCTCAGCAGTGGTTTATCCTTTGGCAAAAGGTGTACCTGATGGAACATGCCTCAGATGTCACTACTGATGGCAATAGAGTGTTCCCGGAAACGCAGAAGGACTGCCAGAAGTGATGGACCAAGTGTTGGACCGGGTAATAGGAGCTCATTCAGATTGTGCCCTTGGTATTAGAATGAACAGTTAAAGACTACCCTGTTCCTGCCCATTATGCACTATGTGGTGTGGAATGTACCAGGCCTCTTTTTTTCTGTCCACCTGCTCCTGACTAAGTTTGACAACATACCCAGCCTACACTAGCTTGGCCAGCTCCTCTTGGTATGCTGCAGCCAGATCAGGGTCCATTTCAAGCCATTTTCAGTTTCCCTCAGCTGTGGTAAGACAGCTTCCTTATGTGCATAGAGACAAGGTATGTTCTTAACGCGAAGCAGAGTAGCATATCACTGGACACCATCAATATCCACTCTTAGAGTGTTTTCTTGCAGAAGCTGAATGGACTTGGCGTGACTTAGTGATCACCTTTTCACTCTGGTAGGGCAGAACATCCATTTGCCACAGACTCTCCACGTTTACATGAAGGTCTTTGATGGGCCGCAGCGAGGTGAAGAATCATTGATCAGGGGAAATATGACTGCTCCATTCTCGAGTTGGATCCTGCAGGGTCCATCCCAGACATGTTTTCACTGCTGCTGGACCACCAGGCGGCCCCAGTCTGACTGGCTGTATAGATGTGATAAGGTGGGGGCAATTAGAGCCAATGAGAAGCACAGGATGTACCTTGTCCAGCTGTTGTAGTGGTAACCCGGCAAGATGCTTGAACTTCTTTTGCAGGGCACTGACTGGGTGAATATTTTCTGCTAGACATGGGGAAAAACTATTTTTCAAACAAATTTCCAAATAAATCTAATTATTAAACTAAATTAACCATATAGACCAATTACTGATCTAATTACTGTTCTAAAGCCCACATTGTTACTGTATGATAATCAAAATATAATCTGTTGCATTATTTTTCTGTTTAACACTGTGAAGCTGTTTTGAAACAATCTGCATTGTTAAAAGCGCTATATAAATAAAGTTGACTTGACTTGACTAGACCAAGTGCTTTGGCTGTGAATTATTTTTGGATCTTGTAGACTTTACTGGGTTTAACAGTTGGGGACACGTTAAAAGTCACAACCGCCCCGTGAATGACCTGAGTATCTTGTCTCACTGTGCAAACCAAAGGGCCTTGGGCTCCACCACAAGTCCCAATTTCTCCACTGCATCATGCAGAATGATGGTCCGCTCTGATCCATCGTCCAACACCGCATAAGCCTCTATCGCCCTGTTACCATTCCTAATCAGAACCTTGGTCACTTTGAGCAGAACTTTACTGCCGGATGTTGGGCGGTCAACATACAAAACTGCACTAGAAGGAACTGTACTCTGCTGAGGTGGATTGACTTGCCCATTGACATCATGCAGTACCAGAAGGTGCTTCTTGTTGCAGGTTGGGCAGATAGTATTTAGTGTGCAGTTAGCTGCTTGATGTCCACGACCACAGTGCCAGCATCAATTCTTTGTCTTTATCCAGTTTATCTTCATGTCTTTGTTGAGAAGCTTGAAGTTGTCACAGCTATTCAAATAATGTTTGTTGTTGTCACAGTATGGACAAAAAGCCTTTACCTTCTCTGATTGGAATGAACCTGGTTTAGACATGGCTGAAGACGTCAGCGTGGATGGTGAATTTTCAGTCCCAAGGAGAATAGTAGTTGGTCCGCAAGTCTGCTTATACGTAGGCTCTCTTCTCACCTCTCTGACTTTCACCTCAACTTTCAGAGGGTGGGTGTACCGTTTAAAACTAGATCCGAGGTCATGTGGCAGTTTACTTAGGAGTCCTTTGTGGCCCTACTGCTACACTACCTTTGTGGCCCTGCTGCTGCTACATACTGACAAGTCAGCGCACCTGCAGCCCAAACATCCTGAAGGCTTTGACATCTCCACTCCGTATATTAGGTCCATCCATCAACTCAGCAATTCGTTGCAGGGCTAATTGGTGAGGTTGACTATACCTTTTATTCAGAGCTCTCATAGTGTTTGTGAAGGGAACCTTGAATTGCTATAAGAGTCTGCCACTAGGAGGGCCTCCTCCAGTTTCAGATGGTCTGTGAGGAATTGGAACTTGAAGTGTTGGCCTCCTCTGGTCCTGTGATGGGACCAGCTGACGTGGCAGGGAATATGGTTGAGAGTCTGGATACCTGAATTGGGGCAAGTCGAAATATTGTGTTGGAAAGGAGGCTCTCTTATGTTAAGAGGAGGAAATGCTCATTCATCGGCGACTGATTCAGGTGGAGCTCTCCGCTCAGATTTCAGGCTTTAAAGCTCATGGAAGAGTGCAACATTTTGTTGACGCATCTCTTTGACAGCCAAGATTAAATCAGGGAGCTGGCTACCTCATCATTGCAAGGTGGCGTTCTCCCACTTCATCTCCTCTAACATGGCTGTAAGCTCTGGTAGCTGTCTCACTTGCCGTTGCAATGCAGCATTCTCCTCTCTCTGTCTTTCAGAAGTGCTGTCCCACGTCGTTCAGTATCCATTCTGACCGCTCTGATGCTTGGCTAACTGGTGAAGTAGATCTGGAATGACCTGTAGTACTTGGCGGTTTATCATCCTGTACACCCTGGGAGCTTGGTGTCCGTGGTTGCTGTCGACGATGCCCAGGGACACTGAGCTCATAGTCCTCGAAGTAAACTGGAGGTAACTGTCACAGGGTAAGCCTGCGACTAGGCATGGACTACACACACACATACACATGCACGTTGCGCACACACACCGGTGTCATGTATTATCAGTCTGTTAGCTGACATACATTCATGTATGCATGGACCTGTGTAATATTTGATGTAACTGTGTTGTAAACTGTTTGTATGATGTCCTATAAAGTGTTACCTGAGTAAACAGAACTAGTAATCAAGTGCATCGGATAGCATAATAAAACTGTTTCCTCATATAGAAATAAATCCCCACCGAAAGTATTTGCTTTACATAGTTTATTGAATCCAGTGTGAGATACAGATTATGCTTACCAGATTTGAGTAGTCGTTGGCCAAACCTGTTTAGTCCGACAGCCAATCTATTTATAGGTGTTTGTGTCCGCCATCTTGTGGCGTGTTCCTGGGAGTGACATCATTGGAGAGTCAACTCTTAGTGGTAGGAGAGGAAGGCTTCTAAAGTTATGTTTCCTTTCAAAATGTATTTTTGTTATGTAAATTTGCAGATATGATTTCTTGCTTGCATGTTGATTTGTATTAATTATTCTACGGCTACAGGATGTCCTGATAAAACATTATGTCTCACACCAATCTGTGCTTGAAGATGATTTATTATTGTTGGTGTATGGGTGTGGTTCTGTAATAAACAATATATAAAATATAAATAAACATAAATGTACAATCACGGATATTTAAACAATACTAGATCTATAAAGCAGCACTTAACTATTAGTTTTAAGTAGCATATAAAATGGCACATTAAATTCTGAGATTTGTTTCTAAACACATTAGAAATGTTAGAAATGTATTTTTGAAACACATTACAAAGACTGTGAACTATGTAGTACTGAATTCAGAAGTTAGATCGTTAAGAAGTTTTTCACCTTTGCTGTGTTCCGGATTTTTTGGGCGGGGTTAAAAAGGTGGCTCGATGACGCACTGGAGCTGCTTGGCGTGTTGCCCCTCCCCCATAACCAGAGCAGTCGCAATATCGCATCATTTCAACCGCTAGATTGCGAGTTACTGTCAGTAACGTTACTTACTACAGCCTACAACTTACAAAACAGCCTATAAAACAAAAATACGATCTCAAGAAGAGGTGGATTCATTTGAGAACAGCTACCTTAATGGAGTGCTGACAATCACCACCAACACCTGCCTCTGCAGTGTCTTTACACCGGATAGTTTTACAAGCTTTCACCGGCAACAACTGGGATTCACTGATAATCCGCTGCAGAACAGGGCCGAACCGACTATCTCCCGCCCAGGCCTTCATCCTCTCGTCTCCGTCCTGCCAACATCTGGTGCCGTTGTGACTTGTGAGCTGCAGCTTTCCCACGAGTGGGCGTGGTTTTGGCGCCAAAAAATGGACATGCCCCCAGCGTTTGAGAGCAGACAATGCTGCTTATTTTTTCAAGATTTAGATAAGATATTTTATGTACTTAGCGTATTTTTTTATGATTCAAATTTGGCTAGGTGGTTAATAACACATTTATCTGTGGTGTGAGAAACTCAGAACACCATGTTTAATTTTGACTTTACAGGGACTTTAAAGAAATATATATAAACCCAACTATATGAATACAAACACAATAGCATAGCATATTGCAAGCATATTGCAATTAGCATTAACAGCACATACGCCTAGCTTATCTGAATAACATGCTCGTACATATTCCCTGAGACACATTCAAGTGTACAATATAAGTGCAGCCTCAAATACTTTACTGATAAAGAACACAAGATTATATAGCATTAAGACAAGGTATTTAGGCAACAACATAATGTGCAACCCAAATTATGAATATAAACATTCAGACGAAATGCTGCAGTAGCGCTCCTTACTGTCTCTTAGCAATATAGTAATCACTAATGATGAGAAATACTTACAATCAGTTGCACGCACACACAATCCACAAAGCTGTTGATAATGGCACTTCTGACTCATTTTAACTGTTAATAAACTATATTCAAGCACATCTCTGCTTCCTCACTCACTGATATCTTGTTTTCAACTCTGCAGAAAGTTTTGGAGCAGTCCAAATCACGAGTCCATTTGTGAAGGGTGGACTTTTTTACACCACTGCATCTGACTCTATAGGCTTGTTTGACTTGATGCAGCAATGCGCAGACCGATCGGCTGCTGACTTGAAGCTGTGCATGCCAGTTAGAAATTTTGTCTGTTTTGAGGCAGCGCCGACGGCACGTGACTGTGACAAATGTCAACAAAGCACAGCGAGAGCGATTTGAGAGCAGCCGGCTTATACAGCCGGTGCAGCTTCTCAAAAGCAGCTGCACGAGCTCTGATGATGACACAGCTGTTCCACGATTGGCCTGCATGACAGCGAGCACGTGTGTTTCGTGTTTATTCCAAAATATTAGTTCCACTAGTGCTCACAAATCAGTTTTTTTTATAACGGTAAAAACTCTTTTCATGTAGCTGCGATGTTATATTGTCATGTTTATCAAAATAAAACTGATAAATAAACGTAGACCCCACTTCATTGATAGTGTAAGGTTATGCTGAACTTTATTCTTGTACAAACAGATGCTGTATTAAGCAGTACATAAAGTATTGAATGAACAGTGTTTTCTGACTCATCTTTGTATTTGGCAAATATATGCATTTATTTCACTTCATCTGTAATAAAGTAAACAAACACAGCACAAGTGTCACTACGGGAAGCAGAAACTGTCCGACTTCACGTCTCCATTTGCAGTCCAATTGTTTCAAAGCATCTTCACAGTGTTAACAATAAAATAATGCAACAGAATTTGATTTGGCTGTACAGCCGCTCTGGGGAAAACGGTGATGTTATACAGCTAAATTTCAATTTTCATAAAGTGTCAATGTGGGCAGATTGGTAATATAGCTAAAATGTAGGTGTCCCCAACTGAGCAAGCCAAAGGCAACGGCACTCTACACACTGTTCTTGTGCTAATCTAAGTTAAGTTTGGAGGTCTGTAGCTATTGACTTTACAGCTGCAAATAAGTATTTGAAAACCTGAGAAAATCAATGTTAATATTTGGTACAGTAGCCTTTGTTTGCAATTACAGGGGTCAAACGTTTCCTTTAGTTTTTCACAAGGTTTGTACAAACTGCAGGAGGGATTTTGGCCCACTCCTCCACACAGATCTTCTCTAGATCTGTCAGGTTTCTGGCCTGTCGCTGAGAAACACGGAGTTTGAGCTCACTCCAAAGATTCTCTATTGGGTTTAGGTCTGGAGACTGGCTAGGCCACGGCAGAACCTTGATATGCTTCTTACAGAGCCACTCCTTGGTTTTCCTGGCTGTGTGCTTCGGGTCATTGTCATGTTGGATGACCCAGCCTCATCCCATCTTCAATGCTCTAACTGAGGCAAGGAGGTTGTTCCCCAAAATATTGCAATACATGGCCCCGGTCATCCTCTCCTTAATACAGTGCAGTCGCCCTGTCTCATGTGCAGAAAAAACCCCCAAAGCATGATGCTACCACCCCCATGCTTTACAGTAGAGATGGTGTTCTTGGGATGGTACTCATCATTCTTCTTCCTCCAAACACGTTTAGTGGAATTATGAGCAAAAAGTTATATTTTGGTCTCATCTGACCACATGACTTTCTCCCATGACTCCTGTGGATCATCCAAATGGTCATTGGCAAACTTAAGACGGGCCTAGACATGTGCTGGTTTAAGCAGGGGAACCTTCCGTGCCATGCATGATTTCAAACCATGACTTCTTAGTGTATTACCAACAGTAACCTTGGAAACAGTGGTCCCAGCTCTTTTCAGGTCATTGACCAGCTCCTCCCGTGTAGTTCTGGGCTGATTTCTCACCTTTCTTAGGATCATTGAGACCCCACGAGGTGAGATCTTGCATGGAGCCCCAGTCCGAGGGAGACTGAGAGTCATGTTTAGCTTCTTTCATTTTCTAATGATTGCTCCAACAGTGAACCTTTTTTCACCAAGCTGCTTGGCAATTTCCCCGTAGCCCTTTCCAGCCTTGTGGAGGTGTACAATTTTGTCTCTAGTGTCTTTGGACAGCTCATTGGTCTTGGCTATGTTAGTAGTTGGATTCTTACTGATTGTATGGGGTGGACAGGTGTCTTTATGCAGCTAACGACCTCAAACAGGTGCATCTAATTATGGATAATAAATGGAGTGGAGGTGGACATTTTAAAGGCAGACTAACAGGTCTTTGAGGGTAAGAATTCTAGCTGATAGACATGTGTTCAAATACTTATTTGCAGCTGTATCTTACAAAGAAATGGTTAAAAAATCATAAATTGTGATTTCTGGATTTTTTTTTTTTTTAGATTATGTCTCTCACAGTGGACATGCACCTACGATGACAATTTCAGACCCCTCCATGATTTGGGAGAACTTGCAAAATAGCAGTGTGTTAAAATACTTATTTTCCTCACTGAAGAAAATACGTAAGTATTTGAACACCCTGCTATTTTGCAAATGACCATTTGGATGATCCAGAGGAGTCATGGGAGAAAGTCATGTGGTCAGATGAGACCAAAATATAACTTTTTGGTCATAATTCCACTAAACGTGTTTGGAGGAAGAAGAATGATGAGTACCATCCCAAGAACACCATCCCTACTGTGAAGCATGGGGGTGGTAGCATCATGCTTTGAGGTTTTTCTGCACATGGGACAGGGCGACTGCACTGTATTAAGGAGAGGATGACCGGGGCCATGTATTGCAAGATTTTGGGGAACAACCTCCTTCCCTCAGTTAGAGCATTGAAGATGGGTCGAGGCTGGGTCTTCCAACATGACAATAACCCGAAGCACACAGCCAGGATAACCAAGGAGTTGCTCTGTAAGAAGCATATCAACGTTCTGGCGTGGCCTAGCCAGTCTCCAGACATAAACCCAATAGAGAATCTTTGGAGGGAGCTCAAACTCCGTGTTTCTCAGCGACAGGCCAGACTGATCTAGAGAAGATCTGTGTGGAGGAGTGGGCCAAAATCCCTCCTGCAGTGTGTGCAAACCTGGTGAAAAACTACAGGAAACATTTGACCTCTGTAATTGCAAACAAAGGCTACTGTACCAAATATTAACATTGATTTTCTCAGGTGTTCAAATACGTATTTGCAGCTGTATCATACAAATAAATAGTTAAAAAATCATACATTGTGATTTCTGTATTTTTTTTTTGTGAATGTCTCACACAGTGGACATGCACCTACGAAGACAATTTCAGACCCCTCCATGATTTCTAAGTGGGAGAACTTGCAAAATAGCATGGTGTTCAAATACTTATTTTCCTCACTGTATATATTCTACACCCACATTCACTCATTGTGAAGTCTTGTTTGTTCTGGCTACGTTTCTGAGTGTTTAGGCACTGTGTTTTGACTCTGCCTTGGACTACTATTTCTCTCTGTTCTACCTGCCCTTGATCTCTGTTTGCTTGTTCTCTGATTCTCGTTTGCTGCCTGACCTGATCCATTGCCTGTTATGACCACAACATATGCTCTGCTTCTGATACTGCTGTTTACCCTGGTTTACTGATCTACACCGGCTTATACTGTCAGTTTGTTTTCTTTTAATAAATATAGTTAATAAACTGCACATGGATCCCTGAGTCCTCTTACATAAATAATGAAATGAACAAAGAATACCAACAAATTACTTATTGGTATATTGTGTTATAGGATGCTAAAATGGTCAGACAGTGTCCTGGGTTTGCCAGTAGCTGAAAAACTGTTGAAGCATTGCAAACTTATTGCAACCTGCATGTAAGAAAGTGATTTCTATAATTTAGTACATATTAATGGCAAGTTTACTATTTTTTAAGGCACGTGAATTGCCTAAAGATACATATTGCACCAAGAAAGAGCAGATTTGTGGTGGTTGGTGTGTTTTTGTTGCTGTTAATGGCTTGTTTTAATTCTTTATTACTTTTATATCTGTCTAAAGTTTTACTCTTTCTCATTTCTCTGTGTTTTAAATGTTTGGTGTTTGGAATTTTTTTCCATATAAATACTCATGAAAAGACACAAGGTTTGTCTACATACAAAGATACATTTACAAAACAATGATGTAGTAAAAATAAAAACAATTCCATTTGGGTTTTTTTGCGTATAGATGACAACTTTGTCAAAACAATCCCTGTTCACATGTATGGAGGAACAAACCTGCATAAATTAAAAATAAATAAATGAATGAATAAGTAAATAATTATATAAATATGTAAATTAACAAACAGATAAATAGACAAATAAATGTCATAATAGGAAAATAACAGAATAAACGACTTGATAAAATAAATGATTAATTTATAATCAAATAAAATGTTGCACTATCTTTCCCTTAATTTATTATTGTCTGCTTTTATACTTTAATTATTTTTATTCTTTTATTTGTTAATTAATTTTAATATTTATTTTTTATATTTATATATTTATTTTTACATTTATTTATTACCACATGTATTTACAGTGGGTATGGAAAGTATTCAGACCCCTTTACATTTTTCACTGTTTGTTATATTGCAGCCATCTGCTAAAATCATTTAAGTTCATTTTTTTTCTCATTAATGTACACACAGCACCCCATAGCCCATACTGACAGAAAAACACAGAATTGTTGACACTTTAGCAGATTTAGTAAAACAGAAAAACTGAAATATCACATGGTCCTAAGTATTCAGACCCTTTGCTGTGACACTCATTTATTTAACTCAGGTGCTGTCCAGTTCTTCTGATCATCCTTGAGATGGCTCTATGCCTTCATTTGAGTCAGCTGTGTTTGATTATGCTGATTGGACTTGATTCGGAAAGCCAAACACTTGTCTATAAAAGACCTTACAGCTCACCGTGCATGTTAGAGCAAATGAGAATTATGAAGTCAAAGGAACTGCCTAAAGCGCTCAGAGACAGAATTGTGGCAAGGCACAGATCTGGCCACGGTTACAAAAAAAACTGCTGCCCTTAAGGTTCCTAAGAGCACAGTGGTCTCCATAATCCTTAAATGGAAGACGTTTGGGATGGGAGAAAGTTGTAGAAAGTCAACCATCACTGCAGCCCTCCACCAGTCGGGGCTTTATGGCAGAGTGGCCCGACAAGAAGCCTCTCCTCAGTGCAAGACACACGAAAGCCTGCATGGAGTTTGCTAAAAAAAAACGCCTGAAGGACTCCAAGATGGTGAGAAATAAGATTATCTGGTCTGATGAGACCAAGATAGAATTAGGCCAAAAAGTTCTAAGCAGTATGTGTGGAGAAAACCAGGCACTGCTCATCACCTGTCCAATACAGTCCCAACAGTAAAGCATGCTTTGGGGGTGTTTTTCTGCTCATGGCACAGGGCGACTGCACTGTATTAAGGAGAGGATAACCGGGGCCATGTATTGCAATATTTTGGGGAACAACCTCCTTCCCTCTGTTAGAGCATTGAAGATGGGTCGAGGCTGGGTCTTCCAACATGACAATGACCTGAAGCACACAGACAGGATAACCAAGGAGTTGCTCTGTAAGAAGCATATCAAGGTTCTAGTGTGGCCTAGCCAGTCTCCAGACATAAACCCAATAGAGAATCTTTGGAGGGAGCTCAAACTCCGTGTTTCTCAGCGACAGGCCAGAAACCTGACTGATCTAGAGAAGATCTGTGTGGAGGAGTGGGCCAAAATCCCTCCTGCAGTGTGTGCAAACCTGGTGAAAAACTACAGGAAACATTTGACCTCTGTAATTGCAAACAAAGGCTACTGTACCAAATATTAACATTGATTTTCTCAGGTGTTCAAATACGTATTTGCAGCTGTATCATACAAATAAATAGTTAAAAAATCATACATTGTGATTTCTCTATTTTTTTTTTTTTTTCGATTGTCTCACACAGTGGACATGCACCTACGATGACAATTTCAGACCCCTCCATGATTTCTAAGTGGGAGAACTTGCAAAATAGTATGGTGTTCAAATACTTATTTTCCTCACTGTATATACTCTAAAGCCACATTCACTCATTGTGAAGTCTTGTTTGTTCTACGTTTCTGAGTGTTTAGGCACTGTGTTTTGACTCTGCCTTGGACTACTATTTCTCTCTGTTCTACCTGACCTTGATCTCTGTTTGCCTGTTCTCTGATTCTCGTTTGCTGCCTGACCTGATCCATTGCCTGTTATGACCACAACATATGCTCTGCTTCTGATACTGCTGTTTACCCTGGTTTACTGATCTACACCGGCTTATAATGTGAGTTTGTTTTCTTTTAATAAATATAGTTAATAAACTGCACATGGATCCCTGAGTCCTGTTACATAAATAATGAAATGAACAAAGAATACCAACAAATTACTTATTGGTACATTGTGTTATAGGATGCTAAAATGGTCAGACAGTGTCCTGGGTTTGCAAGTAGCTGAAAAACTGTTGAAGCATTGCAAACTTATTGCAACCTGCATGTAAGAAAGTGATTTCTATAATTTAGTACATATTAATGGCAAGTTTACTATTTTGTAAGGCACGTGAATTGCCTAAAGATACATATTGCACCAAGAAAGAGCAGATTTGTGGTGGTTGGTGTGTTTTTGATGCTGTTAATGGCTTGTTTTAATTCTTTATTACTTTTATATCTGTCTATTTTTATTTTAAGTTTTACTCTCTCATTTCTCTCTGTTTTAAATGTATGGTGTTTGGAATTTTTTTCCATATAAATACTCATGAAAAGACACAAGATTTGTCTACATACAAAGATACATTTACACAACAATGATGTAGTAAAAATAAAAACAATTCCATTTGGGGTTTTTTGCATATAGATGACAACTTTGTCAAAACAATCCCTGTTCACATGTATGGAGGAACAAACCTGCATAAATTAAAAATAAATAAATGAATGAATAAGTAAAAGATTTTATAAATATGTAAATTAACAAGCAGATAAATAGACAAATAAATGTGATAATAGGAAAATAACAGAATAAATGACTTGATAAAATAAATGATTAATTTATAATCAAATAAAATGTTGCATTATCTTTCCCTTAATTTATTATTGTCTGCTTTTATACTTTAATTATGTTTATTCTTTTATTTGTTAATTAATTTTAATATTTATGTTTTATATTTGTATATTTATTTTTACATTTATTTATTCCCACATGTATTTACAGTGGGTACGGAAAGTATTCAGACCCCCTTACATTTTTCACTGTTTGTTATATTGCAGCCATCTGCTAAAATCATTTAAGTTCATTTTTTCTCATTAATGTACACACAGCACCCCATAGCCCATATTGACAGAAAAACACAGAATTGTTGACACTTTTGCAGATTTATTAAAACAGAAAAACTGAAATATCACATGGTCCTAAATATTCAGATCATTTGCTGTGACACTCATATATTTAACTCAGGTGCTGTCCATTTCTTCTGATCGTCCTTGAGATGGTTCTATGCCTTCGTTTGAGTCCAGCTGTGTTTGATTATACTGATTGGACTTGATTAGGAAAGCCACACACTTGTATATATAAGACCTTACAGCTCACAGTGCATTTTAGAGCAGATAAGAATTATGAAGTCAAAGGAACTGCCTAAAGCGCTCAGAGACAGAATTGTGGCAAGGCACAGATCTGGCCACGGTTACAAAAAAAAATTCTACTGCCCTTAAGGTTCCTAAGAGCACAGTGGTCTCCATAATCCTTAAATGGAAGACGCTTGGGAAGACGAGAACCCTTCCTAGAGCTGGCAGTCCGGCCATACTGAGGTATCGGGGGAGAAGAGCTTTGGTGAGAGCGGTAAAGAAGAACCCAAAGATCACTGTGGCTGAGCTCCTGAGATGCAGTCGGGAGATGGGAGAAAGCTGTAGAAAGTCAACCATCACTGCAGCCCTCCACCAGTCGGGGCTTTATGGCAGAATGGCCCGACAAGAAGCCTCTCCTCAGTGCAAGACACACGAAAGCCTGCATGGAGTTTGCTAAAAAAAAATGCCTGAAGGACTCCAAGATGGTGAGAAATAAGATTATCTGTCTGATGAGACCAAGATAGAATTAGGCGAAAAAGTTCTAAGCAGTATGTGTGGAGAAAACCAGGCACTGTTCATCACCTGTCCAATACAGTCCCAACAGTAAAGCATGGTGGTGGCAGCATCATGCTGTAAGGGTTTTTTTCAGCTGCGGGGACAGGACGACTGGTTGCAATCCATTTGGATGATCCAGAGGAGTCATGGGAGAAAGTCATGTGGTCAGATGACACCAAAATATAACTTTTTGGTCATAATTCCACTAAACGTGTTTGGAGGAAGAAGAATAATAAGTACCATCCGAAGAACACCATCCCTACTGTGAAGCATGGGGGTGGTAGCATCATGCTTTGGGCATGTTTTTCTGCTCATGGGACAGGGCGACTGCACTGTATTAAGGAGAGGATGACCGGGGCCATGTATTGCAATATTTTGGGGAACAACCTCCTTCCCTCAGTTAGAGCATTGAAGATGGGTCGAGGCTGGGTCTTCCAACATGACAATGACCCGAAGCACACAGCCAGGATAACCAAGGAGTTGCTCTGTAAGAAGCATATCAAGGTTCTGGCGTGGCCTAGCCAGTCTCCAGACATAAACCCAATAGAGAATCTTTGGAGGGAGCTCAAACTCCGTGTTTCTCAGCGACAGGCCAGAAACCTGACTGATCTAGAGAAGATCTGTGTGGAGGAGTGGGCCAAAATCCCTCCTGCAGTGTGTGCAAACCTGGTGAAAAACTACAGGAAACATTTGACCTCTGTAATTGCAAACAAAGGCTACTGTACCAAATATTAACATTGATTTTCTCAGGTGTTCAAATACGTATTTGCAGCTGTATCATACAAATAAATAGTTAAAAAATCATACATTGTGATTTCTGTATTTTTTTTAATTTTTTTGATTATGTCTCACACAGTGGACATGCACCTACGATGACAAATTCAGACCCTTCCATGATTTCTAAGTGGGAGAACTTGCAAAATAGCAGGGTGTTCAAATACTTATTTTCCTCACTGTATATACTCTAAACCCACATTCACTCATTGTGAAGTCTTGTTTGTTCTGGCTACGTTTCTGAGTGTTTAGGCACTGTGTTTTGACTCTGCCTTGGACTACTATTTCTCTCTGTTCTACCTGCCCTTGATCTCTGTTTGCCTGTTCTCTGATTCTCGTTTGCTGCCTGAGCTGATCCATTGCCTGTTATGACCACAACATATGCTCTGCTTCTGATACTGCTGTTTACCCTGGTTTACTGATCTACACCGACTTATAATGTGAGTTTGTTTTCTTTTAATAAATATAGTTAATAAACTGCACATGGATCCCTGAGTCCTGTTACATAAATAATGAAATGACCAAAGAATACCAACAAATTACTTATTGGTACATTGTGTTATAGGATGCTAAAATGGTCAGACAGTGTCCTGGGTTTGCCAGTAGCTGAAAAACTGTTGAAGCATTGCAAACTTATTGCAACCTGCATGTAAGAAAGTGATTTCTATAATTTAGTACATATTAATGGCAAGTTTACTATTTTGTAAGGCACGTGAATTGCCTAAAGATACATATTGCACCAAGAAAGAGCAGATTTGTGGTGTTTGGTGTGTTGTTGATGATGTTAATGGCTTGTTTTAATTCTTTTTTACATTTATATCTGTCTAAAGTTTTACTCTTTCTCATTTCTCTCTGTTTTAAATGTATGATGTTTGGAATTTTTTTCCATATAAATACTCATGAAAAGACACAAGGTTTGTCTACATACAAAGATACATTTTTACAACAATGATTTACTAAAAATAAAAACAATTCCATTTGGGTTTTTTTGCATATAGATGACAACTTTGTCAAAACAATCCCTGTTCACATGTATGGAGGAACAAACCTGCATAAATTAAAAATAAATAAATGAATGAATAAGTAAATAATTATATAAATATGTAAATTAACAAGCAGATAAATAAACAAATAAATGTGATAATAGGAAAATAACAGAATAAACGACTTGATAAAATAAATGATTAATTTATGATTAAATAAAATGTTGCACTATATTTCCCTTAATTTATTATTGTCTGCTTTTATACTTTAATTATTTTTATTCTTTTATTTGTTAATTAATTTTAATATTTATTTTTTATATTTATATATTTATTTTTACATTTATTTATTACCACATGTATTTACAGTGGGTACGGAAAGTATTCAGACCCCCTTACATTTTTCACTGTTTGTTATATTGCAGCCATCTGCTAAAATCATTTAAGTTCATTTTTTTCTCATTAATGTACACACAGCACCCCATACTGACAGAAAAACACAGAATTGTTGACACTTTTGCAGATTTATTAAAACAGAAAAACTGAAATATCACATGGTCCTAAGTATTCAGACCCTTTGCTGTGACACTCATATATTTAACTCAGGTGCTGTCCAGTTCTTCTGATCATCCTTGAGATGGTTCTATGCCTTCATTTGAGTCAGCTGTGTTTGATTATGCTGATTGGACTTGATTCGGAAAGCCAAACACTTGTCTATAAAAGACCTTACAGCTCACCGTGCATGTTAGAGCAAATGAGAATTATGAGGTCACAGGAACTGCCTAAAGCGCTCAGAGACAGAATTGTGGCAAGGCACAGATCTGGCCACGGTTACAAAAAAAATTCTGCTGCCCTTAAGGTTCCTAAGAGCACAGTGGTCTCCATAATCCTTAAATGGAAGACGTTTGGGATGACCAGAACCCTTCCTAGAGCTGGCAGTCCGGCCAAACTGAGCTATCGGGGGAGAAGAGCCTTGATGAGAGTGGTAAAGAAGAACCCAAAGATCACTGTGGCTGAGCTCCTGAGATGCAGTCGGGAGATGGGAGAAAGTTGTAGAAAGTCAACCATCACTGCAGCCCTCCACCAGTGGCCCGACGGAAGCCTCTCCTCAGTGCAAGACACACGAAAGCCTGCATGGAGTTTGCCAAAAAAACATCTGAAGGACTCCAAGATGGTGAGAAATAAGATTATCTGGTCGGATGAGACCAAGATAGAATTAGGCCAAAAAGTTCTAAGCAGTATGTGTGGAGAAAACCAGGCACTGCTCATCACCTGTCCAATACAGTCCCAACAGTAAAGCATGGTGGTGGCAGCATCATGCTGTGGGGGTGTTTTTCAGCTGTGGGGACAGGGCGACTGGTTGCAATCGAGGGAAAGATGAATGCGGCCAAGTACAGGGATATCCTGGAAGAAAACCTTCTCCAGAATGCTCAAGACCTCAGACTGGGCCGAACGTTCACCTTCCAACAAGACAATGACCCTAAACACACAGCTAAAATAACAAAGGAGTGGCTTGACAACAACTCACAAATAAATCTGCAAAAATCTCAACAATTCTGTGTTTTTCTGTCAATCTGGGGTGCTGTGTGAACATTAATGAGAGAAAAAATGAAATTTTAAAATCTAACTTTAAAATTTCAGCAAATAGCTGCAATATAACAAAGAGTGAAAAAATGAAGGGGGTCTGAATACTTTCTGTACCCCCTGTATTTTTACATTTAATTATTTATTTATTGGTTCATTCATTTTTACTTTTTCGTGTGCAACATGGAAATGAGGAGGGCAGTTATTGTGTAGCTTCAGCGCATCGTTGGTTGAGAGCTCACGCAAAGAATTGATAGAGCGATAGAGGATAGTTTCAAAGCAAATTGTGGCTGGATAGTTCTTAACCAGACACCAAACAACCTATCAATGTTTCCAGCAGTTTGACCCATTGAGAGATAAGTTTCAATGGTACTTATCAGAAGCAAGTACGACGGAAGGCAATTCAAAAGCATAAGGAGTCATATGCTCTCTGGTACTATGCTGTCATACGCGATCGGTCTGCACAGAGGCAATGCATCTCGAACAAGCCTTCCAGCAGAAATGCTGAACGTTTCGTTACTATTGATGCACATGGCGTTACGATCCTACATGGGCATCAAAACCGAATCCAACACATTTGTGCAGCTCGCTGTAATTTGTATAGACTGAGTGAGATTACAATCGAACAACTATAAGCTCGATTAGCTGCTATCCGAATGATCCTGGGAGCTATGTTGTCTGGGGCTATATGCCCCTGGTAGGGTCTCCCAAGGCAAACAGGTCCTTGGTGACGGGCCAGACTAAGAACAGTTCACAAAAAAAACCCTTATGAGTAAAACTACACCGAGGACCGAGACGTCGCCCGGCATGGCGCAGCCGGGGCCCCACCCTGGAGCCAGGCCTGGGGTTGGGGCTCGCATGCGAGCACCTGGTGGCCGGGCCTCCCCCCATGGGGCTCGGCCGGGCTTAGCCCGTAGAAGTGACGTGGGGCCGCCCTCCTGTGGGCTCACCACCTGCAGGAGGGAGCGTAAGGGGCCGGTGGATAGTGGATCGGGCGACAGTCGAAGGCGAGGCCCCCGACGACCCGATCTCTGGACACGGAACCTGGCTTTAGGGACGTGGAATGTCACCTCGTTGAAGGGGAAGGAGCCGGAGCTTGTGCGGGAGGTCGAGAGGTACCGACTAGAGATAGTCGGGCTCACCTCCACGCACAGCTTGGGCTCTGGAACCACACATCTTGAGAGAGGCTGGACTCTCTACCACTCTGGAGTTGCCCATGGTGAGAGGCGGAGAGCTGGAGTGGGTTTGCTTATAGCCCCCCAGCTCAGCTGCCATGTGTTGGAGTTCACCCCGGTGAACGAGAGGGTCGCTTCCCTGCGGCTTCGAGTCAGGGATAGGTCTCTCACTGTCGTGTGTGCCTACGGGCCAAACGGCAGTGCGGAGTACCCGGCCCTCTTGGAGTCTCTGGGAGGGGTGCTGGAAAGTGCTCCGACTGGAGACTCCATCGTTCTACTGGGGGACTTCAATGCCCACGTGGGCAGTGACAGTGACACCTGGAGGGGCGTGATTGGGAGGAACGGCCCCCCTGATCTAAACCCGAGTGGTGTTCTGTTATTGGATTTCTGTGCTAGCCACGGTTTGTCCATAACGAACACCATGTTCAAGCATAAGGGTGTCCATCAGTGCACGTGGCACCAGGACACCCTAGACCGGAGGTCGATGATCGACTTTGTGGTCGTGTCATCAGACCTTCGGCCATATGTCTTGGACACTCGGGGCGGAGAGAGGGGCGGAGCTGTCAACTGATCACCACCTGGTGGTGAGTTGGATCCGATGGAGGGGGAGGAGGCTGGACAGACTCGGCAGACCCAAACGTACTGTGAGGGTCTTTTGGGAACATTTGGCCGAGCCCCCTGTCAGAGAGATCTTCAACTCCCACCTCCGGCAGAACTTCGACCGGATCCCGAGGGAGTCTGGAGATATTGAGTCCGAGTGGACCATGTTCTCCACCTCCATTGTCGATGCGGCTGTTCGGAGCTGTGGCCGTAAGGTCTCCGGTGCCTGTCGAGGCGGCAATCCCCGAACCCGGTGGTGGACACCGGAAGTAAGGGATGCCGTCAAGCTGAAGAAGGAGTCCTATCGGGCCTGGCTGGCTTGTGGGACTCCTGATGCAGCTGACGGGTACCGGCAGGCCAAGCGGGCTGCAGCCCGAGTAGTCGTGGAGGCAAAAAAATCGGGCCTGGGAGGAGTTCGGTGAGGCCATGGAGAAAGACTATCGGTTGGCCTCGAAGAGATTCTGGCAAACCGTTCGACGCCTCAGGAGGGGGAAGCAGTGCCCTACCAACACTGTTTACAGTCGAGATGGGCACCTGTTGACCTCAACTGGGGATATCATCGGGCGGTGGAAGGAATACTTTGAGGATCTCCTCAATCCCACCGACATGTCTTCCATTGAGGAAGCAGTGGCTGGGGACTGGAAGTGGACTCGCCCATCACCCGGGCTGAAGTCATCGAGGTGGTTAAAGCTCCTCGGTGGCAAGGCACCGGGGGTGGATGAGATCCGCCCTGAGTACCTCAAGTCTCTGGATGTTGTGGGGCTGTCTTGGCTGACAGGCCTCTGCAACATCGCATGGCGGTTGGGGACAGTACCTCTGGACTGGCAGACCGGGGTGGTGGTCCGTCTTTTCAAGAAGGGGGACCGGAGAGTGTGTTCCAACTATAGGGGGATCACACTTCTCAGCCTCCCCGGGAAAGTCTATGCCAGG
Organism: Gobiocypris rarus; assembly: GCA_023029165.1. Lineage (NCBI taxonomy): Eukaryota > Metazoa > Chordata > Actinopteri > Cypriniformes > Gobionidae > Gobiocypris > Gobiocypris rarus. Next base: position 11,452,049 of record CM040910.1, on the reverse strand, counting down.
GTACTGGAGAGGAGAATTCGGCCGATAGTGGAACCTCGGATTCAGGAGGAACAGTGTGGTTTTCGTCCCGGTCGTGGAACACTGGACCAGCTCTATACCCTTTTCAGGGTGCTGGAGGGTTCATGGGAGTTTGCCCAACTAGTCCACATGTGCTTTGTGGATTTGGAGAAGGCATTCGACCGTGTTCCTCGTGGCATCCTGTGGAGGGTGCTCTGGGAGTATGGGGTTGGCGGCCCCCTGCTTAGGGCTGTTCGTTCCCTGTATGACCGGAGCAAGAGCTTGGTTCGCATTGCCGGCAGTAAGTCAGACCTGTTCCCGGTGCATGTTGGACTCCGGCAGGGCTGCCCTTTGTCACCGGTTCTGTTCATAATTTTTATGGACAGAATTTCTAGACGCAGCCAAGGGCCGGAGAGTGTCCGGTTTGGGGACCATACGATTTCGTCGCTGCTTTTGCGGATGATGTTGTCGTGTTGGCCTCCTCAAACCAGGACCTTCAGCGTGCACTGGGGCGGTTTGCAGCCGAGTGTGAAGCAGCTGGGATGAGAATCAGCACCTCCAAGTCCGAGGCCATGGTTCTCAGTCGGAAAAGGGTGGATTGCCCACTTCAGGTTGGTGGAGAGTTCCTGCCCCAAGTGGAGGAGTTCAGGTATCTTGGGGTCTTGTTCACGAGTGAGGGAAGGATGGAACGAGAGATCGACAGGCGGATCGGTGCAGCTTCTGCAGTAATTACGATTACGTCTCCCGGCTGGTCTGGGAACGCCTCGGGGTTCCCCCGGAAGAGCTGGAGGAAGTGCCTAGGGAGAGGGAAGTCTGGGCGTCTCTGCTTAGACTGTTGCCCCCGCGACCCGGCCCCGGATAAGCGGAAGATAATGGATGGATGGATGAATGGATAGCTGCTATTTCAAAAATGGCGAATTTCAAGTTTGTGTTCGTCTTGTTGGTCACGGTAACCCCGCCCCCAGCCGCTGACACAAGCGGTTCTTACTTCTAGCCCAGCAATGTTTTGGTGCTACTTAAGAACCACTTTTCCTGGTTCAGAGCTGGTGCTTCGGGTGTGGAAAGACAAAGAACCGATTTGAAACTAGGCTCTGGCTCTGAACCAGCATCAGCACTGCCTGGTGGAAAAGGGGTAACAGTAAACCCTCATGGGGGCCCAAATGGGCAAAACCGCTATGGGCCCCGCATGGGCTAACATGCGGACCTGTGTGGGTTTTGTCACTGCAGTGGCACTAGCATGTTTGCTGGGTATAGAAGTTGGTATTGAAACTTTCCATTTGAGCCCTTTTTTTTTTTTACTCTATACTTTTTATTTATTTTTTTGTAGAACAAAAAACAGGAAAAAGGAACAGAACAGACAGGTCACAGTGGGTGTCACATTCAATTACAGGTATCGTACATTTACGGTGTTCATATACAGTTAATTTTATATCAGGGGTTACTCTCCCAAATGTCTCAGAAATGAGAAAGTAAATAACGAACAAATGTCAGTACATTTACAATATCTCCTTATGTCCAATCCACACTCCTATACATTAACCATTTTGACTAGTATTTGTAAAATGTATCCATTTTTAATCTTAGAGAGAAGGTCAGTTTTTCCATATTATACATATCTCTTACAATAACAATCCACTCTTCTTTTGTTGGTGAATTCTCATGTAACCATTTCTTAGTTATTGTTTTTTTTACTAGCAACCAATAATATTTTAATATTATTTGTCTTGAGTATTGAGATCATTTGGTATGTTTCCTAAATATATAGTACCAAAGCTATTCTCCATTTCGAATCCCATTATCAATTTTATTTCAGTGACTATCTCAAACCAAAAAGACTGAATTGCTGGACATTTCCAAAATATATTAAAATAATCAGACATAGAATTCTTACATTGTCTCCAACAGACTGCAGATTCCGGTTTACCATTCTGTAAATATTTTCTTTTTGGAGTAATAAAAAATCGTATAATATTCTTCCATGAGAATTCTCTCCACTGCCCTGAGCTGGAGGTAGTATACTGTGTTTTACAAATGTTTAACCATTCTTCATCAGATAAAATTATGTTTGCTTCTTTCTCCCATTTATCTTTGTAACAAGGACTCAGGCAGATTGGGATCCATGTGCAGTTTATTAAAGTAATACAAACTCACAGTACAAGCAGGCGTGGGTCGATAAACCAGGGCAAACAGGAATATCAGAGGTAGGGTATCAATCGTGGTCACAACAGGCAAATGGTCAGGGCAGGCAGCAAACAGGCAAGAATCAGAGTCCAGGCAAACAAAGATCAAGGGCAGGCAGAACAGGGTCGTCAACAGTAATCCAAAGCAGAGTCAAACACAGGCAGGAATAAACACAGGGAATAACGCTCAGAAATGTAGCCGGGGCAAACAAGACTTCGCAATGAATGTGTGTGTGAGCAGAGTAAATGTAGGCATGATGATTAGGAACAGGTAATCAGTCCAGAGTGAGGGTGTATGGGAAATGAAGTCCGATAAGAGGTTAGTACTCTGGGGAGTTCGACCTCTGGTGGCCGACGGTGGAATCTTCACCGCCGTTTGTGACATGACGTGAATTGGGATCCTCAATCTGACACAAAGTCCTCCGGAAGTCCATAATAACGGAATACGTAGTGGAGCAGGTGTTCAGCGGTTTCAAAGGCTGTGGGAAGCGTCGGCAGAGGAATTAGTCGGCATCCTTTAGAAAAACGGTCAACAACAGTTAATATGGTGGTGTTACCTTGTGATATAGGTAGGTCCGTGACGAAGTCGATGGCAATGTGTGACCAAGGGCGTTGTTGAATGGGTAATGGTTGCAGTAGTCCTGCTGGAAGTTGTCTCTGGTCTTGGCTGTGACACATGTGTGGCAAGAGTTGATGAATCCAGTGACGTCATTCGGTAGTGTTTCCCACCAGAATCGATTTCTTATCAGTCGTGTTGTTGTTGTAATCCCTGGGTGACCAGAGCTCGTGGCCGAGTGAAACCAGCGCATGACCTTTTCCCTGAGTTCTGATGGAACGAATGTTCGATCGTTAGGGCATTCTGCAGGAGGTGGATTCTGTGCATGTGCTTGCGTGATCTCGGACATAATATCCCACTGAACAGGGCCTAGGACTAAGGTGGGAGAGATGATGGTCTCTTGTTGAATGTTTTGAGGGGTGTGATCAAATTGTCGGGATAGGGCGTCTGCCTTGGTGTTCTTTGAACCTGGGATATAAGTAATAGTAAAATTGAAACGAGTGAAGAAAAGTGCCCATCTGGCTTGCCTGGGATTCAATCGTTTAGCTGAACGTAGATACTCCAAATTCCGGTGATCGGTTAGTACTAGGAACGGATGTCTCGCTCCTTCCAGCCTATGTCGCCACTCCTCAAACGCAGCCTTCATAGCCAGTAGCTCACGGTTTCCCACGTCATAATTCTGTCCGGCGGTTGAGAGTTTTCTGGAGAAGTAAGCACATGGAAACATCTTAGGTGGGTTACCTTGTCGTTGGGAGAGAATGGCACCGATTCCGGTGTTGGAGGCATCTACTTCTAACACAAAAGGCAAGTGTGGGTCAGGATGGTGTAGAATGGGAGCGGTAGTGAAACGACTCTTTAGTGTGTTGAATGCCTGGAGAGCGTCTGTTGACCACCGTAATTTGGTGTTTCCCCCTCTGGTCATGGCCGTGAACGGTGCAGCGACTGAACTGAAATTCCTGATGAATCTCCTGTAGAAGTTGGCGAACCCCAGGAACCTTTGAAGCTCCTTCAGTGTAGCAGGTTGAGGCCAACCCAGGACTGCCTGAACCTTCTTCTCGTCCATTGCCACTCCTTCCGGACTGATGATGTACCCAAGAAACGACACTGATGACTAATGGAACTCACATTTCTCGGCCTTGGCATAGAGCTGATGATTAATCAGACGCTGCAGCGGCGGACCTGTTGAACATGTTCCTCCATGGTGTCTGAGTAGATTAGTATGTCATCGATGTACACCACCAAGCACTGATTGAGCATGTCTCTGAAGATGTCATTGATGAAGGATTGGAACACTGAAGGACTATTGGACAGCCCGAAGGGCATGACGAAGTATTCATAGTGCCCGTTGCTTGTGGAGAAGGCTGTCTTCCACTCGTCCCCCTCCCGGATACGAATGAGATTGTAGGCGGAGCGGAGATCAAGCTTGGTCAAGAATCGGGCAGTTCTCAACTGTTCTAGAGCCGCTGGGACCAGAGGTAGCGGGTATCTGAATTTAACTGTAATATCGTTATGGCCACGATAGTCAATGCAAGGTCTCAGACCTCCATCCTTCTTTCCCACAAAGAAGAAGCCGGCTGCAGCCGGTGACGTGGATGGCCGAATGAAACCCTTTGCTAGCTCTTCCTTGATGTAGTCTTTCATGGCTTGATCCTCAGGCTCAGAAAGTGGAAAGATGCGTCCTCTAGGTGGCATGGTTCCTGGCAGGAGATCTATGGCACAGTCATTGTTGCGATGCGGTGGGAGTAGTGATGCTTTGGACTTACTGAAAGCCTCGATGAGATCGGCATATTCCAGTGGGACCCCTGGAATGGTGTTTACGGTGTTAATCAGGGCCGTGGCTTTGCTGGGTTGTGGTTGCGTTGAGCGTAGACATTTGCCATGGCAGGTGACGCTCCAATGGGTGATCTGTTTTTCTTGCCAGGATATCTGCGGGTCATGTTCTTGAAGCCATGGGAAGCCCAGAATGACCGGGTTGTGTGGAGAATGAATGACGTAGAGACGGATGAGTTCGGAGTGAAGTACGCCCACTTGGAACTTGAGTTCGGTAGTGGTGTATTGCACACGACCAGACCCCAGAGGGCGCCCATCTAGCGCTGCCACTGCCAAGGGAGAGTTACAGGGGGTTAGAGGAATGCCATATTGCCGTGCCAGCTCTTCATCAATGAAATTGCCTGCAGCCCCAGAATCAACTAATGCTTTGGTGTGTATCGTCTTCGTCTCATATGTCAAGGTAATGGGTAGATCAAAATAGTTGTTCTGAGAGATGGCAGAAATCAGTAAACTCACCCTTCGGGCTTGTGTCTGTGGAGGTCGGCTCGGGCAGTCGGCTTTCGAGTGTCCATCGAGACCACAATACAGACAGAGGTGATTATTGACGCGGTGATCCCGCTCCTCCGTGGATAGGTGAGAGTTTCTGACCTCCATGGGTTCCTCGTTATTGGTTGATGGACCATTAAATTGGGAATTTCCTGGACATCGGCGTGAACGAATGAGATTGTCGATGCGGATAGCCAGCTCGATGAACTGATCTAGGGTTTTATCTTCGTCTCTGCAAGCGAGTTCTGACTGTAGTTCATAGTTAAGACCCTGGCGAAACAAAGTTTTCAACGTGTCATCCACCCATATGGTTTGCGCTGCCAGTGTGCGGAAGTTGAGAGCGAATTCCACAGCTGTACTGTTCCTTTGACGTAATGCAAGTAATTGCTCCCCAGCGCTCTGTCCTCCTTCAGAATGCTCAAAAACAGTGCGTAAGCGTTGAATGAAGTGAGAGTACGTGACTTGTTCTAAGGCTTGATTATCCCAGACCGCCGTTGCCCACTCGAGTGCTTTGCCCGTGAGAAGTGAACACATCAAGGAAATCTTGCCAGCATCAGTAGAGTAAAGAGAGGGCTGTTGGGCTAAAAACATTGAACACTGCATGAGAAAGCCCTTACATTTAGATGGAGTGCCATCAAACTTCTCAGGAAACGCCAGGTGAGGGTTGCTTATTATCGTGTTCACAGGTGTTGGTGGTACTACCTGATTAGGCTGCAGCACTGAGGTGTGGGAGATCGCTGGGGTTTGATGAAGTTTCTGGACTGCCTTTACCAGTTCCTCCATCATGTTGGTCAAACAACTAAGTTGCTGTTGGTGGATCATGAGTTGATTTGCTTGTGCTGTTAGCTCATGGGAGAAGTGCATAGGAACCGCTGGATCTTTAGTGGGCGAAGTCTTCTGTAACAAGGACTCAGGCAGATTGGGATCCATGTGCAGTTTATTAAAGTAATACAAACTCACAGTACAAGCAGGCGTGGGTCGATAAACCAGGGCAAACAGGAATATAAGAGGTAGAGCATCAATCGTGGTCATGACGGGCAAATGGTCAGGGCAGGCATCAAACAGGCAAGAATCAGAGTCCAGGCAAACAAAGATCAAGGGCAGGCAGAACAGGGTCGTCAACAGTAATCCAAAGCAGAGTCAAACACAGGCAGGAATAAACACAGGGAATAACGCTCAGAAATGTAGCCGGGGCAAACAAGACTTCGCAATGAATGTGTGTGTGAGCAGAGTAAATATAGGCATGATGATTAGGAACAGGTGTGCGTGCCAGAGTGAGGGTGTATGGGAAATGAAGTCCGATAAGAGGTTAGTACTCTGGGGAGTTCGACCTCTGGTGGCCGACGGTGGAATCTTCACCGGCGTTTGTGACAATCTTTTACATATATACGGTAGAGTGTTTTTTAGAAGATTGTATACTTGAATATATATATATATATATATATATATATATATTTTTTTGATATCAGTCTCTTGTGAGATCCATTCTTATACGCATCAATAAAAACATTGATGATATTCATTTCAGATTTTTCATTAATTTTAATATTTTTTATTATAATGGTTCCTAAGCTGTAAATATCTGAAGAAACCTTGTTTTTCTAAAACATAGGTGTCAGTCAGTAAGATGTTGAAAGCTCTTTAAACCAGTATTAGATGAGACTGTACAATATGATGTAATGCCTTTTAACGTCCATTGTTTAAACCTTGAATCCAATTCTGCAGGTTTAAAATCTTTGTCAAAGGCCACCCATCTCAACATCCGTGTTTGTTTCTCAAGTTTAAAATTTTTACATTCCTTGAACCAAATATTGAGAGGAACTAATGTCCAATGGCTCAATTTATTTGAGTACTTAATCTTAATGGCCATGTCCCCTAATAAGGAGGGGAGAGGAATGTCCAGCTGGCTAAATTCTAATTCTTTCCATCTTGCATCATATTCATTATTACACCAACAAACTAGACATTTCAACTGTGATGCTTTGTAATAATCCTCCAAACAGGGAAGAGACAGTCCCCCCTTTCCCTTGATAATTGTAGTGTTTTAAGTCTGACCCTAGGTTTCTGATTTCTCCATATGAATCTAGAAATCATTCTATTCCAGTCATTAAACAGTTTTTTTGGAATCTCTACAGGCAGTGATTGGAATAAAAATAGTAATACATTAATTCTTATAATTTGTATAATTCGATTATACAAACCAAGGGTTAAGGACATCCATCTGTCCAAATCTACTTTTAGTTATTTTGTTATTGATTCATAATTTGCAGTATATGTTTTTGTCACATTCTTTGGTATGATAACTCCTAAATATTTAATGTTATTAGTTTTCCATTTAAAATAATATTTATTACATATGTTTTTTTGTGGTAAATAATTAAAAGAGAGGGTTTGAGTTTTGTCTAAATTGAATCTGTATCCTGAGTACCGACCGAACTGTTCAAGGCATGACATAAGTTTAGGTAAACTGGAGTCTGGGTCAGAGATTGTCATAAGAATATCGTCCACATATAGACATATTTTGTGTTCATTTCCTTTAAACTGGAATCCTTTTATTTCTGCATCCTCTTTAATAGCTTGAGCAAGTGTCTCTATGAATAGTGCCAAAAGCGTGGGACTTAAGGGGCATCCCTGGCGGCATCCCCGTTCCAATGTGATTGAGCTAGAAACATTACCATTTATTTTAATCTGAGCCATTGGTAGATAATATAGTGGTTTAAGATATCTTATAACCTTTTCATTGAAGCCAAAACGTAGCAGTACCAGGTACAAAAACTCCCATCGGACAGAGTCAAAAGCCTTTTCGGCAACGAGGCTAATTAATAAATTTTTAGAATTACTTTTATTCATGCTATCAATCAAAAATAATGCTCGTCTTACATTATCCTGTGTCTGCCTGTTTTTCAAGAATCCTGTTTGGTCAGTATCAATCAACTCAGGAATTATATTTTCTAATCTTTTTGCTATTATAGAAGCGTATAATCTATATTCAAAACCGAGATTGGTCTGTATGACCCACATTCTGTCTTATCTTTTCCAACTTTTGGTATTACTGATATGATAGCTTGTTTCCAGGATACCGGTGTCTCTCCCCCTTTCAGAACGTGGTTAAAACAGTTTAAAAGCACAGGTTTTAATAATTCCCTGAATGTTTTATACCACTCAGCTGGAAACCCATCCCCCCCTGGTACTTTATTTGTCTTTAAATTTGTTATGGCCCAATCATTTTCTGATTCTGTAATTTCTTGTGTTACCAGTTTGTTTTGTGTTACCCCTACTGATGGTAAGTCTAGAGCAGGGGTGTCCAAACTTTTTCTGCTGGGGGCCAGGTGCAAAAAAATGTCTGTTGTCTTGGGCCGCATGTCTGTAAGAATAAAAAAAAAAAAACTATTAGACCAGCTAATTGATCATTACCATTAATCTGTCTTTGTCTATATTTAAAATATGCAATTTTCTAAAAATGTTATGTGCTTAATATATTTATATATGACCCATGAGATATATATATATATAATTTTTTTTTTTTTTTTTACTCACCAATAACTTTATTAATGTGAACAGTGATGTTGTGCCTTGGATTTCAGAACTGATGTCACGTCAGGAATAAGTTGTGTAGTAGAGATACGAAGCAGATCACAGAGATGGCTGTCAGTCAGACTGGCTCTCAGTGGACTCTTGTTCAGCGTCATCAGCGAAAATGTTTGCTCACATATGTATGTGGAGCCAAACAGACTTCATCTTTTGTGCATGACGTTTGAGTAAGGGGAATCTGGATGTGTCCAAACTCTTGTAAAACTCAGGCAGTTGAAGAAGCTGGTGGCGGCTGCGAAGAGAGTCATCGCACTGCAGTTCTATGAGTTCCAGCTGCACATTCTCTTGCACTTCTTCCACGTTAACAGAGAAAGGGGTTGAGAACAGTTTGATGTCATTATCAATAGCGGAAAAGTCTTGAAAACGCTGATTAAATTCTGTGATTAGGGATGTGAGCAATGCAGAATATTTATCCATTTTTCCACGGATGTTGGAGTCGGAAAAACTTGAGATAATTTCGGACAAACTGGGAAAGTGCACAGTATTGCGGTCACTGATTTGTCTCTCAAAAAGTCTTAGCTTCACAGCAAAGGATTTCAAATGTGCATACATTTCTGAAATAAGCTGGTCCTTGCCTTGCAGGCTTTTATTCAGTGGATTCAGGTGACTGGTCAAATCAACTAAAAAAGCAAGGTCTGCCATCCATTCAGGGTCATTGAGTTGATGAAGTGTCAGATTTTTTTCTTTCAAAAACTGGTCAATTTCTGATCTCAATGAATAGAATCGCTGAAGAACAGATCCGCGACTCAGCCACCGCACGTTAGAGTGATATATAACGTCACCGTATTCCGCATCCATATCAGACAGAAATGCCCGGAATTCTCTGTGGTTGAGCGCTCTTGAACGAATTAAGTTTATAGTTTTCACAACAGTGGTCATCACATCGTCCATCTGGATCACTTTAGCACAGAGCGCTTCTTGATGTATGATACAATGCATTTTTACAGCCTCACCTCCACTTTCGCGAACTTTATTGCACACCATAGAAGCCATTCCTTTCCGCTCACCGATCATGGATGGCGCCCCATCCGTTGTAATGCCACAGAGCTTGGCCCAAGGGAGATTTATATTTTCAATCGCACATGAAACGGCTTCAAAAATATCTTTTCCCGTTGTTGTACTCTTAAGGCTCTTCATATCAAGAAGCTCTTCTGAAATGGAAAAATCACTGTCCACTCCTCGCAAAAAAATTAACACCTGGGCAGTGTCTGTCGCGTCAGTGCTCGTCACACGCAATTGAGTAAAAATCAAACATGGGTACTGTGTCTGTCACTTGTTGTTTTAGATTTGCCGACAAGTCTTCAATTCGCCGTCCGACCGTGTTTCTTGAAAGACTGATGTTTTTAAAATCTTGTATCTTTTCTGGGCAAATTATAGTGGCAACTTTCATCAGACACTCCTTTACAAATTCGCCATCGGTGAAGGGATTTCCGTGCCGTGCTATTAGGTGAGCTACCTCATAACTAGCTAATGTAGAATTTTCCTGTGCTTTATTAGCACGAAAAAATTGTTGTTGTTGAGCTGACAAGGCAGCTGCCAGTTGTTTCACCTTTTCATCGCGCTCAGCACCAGTGTAAGATTTGAAAGACTGATGTTTTGTTTCATAATGTCTTTTAACATTATATTCCTTCATTACCCCAACAGACTCCTGGCAAATTAAGCAGACACATTTCCCGCTGACCTCAGTGAAGAAGTATTCATTTCCCCAACGTGTCTGAAATCTCCTGCATTCACTGTCGATTTTCCGTTTTCTTTGTTGCGCCATGACTAAACAAATGTGATCAACAATATTTTTACGTGCATCTTACGTAGCCCTAACGTACTAACTGCCTTGGCTGGATGACAGATGTGATTGCGACACCCAATGGTTATTTAGTGAATTTCATCTATTTTTCCCTATAACGGGCCAGATTTGTATAAATGTTTTAAATCACCCGCGGGCCGCCACAAGACTGATAACGCAGACTGATAACGCAGATGGCCCGCGGGCCGTACAGAAAGTCCAAAAAAATTTAAATAACAGATGGATCTGCTGCTTCTGGTTGGGAATACAATCTTTTATAAAATATTTCAAATTACCTTAATATCTCATCAGGTTTATAGCACATTAAACTGGATACTGGATTTTTAATTTTGAAAATTGACCTTTCAGTTTGCTGTTTACGAAGTGTCCATGCTAACATTTTTTTAGCTCTAGGTCCATTCTCATAATAATTCTGTTTGATATATTTAAGTTTAATCTCTACTTGATTATCAAGTATCTTATTTATTTGTTGTTTTATTACTTTTATTTCTTCTAAGATTTGAGGTTTATTTTATTCAATATGTTTTTGTTCTAGTGTTTTTAGTGTGTTTGATAAATCAGTCAGTACCTTCTGTTTTTCTTTTTTTTTCCTTGAGGACCACTTTAAAAGCTTTCCTCTTAACACTGCCTTGGCGGCATCCCATATAACACTTGGTGCCATTTCCTCATTGTTAAATTCAATGTAATCATTAATTTCTTTTTTAACATATTCTATACATTTGAGGTCATTTAAGAGACTTGTGTTCAATCTCCAGATGGTGTTCTTTGATTGAACATTCAGGTGGAGTCTCAAATACACTCCCGCATGATCTGAAACATCTCTAGTTCCTATATCACAACCTATAATGCTATGCCTGTCAGAGTGGAACATGAAAAAATAATCAACCCTTGAATAGACTTTGTGTGGGTAGGAGAAAAAGGTAAACTGTCTCGCAACTGGGTGGAGTTCCCTCCATATATCTATCATGCCAGTTTCCTTAAGCATTCTTTTAACATACACTGATTCAGAATTTATCTTTTTTGTTGGATTTGACGAGTCTAGGGTAGGATGTAACTGTACATTCTAGTCCCCTCCACAAATAAGTGTGCCTGACGCTTCTGAAGTTATTAGCTCAAATATTTTTTTAATTAGTAATTTATCCTGTCCTGGTGGTCTGTAAACATTAAATAGTTTTACTTCCTTTGAGTCAAGGATCCCTTTCACCAGAATATATCGTCCTTCTTTGTCAGCTCTTTGGCTGGAGACCTGGAAAGTCACCTTATTAAATATCAATATTGCAACTCCTCTAGCATGTCCTTTAGTGTAAGATGAATAAAAAGTATTTCTAAATCCTAACTTTTTAAATTTTTCATGTTTAGTTTGTACTAGGTGAGTCTCTTGCCAAAAAATATGTTGGTTCTCTCTTTTCATCTTAGTTATGAATTTATTTCGTTTAACAGGATTTTGCAACCCATTAACATTAAGTGAAATAATTCTATATTCTTGTTGTGACATTTATCTTAAGGCATACTGTCATAATGTTAATCCCAATTGACCTTAACATTGTAACACAAGTAACACAGAACAAAAAAGTAAAGGAAAAAGTATAATCGTAAAAAACAGCACCTTCCATAATCAAAGTTTCTTTTAAAGTAACTTTTATCTGGAAAGGAAAATCTCAGATTAACGAAGGGCCTGCCCAGTGCTAACTGATATGATAACTCAGTGCACGCGTTCTCTTCAGCCCCCAGACATAACATTATTCATTTGTGAGTCTGTCAATCCATAATGCAAATCAAACATTGATGGAACTCCAAAATCAAGTCGTTGAGAATGAACATAAAGATATAACCTTACAAAAACTCTTGTTATATTAAACTGCTATATTTTAGCAATGTTGATTTTGGATGTGACAGTTTTTCTGAATTTACCCTGCGTAAGAGTCCCGGTGTCCCGGCGGTATTTTCCGTGCCCTCTCTTGATGTCCATCATGGTTGCGTCGTGGTTTCGCGCCCGCTGTTTCCCAGGAACTTTTACTCAGCTTATCAATTGAAGCTGATGCGACGGTGTCATCTTCCCTAATGCTGGCCGAGCTCAGTCCTCTCTTTTTAAGGTCCTCCATCGCCTCCATAGCGCTGTTGTAAACAATGGGACCATCTTCAAAAAATACCCAAAGTTTGGCTGGGGGTGGCGTGTGGAAACTGAGACCCTTTTCTTCAAGTAATTTCCTGACAGGAGTGTATGCCTTCCTCTTCTTCTGGGTCTCCGCAGGGTAATCCTGGTCAAAGTACACACGTCTCCCTTTCATGTAAATTTCCCTCTTTTTCCATGCAGAGCGGAGGACCATCTCTTTAATCCTATAATCGAGAAAATAGATAACCACCAATCGGGGATTCGCACTTGGTGGTGGTTTGGGGCCGAGTGCCCTGTGACAACGCTGTATCCCAAGTTCGGCATCGGGGAGGGACAATTCCATCTTGATGAAGCTTTCGATAAACTCCATTATATGTTGTCTCCTTCGGCCTCCTCCGGGATTCCGTATACTCGTATATTATTTCGTTGTGATCTTGCTTCAAGATCTGTCAGCTTTGCTTGCATTTTTTGTTGAATATCAAGTGTTTGGCATATCACGTCTCTAGCTTCGGTACTCCATTCTTCCAAATCCGCCACCCAGTGCTCGGCCTCCTCCACTCTATTCACCGTGTCTTTAAGATCTTTGGCAATTTCGTCCAGTTTAAAGTTGATGTCCGTTCCCAGACTTGCCAAGTCAGTTTTCCAATCTCTGGTGAAAGTTTCTTTAAAGTTGTTTAGCTGTGTCTTCACGTCAGATCGAATCGCCTTAATTTCAGAATATAAAGCACTGATGCAAATTTGCGTTTTATCCGCGGCCTCGTGTTCACCAGCATTGTCGTCGCCGCCGTCATTTTCCGTTGTTTGTCTCTCAATTTTCTCAGGTCTTTGTGATAATTTGCCTCTGGCTTTTCTTTGTTTCTCCCCCTCCATATTCATTAATTAATTACACGGTGCAAAGTTAGGTTAGACTGGGGAGAGTAACAAAATTGTCTGGGAGCTCTCGAACTACACGGCCACTCACCTCAACGCCATACCGGAAGCCGCCCATTATTTTATATATATATTTCTTAAATCCCATTAAGAATATATTTTGTAGCTTTTTTTTTTTTTTTTACTAGATATTCCTTTTTTTGGATTAAATACAAATAAGCCTTCTCCGACTAACTGTAACATAGATCAACTGCAGGTGATTTGCAGAACCTAAGTGCAGTTTATTAAAAAAAAAAACAACACATGACTAAATCAACCAATGACAACATGACAAAGGAGACTAGGGAATCACATGACAATGGAGCACATGGCAGGATCATGACAAAACCAGGAACAAACAAACACAACCCAAACACTTGCATCCTAACAGTAATTCAGCAGCATTAATGTATACAAGATGCATTTAGTACATTGTTATTACTCAGTATAAAGAATGTAAAGTGTCTCAGAAGTACAATTTGATGCATCTCAACCTATATTTGTATCACAAATATAGTAATTTGGTCAATTTCAGTTTGGTTTCAAAAAGGCATCAACATGTAGGGGAGAGCAGGACACAACCTAACGCTTTCTGACTTTCTCAGTTTGTGTAAATCCACTTGAGGTTCAGAGTATTTATTTTTACACATGTCTAGTACAATTGTGTGGTTTTGTTTCATTAATACAGTGTATAATTTTTTTTTCTTGATTTACCCTGAAAGAATGGAAGTGAAATGCGACATGCCCCGTAGGTGGGGTACATTTTAACATGTGAGGGGCACAATGTAACGTTAACATATGACAGCTTAAAATGTTACCTGATATAATAGAAAAATAAAAAAGGACAAAATAAAAAATTTTGTCAATAAAATACAACAATAGTTTTTCATATAAAATAATGGAATTTTTTTAAATAATTAAAAATAAACAAATTTGAGTTAAATCATTACACATCGCTAAATACAGATACAGTATTGTTCAAAATAATAGCAGTACAATGTGACTAACCAGAATAATCAAGGTTTTTAGTATATTTTTTATTGCTACGTGGCAAACAAGTTAGTAGTTCAGTAGATTCTCAGAAAACAAACAAGACCCAGCATTCATGATATGCACGCTCTTAAGGCTGTGCAATTGGGGTATTAGTTGAAAGGGGTGTGTTCAAAAAAATAGCAGTGTCTACCTTTGACTGTACAAACTCAAAACTATTTTGTACAAACATTTTTTTTTTCTGGGATTTAGCAATCCTGTGAATAACTAAACTAATATTTAGTTGTATGACCACAGTTTTTTAAAACTGCTTGACATCTGTGTGGCATGGAGTCAACCAACTTGTGGCACCTCTCAGCTGTTATTCCACTCCATGATTCTTTAACAACATTCCACAATTCATTCACATTTCTTGGTTTTGCTTCAGAAACAGCATTTTTGATATAGCAGTACACATTGTACTGCTATTATTTTCAACAATACTGTATACAGCATAGTTAAAACATAACAATTAAATACTTCTGAACATTGATTCTCAGTCTTTGTTCACCTTTTTCTCATGGTTTCTCAATAAAATTAATAAAAGAATAGAATAGAATATTTCTAAAAGGGGCTCATTGTAACACAGTGTTACAACGCACCCCATCTGCGCAACTGGGATTTATCCCGGCTCGTGTCTTCTGCTGTTAGATCAGCATTAAAGAATGATCTCAACTGTTAAATAACAGATATAAGATTACAATATCTGATTTTTCTCATTAAAAAATAAAATAGAGATGAAAATTAACTTAAGTAATAAATTTCTTTTGCTATTGTAAAATAAATATTCAGTGATATCTTCCAAAGACTTTTGAATTTTGGCACAATTTTTCCTCTATATACTGTTTATATGGCAACTAGTAAATAGTTTTGTCATGCTTTCAAAGTTTCAAAAATAAGTTGGATGTTTGATGGAGTATATCTTTGTCAAAAATACTCCTTACAGTTTCTCACAAGTTTCAGAAAGTTTTTTTTTTTTCGAGAATGGGTCTGTGTGACGTCAAATGGTGACTTCTCCCGGAAGAGCGCACGCCCATAAACGCGCTTTTCTTTGGAAAGGCCGGCTGTAGCCTACTGCAGTCACAGAACTTCACGAAATCAACAATCAATCTCACCAAAGAAGTGTGTTTTTGATGGGTCTTTGTGTTGTTGGCTATCGTCGTGTACACATCAGTAAATAACATGATCGTGTATAGTTAATTTATCAATGATTTATCATGCAAAGTATAGTGTGTGTTCAGGGACGGATTGACAATCTGTGCCGTCACCCGGCCGTCGGCAAAAAAAAAAAAAAGTATTATAACGCAATATGAACAGTTAACAGCAGGGGCACTAATACGATCACTTATATGCTGCTACATGCTAAAAAGAAATAAAATCGCCGGCAGATTGGCTAGCAGAAATCTTTAGGAAAGGTGGATGGGAAAAAAATTTAAACAAGAGGGCCAAGTCTCTGGAGACTGATGGAGCATAGTGTAAAAAGCTCGTCATGATGGAGAGACAGACAGAGTTCACACCAGCACGAGGTCCTGGTAAGTGTCAGTAGTAGCAGTAGTATAATAATAGGCTGCCTTTATCCCTATCTTAGCGAATTGCATAGTCAGCTAGCTATCAACATGGGTGTGCATGGGGTGGAACGATACATTTGTATTCAATTTAACCAAATCGGGACGGGCGTCACGGCTCGGAGCATGAATTTACACTGAGAATACACAATACAAAAATAAATAAAACTTGCGCGAAAATTAATGAAATGCGGAACTACTGTTCAAGAGAGACTTAGTGTGTGTGTGTGTGTGTGTGTGTGTGTGTGTGTGTGTGTGTGTGTGTGTGAGCGGCACGGGCGCGATGCCGCGATCGAACAGTGGAAACATAAAAATACTCCATCATTTTGTTCATACAGGACATCATAAAAACTGCAAAGTGTTTGGTTATATTTGTGCTTACACTCGCAATAAAACAAAACATTGTGCTTTTGTCAAACTGTAAACTCTTGTCAAACTGTACCTACAACTGTCATCTAACCAAACACACACACACACACACACATTTAAAAGCCTTTTGAAAAGTGGGGGCCGCTGGCTGGCAATCACAATGTAGGTGATTTCAGGTTTTACTATCCTTATGGGGACATTTGGTCCCCACAATATAGGCTAATATAAACAAGGACACACACACGCACAGTTTAAAAGCAAAAAATATGTATCCAACCCCATGTGTCTGTGTCTGTGGGTGTCATTTTCTGGACTTTCATCATCATATTGTATTGGTTTTCATTCCTTTCGTTCACTTTGTTGTATATGAGAGATTGTAGTGAGCTCACATTTTCTACTAGAATGAAGACTAAGGTATTGAATTAAACAGAAAAACATCATGCATTGCTACCACTTTAAACATGCTAACATGGAAGAGGGCTAAATAATTGACTAAATGTTTGTTTAACCAAAAAATCCTAGCTTGCACTTTCTGTCTGTCTTCCATCAAAGTGCAGTTTTTCCTTGTCTTTCATTTTTGTGTTTTTATTATTGTGGAACTGGCAAATACCTGGTGGTTGTTTGTGAAAGCTTCACAGACTAAAATAATATGGTTGAGGCTTCATTAATAAACACAACTTTATTATCATTGGTTTTGAGAAGTTACTTGTTGTGAATACCTTGTCTGACAGTATTGTGGCATAGTACATCCTGTCTTGTGTCTGTTGCGCAAGGCTAGGGGCGAATGGCCGGATGATGGGCCTATTTGGGAGAAAGTCCAGGGCTGTTTTTTAGCCCCAGTCCATCGCTGTGTGTGTTTAAGTACATTTGTTTAGCTGACCACTATAGGTGTTGAACTAAATGAATTATTTCATATTTAACCTAGGCGCCGTTCACACAAAGTGCGCTTCTTCATTCAAATGCACTGCTATTCCACTGATGTAAACAGTAGTCTGATGTGCAAAATTGCTACTGCTAACGTTTAGTCTCATACAATAGTCCATAAACCATGATTAACACATACAAATGTTGACAAGCCGCTAAGCAAATATAGTAACAGTACATACCACATAGAGACAACCTGCTGTTGCTGCTGCTCCTGTTCAATTTCAGCCTCCGGATCAGATTCTGGATCATATCTGTATGGTTTAATCTGATTGATATCCATGGTTTATTTAGGATAACGTTTTCCTTTCCACGTTTAAGGATGTCACAGCTTTCAGACGCTCTCAACGCAATAGTTGCACGCGCTCGTGGCTCTTTAGCTCCGCCCACAAGATACGCCTCCATCCACTTTTTTTTTTTTTCGTAAAGACTCGGTACAGCGTATCTTTCTTTTATAAATATAATAAAACTAAAGACTTTTCGGAGATATGAAGGATGCAATACTACTCTATCAAGACTGATATGAGATTGACTGAAACTGAGTGTTTTACCCCCTCTTTCACATGAATAGACTGAAGGGAAAAACAGTTTAGTGTGTATTTTACAAGGGGGTAATCCAGCCCCCGGAAAGCGTACCTTCCATAGGGGCGGCCATTGCTAACCAAGCCATCATTTGCTGTTAGCATTCCATTGATTCCCATTCATTTTGGCGTCACTTTGACAGCGAATAACTTTACATCTGAGGCTTTTAAAAACTCCATTTGTCCATTGTTTATTTCTAAAGAAACACGACAATGTATAAAAGGCTCCATTACCTTGTATCTTACACTATCGCCCCGTAGAAGCCCCGCATTTTTGTAAAAATAGGATAACGATTGCATCATAACCACGCAACGCATAGTAGAGAAATTACAGACAGGAGGAGAAGCTCGCAGCAATTACTGTCTATGAGGCAAATGGGGAGGAATAAAGTCCGATAAAGTCAATGGAGAAGCATGGGGAGAAGCTCATAGAGAGCCAAAAGCAACGGGACAAAATATTTCAACAACTTGATTCAGATTTCAATCTGCACAACTACTAGAAGACTTACAACTGTCAGACAGGTTGCTCACGTCACATCTTCTTTGTCAAGCTCAGTCTGAGGCTGCGCAGTACACTTAGCCATCAGGAAGTAAGTGCTTCTAATTGACTTCGGTTTTCACCTTTGAAGTCTATGGGGTCGCTGTGTCCATTTCTTTTACTGTCTATGGCATTTTATTATTAGCATTCTATTTTGTTTAATATATATATATATATATATATATATATATATATATATATATATATATATATATATATATATATATATATATATAATTTTATTATTATTTTTATTTATATATATTTTTATTTTATATTTTTTTTCACATTAGCATGCAACTTTAACTTTGCAGAGTTTGTCGTCTTTCATCTTTTAACAGTTTATTTGTTTACCTCTTCACTAGCCCATAGTGAAGACCATGACAGTGGAGGGCAGTATGGATGGGTTCTTTGAGCCCAGACCAATGGAGTATTCAGACAGTAATAAGAAAACAACATCTCAGGCAAAATGCTGCTCCCCAAGCCTGAAGGTAAGAGACAATATTTTTGACTATATGCTAGTTTAACTGAGCAACAAGTGTAGAACCGGTATCAGCTGGTTATTCGTTTTAAAGGGTTTGTTCACCTAAAAATGAAAGTCATCCTAGGTGTATATGACGTTCTTCTTTCAGACGAAATAAAAGTTGAGTAAAAGTTGAGTAAAGAAGAATGTCATATACACCTAGGATGACTTGAGAGTGAGTAAATCATGGGCTAATTTTCATTTTTGGGTGACCTATCCCTTTATTAGTAGTGTATAAAAGCTGTAATACTCAACAAAAAATAAATAAATAAATAAACATAATAATAAAAAATAAAAAAGGTTATTTCTTCTGACTTCATCTCTTTTCTACCCTTGTGGCTGGAAAGATCTTTACTGGTGTGCTTGCCTTCTGTTATTTCTCAAAATCCTTGACGGGAGTTTACACCAAAAGCTCCATCACTCAGATTGAGAGGCGGTTTGAGATCTCAAGCTCTACTGTAGGTATCATTGACGGCAGCTTTGAAATGGGTGAGTTGAGATGTGTCGAGCTGCATTGAGAAATGAGGGCAGAGGTTCACCCATTAGATGAGAACTTATACCAGTGAGTCACTGATGCTGTAATGTGACTGAATTGGTGTTCATACTTTAAAAACGGGACTGTTGATTGATGGTATGCAATGAAACAACTTACAACTTGCTAAATAACTTTACATTTGCTTGCAGGTAATCTGTTGGTCATTACTGCGGTAAGCTACTTTGGCGCTAAGTTTCACAGGCCCAAGATCATTGGAGCAGGGGTCCTGCTGATGGGTATAGGGACACTGGTAATGGCTTTACCTCAGTTCATTATGGGCCGGTGAGTAACATTCTGGGGTCGATGACAAATGAGTGTCCAAGATAAAGAATATATATATTTTTTTATAAACGCTTAATTTTAATAACATTTTATGTCTCAAAAAATGTAATTTAGTCCAAGCATCAAGTTAAAGGTATATTTCCATTATCTAATATTTTTTATTTGTTGATTGTAAAAGATGCGTTTTCAAGTGTTTATATCAATTGTATCTTTCATGTAATATTGAATAACTTAATTGATGACCATCACATAAAACTCATAATTAGTATATCCATACTAACATATTTAATGAAGATCCATAAACATCAGTATTCTTGAAGATCTGTATTTTAAATGCTTTTACTATTTTTGTGTACCTATTCTGACAGGTACAAGTACGATTCAGCTGCCGCCCACACTATTGATGCTGATAATTTCACTGTGAGATTCACATGCTCATCTGACACCCAGAATACTGTTCAACAGCCTGTTTCCGGTAATGCATGGTTATACTGTATGTGGAAAAGCATGTAGGATATTTTAATTGCAAAATGAAGTAAAATAACCAACAGAGCACTGTACTGTATATGGGTTGAATAGGGTGCCAAAATGGGAAAGAAGAAAGCTCGCCCACATGGGCAATTGTGGTGTTGGGAAACATTATTCGGGGCATCGGGGAAGCCAGCCTCGGCCCTTTGGGAATGTCATTCATAGATGATTATGCACTCCCAGAAAACTCTGCTTTTTACATTGGTGAGAAAATTAGTGTGTGTGTGTGTGTGTGTGTGTGTGTGTGTGCGTGCGTGCGTGCGTGCGTGCGTGCGTGCGTGTGTGTGTGTTTAAATCTCAAACAAAAGTACCCTTGTCCTTCATGTGATTCCGTTCCTTTTTGTTTTCCTTTTCTGTAGGTTGCCTGCACACACTCGGATGGATCGGGCCAATTTTTGGTTACTTGCTTGGATCTCTGTGTTCTAGTCTTTATGTGGACATTGGCTTTGTGAATCAAGGTGAGTTAAAATTTATATACCTTAGAAGTCACTTACAAAAATGAACCAAAAAGATGTGCAGTATTACTTTGTTTTGATATGTACAGTAGTAGTACTTCCTCTTTGAAGTACCTTGGGGTACCATACAAATACCATGGCATATGAATATGGTAATGGCCTAGGGTGGAGTCAGAGGGTCGGTAGGATCTCAAACTGGAAAACGGGACTACACAGAAGCATTAGCAGAGCAGAAGACCACCACGGCATTGCTGGAACCATTATGGCTGAGCAGTTGAACACGATGGCAGGGTAGCAGGAGGCCTCAGGGGATCCGGCAGAATGGGGGTGCTTTGGAAAAGCCAGCAGAGTAGGAGTCTCAGAAAAGACCAATGGAGCAAGTGACCCAGGATAAGGAGGCAGATTATAAACCTTCAGCAAAGCCGGCTGAGAATTAAAAAATGATCAAGCTATCCTAAAGGTATTTGACTCTCTTCTTTCAGCCAGCCAAACACAAGACTTACGTAAATAAATACCCTGGCTCTTCCAAGATTTCTAATGAGAATGAACAGTAACATGGATTTTGAAGCCCAAAAAAGCACATCCATCCATCATAAAAGCATAACTTTATTACATAAGTAAAAGTAAAAATACTACTGGTCAAATATTACTCCGTTACAAGTAAAAGTTCTAAAAATAGATTTTTACTTGAGTAAAAGTACAGAAGTATTTGTTTTTTAAAAGTACTTAAGTATCAAAAGTAAATTTCATGTTTTTACAACTTCCCATAAGAAAAAAATCATTGCTCAGTGGCTGCTTTTCCTAAGCTCATGAGACTTAGTTTTGATTCTCATATATCTCTCATTTCAGTATCAACGGAGTTTCAGATGTTTCTCCTAAAATTCCTTAGGAGAAATAAGAGTAGACGCAAATGAGACATGAGAAATATTTGAGAGAAAAGGAGTTGAAACTGAGAATGTGGTGGAAGAAACATACATCTCTTTATCGTCTTGCTGCAATCTCTTTCAAGACTCCATTATAGAAATATTTTATTGCTCAGAGGTGGCTCTTTCTAAGCTCATGAGACTTAGTTGTGATTCTCATTTATCTCTCACTGTAGACTCAACAGTGTCTCAGATGTTTCTCCTCAAATTCCTTAGGAGAAATAAAAGTAGACACGACTGAGACATGAGGAATGCAAAATGAGAAACAAGAAACATGGGAGATCTCTTTATTGTCTTTCTGTAATCTCTTTCAAAACTCCATTATAAAAAAATATTTTCAGAGGTTTTTTTTTATGACATTGGGGTTTATCAACTTTATTGGACAGGACCTTACGATAAGAGACCGGAAACAATGGGAGAGGCAAGAAGGGAACAGGAGCAGGAAAGTATTCCTTTAGCTGGGACTTGAACTCATGCCGTCTGATGTGCTGTCCACACGGCTATGGCTCTGACAGAGCTTTGCCTATAAGCTCAGGACACTAAGTGCTTATTATCTCTTATATGTCTCAATTAGGTATCAGCTTTGTCTTCTGGTGCCAGTTGCATAAACTTAGTCAAAGTAGTTTTTAAGTTACTATGCAACTAAGTAGTAGTTAACCAAAGGGCAATCAGTCTTACTTTTCCGATTAAAATTAAACTACCTTTTTATATAACTGACTTAAATAAGATATTACCAGGCTTGGGGGAGAAATAATTCATTACTAACTTTTAAGACTAATCTATGAAGTTTTTCAACCAACCCCAGATGTCTTAAATTTTATTTTACGAGAAACTTAAAATTTGTACTAATATTGTGAAATGCTGAAACTATCATTCACATAGCATTATGTGTTTCAGAATATCATGGGTTACTCCATCAAATGTATCTTCAATGCCCAGAAATGAATATGCAGTGCTTATTCCAAACAAGGATTAGAAAAGTGTATGGTCTAAATAAATTCTTTCTTTATAACAAATGTAATACTATAGTGTACCAGTGCTTCATGGTTGCTGCTTAACCTTTTTGTTCTTTGTTTAACATTGCAAAGTTTATTTTTGTACAACCCATTTTGCATGCATGTAAACATAGGTGGTTTTGTTCATTGATCAACAGAACAATGCATGTATTGTGCTTGATTGATATGGTGTCGATGAATCACATATAAACTACCCAGAGAAAAAAACAAAAAAACAAAACCTTTACCAATTCAAATGTTTCTGCGAGAAATAAATGAGGTTACATTAGCATTAATTGGAGATTTTTACTTAAGTCTCCTGTTTCTCACACTTGTCTCCTGAGACAAAACCTCTGACATTCTCACATTTGTCTCTTTTAAAGTTTTAGAAGAGATCTCAACAACATCACACACTGTGCTCAGACTTTTCTCCTTAGCGAGAAACACTGGAGCTCTCACTTTTGTCTTCTCTGAAGATTCAGAAGAGATCTCAATAACATCACACACTGTGTTCAGACTTTTCTCCTCAGCAAGAGACTCTGAAGAGACCTCAGTAAATAAGGTTAATGTTTCTCTTAATTGTTGATACAATAAGAAAGCTGTACAGTTTATGTGCATAGGCCACATAATTTGTTTGACAAATGTGAGAACACCAGAGTCTTTTAACTAAGGAGAATAATCTGAGCACAATGTGTGATGTTATTGAGATTTTTTTATGAAACTTTAGAGGAGACAAAATTGAGAGTTCCAGAGACTCTAGCTGAGGAGAAAAGTCTGAGCACTGTGTGTGATACTGTTGATATCTCTTCTGAATCTTAAGAAGAGATAAATATGAGCTATCCAGTCTCTCTAGCCAAGGAGACAAATCTGAGCACAGTGAGTGATGTTGTTGAGATCTCTTCTGAATCTTAAGAGGAGACAACTATGAGCAATCCAGTCTCCCTAGCCAAGGAGACACATCTCACAGTGTGTGATGTTGTTGAGATCTATTCTAAAACTTTAGAGGAGACAAATATGAGCAATCCAGTCTCCCTAGGGAAGGAGACACACCTGAGCACAGTGTGTGATGTTGTTGAGATCTATTCTAAAACTTTAGAGGAGACAAATATGAGCAATCCAGTCTCCCTAGCCAAGGAGACACATCTGAGCACTGTGTGTGATGTTGTTGAGATCTATTCTAAAACTTTAGAAGAGACAAATATGAGCAATCCAGTCTCCTAGCCAAGGAGACATATCTGAGCACAGTGTGTGATGTTGTTGAGATCTCTTCTGAATCTTAAGAGACAACAACTATTAGCAATCCAGTCTCCCTAGCCAAGGAGACACATCTGAGCAGAGTGTGTGATGTTGTTGAGATCTCTTCTGAATCTTAAGAGACAACAACTATGAGCAATCCAGTCTCCCTAGCCAAGGAGACACATCTGAGCACAGTGTGTGATGTTGTTGAGATCTCTTCTGAATCTTAAGAGGAGACAACTATGAGCAATCCAGTCTCCCTAGCCAAGGAGACACCTCTGAACTATGTGTGTGATGTTGTTGAGATCTATTCTAAAACTTTAGAGGAGACAAATATGAGCAATCCAGTCTCCCTAGCCAAGGAGACATATCTGAGCACAGTGTGTGATGTTGTTGAGATCTCTTCTGAATCTTTAGAGGAGAGAACTATGAGCAATCCAGTCTCCCTAGCCAAGGAGACACATCTGAGCAATTTGTGTAATGTTGTTGAGATCATTGAGACCATTGTGAGAGTGTTAGAGTTTTTGTCTCAGGAGTCAAGCGTGAGAAACAGGAGACTTAAGCAAAAGTCTCCATTTGATCTTAAACTAATCTCATTTTTGTCTAGGAGAAAAATTTGAGATGCTAAAGAGATCTCACTTTGGTTTTTTATGACCTTGATAGAAATGTTGTGGAGTAAAAAGTACAATGTTTGTCTTTCAAATGTAGTGAAGTTAAACTCAAAGTTTCCCCAAAAAATAATACTCCAGTAAAGTACAGATACTCAAAAAGTGTTCTCAAATACAGTACTCAAGAAAATATACTTGCTGTCCACCTCTAAAAGTAATCCATATGGCTCCAGGAGTGTTAATTAATAAAGGCCTTCTGAAGCAAAGTGATGCGTTTTTGTAAGAAAAATATCCATAGTTACATTGGGTACAGAAAGTATTTAGACCCCCTTACATTTTTCACTCTTTGTTATATTGCAGCCATTTGCTAAAATCATTTAAAGCTGCAGTCCGTAGTTTTTGCTCTTTGTCGCCATCTCTGTTTGAAATCTGCAACTGCAGTTATTCGCGGAATGATCAACTCTACGTGAGCTGTGCCTTGGCACCGCACAGCACGTATGAATACAATGTTTTGAGGAGAACGTCAATGCGTGTCTGTCAGGAGAAGGGCTGTCAGTCACCGTGCCAGTGTGTATACTGTCATTCAGAATTACAGATTCTACCGTTTGAACGTATGACTAACATAAGAATGTCATCTGAACAAGTAAGCAGCTAACCTACACTTTTGTGCTGACCAATTAGGCCTACGTGGGAAAAGTATTGCAATAAATCATGATGATTAAATCTAACGATTATCTTATCCCGTCAAACCGTGCAAATTAAACTTTGTTTTCAAATTGTTAATATTAATAACATAAGCATTGCGTGACTACACTTAATGTGTATTAGGACTAACGTTACCTGTAGTTCAGTTTCCATTTCTGTGCAGTCTCATTTCTAATCGTCATCAGCAAATGAATGTGGAGTAGAGATCAACTGCTCCCTCTCATAGCTAGCACAAAATAATGGCTATTTACCATAAAGCACATAGCAAAAAGAGAAAGGCACAACAATGGAAACTCCGTAACTTTTACTGTATGAATTAAGCGAAGTGTGCTACTGTTACATAATAACCACTGAAATGTCTGACCTGTCCAGCAGAAAAAACTGTCTCTGCATCCCTTTTGAACCCCTTCAAAACACGGAGTTCATACCACCTTTCAAAAGCCCTTTTTATCCTTGTTTTGGCTCGGTTGACGTCTCTCTTTTTTTCTGTAGCCATTCCAAAAGTCTAAAGTCTTTTGCATTTTACAACGGGCGAATCTCCAGATGTCACTGTCACTGATTGAGGTTTTAACCTTTCTGGATTCGCTATCAAATTGATAAGTTTCATTATATCAAGCACTGTGAGAAAAGACTAAATCTCCACCTCCATTATCCTCACACGCGATATAGCCTACTAGCCGGGACTGTGTACAGATGTGACGCAAAGATATGCTCGAATCTCCCGCGGAAATCCATCAGTACCACTGGAAATAAAAACATTATTACCAGCTTAACGTTGTAGATCGAGCTAAGGTAAGCAGATAGTTTTGAACACTGGCTGGTTTTGTACTTGCTCTAAAATTGATTTTGGATCATTTTTAACCCAAAAAAGTTACGGACTGCTGCTTTAAGTTCATTTTTTTCTCATTAATGTACACACAGCACCCCATATTGACAGAAAAAAACAGAATTGTTGACATTTTTGCATATTTATTAAAAAAGAAAAACTAAAATATCACATGGTCCTAAGTATCCAGACTCTTTGCTCAGTATTTAGTAGAAGCACCCTTTTGATATAAATAATACAGCCATGAGTCTTTTTGGGAAAGATGCAACAAGTTTTTCACACCTGGATTTGGGGATCCTCTGCAATTCCTCCTTGCAGATCCTCTCCAGTTCTGTCAGGTTGGATGGTAAACGTTGGTGAACAGCCATTTTCAGGTCTCTCCAGAGATGAGAATCTGCAAAAATGTCAACAATTCTGTGTTTTTCTGTCAGTATGGGGTGCTGTGTGGACATTAATGAGAAATTAACTTAAATGATTTTAGCAAATGGCTGCAATATAACAAAGAGTGAAAAAATGTAAGGGTGCCTGAATACTTTCTGTACCCACTGTATAACTTTATAAACTATTATCACCAGTTTCCTATAATCACCCGACAGTGGGTAAGTTGACCCATCCCCTTTATCTTGGCAACTGTACACTTTTATTGTCATGTGACCATATATTTTGGAACCACTCATAATTTCTGCCAGACTGTGAAAATGAGAAGCACATGATAGGAGTGAAAGGCACTCTGTAGCGTCTCGGCCACATATGTTATTAAATTAAAATTAGCTCAATAGGGAATTATGGGTATTAATATTTAGTTGATTATTTATGATTAATCATAACAGGTTAATCATAAATAATCTCTAAAATCACCCAAAAGGGAAATACCTAACCTAGGTATTTATGCTAGCTATATACTGTATATATATATATATATATATATATATATATATATATATATATATATATATATATATATTAAATCATTTCAGAAAAACCTTTAAAGAATTAACTCAAAATTATATTTTATAATATTTTTTAAGTTTATTGAACGAACAATACAATCTCTTATCAACTCTCCAAGTTTCATTCTTTCTACCAAATCTTCGGGAAGGTTACTCTTCTGGCCACAAAGAATAAACTTTCCAAACTATTGGGATATTATTCAAAGATACTTATGAGAGCTCGTAGCTAGAACATTAAAGTGACTTATGTTTCGTGAGCGGCAACAATGACAATCAAACATGAACACAATGGTTTTAATAATTGATACTGCGATTACATACGACTAGTAAAGAATATATATACAGAATGAAGGGAAGAGAAATAGAGAAAGGGCAGATGGATGGCAATTTCACAAGCAAATAACCCTAGTGAGCCAGCAAAGAACATTATCAACTTGGTACAAATCTTAACGCATCTACATTTCTTAACTTATACTAGCATGGTTCTTGGTGCTGAGTGTAAAAGAATGTGTGCGAGTCCTCTCAGAGCTTCTTATAGTTGGAGCGTTCTCTCTGTTTCTCCATTGATCGGGTCTCGGATCTGCGGGAAGTTTGAAAGCGGGTAGCTTGAGAGCGAAAGTTGTCGAGGAGGGAGGAAGGTAAAGTTTGTCTCGTCCAAGCTGAGAAAGTAATTCAAGTGCTGCGATGGAGTGCGCTGCCGGTCTGAGTCGTGGAAACAACCAGCTTGGCTGAGCCGCCAGAGCCCCGTGGCTCGAAGATGAGCTGCGCTTATGTGACTTGAGGTGCAAGAGAGGAAGCGAAGACTAAAGTCCTGTGTTTTTAAGGCTCATTAACATATTCCCATGTTTCCTGAAATGGCCAATCACAGGTGTGGACTTTAGGCGGGACATGGTTTCTTTGTCTTGGCTTTATGGTCCCAAGGTATTTCCGTACGAGGATTTCAGCGTAAGTAAATTTTTACTCCAAAGGGCTAAACATTCTAACGGTACATCTCATAATCAAATACTTTGTATTAAGACAAAGAAAGAGGAACATTTAGACATCAAACATGCTTCGGTTTGAGAGTATAAAATCAGTATACATTCTTTTCACATTAATACAAACATTTAAGATGACTTTAACATCACACACATACACATAATTTGTGGGACACGTGCATATAAAAAGAAATCATCGTATATATTTCTGGGATAGATTAATTTAAGGCTACATAAAGAAAATGTTCATGTATGTGTCTCTAAGTCTTTCAGTCCAGACCACCCTTTGTCTTCATGGGGAGGGGTAGGATTAGAGACATGTGATCAGATAGCGACCCCTTTGAAGTTAGCAGGGCTCTTCGAGGTCGGCCAAGCCGTAAAAGTGACAACCGAGCAATTTAGTTCAGACTTCTCGGTGCCAGGGCATTTAAATGATATTCCCAAAATCAAGAAGATAGGATTATCTCTGTTCAGTGGAACTGACCATTTGTGAGACACTCCAGACATTACATAAAATTGTTGCATACCAGATGTAATGGCTGTTGTACAATGTACAAGCACACCAAATCCTTCTCTGATAAAAACCAGAAGATGCTTGATCACATATCTTCCCTCCCGTAGTCTCTGATGACCTAACATGTCCAATATTGTGGAACAACTACCATGCCAAGAACCTTTTGACTAAAATGTTATCCATATCCATTATTTCATTCTAGTTCAGTTTTTATTTAGGGCCCAAGCCCTAAAAGGGCAAAGGCCCTATTGTTCTTCTAAGGATTTTTTTTTTTGACTTCTCTGGCAATTTTGGGGCCCTTACCATGCTCAAACTCTTTCAACTTTCCACACACATCGGAATCTGAGGCAATAAGGGTCGGACCAAAGCTGGTACCCGGGCGTGGCAGGGTGGCTCGACAGAGCCCCCTTAAGTAGCGTCTGAAATCTTGGTCCATATATCAAACACTCTTGCACATACATGTATGAAATTCGGTATTATAAGTCAGCCCAACAGGAAGTCAAGAAAATACATGCTCTGGAATTTGATATACTCCTCCTAGGCGATTCAACCGATCAGTGCCAAACTTGGTCAGCATGGGGTCAAGACATTGAGGATACTATATTGCGAGCTAAATTGTGAGCAATGCTAAATTTATGGCGAGAAAAGGGAAACAGTGTTAGATATTCTGCATACATTGACTGATTTTGATGAAACGTCAGTGGTGTGTTTGCTGTAGGAGGCCGATCACATGGATGTGACTATTGTGAGTCAAAGTTCTCTGATTGGGCATAAATCCAATTTGACAATTCTTTAAAATCTTGTGTTCTTGAATGAACTGCACTAATCTGTCATTAATAATGGAGCAGAACAGTTTTCCCATGTAACTGTTTACTGTAATGCCCATATAATTATTTGGGTCATATTTCTCGCCTTGTTTAAAAACTGGAGTAATCTAATTTTCTTTCCATATCTCAGGAAAGTGTTCTGCTTTTAATGTGAGATTGAATAATTTCAGAATAGCATCTTTCAGTTTGTTTCAGCATATCTCTCTCTCTCTCTCTCTCTCTCTCTCTCTCTCTCTCTCTCTCTCGCGTTCTCTCTCTCTTGTGCGCATGTGAGAAGTGATTGTGGGGAGCATGTGAATGGGGAGTGTGGAGAAACTGAGTAGGTTTCAAACTTTTCCTTTCTAATTATATTACATTGGATATTGTTGTGGTTTAGTTGTAGTGGTAGTTGTAGTGCTGATTTATCAGCGTAGCTGGTAAAATGTCCTCAAATTCGGACAGTTTTCCTAGTTTGTCTGCTTGACAAGCAAAGTGCATGCCGGCAGAAGAATCAATATTTGTTGAGGCGGTTTTAATGGTTATTGGCAGGGAAATAGGCGCACAAGGCAATTGTTGTATTTCTAGAGGAAGTGGAAATGGTCAACCATTTAGTGGAGTGTGGTTTGACTGTTCAGAGTGTGTTTGTTCCGGTTTGTTCCATTGTCTAATCTCTCTAAAAAAAAGTGATGCTGTCAAATATGCTTCTCTTTATTTCCGATAAAGCGCTCAAATCTATTCTAGTTTGTTATTGAAAATTGATTGGGTCCATTAAAATGATTTCTTTGGAATTGAAAGCTCCAGAGTTGGAGCATGTTATGTCATTCAGACGTCAGGCCCTGATGATACTAAATGCTGAATTCTCAATGCTGGATGTGTCTGTTAAATTGTCAGTGTTTGGTAAAGATTACACAATCTTTATCAGCACTGACTCTATGAAATGTTTTGTTTTTTGGAAAACACAGACACATTAAAACAGCTTGTCCTGTGGCTAGAGTGGTTCAAAATGCAAACAATGTTTCAGAATCTAACAAATTTCAAATGCTCCGGAGAATGATGATCCGGTCCGGCTGACTCATGAAAACGGAGCAGTTGATTCGAATGATTAGGTTTCCGTGAGGAT
This sequence comes from Gobiocypris rarus, assembly GCA_023029165.1. Lineage (NCBI taxonomy): Eukaryota > Metazoa > Chordata > Actinopteri > Cypriniformes > Gobionidae > Gobiocypris > Gobiocypris rarus. Next base: position 11,421,594 of record CM040910.1, on the reverse strand, counting down.
TGAAAATGAAGAGCAGTTGAATCAAGGCTGCAGTGTTGTACAGATGTGAAAATACCTGATATCACACATAGTAAAGTGAATAATACTGTGGAGAATGATGGTGAGCTAGAGCCATCTGGAGAACAAGATGGGTCCGAAGTTAGTGATGTCTTGCAGCCATCAAGCAGTAATATGAGTCACAACAATATTCATTTGTGCGTTGAAAACTTTATCTCAAGTTACTGAACGAGATGCTAATGGACTGATTAGAATCAATGATGTATGCTAAGCTATGCTAAAAGTGCTACCGCTAGATACAAAGATCGGCTGAGTAGATTAAAAAACGGTAAAACTCAACTATTTAACTCTAGGGGACTTGGAAAATGAGCCTATTTTCAAAAAAAAGTGGAGTGTTCCTTTAATCAGACCTTTCACAGTAGCAAGAGGTATACAGCAAGGATGCCCTCTTTCTGGACTTTCTGGACTATATTCAATTGCTATTGTGCCTTTGCTGTGTTACTTAAGGATACGTTTATGTGATTTTGGTGTTCCTGGTTCTTCAGAAATCCCACCTGTTAAACTTACATCTTATGCTGATGACATAACTGTATTTATTAGAAACACTGAAGATACTGATGCCTTAACTTCTAGTTTAAAAACATTTGCTACATCTGCTAAAATTAATTGGGAGAAATGCACATCCCTGCTAATAGGCGAATGGCAAAACATGGACCCTCCTTGTCTTTCAGAACAATGTCAATGAATTAGAAATGGTTTATTGGGTATATATTTTGAAACTGATGTTTATATGAAAAAGAATTGGGAAAGCCTAGTTGACAAAGTTGTGGGGAGACTACAAAAGTGGAGATGGATCTTCCCAAAGTTATCTTATAGAGGGAGAAGTTTAATTGTTAATAATTTAGCAGCTTCAATGTTGTGGCACAGATTTACAGTGTTAGATCCTCCTGAAGAGCTGCTGATTGTGATTTCAAAAGGCCTTTGTCAATTGTTTTTTTTTTGGGGGGGGGCTATCATTGGCTTCCTCCTGGAATTGTATATCTTCCAGTGATCAGTGATGGAAGGAGGACAAGGTTTAATACATTTGTATGAGGCTTCAATGAGGCTTCAAACACTACAGAAGTTATTATACTGTTCAGACGCAATAACTTGGATTGCATTTGGGCTGTCTGTTCTACAGAATATTGGCGAAATCAGTTTAAATAAGCAGTTGTTCTTAATTGAGTAATCTTTTGTTTCTGAAGCAAATGTTTCTTTTCTTAATTTTTATGTATCTTTTTAAAGGTTGTTAGCTGTTTAAAATGCTTAGAAAGGATGATGAACATTATGGTGTTTTAGATCCATTATTCTTTAATCCTCTTTTTAAAACCAGCTTTCCACTTTCGAGTTCAGTGATTGATAGGTTTTTAAAAACAGGAATAGCTACTGTAAAATACATAATTGATTTGACAAAAGGCACAACTGAATCCAGCAGTGGGTGGGCAGGGCAGGTTTTGTGTTGAGGGAGAAGATTTAGAGCATTTGTTTTTAAAATGTATTAGACTAAATCATTTGTTTAAATTACTCACAATTTGGTTTCAGGGTTTTATAGAAGAATTTTCAGACTATGTGATAGATTTTTATTAAGGAAGAAAATTGTTTTATTGAATTATTAAATGGGAACAGCAAAATTGGCCGTATGGCCAATAACCAGGAAAAATAAGGGCCTAGGGTTGGCAGCAACTGATCCTAAAGTAATGTTTATGAGTCTGGTGGCAGCAAGATTGAGAACAGAATTTGCATATTACAATCTTAAAAATAATGTACCTGGTTTTTGTGAAATGTGGTGTATTTATGATGTTCTTTGTGTTGCACATGAAGATCAATTGGTCTTAGGCTTTTAAAAGGAATATTGTTTTTTATTTGTTGTTTTTTATTTGATTTTTTATTGTCTTTCAATTATTATGTGACACGATATCTGAATTGTGAATGTTAAAAAGGTAAAAAATAAAGTGTTTCTAAATCTCTCTTTCTCTCTCTCTCTCTCTCGGTCATTCCCCTTTCCTTCTCTCTCTGTCTCTCGCTCTCTCGCTCGGTCATTCCCCTCTCTCTCCCTCTCTCTCTCGGTCATTCCCCTCTCTCAGATTCAGATTCAGATAGCTTTATTGGCATGGTGAAAGAAACCTTTACACTGCCAAAGCATTCATAACACTATACGATAAAAATAAATAAATAATACAAGTAAAAAAATAAAATTACATGAAAATAAACATAGCAATAAAAATGTCTAATCTTCTAATATTTACACAATTGGTAGCTCTGTCCTGCTGGAGGCTCTTTTGTCATGACAGGACCTCACGTACCTAGCAGCCAGATTTGGGTTTGATGGGATTTCTCCTAGCAGGAGTGGGAGTTTATCCATATTTGATTTTTGAAGGAAGTATTTCTGGTGGGTTGTGAAAAGGGGATTGAAAGTGTCCCCAATGTTTTTATAATTGGGACAGAATGTCAAGAAGTGAAGCTCTCTTTCCAGCTGATTCTCTGTGCAGTGAGGATACAGTCGCTCTTCCTTCGGCAGCCAGGTGTGTCTCTGTTTGCCTGTCTCTATGCTCAGACTGTGTTCACTGAGTCTGTACATGCTCAGGACTTTCCTCAGTTTAGGGTCGCTCACTTTACTCAGATATCCTGCCAATTCATATTTTCTGTTTAGGGCCTAATAGCATTCCAATTTACTCTGTTTGTCTGTTGCGTCTGTCCAATGTTTGAGGTATTTTTCTTTTTGTGTTTATTATTTGGTTTGGTCTGGCTTTTATTTTTATTGTCAGTTTGTGACGTCAGCTCTAAGACCAATCGGCCAAGGACGTTGTTCTCTGGCTTCAGCTCTTGGTAGGTCAGGGCTTTGTGATGGAGGGTCTGTTCATCACTATTTTTTAAGTGGTTGGGGAATTTAATGGCTCTTTTTTGAATGGTTATCACAAGGGGGTAAAGTCCTAATTCTGCTCTACAAGCATTATTTGGGGTTTTGCGCTGAATCCGTAGCAAGATTTTGCACAGCTCGGTCTGCAGAGTCTCTATTGGGTGTTTGTCACAAGTAGAGAACTCTTGGTCTGTGAGTGGACCCTAGACTTCCCTCCTGTACAGCGCAACGGGCTCTTACTGTTTTCATTATTTTTAGCCAGATTCTGATTGGGACGAAAATTTGTATATTTCTCTTAATAGCATAAAAAGCTCTCTGTGCCTTTTATAAGTCGTTAACAGCTTTTTAAAATGTATTTCCTGTGTTGCTAATATTTATACCAAGGTAAGTGTAATCCTGCATGTGTTCGAGGGGGATGTGGTCTAATTTAAAACTATGATGTTGGTCTTGGTGGCTTGGACTTTTTTGGAAAACCATTATTTTAGTCTTTTTGGGGTTAACTGACAGAGCCTGATGACTGACAGAAGTTGTTTAGGAGGTCTAGATGCTGCTGTAGACCCTCTTTAGTGGGAGACAGCAGCACCAGATCATCAGCAAACAGAAGGCATTTGACTTCAGGGTCCAGTAGAGTAAGGCCAGGTGCTGCAGACTGATCCAGGGCCTGCGCTAGCCCATTTATGCAGATGATTAACAGCGCAGGACTTAAGCTGTAGCTCTGTCTCACTCCACGACTCTGAGGGAGGAATTCTGTGCACTCTACTAAATTTTTCAATTGGCCAAATTTAATTTCTGTGAATTGAATTTTATCCATTGTGGCCACAGTCTGTTAACAAGGGCTCAATTGGAAATATGTTGAATATATGTAAAAAAAATTGTAAACATAAATATAGTAAGCAAAATGAACACAGACAATATGGTTGACATTTTATCACATTACTTTATTAACAAGTCAATTCCAACACAGGATATTTGGTGAAAATACATTATTCTGAATAAGGAAAAAAACTCTGAATAACGTTACATTCAAGAAGTCTTTTGCATAACAGGATGTCTTGATGTGGTGCAGAAAAAGCAGCAGTGCATAGGTCAAAAACCTGCAAATAAAACAAAAACTAACATTAATGACAAATTTCCCCTCCATCACATCTGGCAAGTGACAGAACAGAAGTTACTTAATTATAAAATGAGTATGAGGAATGAATGGACGAATAAGTAAATCACAAGCTTGACGTGTTTTATATTAAAAGGCAATAACTTAAGCCCTGAAAGAGGCCGACGGCAATCTAACGCCACCATGTTCAACGCACAAATCACACAAATGACTTAATTTACTTCTTCACTATTATTTTAGACATAAGGCATGAGGAAAATAAAACTATTGGCTACCATTAGATAATTGTGGTAACCGAGAACACACCAATGAATACATGAACTCGTGATTCTACAAAATGTCTTTTAAACTTTATACCGGGTCTTAAAGAAACACTATAGAGAATAATTTCAGTGCTCAATTCTTACCAACGTCTTGTGACAATGAATATCTCTATTCTCTTGGGAAGGACCGGCTGGTTTGGCTCTGCAGTCTGCTCGCGCGCATCTGTTTTTGAAATCGCATTTGAAATCACACAAATGGTTCCCTTTCAAGGGAACTCTCGCTGCGTCACCGCTTTGGGAACGCCTCTGCGTGATTGCGTCGTGAAGCACGTATGCCATCCGTTCAATAGAGAGAGAGTATGTCATGGCGGGTGACGTCATCGACCTGGAAACTATAAAGCACCCCAGCAAACACACGCCGTCAGCTTCTGTTGCCTTCAACAAGCGCTCTGTGTCATTCATCTGTCATTCTTTGTTGTGTCTGAGTTCACACTTTCTTATTTTGAGAGAGAAATATTATGGCGAGCGAACAACATTTCAGAAAGTGTGTTCCTCCCTGCTCACGTTACATCACGGGCGGGGATACACACTCGATGTGTGTTGTTTGTTTGGGAGAGCAGCACGCACAGCACTCGAGGGTGGCGGCTGCGAGCAGTGTGAGGCTCTGCCTCTTCGCGTGCTGTGATCCCGCCGGGCGCTCTTCGAGGAGGGCGCTCCGGGTCGCGTTCCCCACGGTGCGGGTCCCACTGCTGCCGAGGCACAGCGGCGGCTCATGTCGTGGGGTTCACAGATGGATCTGGTAGAGGAGTTTGAAACGGGTGCTGCCCTATCTCAGCCTTCACCTGCCAGTTTCTTCCGCCCCGGGGCCGGCCGAGGCATTGCAGTTATCGTCCTCCGAGGAGGTCGATTTCTGCACTGTCGATGCAGGGATTGAGGACTCGCCACTACAACCGCCTGCAAGTGAGGAGCTCATGGAGGTTTTGAGCAGAGCTGTGGCCAGATTAATCATTGACTGGCCACATGAGCATCATGAGCGAGCTGCTGTCAAAAGCAAACTCGACGAGCGCTTCCTTCCCTTGCGCTCTTCTCAGCCTCCACTTAGGAGTCTGCCATTCTTTCCCGATCTCCACACAGAGGTGTCGAGATCGTGGAGGCGGCCCGTGTTTGCACCCATTTTTCAACCCAGTCACGTCAGTCTACAGCAACATATCTGGGTTGAAAAGGCACGGTTATGGTCAGATGCCTCAGGTCGAAGTGATGCTTGCGAGCCATCTCTCGCCTGAGTCGGCGTCTACCATAAAGGCTCCAGCTTTGCCCACTAAGCCCCTTAAGACCACATCTTCATTAGTGGGTAAAGCGTACTCGGCAGCAGGTCAGGCCGGCGCATGTCTGCATACAATGTCTATAATGCAGGCATACCAGGCTGACCTGCTGAAAGACCTGGGGGAGAGCCACGAGATCACCGACAGGTTCCTGGAGGCTAAAAAGCAATCCCTGGCGCTCAAGCAGTTCCTCCCCCGTAAGGCCAAGGTCTCGTCTGCTGCTGGGCGGGAGCAGCAGACCCCGAGTACGAGCTCCTCCCATAGGGCGCAGCAAAAGTTGAGTGTCGCCACTCGTATCTGAGGACGGTCATTGTGACGAGGAAGGCTGCGTCAAAGAAGTGAGGGTGATCACCTCCGCGGGCGGACGGTGTTTACCGCAGTACACGGGACCCGGACGTCCGCGGTGCCCTCACGGGGTCAATCCACCAACCCCGCCGGAGAACCCGGGTCATCCGAGGAAGGCCCGCACTCATCCTCGGAGGGATATGGTGCCGTTGGGTTGGTTGTTCCCTGCCGGTTCGCCGCTTCAGGGCGCTGTACTCACGGTACAGAGCACATCAGAGGCCAGCCTCGAGAGGTTGGTACCCTTAATAGATTTTGTGTCGGAGTGGGAGAATCTGCCGCATATTTATCATTGGGTCCTGCGATAAGGGTAGGATACGCCATTCAGTTCAGATGTCGTCCCCCCAGTTTCAACCAGGTCCTTCCTACGGTGGTGGGCCCCGAGCAGGCTCTGGTGATGTCTCAAAAAGTACAGACTCTGCTGCGAAAGGGGGCTATAGAGAGGGCCCCAGACAGGGAGTCAGGCTTTTTCAGCCTGTACTCCATAGTGCCGAAGAAGGATGGAGGGCTGCGCCCCATCTTAGATCTGCGCATCCTGAATCTGCATCCGTGCAGTGGCAAGGCTCAAGTTCAGGATGCTCACACTCAAACAGATTGTGTCTCAGATCAGGTCTGAGTACTGGTTTGCCACAATAGATCTCGAAGATGCATATTTTCATATCTCCATCCTTTCGCAGCACAGGAAGTACCTGAGGTTCGCTTTCGTACCAGTATTGGGTGCTTCCTTTCGGTCTAGCTCTTTCACCCCGCACGTTCACGAAGTGTGTCGACGCTGCTCTGGTCCCCTTGCGGCTGCAGGGGATCCGGATTCTCAATTATATCGACGACTGGCTAATCCTGGCACAGTCAGCTCGTCTCGCAGTTCAGCATCGATATGTTGTTCTCGCACATATGTGGAGGTTGGGGCTGAGGCTCAACTCCAAGAAGAGTGTTCTTTCTCCTGTGCAAAAGATCACTTATCTCGACGTGAGTTTGGATTCGGTCTCTATCCAGGCCTGTCTGTCAGAGCCTCATGTAGGGTCGATTCTCTCAGCCATAAAGGGGGTGAAGCTAGACCAGCCACTCACTGTAAAACAGTTTCAGAGACTCTTAGGTCTAATGGCAGCAGCGTCCAACGTGATCCCTTTGGGCCTGCTGTACATGAGGCCATTGCAGTGGTGGCTCAAGACCAAGGGCTTTTCCCCGAGGGTAAACCCCTTTTGTGTAATCAAGCCAACGTGGCGATGTCTCCGCGCCTTGGTTATGTGGAAGGACCCTAGGTTCCTGACCCAAGGTCCGTCCCTGGGGGCACCGTGTAAGCGCTTGTCTCTGACCACGGATGCCTCCCTGACGGGCTGGGGGGCGACCATGAGTGGTTGCTCGACCCAGGGTCTGTGGCAGGAACACCAGTGTTCGTGGCACATAAATTGCCTAGAAATTATGGTGGTGTTTCTATCCCTGACCTGCCACACCTCAGGGGCCATCATGTGCTGATGAGCACAGACAGCACATCGATGGTTTCCTATATCAATCTTCAGGGGTGTTTAAGGTCCCGTTGTTTGTACAAGTTGGCGCGCCTTATTCTCCTCTGGGCTCAAGGAAAATTGTTGTCAGTCAGGGCAATATATATTCCGGGGAGCCAGAATGTGGAAGTGGAGTTTCAATCGGGCGACACCCGTTAGTAACCCGTTCCCTCCGGGGAACCTTGAGGCTGAGGCCTGTGACACGCACCAGGGTGCCAGCCTGGGACCTCTCTATCGTCCTGCAAGGCCTTTCCGAGGCTCCCTTCGAGCCTCTGGAGGAAGTTTTGGAGAAGTTTCTCACCCTAAAGATGGTGTTTCTATTGGCTATTTCGTCCCTGAAGAGAATCGGGGATTTGCAAGCACTCTATGTGGCACTCTCGTGCTTGGAATTTTTTACAGGTATGGCTAAGGCCTTTCTCGCTCCTAGGCCCGGGTATATTCCTAAGGTCCTCACTAACCCAGTGAGGCCCATTGTTCTACAAGCCTTTTGTCCTCCTCCGTTTACGACGTCAGACCAGGAAAAATTGAATCTGCTTTGTCCTGTTTGCGCCTTAGATGCGTACGTCCACAGAGCTGCTCTGTGGAGAAAGACTGACCAGCTATTCGTTTGTTATGGGCCACCCTCGAGAGGGGGCCCAGTGTCAAAGCAGAGAATAAGCAAGTGGGTGGTCGATGCCATCACACTTGCTTATGAAGCGGCCGGACGGCCTTCCCCTTTAGCCGTTCTGTCCCACTCTACTAGGAGTATGGCTGCCTCTCAGGCACTTTTAGCAGGAGCCTCCCTGCAAGATGTTTGTGATGCGGCAGGGTGGTCCTCGCCTCATACCTTCGTTAGATTTTATGAGCTTGGCGTTAAGGCTACTCCGGGGTCTTGGGAGCTCGCCTCTTAACCATGCCACAGGCGGGTATCCGGACTCGTATGGAGACGTGAGTATTCTCGTTCCCAAAGCGTCACCATGCCATACTCATCGCATGCCCGCAAGCGCCTTGTTTCAGGTCTTCTCCAGAAGCTGATGGCGTGTGTTTGCCGGGGTGCTTTATAGTTTCCGGGTCGATGACGTCACCCGCCATGACGTACTCTCTCTCTATTGGACGGATGGCATACGTGCTTCACGATGCAATCTCGCAGAGGGTTGCCAAATCTCCCAAAGCTTTTTTGAAGTCAACAAAACATGAGAATTTTGATTTGCCTGTCGATTAAGGTATGGAGAGTGAATATATGGTCTAATGTGCGATATTTTGGTTGGAAGCCAATTTGACATACGCCCAGAACATTTCTTTCTCTGAGAACATGGGCTAGTCCGCCTTTTAGGATGTTGCAGAAAAGTTTGACTAGGTTGCTGTTTACACATATTACCCCAATCCATAAAAACGGAGACAGATTTGAACCTAATAACTACCGTGGTATAAGACCTTTGTTCCAAATGTTGGGGAATATACCTAAACTCAGGATGATGTTGAAGAGCTTGAGAATGGCTCATTTGAATTTTTGGTCTGTGTATTTAATCATTTAATTTTGTGGTGCCATCAACGCCACAGTTTTTTTGCGATTTCAGGGTTTGTATTTTGTCTAATAGTTTGGCTAGTGTTATTGGATAGTCTAAGGGGTTCTGTCACATGCCTGTCCTGTCTTGTGTGCACATGTGGGGTTGTGTTATGTTGAGCTTGTGCTCTTGTCATTGTCTGATCCCTCCCCCTTGTTATCTGATTATTGGTTTCATTTATCCCACCTGTGTTCCCTGATTCCCTGCTTGATTTGCTCCCTTTATATACTCCTTGTGTTTGTCAGTCTTGGTCGGATCGTTGTCTAGGACTCAGCAGAGGAAGGATTTTAGTCAGGAACCTCTTAACACATCCTCAAGTTGAGAGGATTTTACAGTTCTGAGTCCTGCAATTACTCCGCCAGGATGGGATGGAAGTAAAAAGGTTTGCCTTGAGATTTCTTAAGACCGCCAAGGATCTGAGACTCAATGACTCAGCTCTCAAGGACCTTTTTAATCACGCTCTGGACAGACCGTTTGAGTGGTAAGTGATGAGAGCACTGGATTCTAGAACGTTTAAAGAGGCAGTGGATTTTTTTGCTTGCTGGGTGGCTGGAGAGACTGCAGTGGTCTCGAGTCCGGTGGTTCCCGCTCTAGTGGTCCCAGTTCCGGTGGACTCCGTTGACTCCACTCCGGTGGACTCAGTTCCGATGGACTCTGTTCCGGTGGACTCCGTTGAATCCGCTCAGGTGGACACTGTTGACGCCGCCCCGGTTGACTCCAATGACTCCGCTCCAGTGGACTCTGTTGTCCCAGTTCCGGTGGACCCAGTTCCGGTGGTCCCAGTTCCTGTGGATCGTGTTCAGGTGATCCCAGTTCCGGCGGTCCCTGTTCCGGCAGTCCCTGCTGAACTCTGCTGGCCGCCATGGCCTCCTAAACTTTTTGTTTGCCCCTTCCCTCTTTTGTTTTCCCCTTCCTTGTCTGTTCCTCCCTGGTCTGTCCCTCCCGCCCTGGTCTGTCCCTCCCGTCCCGACCTGGTCTGAACCTCCCGTCCCGCCCCTGGTCTGCCCCCGCCCCACCTTGGTCTGTCTTTCCCGTCCCGCCTTGGGCTTATGGAGTGTCTGGTAGCCGCTCCTTAGGGAGGGGGTAGTGTCACATGCCTGTCCTGTCTTGTGTGCGCATGTGGGTTGTGTTATGTTGAGCTTGTGCTCCTGTCATTGTCTGATCCCTCCCCCTTGTTATCTGATTATTGGTTTAAAGGTCCCGCGATTCCATCTTTCAAACTTTAGTTAGTGTGTAATGTTGCTGTTAGAGCATAAATAATACCTGTAAAATTATAAAGCTCAAAGTTCAATGCCAAGCGAGATATTTTATTTAACAGAAGTTCCCTTTCAAAGCCTACAGCGAACAGTCGGTTTGGACTACACCCCTGCACTTCCTGCTTTAATGACATCCCTACAACAGTTTGTTGACTAACCCTCCGCCCACAAGAACACGCAAAAAAGGGGGCGTGGTCTTGTTGCTCTCCCACGTCGAGAAGAGGAAGGGTTGTTTTTGCAGAGTGTTTATCGCCATGTCATCTAGGCTGTTATTTTCATCCCTGAGTCAAATCACCTTTGTTTGGCCTTCCCACGGATGCTGTACGTAGAGATCAATGGTTACAATTTATGTTTAACTCGGTTCCAGAAAATTATAATCACAATTTAAAACTATGTGCAGCACATTTTGCTGAGGACTGCTTCCTCAATCTCAATCAGTTTAATGCCGGATTCGCAGAAAGATTATTCTTAAAAGATGACGCAGTTCCCTCTTTGTCTGGAGAAGGCACTGTTTATGGACCACAACCGGTTAGTGTATTTTATTATTTAAGTTGATCCGTTTAACAGTTTATGTAACTCATTACACAAAGTGCAACGCTGTTTAGCTTTGTTAACTAACGTTAGATGGTAATTGAAACTAATCCGAAAAACTTTTTAAAAAAGTGTATTCAGACACCATTGATTGTTGGTGTTTGTAATGATCAGTTTAAATGATTTGTTTATTATATCTGTTGTTTACTGTTTAACCACATGCTTGTTCAGCTGCAGCCACGCATAGCATTTGTAACAGCCAAATATAAAAGCATGACAACTACTGAATAGACAGCTTACCATGGTGAAACATCCTGCAAAAGTCTTTCCTGAGCAGGTTGTAATCGATACGATATTCTCCAGGCCTGATTCCGGCTCAAATTGATAAGGCAATATAGACATTTTTGCAATAACATTGAGGGCGCGTATCTCCCCGTTATGGTAAGAGGCGTGACCTCTCCGGGCAACGTGTGCTAAGCTGCTGTCGAATCACAACACGGGAAGCGCTGGGCCAATCAGAACTCATTACGTATTTCTGAAGGAGGGACTTCATAGAACAAGGAAATCATCGGGCCGTTTTTTCATCAGTGAAAACAGCCGTATACAGATAAGTAAATTGTCTGAAAAATACTGTGTTTTTTTACACACGAAACATGAACACATGTTATATTGCACACTGTTAACATAATCAAAGCTTCGAAAACACGCAAAGAACAGGACCTTTAACTTGTCCCACCTGTGTTCCCTGATTCCCTGCTTGATTTGTTACCTTTATATACTCCTTGTGTTTGTCAGTCTTGGTCGGATCGTTGTATTGTCTATGTCTCCCGGTTCCCCTTCTGGTATGTGTTTAGTTGTGTGGTTTGGTTGTTTTGCTCCCTTGTGGGTTTTTGATTTGTTTTCATGTTTTGTTTTATAAATAAATCCTGCACTTGAGTCCTCGCACCCGTTTGTCTTTTGTGTGGATTGTGACAGGTTCTGGTAGTCTTTGACGGTTGATTCTAAAACCTTTAGTTTGTCATACAGGGCATTTTGTTCCTGATTTTTGTTTATATTACTAAAAAGGTTGGAGAAGTGGTTTATCCAAAGATCTCCATTCTGAATGGCTAGTTCTTGATGGTAAGATTTGTTTAGTGTGTTCCAATGTTTTCAGAAGTGGTTGGATTCTAAGGATTCTTCAATTTCCTGAGTTGGTATTTCTATATTGTTTAAGTTTTTCGTGATAGAGATGACAGACGTTCTCATTGTCAGCATCTCTGTGTTTCTGTTTGGATAGGATTCTTAATTCTTTCCTAAGTTTTTTGCAGTCATTGTCAAACCATTTCTCAGTGGCATGTGGTCTTTTTGGTTTTCTTTTTGTGGGTTTTAAGTTGGATAATGTTGCTGATACCTCAAATATTCTGTTCAGCTACCGACAGATGAGCTGTAGGTGTATCTACCGTAGGAATCTCCTCGTAGCCTGCCATTGACTACGAACAGTCCTAGTGTGCGACACAGATGGTGTTGTGCTCCGCTATTGTTTGCTGTTTTATCATAATTGTGTCTCTGTGTGAGTAGAGGACGTCTCCTCCAGGCAGGTATTTGTCCCAATGAGAGACGAGTGTGTCCAGTTCTTCACCTGGCATTCAGGTCTCCACAGAGCAGCACGCTTCCCTGTGACTGGAAGTAATTAATGTCTTCTTGAAGAATGGAGAAACTGTCTTCATTAGAATAGGGAGACTCTGCTGGAGGGATATAAGGGTATCTTTCTGGGCACACAGAAAGATATTTTTCTCTGATGCAGTTACTGTCTTGTTAATTTCTAACCATGTGTAGAATTGTCCTGTTTTAGCTACTTCGATGGCATGGGTAAGATTTGATCTGGGTCAAATAAGCATGCCTCCTGAGTCTCTTCCTTGTGTCACTCCAGGCTGTTTAATGGATGGGATGATGAGTTCTCTGTAGCTTTTTGGGCAGCCGGTGTGTCCCTCTCCTCTGCTCCATGTCTCCTGCAGGATGATGATGTCTGATTTTTTTATTTCTAAGTTGAAATCTGGGTTTCTGCTTTTGAGGCCAAAGGTAGATGATCTCAGGCCTTGAATATTCCAACATGCTATGATAAATGGGTTGTTGTCCCAAACGTCTTTCATTTAAGGATTATGGAGGCCACTGTGCTCTTAGGAACCTTAAGTGCAACAGAAATTATTTTGTAACCTTGGCCAGATCTGTGCTTTGCCACAATTCTGTCTCTGAGCTCTTCCGGCAGTTCCTTTGACCTCATGATTCTCATTTGCTCTGACATGCTCTGTGAGCTGTAAGGTCTTATATAGACAAGTGTGTGGCTTTCCTAATCAAGTCCAATCAGTAATCAAACAGCTGGACTCAAATGAAGGTGTAGAAACAGCTCAAGGATGAGACTTAAAGGATTTTAGCAAATGGCTACAATATAACATGAAAAATGTAAGGGGTTCTGAATACTTTCTGTACCCACTGTATTATGTGCACATGGCTAGATATAGCTAATTAATAATAATAACAAAAGAAATAAAGAATTATAATAAATAAACAAATAATAATACAGAAATCATGTAACAACTGAGCATATATACATTATATACCTGAGTGTATGTGTAATGGGGTGTGTTATGGGCTGTTTGTTTGCTCATTCCTCAGTAGATGGCAAGAGGCTACAAATCTTGCAAATCTTTGGCTTCTACAAGAATGTAGCTCATTTTTTGGGTTGGGCTACAGCTGCTGAAATGGTCAACTATGCTCAGTCTCACTCTGCGTGCTTGCGTGGGTGCGTGAAATTATGTTGTGTTGCTACTAATAGACAACTGAATGTTTACTGAAAGTTTGTTGATACATTGGTTAATAGCTACATACTGACTACTGAATGTTTACTGAAAGTTTGTTGATACATTGGTTAATAGCTACATACTGACTAAAAAGCTCTTATTTTGCTGTATATTAAAGTACTGAGACCTTATTGAGGATTTGTTGCATGTCTGCTAATGCGCTGTTGAACATCTACAATATGGCAATTTTGCCATATTGTAGATGACAATTTCAATAACACATTGATAACACTTTACTGACAGAATGTTTAATAGCTGTTTAAATATTGCATACAGTGTAATGATTGCTATAGAACATTTAATAGACAATCTACAGATTCTATCCTGATGAGAGTAAGTAGATATGTACAAGTAACGTAACTTAAAGTCAGCAGACTATCTATAGACTATCTATAGGGGGACCATCAAAATAAAGTGTTACCAAAAAGGCAAACAAAATGATACAAATACCTTGAATTAAATACTGGCCATTTGGACTTGTTTTGAGCTGCAAAAGATAACTTTGCACATATTTTAAAGTGACCTATTATATTCTATGACATAAAAAAAGTAATCTACATTTAAATTACATCATGGGTGTGGCTTGTGGTGATTGTGGCACCAGCTGCTGGGGTAAATGTAGCATATTTGAGGAATTTTAAAATATTCTCCCCTGATGAGTTGATGGATGGAAATAGCATTCAGGAGCTGGTGGAGTAGTAAAGGTGGATTTGGGTTGGTCTTTGTAGCCAGAACAAAAGGTTCAATAGAGACTCCATTTGATCTCAACAACAGAGATGGCAGGTAAAAGAAAAAAGAACAGCTGGGATTGCAGGACAGGCAATATACCAACTAACAACAGTTGATCAGAAACTGAATGACTGTGGTGAGTATAAATGTTGTCCTTAATAGCAGGAGTGATAGAATACATACAATGGGGGAATAGTGAATTGAGGTGGTGAGCCCAGTGGAGGTGTAACATATATTTTTCTAAAACTTTATCTTCTCATTGTCAGACAGTGTGACCATCACCCCTCAGGACTCTCGTTGGGTTGGGGCCTGGTGGTTGGGTTATGTGGTTTCTGGGCTTTTGACTCTCCTTGCTGCTTTGCCTCTCTGGTTCCTGCCAAGAGCTTTACCTGAAAAAACGTCTGAGCTACACCACCCCTCAAACCAACATAAACACACACCCAGCATTATAGAGATTGCTAAAGGTATGTCAGCCTTACACAGACCACAAGGGTTAAATACATACAATTTAGATTCTACTATTACAATAAAAATAAAAAAGCGGGGATTGTTCTAAAAATATATATATTCTTGCTTGTTTTCTAGATTTTGGGCCATCTCTGAAGCGTCTGCTCACCAACAAGATCTATCTCCTGTACCTGGTTTACAATGTAATGGCATGCAATGCCTTTGTCATATCCATAACATATACGCCAAAGTATTTGGAACAGCAGTTTGGACAAAGTGCATCCAAGACCAACTTTCTCATAGGTGACTTCTGCCATGTTGTTGTTGTTTTTTTGGGACTGTCTGTAAGTTGAATGTACTTACAGTGGGCAAAAAAGTATTTAGTTAGCCACCAACTGTGCAAGTTCTCCCACTTAAAAAGATGAGAGAGGTCTGCAATTTCCGTCATAGGTACACTTCAACTATGAGAGACAGAATGAGAAAAAATCCAGAAAATCACATCTGATTTTTTAAAAATTTATTTGCAAATTATGGTGGAAAATAAGTATTTGGTCACTTACAAAAAAGTAAGATTTCTGGCTCTCACAGACCTGTAACTTCTTCTTTAAAGGGCACCTATTATGCATAATTCACTTTTATAAGGTGTTTGAACATAAATGTGTGTTTATGTTCAAACACACATTTATGTGTGTTTGGTAAAAATAATGGTAAAAATCCACCCACTCCTTTTTTTTTATTCCCCATAAATCATAAGCAGTGTCTCAGAACAAGCCATTTCCAGATTCCTGCAGTGTGATGTCGCACTGCAGAGGCCCCACCCCCACGTGTTGATGAACACTGACATACTAGCACAGACCCCTCCCTCAGAGAGCTGTAGCTGAGCTGTTCACAGTCCGCCATGTTAATCTCCTCGCCAGAGCATTAACAGCAGCATTCAAGTAAGAAATGTGTTCTTGTTAAAGCTACTAAAGTTCAGTCAGTCAAGAGTAGTGCGTGAATTTCTGGTTATCTTCTGTTGTTTGATAGAGAACTAGTCTACCGTAGTTTAATAGAATACTCAGGGATGTGCTGACATCTAGCTCTGTGCGCATGCGACAGGAGCATGTGTGTGTGTTTAAGTTGAGAGCGATAAGGCTTTAAATCGCATGCAGATGATATTTCATGATGATTTAGAACTGCAATATCACATGAACTTGTCTGCGATAGAGATGATAATTAAAACAAACAGATATCATGTTTCAGTTTTCATTCAATGTTCACTGCTGTGAATGAGCTGTGAACGAGATGTGTAGGTGGGGAGCAGCAATTAATTTGCATTAAAGGAGCCACGCACAGGACAGCTCACTTTTCTTCAACCCCAAAATTGCCATATTCAAAATGGTATATTAAATGATCTGTTAGGATTTTTGATCTGAAACAAACAGATATCATGTTTAATTTTTAATTTGATGTTCACTGCTGTGAACGAGATGTGTAGGCTCCGCCCTCTCGGGTGGGGAGCAGCAGCTCATTTGCATTAAAGGAGCCACGCACAGGACAGCTCACTTTTCTTCAACCCCAAAATTGCCATTTTCAAAATGGTATATTAAATGATCTGTTAGGATTTTTGATCTGAAAGTTCACAGGCACACTCTGGGGACACCTGAGACTTATACTACATCTTGTAAAAAGGGGCATAATAGGTGCCCTTTAAGAGGCTCCTCTGTCCACCACTCGCTACCTGTATTAATGGCATCTCTTTGAACTCGTTATCAGTATAAAAAAGAAACCTGTTCACAACCTCAAAAGGTCAGACTCCAAACTCCACTATGGCCAAGACCAAAGAGCTGTCAAAGGACACCAGAAACAAGATTGTAGACCTGTACTAGACTGGGTAGACTGAATCTGCAATAGGTAAGTAGCTTGGTGTGAAGAAATCAACTGTGGGAGCAGTTAGTAGAAAATGGAGGACATACAAGACCACTACTAATCTTCCTCGATCTGGGGCTCGACGCAAGATCTCACCCCTTGGGGTCAAAATGATCACAAGAACGGTGAGCAAAAATCCCAGAACCACACGGGGGGACCTAGTGAATGATCTGCAGAGATCTGGGACCAAAGTAACAAAGGCTTCCATCAGTAACACACTACGCCGTCAGGGCCTCTATTCCTGCAGTGCCAGACGTGTCCTCTTGCTTAAGCCAGTACATGTCCGGGCCTGTCTGAAGTTTGCTAGAGAGCATTTGGATGATCCAGAAGAGGATTGGGAGAATGTCATATGGTCAGATGAAACCAAAATATAACTTTTTAGTAAAAAAAATCAACTTGTCGTGTTTGGAGGAGAAAGAATGCTGAGTTACCTACTGTGAAGCATGGGGGTGGAAACATCATGATTTGGGGCTGTTTTTATGCAAAGGGACCAGGACGACTGATCAAGGAAAGAATGAATGGGGCCATGTATCGTGAGATCCATCAGCAAGGGCATTGAAGATGAAATGTGGCTGGGCATTTCAGCATGACAATGATCCCAAACTCACCGCCCGGGCAACGAAGGAATGGCTTTGTAAGAAGCATTTCAAGGTCCTGGAGTGGCCTAGCCAACCCCATAGAAAATCTTTGGAGGGAGTTGAAAATCCGTGTTGCCCAGCAACAGCCCCAAAACATCACTGCTCTAAAGGAGATCTGCATGGAGAAATGGGCCAAACTACCAGCAACAGTGTGTAAAACCTTGTGGAGACTTACAGAAAGCATTTTACCTCTGTCATTGCCAACAAAGGGTATATAATAAGTATGTATAAGTATTGAGATTAACTTTTGTTATTGACCAAATACTTATTTTCCACCATAATTTGCAAATAAATTCTTTAAAAATAAAAAATAAATTGATTTTCTGGATTTTATTTTGTATTATTCTGTTTCTCATAGTAGAAGTGTAGCTATGATGAAAATTGCAGGCCTCTCTCATCTTTTTATGTGGGAGAACTTGCACAATTGGTGGCTGACTAAATACTTTTTTGCCCCACTGTATATATTTCTGTAGGAGTGACATCTGGTCCGCCATTGGTTCTGGGTATGTTCCTGAGCGGGTGGATAATGAAGAGGTTTAAACTGGATCTGCTGGGATCTGCAAGAATGGCGTTTTTCACTGCTGTTGCTGGATTTTTTCTCACCATACCTTACTTCGCTCTTAGCTGTGAAAGTATAGATGTCGCTGGGGTCACAGTGCCCTATCAAGGGTACTTTTATCTACAGTCCTACTCTTGTACATCTTATTACATAATAGAAACTATACATTATCCATCAATTCAATCATGTATTCAATCAATTCACCATTTAAAAAACTGCTTGCCCTTTGTACAGTAGGGTCTTATTAATATGTAAATAATATAATTTATTGTTTATGTGAAAGATCTGTAGAAGCTCAGAACATAAGCAGTGATTTCCTCACTTCTTGCAATGCTGGCTGTGGCTGTCCTGACTTCCAATGGGATCCAGTGTGTGGACAGAATGGAGTGACCTACATCTCTCCTTGTCACGCAGGCTGCAATTCCACTCATGGCACAGGACGGAATATGGTGAACAGCTACCTTTAACTATTGACATCAAATTCATTAATACATGTTTTTGAGTTTCTTTCTTTTTGTTTCTTTTTTTCTTCACGTGTTTGTCAGACATTCCACCACTGTGCATGTGTCCAGAGCTGGGAAATGAGTGCTGAGAACTCCTCTGCAGTGCTAGGACAGTGTTCACGAGAGAGTAGCTGTACTAGAATGTTCTACATCTATCTGGCACTGCAGTCTTGTGCCGCCTTTGTGTTCTGTCTGGGCGCTGTTCCCTTCTTCATCATCTCATTGAGGTTCTGTTTAATTACTTAACAACTGTATTATTCCACAATAAATGTGTGCGTGTATGCATATATATATATATATATATATATATATATATATATATATATATATATATATATATATATATATATATATATATATATATATATATATATATATATATATATATATACAGGTCCTTCACAAAAAATTAGCATATTGTGATAAAAGTTCATTATTTTCCATAATCTAATGATAAAAATTTTACTTTCATATATTTAAGATTCATTGCACACCAACTGAAATATTTCAGGTCTTTTTTGTTTTAATACTGATGATTTTGGCATCCAGCTCATGAAAACCCCAAATTCCTATCTCAAAAAATTAGCATATCATGAAAAGGTTCTCTAAACGAGCTATTAACCTAATCATCTGAATCAACTAATTAACTCTAAACACCTGCAAAAGATTCCTGAGGCTTTTAAAAACTCCCAGCCTGGTTCATTACTCAAAACCGTGTAGCCACAATGGCGGTCTGTTCATCTGGCGAACGGCCAGATGTCTCGCGCATCTCGTGAGGCGCGTTATCAGATCATACTAAAACCCATGTCTAACCCCATGGTATGAAACGGCACCACGATGTCTGAAAGACCACTCTTTGATCACCCTTGGGAGATAACAAACGAGTTTGTCTTGACTTTTATGGCTCCCAAATGGCCGAGCCAGAAAAGTCTAAGCGCTACACACACACCTAGTCACACGCACTTCTTAAAGGAAAGATAAGCAATGATCGTCATGTGACTTTTATTGCCCCAAATGGCCAGGCCGTGTAATCGGACACCTCAAACACACACCCTTGAGAAACACACATGAGGTGTTCACCAAGACCATGGAAGAATAGATGGTTGAAAGGCACCTCAAAAACGTATTAAATGTATACTTTTCAGCTTGAAGTCTTTTTATATGTGTCTGTAATAATTAGGAGGATTATATGAATGTTAACTCAAGCTGTGTACGACAATAGACAGTGGAAAACCTGGATTTGTGTGTTTCCACCTCTCAGACCAGTGGTTCATGGTATCCTTGTAATCAGAAAAATGTGATCGTACCGAATCTTGTAAAAGAATTTAAAGGACATGCATTATTACAAAAATACCAGCTTTGTAAGGAAAAATGCATGAGCATGTCTTCCCCGGATAGTAGCCAGGAGGAGGAACTCAGCCGAACAAAGACCTTTGTTTCGCGCCGAAAACGCTCAGATCGATTGGACCATCCAGGAAATGGGCGTCACTCTACCTGATCTACAAGTACCAATGTGATCCTCATTCCTTTGCCTTTTGCTAGTGCATTGCAATGCAATCCGCCACCCGAGAGCCACACCCAACCGACCTCGAAAAGAACCACCGTACGCGCGGGACATTTGAACTCAGAATACATGCACACACGCGAGAAGCCAAAACCAAAGCAAGTATTCTTATTTCTACAATCCAAACTGCTGTTGAAAGGTCGTGATATTCCCGTTTTGGGACGAGATTAACTCCTTGAGGGCTCTGTGTAACGAACTGAAGTGAACGCTGTTATCTTCTCTCTCTCTCTTTATTTTTGTTTTCTTTCATTCTTTTCGTTTAGGTACCATATTACTTTCGTTTACTGTCTATATTTCTACTATCTTTATGCATATTTAGTATGTACTTTCTGTGTGAATTGTAGTGTTATCTTTAGTCTGTGTTTATTAAACTTCAAAAAGGTACTTTTGAATGGAACCTGTTATTTCTCCACATACACGAAGTCAATGAAACTTACAATCCTAAACGTTACCTAAAGCTGCCTTGTGCTACTATTTTAGTAACATAAACTGTACGAACATAAGAAATATTAATTTGTCCTGATCAGTAAAGTTAATGCTTCTTCTGCTCTCGTAAAGCAGTAATCCCTTATTGAGAATTGATTTGAAAGTCTATAACTAATTTGCAGGACAAACTTAGTAAGATAATTTCAAGCAATTCCGTAAAGGTTACTTGTATTTAATTAAACATTTTCCTTATCGGAAAATTTAAATAACGTAATGAACGACTAGCAAATTATATTCATAAACTCATGAATATTATATCCCTTTTGAGTTAATTATTCCCCGAGATATTAGACTCATAGTCAATATTGTTACAACCGCAATCATGGGTAAGACTGCCGACCTGACTGCTGTCCAGAAGGCCATCATTGAAACCCTCAAGCGAGAGGGTAAGACACAGAAAGAAATTTCTGAACGAATAGGCTGTTCCCAGAGTGCTGTATCAAGGCACCTCAGTGGGAAGTCTGTGGGAATGAAAAAGTGTGGCAAAAAATGGTGCACAACGAGAAGAGGTGACCAAACCCTGAGGAAGATTGTGGAGAATTACCGATTCCAGACCTCGGGGACCTGCGGAAGCAGTGGACTGAGTCTGGAGTAGAAACATCCAGAGCCACCGTGCACAGGTGTGTGCAGGAAATGGGCTACAGGTGCCGCATTCCCCAGGTAAAGCCACTTTTGAACCAGAAACAGCGGCAGAAGCGCCTGACCTGGGCTACAGAGAAGCAGCACTGGACTGTCGCTCAAATTTACATGTCATTCGGAAATCAAGGTGCCAGAGTCTGGAGGAAGACTGGGGAGAAGGAAATGCCAAAATGCCAGTGTCAAGTACCCACAGTCAGTGATGGTCTGGGGTGCCATGTCAGCTGCTGGTGTTGGTCCACTGTGTTTTATCAAGGGCAGGGTCAATGTAGCTAGCTATCAGGAGATTTTGGAGCACTTCATGCTTCCATCTGCTGAAAAGCTTTATGGAGATGAAGATTTCCAGCACGACCTGGCACCTGCTCACAGTGCCAAAACCACTGGTAAATGGTTTACTGACCATGGTATTACTGTGCTCAATCGGCCTGCCAACTCTCCTGACCTGAACCCCATAGAGAATCTGTGGGATATTGTGAAGAGAAAGTTGAGAGACGCAAGACCAACACTCTGGATGAGCTTAAGGTCGCTATCGAAGCATCCTGGGCCTCCATAACACCTCAGCAGTGCCACAGGCTGATTGCCTCCATGCCACGCCGCATTGAAGCAGTTATTTCTGCAAAAGGATTCCCGACCAAGTATTGAGTGCATAACTGAACATAATTATTTGAAGGTTGACTTTTTTTGTATTAAAACACTTTTCTTTTATTGGTCGGATGAAATATGCTAATTTTTTGAGATAGGAATTTTGGGTTTTCATGAGCTGTATGCCAAAATCATCAGTATTAAAACAATAAAAGACCTGATATATTTCAGTTGGTGTGCAATGAATCTAAAATATATGAAAGTTTAATTTTTATCATTACATTATGGAAAATAATGAACTTTTATATATATATATATATTTATTTATTCATACATACAGTGGGTACGGAAAGTATTCAGACCCCTTAAATTTTCACTCTGTTATATTGCAGCCATTGGCTAAAATCATCTAAGTTCATTAATTAATGAGTTCTCATTAATGTACACACAGCACCCCTATATTGACAGAAAAACGGAATTGTTGCCACTTTTGCAGATTTATTAAAAAAAGGAAACCTGAATTATCACATGGTCCTAAGTATTCCGACCCTTTGCTGTGACACTCATAAGCCGCGTTTCCACCGCAGGAACTTTCCCCAGGAACTAGGAACTTTGAGGTGGTACTCGGTGTGTTTCCACCGCAGGAACCAGGGTCTAAATGAAGTTCGGTAAATATTTCCTCCGATAGTCCCTGCTCGCGAGGTAGTACTTTTTCAAAGTTCAGGAATTTTCGGGGGGTGGAACTTGGGCGCTGAACATGCTGATTGGTTGAGTTCACGCAGCATTTTATTTCAACCAGCATTTTTAAAAGTATTGTTTTTTCTGTCCGGTGGCGCGCGTTCGTCTCGCCATCTCACGGTCAATGTCCATAATAGCTGATAATAACATATGTTGTCTTATTTTAAATCTAGCTTTACACACTTAAAGCAGAATACGCTTTAGTATCAGTGCTCTCTTTTCCGCCGTTTTGTTAACTAGACTACCTCTTTAGTAAAACAGTACATAACCAGCAAAAGCAGCGCTGCTTGAATCTCCTCCATACTTGTTATTGTTGCATACAGTGTCACGCAAAAATTATTACTGTCCGTCGGTGACTGGGAGGAGCAGTCGCGGGCAATCCTACATCACCAAACTAATAATTTGCCTAATTGTGGCAAGGCAAAGATCTGGCCAAGGTAACAAAAAAAAAAACCTGCTGCACTTAAGGTTCCTAAGAGCACAGTGGCCTCCATAATCCTTAAATGGAAGACATTTAGGACGACCTGAACTCTTCCTAGAGCTGGCCGTCCGGCCAAACTAAGCTATCGGGGGAGAAGAGCCTTGGTGAGAGAGGTAAAGAAGAACCCAAAGATCACTGTGGCTGAGCTCCAGAGATGCAGTCGGGAGATGGGAGAAAGTTGTAGAAAGTCAACCATCACTGCAGCCCTCCACCAGTTGGGGCTTTATGGCGGAGTGGCCCGATGGAAGCCTATCCCGCATGAAAGCCTAAATGGAGTTTGATAAAAAAAAACCTGAAAGACTCAAAGATGGTGATAAATAAGATTCTCTGGTCTGATGAGACCAAGATAGAACTTTCTGGCCTTAATTCTAAGCAGTATGTGTGGAGAAAACCAGGCACTGCTCATCACCTGTCCAATACAGTCCCAACAATGAAGCATGGTGGTTGCAGCATCATGCTGTGTTTTTCAGCTGCAGGGACATGGCAACTGGTTGGAATCTAGGGAAAGATGAATGCGGCCAAGTACAGGGATATCCTGGATGAAAACCTTCTCCAGAGTGCTCAAGACCTCAGACTGGGCCAAAGATTCACCTTCCAACAAGACAATGA
The DNA here is from genome assembly GCA_023029165.1 of Gobiocypris rarus. NCBI lineage: Eukaryota > Metazoa > Chordata > Actinopteri > Cypriniformes > Gobionidae > Gobiocypris > Gobiocypris rarus. Next base: position 11,398,113 of record CM040910.1, on the reverse strand, counting down.
CCCTAAGCACACAGCTAAAATAACGAAGGAGTGGATTCACAACAACTCCGTGACTGTTCTTGAATGGCCCAGCCAGAGCCCTGACTTAAACCCAATTGAGCATCTCTGGAGAGACCTGAAAATGGCTGTCCACCAAAGTTTACCATCCAACCTGACAGAACTGGAGAGGATCTGCAAGGAGGAATGTCAGAGGATCCCCAAATCCAGGTGTGAAAAACTGGTTGCATCTTTCCCCAAAAAAACTCATGGCTGTATTAGATCAAAAGGGTGCTTCAGCTAAATACTGAGCAAAGGGTCTGAATACTTAGGACCATGTGATATTTCAGTTTTTCTTTTATTTTTATATTACATTAATTTATTTTGCATGTTTAATATGATCTTGCAGGATTGTGGATCCTGAGCTGAAGTCTCTCTCAGTGGGCATGCTACTGCTAGTTTTAAGAGTTTTGGGTAAGTTCACATGTGGAGTTGTATTGTAGGAGTGCATTGTTTTGGTTTATTTAGGAGCGCCCCAATAATTTAAAACAATTCACAGATGTTGAATTCACATTAAGGTCTGGCACAACATTGTTTTTAATGTAATTTCACTCTTTTAAAGGTGGCATTCCTGCTCCCATTTACTTTGGTGCTCTAATTGACTTTGTTTGTCTGAAATGGGGTCAAAAGAAATGTGGTGGAAGAGGTGCTTGCAGAATTTATGACACCAAGACTTTTAGGTGAGCAAATCTGGTGGGACAAATTCTATGTACTATCCAACTGACACATTCTAAAATGTAATGTGACCCCCATCAGGTTCCTGTTTCTGGGACTGGTCTGCTGTCTGCGGGTAGTAGCATACACAGTGTTATGGGTGGCCATCACACAGATTAAAAGGAAAGTACAGAATGATAAACGAGTTTCCAAGGACATCGAACTGATGGAGCCTGTGCTGTATGATCCAGTAAAAAGTTGAAGAATAATAATGTTCTGTGTTGATTTATTTTGTTTTTGTTTGTGTGTGTCTTTTAATCCATTTAGTTGGTAACTCTTTAGATTACATCTCAGAAAGTACTATGTAAGTAAAGTGAATTTACAGCATAATTTTTGTTAATTATAGTATAACTATAAAGTAAGTATGTGTAGGTATAAGTGAACAACATGTAATATTGGGGGAATAAAGGGGCAATTATCAGGAAAATTAACACATTTTTACCCCTTAATTAAAAAATAATTATCCGTGTAGTTACAGGGTAAGTACGTATCTATGGGCTGTAAATTAAATTGGTTCTTGTTCCCCTTGTTGCGGCAAAATAACGTTAACTCCGTTGCATTTCTGAATAAGAGACAAACCTTAGCCAATTGAGTCTTTATAAAGATTTAAATCTTGCAAGAATGAATCCACAGTCAATACAACCAGATAATGCCTGCATCGAGTGTGAACTGAGGAACAATAGAAGGCCCAAGCTTTTATACCTCTCAGTGTCTCAGTGTTTTTCCGTACCGAGGAAAAGGTGATACAAATGTCTTTCCCCCCCCACCCTTCTGTAAATAAGAAAAGCAAATAAGAAAAGCAAGGGACACAGTGGTTATCTTATTAGTGTTAGTGTGTTTGTGTGTGATGATGGGGTTACATTTACAGTGTGTGTGTGTGTGTGTGTGTGTGTGTGTGTGTGTGTGTGTGTGTGTGTGTGATTTAATAAGTGACATCTAAGGCCCGGGAGACTCCCCAATCTAGGTGTCCCGTGACCCCATGCTAAGAGGTGTTTTTGAATAACAGAGACAGATGTTGATTTCTGTATAACCTTAAACATAAATCTTCTTCTATGATTAAATTTTTCCTCCACAATTCCCCCTTTTATCATTCTTTGATAATTCACAAGAAAAATATTAAATGTATATATGAATGTTGTTCTTCTTAAGTCGCACAGTCCAAACATCGAAAAGGGCACCACGGCTTCGCTTTGCTCCAGTCTTTCAGATGGCAAGATGAATCGCACAGCTGTACGCCCAGAAAGAGTTATGAAGATTAGTCTTTTCTGCTCTGTTAATGAAAGGATGCCACCTCTCTGTAGATTGTGCAACTCTGATTCTGAGGGCTTGCAACAGGTTCTTAACTTGTTGTCTCAGCTCCACGTTGTGCCAGTGTCTGTGCTCCTGAGATGATAGCGGCAAGTGATGTGTGTGTGACCTCCGTCCGCACAGACGTGTGCCTCCAGCTCCTCTCGGCTCCTTCTCCCCGACCACTGGTGGGATCTTTCTCAGCTACCTTGATGGCGGTGTTTGTCATCAGAAGCACGACAAAAGGCCCTAGTCACCTTTTCACTCTCCATCTGTTCCTTCTGTAGTCCCGTATCACGACATCAAACATCTGGTCTGATGTTATATAAAGGAGTCCCTTAACCTGCACACAGATCTTAGACACAGAGAGGACATTTCTTTTGAAATAATTCACAAATTATATTGATGCAAGCTATTGTTTACCCCTTCCATTAAACAGTCTCGAACAGACTCAGATTTGCTCTAGGCCTTTCCTTCTACAAAAATTTTCATAAAAATACTGTACCCCAGACAGTTTTCATCAGTTTTCATTTGACTAATTCCCCCTTTGGCTGCCTGATCATCTATGCAGCCATCTAAACATAATGGTCAAAGAATGTTTGGGGTAAACAAGGCTTGCCATCACCACACCATTTTGAAAAGTGCAGCCACAGTTTCACAGCTGTTTCTCCGCTGTTGTGGCGAAGGTCTCCGTACTCTGTAAAGAAGTGAAAGCGTTTGTGGTTATTTCAAATATCAAAAAGACATTAAGGTTCCTTTGACTGCTTCTTCCTCGGCCTTCGCAATCTCATCTGCCTGTTTAAATAAAATCTTTGTTATTAATGTGCGCTGCGCATTCATAGATATCAACCTGGCCAGTCAAGAAAATTGTCTTGAGAAGCAGACACAGTTGAACCATTCAGAATTGGGCGCCCATCCGATATTACAATTTTCCTGTGTTTCCACAATGCCCCAAAATTATGCCCAACTCCGAACTCAAAACGCAAATCTGTTCAAATTGTTACACTTTTACCTTTCATCAGCTTGCATATATCAGTCAGGGCTACAAGCTCCAGTCTTAACCAGGCAATCTTTATCCTGATTCTTTCGTGTTTCAGTGAAAGTTAATATAAAATCTGTATTTCAAATCTGGAAGCCGGGCTAAATGAGTAAGCTCTGTTACTGCACTCCTGTCAATTTAGGGGTGTGTGATACCTTCAAAATCCAAACACACGACACCTTGTTGCTTTCAAGTGTTTTAACGACACATCACACATCCTTAGGCCAGACCCTCAGTCACTCCTCAGAGACCAAATACATGATTAGTGTAAAGGAAGAAAAAACAATCATTGATTCTCTTGATAAATCCAAATCATCACAGACCCCAATGTTGTCCAATTCAAATTAAACTTTAAAAAAATAAAAAAATAAGTAAGATAGATAATAATCCATCTAAGCGCTTTAAATCTCCATATAAACATCCTTCAGTTTGTGCTTTGGCCACAGTTCAGAGGACTCCTCTGCCCATGCAGGCCGTATGTTTGACATGCACTGATTCTCTTTTGTGCATCTGTCATGGTTGTCATTATCCTCTCTAACTCAACTTCATGTTTATATTCAGATCTAAATGCTCCCAGTTTCTCACTGAACATCATATTCTTGTCAAACTTCCTCCAGTCCGTTGTTTCAACACAATTCTTTTACAAACCACCATGTTTTTGTTCAAAATTACTGTTTCCATCAACTGCAATTTCACTCATCATATCTAACCATTTATAAAATAAACCTAAATTTGTTAATGTTGAAAACTTTTCATCAAAACGACATAATTATCTATTCGTATTACATTCAATCAGCTCGTTCACTCATCTTTCTCTTGTGACATTATGCTTAATCATATTCAATACCCAATTCTTTATCAAAATCTTTCCAATTAATTAGGATTTTAAAGTACATTTTCCTTTCAATGTCTTGAATCTTCTTTTCCTTCTTTCCCTACCTTCATGTTCCTCCTTCACTACATCCATAAACCTCCTCTTTGGTCTTTCTTAAACCTCCTGTCTTTTCCTCAGTGTGACTGTCTCCAAACCGCACATCATTACTGTTCTCACTACTGTTCTGCACACCTTCCCTTTCATTCTTACTGTAACCCTCACACAACAGACCTGACACTTTTCTCCACCCGTTCCAACCTGCCTGCACACACACACACACTTCTTCACCTCTTTTCCCTGGAACCTCACTGTTCCACTTGGTTCCCTCTCATTCACACACATGTACTCTGTCTTCCTGCGACTAACGTTCATTCCTCTTCTCTCCTGAGCAAACCTTCACCTCTCTAGACTTCCGTCCACCTGCTCTCACTACAGATCACAATGTTATCCTCAAACATCATAGTCCATGTAGATTCCTGTCTGACCTCCTCTGTCAGCCTGTCCATCACCACTGCGAACAAGAAGGGGCTCAGAGCCGATCCTTGATGCAGTCTCACCTTCACCGTGAAGTCCTCTGTCTCACCTACGGCACACCTTTCCACTGTCCACTGCTCTGCAGAAATCCAAAATATTACTGTCCTCCATCTCAATCCTAGTCACACAGAAAGCCTCACAGCCTCTTGTTTTGTTTTGTATTGTTTTTGTTTTGTTTTCTCTTACATTAATTGTAGTTCTCTAGATAAATTAATGTCCTGCCTCCATTTAATGGAGGAAACACAAAAATAAAACTTTTCATTTTAAAGATTATATTCCTTCGTTCGCCCTCTGGCCTTTCATAATTGTTACGGATTCTCTGGATAATTTAGATAATGACTTAAGCCAATTTGTCTATTTTTTTTTTTTTTCTCTGTCCTCAAGTCTATAACTTTTACGCTTACTATTTTAACTTATCCAGAGAGTATTTCAAATCCTCATCATAAATGACAAAAGTAGTCATTATTATTACCAGTAACAGACCAAGCTGGATATCAATCCACTTAAAGCTCGTCCATGTTCTGGATCATCTTTTATCAGAATCACTCAGAATAATACGCTTCTTTTAAAGTTTGTCGTTTGGCTTAACCCATCTGTAGTGATAAAACACTACGCTCAATCAGGGCATAAATATGAACTGCTCATTCTCAAAATTTGCTTCTACTTGGTTTCTTAATCATTTTCAAATCATGTCTGTTCACTATTAAGTTGTCTTTAGAAAAGTCAGCTGGGTTGTTTTGGTTTTGTCTACGCTTTAACATGGCCGATTACAGACACTGTGCCATCCCCGCCTCCACAAGCAGCCTCTCTCTCTCTCTCTCTCTCTCTCTCTCTCTCTCTCTCTCTCTCTCTCGCTCTCTCTCTTACACAGATAATCTTTTCAACAGCCTCTGAGACTTAAACTCAGAACAAACTATAATCTTTAGTTTAAATACCTTTGTTATCCAGACATTCTCTTTTGAACTTCAAAAGCTGTCCTCATCTTAAAGCCATCACCATGTTTCCGAATGATCCTATGCCATATCTAATGACCTGCAGGATTTAAGACTATGATAGAGACATATTAGTTCAATATCACACAGTTTTACTTATACCAATTAATAAATTTTGTTCTGTTCTCCATAAAATTTATGACAATTCACAGCATGGTCTCAGCTGGCTCTTGAATGCCCCTTACCATCATAACTTTCCCTCAGGGTCTTCCCTGGAATTCACAAACAATATAAGCAGTTCTTGGGTGAGTGGTATAGAGGAACATCTCTGGGTCGGACTGCTGTATATCTGTCTGGACTCTCGGCCCCTACAAAAACACAACTCCTCCCTTTATGATGCTGCTGGCCTCACAGACATCTGCTCAACTCTCATACACACCTCACATAAAAACACTCCCCTTCTTGGAGGTGCCCAAATGTCGATGAAACCCTGGCTTAGGTTGTCCCCCTGCTGGCCAAGAGAGGATCTTACCCGTCTTTGGCGAATCATCTCACGCACATTTGTCATCGCTTAAATTTTTTTTTTTTTGTGACCCTCAACAGGATGATGTTTTCTGGAGCTTTGCATAGAGTGCATTCAAGAGTCATCAGAGCCATCTGGTCTGCTTACTAAAGGTAGAACATGGAGACAGGTTAATTATCACAATACAACTAAATCACTAAAATCCACCACTCAGTGAATTTAGCCAGAACAACTGTCCTTTCAGTTTAATGTTCTGCTACCTTTGTGTCTCGATCTATCGGTTCTGTACATGATGAAGGCTTAGATCAGACACAACATTTTCAGTTCTATATTTTAAAAAAACATCTCGTTTTGTAAAAACATCTCATTTTGTAAAAACATCTCATTTTGTTTCATCAAAATATCTATCATTGCCCTCCATGGCAATCCTTTAACTATTAGTCAAAAATGTCCTTTTTATCAAATCATTGTCTCTATGATTTTCAACTGATGCCCTGTGCTTAACCATAAGTATCTCATCACTTATGACACATGCTCAGATAACAGCTTTGTGCTGGGTTTGAATGAGAGAGAGACTCTGAGGCCTTCAGGGCTGGCACACTGCATCTTCATCTGCACTGCAACTTTTCACTCTTTACACAAGCTAGTGAGATCTGGTTAGAAATTAATATTGTTTTCAAATAAACTTCAGACATGTTCCTTTTAAACTCTATCCTTAGACTGAAATCACAATTTCAAATCACCCTCAGATTGAGTGTGTGTTACTCAAGCTAGGCCACAGCACCAGAAATGACGTGGTGGTGCCAGATTCAGATAAGCAAATCATTTTATTACAGCTCAGCACAAGCTTATCTTTTGAAACCAAAGCATCAACTTCTAGGGTTTCCAACATATTAACTTACCTAAAGTTATTTCAACAACCCAATATTCAGTCCAATAAGCATTATCAGAGTTTTGCAAAAGTGAGAAGATCAAGAACATATTTATTATAACCCTATTGTTATTTCATTATTTTCTTAGACAGAGTTTAAATCTCATCTCTGTATTCATTTCTTTTTACTGGGTTTAGTGTGGTTGCCTCATTTGTCACACCTTCGACACTTTATGAGTGAGTGGACACAGCCCCGCTGACCACAATTAAAACACTCTGTGTCATTCAGCAATTCATGGTATCTTTCATCTGCTTTTTCAAAACAAAAATCACATCAGATTCCCACAGTTACTGGGATCTGTCCTTCAGGGTTTAATGTTATCAGATTCCCTTAGTTACTGGGATCTTTCCTTCAGGGTTTAATAGCATTCCACCCATTTTACAACCCATGATTATTCATTATTCATTATGCACTAACATCTAGAAATTTGAATTTCTCTTGTTCTCAATTAATTTGTAGCCAGTTAAATTGCCGTATAATTTTCTAAACATAATTAAAACATTGCTGTCCATTTTCTTAATAAGTTCTACTTATTTCTTTAAATACTTCAGAGCAGAGCTGCTTAAAGCTCTCTCGTCTCAAAAACGTTATCCGGGCTGATCAAGTTACTGATCATGTCTCTCAAATTGTTAGCTCTAATTTTGTTATCACAAACTGTTATCCATAATCAAAGTTCATACTCACCAATTATCTTTAAACAGCTGTAGCTTCTGTGTGATTAGACAACATCTTCCTTTCCCTGTTATCTGCTTCTTATAACAATCTTCATTTGCATTTCTCACACACATTTCCCACAACAGCCCTTGTTGGCTCTAATTTTGTTATCACAAACTGTTATCCATAATCAAAGTTCATACTCACCAATGATCTTTAAACAGCTGTGGCTTCTTTGTGATCAGACAAAAAAAATTCCTTTCCCTGTTATCTGCTTCTTATAACAATCTTCATTTGCATTTCACACACACATCCCCCACAAAAGCCCTTAGATTTGTCTCCTCTCCTCAACAGATTATTTCACCCCTCTCATCCTGTTGACTCACAGCGTTATTTTCTTTTGGAAATCATGATATTTATTTAATTTCTCTATATCCCCCATACATCTCTGGCCATATAATTTCTTTTTTTCATTTGACAAAATACCGGTGTATCATATTCTGCTAGCTTCTTTGGGATTTTCCATAGTGGCAGTCTGTTTCTGTGGCTGTTCGCGTGCACGCTATTAATCTGTCGGACGTCTCCGTACAGATCTGAACCTTCACCCAGGACAGACGGGAAGGACGCTTACTCAAACGCCTTAAGGACCTCTCAGCCCTTCTCACTCTCTGTGATTTTAGTTTCTCAACATAAACAAATCAAACCACAAGGACAACTCTGCCCTTTTCACTGCCAACGTGATTTTAGTTTCTCAACATAAACAAATCAAACCACGTTGCAATCGCCACAGAATCAGACCTCCCCTATGGTTTATCCCTTAGTTTCCCAAATCTTAATTTAACCAAATTAAGATTTTTTTTTTGTAATGCTCACAACAGTATACAAACAATAACATGATATATGATAATAGCAATTAGAAACTAACAAGACTAGAAAACAGAGACACCAGTTATCATGTGTGTTTCAGATGAAACTTGCATGAGAACGTCATGAAAGCATGAAGCTTCTTTACTCATGCACGCGCTGGTAACAGCTGATCGGTTGTGAAAAAATTACGGTAACACTTTACAATACGGGTGCACTAATATGCATTAATTCATGCTTAACTAATGCACAGATAATCATGAGTTAATGCATTACTAATGGTGAACTAACCCATTTATTAATGATTACTGCATCAGCAACTAATGAAGAGTCTACATGATTAATAGATTAAGTAATCATTAACAATTTACAAATGTGTCAATATGTTAAGACTTTACTTGTTGGGGCACATGACTATTAACTAATTGATTAAGTAATATGTAATTGTGGTTATGAGTTTTGAATTAATTCAAAACAAGTGTGCCCCAACAAGTAAAGTCATAACATAATGACACCTTTGTAAATCATAAGCTAATGATTAATTAAAGCAGACAACTGGAAGTTGAAATGCACGGCATTTTGCATTGAGAGCATTGTACTTTTTCTTTTAATAAATAATCATGCAAAATATCAAAAGACATTCCTCTTAAGATCCATCAGTGGTAATAACGAAAAAGAAAAAAAGGAAGACAAGCAAGAGAAACAAAAAAGGGACAAAATTTGCTTCCAGAACTTTCTGTCTGAACGTTATTGTTTGAAATGAAAAGTTTATAAAAATATATAAAAACAATTAAATTATAAAAAGTGTCATAAATCTGTTTTGAATTAAGTTGTTTTCAAAATAAGTGTTTCTGAGGGATATCAGATTTTGTATGTGTTGTGTACTGTACTTACCCTGTAACAACATGAAACGAGGGGAACAAGCACCACTTTAATTTACACTTTAATTCCGTTCAGGCTGATCTTTTCTCTCTCTCTCTCCCTCTCTCTCTCTCTCTCTCTCTCTCTCTCTCTCTCTCTCTCTCTCTCTCTCTCTCTTTGTGAAGAGTGACATTTCAATGTAATAATAAAAAATACAATTAATAATGAAAAATGCGTCGATGGAAAATGGGCAAGGCTGAGGCATGCAGCAAAACAAAGGGAGTGGGCCCTAGAAATAATGGTGGCTAAACATCAGAAGAAATAGGGTTTAACTTACGAGTTGGTGTGCAAAGTATCTCATATTGATGCATTTGTAACAAGTGGGATCTTCAGTTTTGAATGTTAATAAAGAAGCTAAGATGATTTCCAACATACATTTTATCTGGTTCTTGTCTTGTTTTTGTTTTATGTATTCAGCTCCCACATCTATTGAATCCATCTTTTTGTGTGTGTTTTATGAAGGGTTGTTTTGCCCTACATAAGACACAAAAAAACTTTTTTTACCACTAACCTGTTAGAATTAGTGCAAAGATACTTAATAATTTCTAGAAATTAGCATATATATATATATATACTCAAAAAAATTTAAGGAACACTTTAAAAACACATCAGATCTCAATGGGGAAAAATGTCAAGCTGAATATCTATACTAATATGGACTGGGTAATAGAAATGAAAATTATCAACCTACAGAGGACTAATTTCAAAGACACCCTGAAAATCAATGTGAAAAAAATATGCATTAAGCTTGTCCATTTTGCTGAAATGTCATTGCGGCAACTCAAAATGGTACTCAGTAGTTTGTATGGCCCCCACATGCTTGTATGCATGCCTGACATCTTCGGGGCACGCTCCTAATGAAACGACTGATGGGGTCCTTGGGTATTTCCTCCCAGATCTGGACCAGGGCATCACTGAGCTCCTAGACAGTCTGAGGTGCAACCTGTCGACGAAGGGTGGACCGAAACATAATGTCCCAGAGGTGTTCTGTTGCATTGAGGTCAGGCGAGCGTGGGAGTGGTATCAGTTTCTTTATCCTCCACGAACTGCTTGCATACTCTTGCCACATGAGGCCGGGCATTGTCATGCATCAGGAGGAACCCAGGACCCACTGCACCAGCGTAGGGTCTGACAATGGGTCCAAGGATTTCAACCCAATCCATAATGGCAGTCAGGGTGCCATTTTCTAGCCTTTAGAGGTTTGTGCGTCCCTCCATGGATATGCCTCCCCAGACCATCACTGACCCACCACCAAACCAGTCATGCTAAACGATGTTATATGCAGCACAATGTTCTCCACGGTTTCTCCAGACCCTTTCACGTCTGTCACATGCTCAGGCTGAACCTTCTCTCATTTGTAAAAAGCACAGACCACCAGTGGCGGACCTGCCAATTCTGGTGTTCAATGGCAAATGGCAAATCAAGCTCCACAGTGCTGGGCAGTGAGCACAGGGCCCACTAGAGGACGGGCCCTCAGGCCACCCTCATGAAGTCTGTTTCTGATTGTTTGTTCAGAGACATTCACACCAGAGGCCTGTTGGAGGTCATATTGTAGGGATCTGGCAGTGCTCATCCTGTTCCTCCTTGCACAAAGGAGCAGATACCGGTCCTGCTGATGGGTCAAGGACCTTCTACAGCCCTGTCCAGCTCTCCTAGAGTTAGGGCTGTCGCGGTAACCGCAATATTGTAAAACCGCGCTATTGACAAGCCAACCGCAGAGGAAGGAAAGCAACCGCAAAAACCGTGGCAACCGCAGTGTTCAGTTTTTTTTTTTTTTTTTTTTTTTGTGGCCTTGTTTTACAATGCATCATGTGCATTTGATGTTAAATAAATTAATAATGATACAAGAGTGTTACGACTGTCATTTTCCCACGAACTATTCGTATCCGGTGTTTCGTGTATTTTGAATAGGCCTACTGAAACGATGGCTGACGCTCTCGTCCCAAAACCTAATGCCACCACGTCGCTAGTTTGGGAACATTTCGGCTTTCAACCCAATGAAAAAGGCGAGCCAGCGAATTTAGATGAGACCATTATGCAAGTGCGTCACTGGTTGGAGACGAAGGGCAAGTGGAGGTGCCACCTCCAGCAAAGAAAATAACTCTTGGAGACCTACTGAAGTCACGGACAACCTCCGCGTCAGCGCCCATACCCAAGAGAGCGCGAGCAGATAACGAGCTCAGGCGCTATCTGCATAAGGAGTGCATCGACTCCAACGCAAATCCACTGTCCTGGTGGCGCGATAATCAGTATAGATTCCCGCTGCTGTCCAAAGTCGCGCGCAAATATGTGTGTATTTGTGCAACGAGCACACATCAGAAAGAGTTTTCAGTGCTGCGGGGAATATCGTTACCCCCATGCGATCCTCCCTGAAACCGCATAAGGTCAATATGTTAGTTTTCTTAGCGCGAAACAAAGACATGATCCAGGTCTAAATCGCTTTTGTTTACGCTTAAGTAATATTTTCGTTTATTCTCTGTATTTTCACATGGTTTTGTTTTCACACGTTGTTTTAATTCTTTCTTTTTTCAAAATGGAACATGCATTTTCTTCTTTTCATGTGATACATTAAGATTATTTGATTTCTTTTATTTTTTTAAATGGAAAAAGGCATGCTCTTGTTGCTGTTTTGCATTTAACAATATAAAAAAAAAAGTTTTTAAACGTGTCTCTTTGTCAGTTAAAAAGCAACAATTTATGCTACATAACTCAACAACAGAGCTTTTTATGCAATAAAATCAGGATACATTAGGTTTCTAAAAAAATAAAATAATAAATAAATAAATAAACCGCGGTAAAACCGCATACCGCGCTATTGAGCCACCCATAATAACCGCAAGGTAAATTTCCTAACCGTGACAGCCCTACCTAGAGTAACTGCATCTGGCAATGGCACGTATTGATGTGCCATCCTGGAGGAGTTGGACTGCCATTGCAACCTCTGTAGGGTCCAGGTATTGCCTCATGCTACCAGTAGTGACACTGACCCTAGCCAAATGCAAAACTAGTGAAAACAGTCAGAAAAGATGAGTTGGGAAAAAAATTTGACCACAGAAATAAAAGGAAAGGTTTGTCAATATATTTTGAAAATGACCCAGTGTGTATGTGTATGTATATGTGTAATATATGTAATTCATACACATATATGTATAATATATGTGTATGTATTATTATAAATTACTTTAATGTTATCAATGTAAGTATTGCCATCAATGTAAGAAAGTTATGCAAATACAAAACATTTTAAAAAAAAATTTTTTTCAAACTTTGTAGTTCTCGTATCATCTTTTATAACATGGAATTTTCACAAAAATATTAAGTTGTGTGAAACATACTGTTTTGTGCAACAGTATAAAAACATGTATGCACATTGTAAAATTACCAGTTCTAATGAATTATATAGATACAAACAACAGAGTAGCTCACATACATGTAGTAATCCTTAAATTTGTACAGTAAATGAATGTAATCCGATCCTGCTGCGTTTGTGCCGTGACGCTCAAACGGCTCACTCGCATTATATCGAACAGACACGTTCAGTTTTTAAACTTGTCCCTAACTGAACTGATTATCTGAAAATGAACGTGGTAGCCAAGTGATCCAGTAATCCAGTAGACAGAGTGGCCTCGTAGGGCAGCAAAGCAGTGCATTCTGGGAATTGTTGTCTTTCACCCCCATGAGACAAAAATACATTTTCTGTGTTTTCTCAGTCTAGAAGGCACCTAATTCAAAAATAATTTCACATTTCTACTACATTAATGACCCAGTTTAAATACAGATTCATCTTCCCAGTGCTGAAGTACCCCTTTAACATAATTCATATTTTACACAATAACAATGCAATAATAAAAATATATGTTTTAACTCAACCATCATGGTCTTCTCTGTTTGCCTGGGGAAAAAAATAAATACAGGCTCCACTTGATGTTGTCACGGGTGCATGCAAGCAAGAAAATGAAGATAGAAACAGAAACAGTTCCAAATGTAGTTTAATCTCAAATAATCTAAAGAAAGGCAGACGGGCAATAGCACAACACACCTAAACATAACCCAGACAAGGAGTGCAGGAGAAGGAAACACTTAAAAAGTGAAAACAAACAAGGATGATTACTAGGGGAGAGCGAGGCGCAACCTAACGCTTGACTTTCTGAGTTTGTGTAAATCCACTTGGGATTCAGAGTATTTCTTTTTTCACGCATGTCTAGTACAATTGTGTTTTTTTTGTTCTAATAGGGGTACATTGTAACAGTGTTACAACATGCCCCACCTGCACAACTATGATTTAAACCCGGCTCTTCTGCTGGTTAGATCAGCATTAAAGAACTCTATCAACTGTTAAATAACAGATAAGATTAAAATAATATCAGATTTGTCTCATTTTAAATAAACAAAAAACAGAGATAAAAAATAAACTTAAGTAAAACATTTACTTTTGCTATGGTTAAATAAATGTTTAGCGATCTCTTCCAAAGATTTTTTTTTAACTTTATATAATGAGACTAGTTAATACACAAAGTTTCGTCATCCTGGGCTCTATACCATGAAGCCGGTTTAGCTGGCTATCCAGATATGTTTAAACTTAGTTTGTGCCAATCCTGGGTTAAAGGTACCATTAAAGTGGTTTGGCTTTTAGCAGTGATCATCTCTATAGTAACTTACTCCATGGTTAACCTGCTCCAGGGCAGGTTATTGTCTGGATAAGAGATCTCAAGCTGAAATTGGACCAATCAGCTGTGAGCAAAGGGTCACACCTCTGATGCAATAAATCCACTCCCCCTGTTTCAACTTAAAATTAAAGGTCACTGCATAGCAAATGGTTTTTAAAGACTAAATTAATAATACTGTGTTTTAACAATGCTTATTTACACTCACCTAAAGTATTAGGAACACCATACTAATACTGTGTTTGACCCCCTTTCGCCTTCAGAACTGCCTTAATTCTAAGTGGCATTGATTCAACAAGGTGCTGAAAGCATTCTTTTGAAATGTTGGCCCATATTGATAGGATAGCATATTGCAGTTGATGGAGATTAGTGGGATGCACATCCAGGGCACGAAGCTCCCGTTTCACCACATCCCAAAGATGCTCTATTGGGTTGAGATCTGGTGACTGTGGGGGCCATTTTAGTACAGTGAACTGTTCAAGAAACCAATTTGATTTGATTCGAGCTTTGTGACATGGTGCATTATCCTGCTGGAAGTAGCCATCAGAGAATGGGTACATGGTGGTCATAAAGGGATGGACATGGTCAGAAACAATGCTCAGGTAGGCCGTGGCATTTAAACGATGCCCAATTGGCACTAAGGGACCTAAAGTGTGGCAAGAAAACATCCCCCGTACCATTACACCACCATCAACAGCCTGCACAATGGTAACAAGGCATGATGGATCCATGTTCTCATTCTGTTTACGCCAAATTCTGACACTACCATCTGAATGTCTCAACAGAAATCGAGACTCATCAGACCAGGCAACATTTTTCCAGTCTTCAACTGTCCAATTTTGGTGAGCTTGTGCATATTGTAGCCTCTTTTTTTCTATTTGTAGGGGAGATGAGTGGTACCCGGTGGGTTCTTCTGCTGTTGTAGCCCATCCGCCTCAAGGTTGTGCATGTTGTGGCTTCACAAATGCTTTGCTGCTTACCTCGGTTGTAATGAGTGGTTATTTCAGTCAAAGTTGCTCTTCTATCAGCTTGAATCAGTTGGCCCATTCTCCTCTGACCTCTAGCATCAACAAGAAGTTTTCGCCCACAGGACTGCCGCATACTGGATGTTTTTCCCTTTTCACACCATTCTTTGTAAACCCTAGAAATGGTTGTGCATGAAAATCCAGTAACTGAGCAGATTGTGAAATACTCAGACCGGCCGGTCTGGCACCAACAACCATGCCGCGCTCAAAATTGCTTAAATCACCTTTCTTTCCCATTCTGACATTCGGTTTGGAGTTCAGGAGATTGTCTTGACCAGGACCACACCCCTAAATGCATTGAAGCAACTGGCATGTGATTGGTTGATTAGATAATTGCATTAATGAGAAATTGAACAGGTGTTCCTAATAATCCTTTATGTGAGTGTTTAATAATTCATAATAATTTTGAGTGATTTATATTTAATTTATGTAATTATTATACCCTTAATCAATTAGAAATGTATCATTTTAGTTGATCAATCATTAATAGGCACTTAGTTAAAATGAATATAAATGGCCTATATAAAGGTCATTCAAATAAGCTTTAAAATCAATAAATAAAGATATAAAAATGACTACATGTGAGCTTAAATGTTCAATTGTCTCTATATATCAACTAAACTTCATAACTTTTACTTGCATTTACGTATAATATTTTTGTTTGTTGTCCTCTTTTATTCTTGAAGTTTAAATTGGTTTAAATTCTTAATATTTTTAAATCATAATTTTCTAATATTCTAATATAACGTAATATTCTAAGACAGAAATGAATCTCACTGCTTCTCTCTCGAGAAGTGAATCTCAGTTCCACTGATCCACAGCATGTGATTGGCTGTTCACTACTGATGTCACAGCTAAACTCCTAAACTCAGGATCAAAGCCTGAGTTGACAGAGAAAGTTGATGATCAGCATCCTGGGACCAGCAAAGCCTGAATAGATAGGTTTGGTTTTTTCAACTCGAAACTAATCCTGTAACCCTGAGTTTGTTAAACTACCATCATGGTACAGGCCCCTGGCATGTGTGGAAAGTTTTAAACTGTGTACAGCAAACCCCTCATTATGTTGTGCCCTGCTCTCCCTTACACACAGCTGACACATATGAACTAATAATGACACTAACCAAGGAGACATATGAGTGGTGGGAGTCTGAACAAAGAAACGGGACAAAATGAAAACAAACTGAAAGTCAATGATAACTAAGACAAACTGAACATAACTGTGACAGATGTAATGCCTGCCTCTTTAAAGGCACAATATGGAACATTTTGGGGTTAAAATATCCAAAACCACTAAAACAATGTTATATATTTTGTTAATTTGTTAACTTAAAAATATTAAAGTTAATTTGTTAACATTATCCCAAATGTTTCCAATAATGTTTAAATCCAGAGAAATCAGCTATTTTAACCAGTGTAACGGCCCGTGTCATTGCGTTGCCTGTCAATGAGGTCGCTTAGCAAAACAAGTCATTTAGCTTTAATTAATATGATATTCTAATGTTGATCTAGCTTACTGCAATGTGCAACTTTTCTTATACTAGCCACTTAGCGATCAAACAGAACGTCTCGGTTACGGATGTAACCCTTGTTCCCTGAGGAGGGAACGGAGACGTAACGTTAGTGACTAACGAATGGGGGTTTCGCTTAGAAGCCTATCACCTTTGAGCTTAGAGAAAACGCCCAATGGCGTGCCAAAGCCATGGGGCATGCGGAATTTGCATACGTAACTCCGCCTCACCGTGTGAGTATATAAGGAGGTACGTGGCAACATCGCATTATGTTACCTGCTTGAGGAGCCAAGACTGAACTCCTGCGTTCCAGGTAGCACAGCTGATGTGGCAACGGGATGTTACGTCTCCGTTCCCTCCTCAGGGAATGAGGGTTACATCCGTAACCGAGAATTTCCCTTTCGTTCAGTCACTACGACGTAATGTTAGTGACTAACGAATGGGGGTCCAATATAATCCCGCCACTCAGCTGTCTTCCAGTGCCCTGCGTAAGTGTGAGTACCCTGTCATAAGACTAGTACGGACGAAGGACTCCTACCTATCACAGGAATACCAAGGTACACTGGGAAGCATATTCCAGTGAGGAAATGCCAGGATGCCTACCCGAGGGGAGGACTTAAGAGTACACATATGACCCGCAAGGGCTGCATATGGAAAACTCTAGGGTACCAGCCGAAGGTGGATTTTTACCCCTAGGGGTGGCAGGGACATGCCAAGGGAAGAAACCCGCTCACTGCGGAGGCTTACAGTGAAATACACGTGTGGGGGTCACCGGAGGGGAACCATGCACACGGGGCACCTGGCCGGACACGAGGGTCTGGGCTCGCTAGAGGGCAGACACGCAGGCATCGGCTTAAGCAGTGCTGGAGGAACTCAGGGCTCTCGGGGAGTTCACCTGAGAAATATCGCACGTATCCAGTCCGAGGAGTGGAATGGCGAGCAAGCGAAGACACCTGAGCCTGGCCCATTACTGGCCCCTCGGGGGGGCGAGTACATAATCAGACGCTGGCTCCACACGGAGATTGTAGAATCTGGCGAATGTGTTAGGTGTCGCCCAGCCTGCAGCTCTGCAGATGTCTGTTAGCGAGGCGCCATGCACTAAGCCCAAGAGGAGGCGACACTCCGAGGAGGGGGCAGACCTAGCCTTGGCATTGCTCTGTCCAGTAGGCGCGCTACGTAGGCGCAGGTACCTGATGATCAGGTCGTGCTGACTTACCTTTTTGTTCTCCAAGAGATCGTGGTGGGCAGATATTGCGGCCACAAAAACTTTGAGGGTGGAGGGAGACAGCCTTCGCTCCAACCCTTCTTGGAGGACAAGAGCAAGGACCAGATCAGGCATTTCAAGGGGTCTTCTTGGCGGGAAGAGCACCAGGTGACGAAGAGGTTCCACTTGAACGCATAGGCATGCAGAGTGGACTCTGCCCTAGCGGAAGTGATGGTGGTGACCACCGAAGGCGGCAGGCCACTCAAACCTGCCGCGTCTCATCCAGGAGCCACATGTGGAGGCTCCACAGATCGGGACGCGGGTGCCAAAGGGTGCCCCGTCTCTGAGTGAGGAGGTCTCAGAGGAATAGGCCAGGGAGGGGCTGTCGCAAGGAGTAAGAGTTCGGGGAGCCATGTCCGGCCGTGCCAGTACGGAGCGACCAAAGGACCTGCTCCTTGTCCTCCCTGATCTTGCACAAGAGTTGTGCGAGTAGGCTCACTGGGGGAAACGCATACCTGCGTAGGCCCCGCGGCTAGCTGTGCGCCAGTGCATCCGTGCCGAGCGTGCCCTCGGACAGGGAATAGAACAGGCTGCAGTGGGAAAAGTCGTGGGAGGCAACAGATCTACCTGCGCGTCCCCGAACTGTTCCCAAATCAGCTGGACCGACTGGGGACTGGGGATGGAGACTCAATTCTCCCGGGAGAGGCTGAAACCGCGAGAGCTCGTCGGCTGCGAGGTTCAGGACTCCCAGAATATGGACAGCACGAAGGGACCTCAGGCGCTTCTGACTCCATAAACCGAGATGGCGGGCAAGTTGAGAGATACGGCGGGAGTGTAGACCGCCCTAATGGTTGATGTACGCTACTACGGCCGTGTTGTCTGTCCGGACAAGCACATGTTGACCCTTCAGCAATGCTCGGAAGCGGTGCAGGGCGAACCGTACTGCCAGCAACTCAAGGCAATTAACATGCAGGAGGCGCTAGGGTCCTGTCCAGGAGCCCGCGGCTGCTTGTCCATTGCACATGGCACCCCAACCCGTGGCAGAGGCATCCGTCGATACGACAACATGCCTGGAAACTCTTTCTAAGGGCACCCCGGGCCGTAGAAACTGAGGTTCGACCACGGAGTGAGTGTCTGTAAGCAGGCCCGAGTCACTTGGACCCGGAGCGCCAGACTGCCATGCCCATCTTGGGACCCGATCGCGAAGCCAATGCTGAAGCGGTCTCATATGAAGCAATCCGAGCGGCGTCACCGCGGCTGCAGATGCCCATATGCCCCAGGAGCCTCTGAAACACTTCAGTGGAACCGCACTCTTGCTTCGAATTAACGCAGGCAAGGCAGCATTGACTGCGCGTACTCGCTGGTAAGCTGCACGCACATGGCGACAGAGTTGAAAACCATACCGGGAAAAGAGATCCCCTGCATGGAGCAGAGTTACTCTTCTCCCATTTGACCTGAAGGCCCATACAGGCTACGTGCTGGAGCACTAGAACTCTGTGTTCGCACCCTGTTCTCGAGAGTGACTCAGTCTGAGCCAGTCGCCGAGGCAGTTCAGGATGCGAACCCCGTGCTGCCTGAGTGGCGCAAGGGCTGCCTCGACAGACTTTGTGAAGTCACGAGGGGACAGAGCTAGCCCGAATCGGAGGTACGCGTACTGAATGTCCGCCCCTCGAAGCAGACCTGTAGGAACAGTCCGCGTCGAGGTAGGAGACAAAGAAGTAGGCGTTCTTCAGGTCAATAACTGCAACCAATCAACTGGACGAACGCATTCGAGAAGGCGTTCGCTGCCAACATCCTGAACGGAAGCCTGTAAGGATCGGCTCAGGACGGGCAGATCCAGGATTGGCCATAACCCACCAGTTCTCCAGGGTACAACGATGTAAAGGCCGAGCCCCGGACTTTATTTCGGCTGGAGGGACAGGCTCGATCGCACCCTTCACCAGTAGGGTGGCAACCTCCGCACGCATGACTGGGACATTGGGCCCCACCATGGTGAGCGGACTCCCCGAAAGCGGGGAGGAGCCTGCGCAAATTGAATCGTGTAGCCAAGCCTGATGGTTTTCGCGGCCCTGCGGACAGTCCTGGAAGCTGTAGTCAGACTCCCAGGAACTGACCACGGGGGTCACTCGAACCACAGACATAACCCGGGTGGGGCAGCGAGGCAGCGTGACTGGCCCAGACGTGGGAGGCGTAGCGTCCCGGTGTGGGGGCACAGCCAGCAGCTGCGTCCTGACAGAGAAGACCAGGGAAGGACGCGCGTTCCAGTGGGGTCTGCTCTGAGAGGCTGGCAAATAAGAGGGACGAGAGCGGGGCGGCCCGAGGGCGGTGCACACTGCCATGACCAGTCTCTGTGTCCTCAGGGATGGGGACACCAGTTCTCTCCAAGCGCCGCCAGCCCGGAGGCCAGCAGCGAAAGGATTTTCCCCCGGCCCTCCATCGGGGGAAGGAGAGGCCCTGCTACCATCTCCTGGAAAGAACTGGAACCCATCTCTGAGTTGTCCACCTCCAGCCTGGCGTTTAGTCAGGCTGTGCAGCGGACTGGGCGTCATCCTGCAACCTCCTCCATGACACGGCCCCGGTGAAGGCTGCTGCTGGGGCCGGTTAGGAGGGGGGAGGGCCCCCTCGGCAGAGAGCGGACTGAGGCGACTGAGCCGGCGGCTGGTGCAGCAACTGGCCGCCGGGGCAGTACGTGTTACAGCCTCAGTCTGCTCTCAGGTGGCCGAGAACCGTTGGGCGCAGTTCTCAGCCGCGCTGCCGAAGAGGCCAGCCTGGGATATGGGCAAGTTGGGGAGGTGGCTCACTCAACTACCTCCACATCACCAGGTAAGGCCAGGTGTTTCTCCCGGACCACAACTGTGGACATCGCCCGGCCCAGGGAGCGTGTGGCCACCTTCACCGCCCAGAGGGCGGGATCAGTGGCGGCACGCAGCTCATTGAAGAGCCCTGGGTCGGCTTCACCCTCGTGCATGTGCAAAGGGGCGGCAGCCTGCCCCTAGCTCTGCAGGACCACGCCACCGAAGTAGACGGGCCCTGAGGCTTCGGGAGGGTGCTTAGGATAGCCACGCCACGTCGAAGCACTCCGTGGACACCGTAGTGCGCAACAGAGTGCTCAACAGTGGGGGGGACCCCAGTGTACCCTAGGCCACGGCCCCAGCGAGGGCAGAGAAGGCGGAGGAGGCCGAGCGGTCACAGGAAGCACGGGGACTCCCTTGACCGCGTGACCTCCTCATGCACCTTGGGGCGAAAGGCATTGGGGGCGGGGCCCAAAAACCAATCGCGCAACCACGAGCACTCGTGACAGGGCGGAGTTCCACACCAGCCCGAGGCTCGCAGCTGCCCGAGATAACATGGCTGTCAACTTTGGGTCAGATCAGGCGGCGCTGACACACCCGGAGGTGGAGCACAGCCTAATCGTCATCCCCAAAGGACTCTAGCCCACCTTGGGATGCGGTGATCTAAATCTCACTGCTATCTGGAGTGTGAACTGAACGAACGAGGCGTCAGAGACGGGCCGCTGTTTCAGTCCAGCACTCGTGGGAAGCAATGTGCGAGAGGGGGGTGTGGCCCGAGGAATGAACGTCGGGGGTCTTAATACCACAGCACAGCCCTCAGGTCACCCTGGCCACCATCCAAAGTACCACCTCTCTCGGAGACGGTAGATTGGGGTGTGGCAGAGGGGACTCTCTCTCCTCACGGAGATCACTGAGTCTCGACCACAACATCGCGATGGTCACATTCCCGCAGTGGGAACATGACACATCCACAAACACTGCCCGAACGTGCTGAAGCCCAAACACATCGAGCAGTGAAAGTGCCCATAGACAGCAATGGAAATCGATCGCACCCGGAAGTGCGCGGGCTTGAAAAAGACGTGCCACGCGCAAGCTCTTTTTGTGAGAGGAAGCCTCGCAGCCGATGCCGAAACGCCCAGGGAAACACACACCAGCTGTCAACAGACCACTGCGCAGATCAGCAGGCAGGAAGTATGCGATCACTGGAACGCGCCGTTACACCAACACCGACTGGAAAGCAGCTCGTCTCGAAGAAGCTGACGGACTCAGAAGGCTGTAGGAGTGAAGAGGTAGGTCCTCTTGGCTCCGAAAGCAGAAACATAATGCGATGTTGCCACGTACCTCCTTACATACTCACACGGTGAGGCGAAGTTACGTATGCAATTCCGCATGCCCCATGGCTTTGGCACGCCATTGGGCGTTTTCTCTAAGCTCGAAGATGATAGGCTTCTAAGCGAAACCCCCATTCGTTAGTCACTAACGTTACGTCGTAGTGACTGAACGAAAGGGAACAACTTTAACATAACTTTCAAAACACTGTATTTTATTGTGATTGTTTTGACCAAGTAAAAACAACGCTGCGTTACTCCACAATTTGAATTCATCAAATAAAGTGACATGTATGAGTAGTAATTCAGCACTTGTGGCTGATTTATTCAAATAAAATAAAATAATGTGAATTTAAGTTATCAAATATTAACTGTAACAAAGTTCAAGTTCAGGGAAGGAGGTGAACATTAAATGTAACTTTAAAGGGATGGTTCACCCATAAATATACAGGTCCTTCTCAAAAAAATTGCATATTGTGATAAAAGTTCATTATTTTCCATAATGTAATGATAAAAATTTAACTTTCATATATTTTAGATTCATTGCACACCAACTGAAATATTTCAGGTTAATTGCCAGTTTTAATACTGATGATTTTGGCATACAGCTCAAAAAAATTAGCATATCATGAAAAGGTTCTCTAAACGAGCTATTAACCTAATCATCTGAATTAACTAATTAACTCTAAACACCTGCAAAAGATTCCTGAGGCTTTTAAAAACTCCCAGCCTGGTTCATTACTCAAAACCGCAATCATGTAAGACTGCCGACCTGACTGCTGTCCAGAAGGCCATCACTGACACCCTCAACCGAGAGGGTAAGAAATTTCTGAACGAATAGGCTGTTCCCAGAGTGCTGTATCAAGGCACCTCAGTGGGAAGTCTGTGGGAAGGAAAAAGTGTGGCAAAAAACGCTGCACAACGAGAAGAGGTGACCGGACCCTGAGGAAGATTGTGGAGAAGGACCGATTCCAGACCTTGGGGGACCTGCGGAAGCAGTGGTGTGAGTCTGGAGTAGAAACATCCAGAGCCACCATGCACAGGCGTGTGCAGGATATGGGCTACAGCTGCCGCATTCCCCAGGTCAAGCCACTTTTGAACCAGAAACAGCGGCAGAAGCGCCTGACCTGGGCTACAGAGAAGCAGCACTGGACTGTCGCTCAAATTTTGCATGTCATTCAGAAATCAAGGTGCCAGAGCCTGGAGGAAGACTGGGGAGAAGGAAATGGCAAAATGCCTGAAGTCCAGTGTCAAGTACCCACAGTCAGTGATGGTCAGGGGTGCCATGTCAGCTGCTGGTGTTGGTCCACTGTGTTTTATCAAGGGCAGGGTCAATGCAGCTAGCTATCAGGAGATTTTGGAGCACTTCATGCTTCCATCTGCTGAAAAGCTTTATGGAGATGAAGATTTCGTTTTTCAGCACGACCTGGCACCTGCTCACAGTGCCAAAACCACTGGTAAATGGTTTACTGACCATGGTATTACTGTGCTCAATTGGCCTGCCAACTGTCCTGACCTGAACCCCATAGAGAATCTGTGGGATATTGTGAAGAGAAAGTTGAGAGACGCAAGACCCAACACTCTGGATGAGCTTAAGGCCGCTATCGAAGCATCCTGGGCCTCCATAACACCTCAGCAGTACCACAGGCTGATTGCCTTCATGCCACACCGCATTGAAGCAGTCATTTCTGCAAAAGGATTCCTGACCAAGTATTGAGTGCATAACTGAACACAATTATGTGAAGGTTGACCTTTTTTGTATTAAAAACACTTTTCTTTTATTGGTCGGATGAAATATGCTAATTTTTTGAGGTTTTCATGAGCTGTATGCCAAAATCTTCAGTATTAAAACAATAAAAGACCTGAAATATTTCAGTTGTTGTGCATTGAATCTAAAATATATGAAAGTTACATTTTTATCATTACATTATGGAAAATAATGAACTTCTATCACAATATGCTAATTTTTTGAGAAGGACCTGTATATATTTTCTTTTACTCACCCTCATGTCATTCCGAACCTATAAGACTTTTGTTCATCCCCGGAACACACATGGAGATCGTTTTGACAAAATGTGAGAGCTTTGTGGGTCTTAATCTATTTATTTGTGAATTTGATTAATTTTTGTGAACCTCTTTACATTTATTTGTGAATCTAAATCTATGTATTTGGAATAATGCAGCAATTCTATCCCCATAAAAATCTATCTGTTCATCCTCACTGCGCAATGTGACATCATAGTGACGTCCTTTCTAACTAATTTTTGGAAGTCCAATTTCGGTCCACTGAACGGTTTTTGTAATGCCAGGCGACATCTTTTTTCGACGTCTCCGGTACGTCAAATGTTGACGTCCGTGGGACCTTCGTATATGGACTATTTATAGTCCAAATATGGTCGTTTGTGGACATCTTTTCAACATCATATTTAGACGTTTTTATTAGGGCCGGGACTCGATTAAAAAAATTAATCATATTAATTAGAGGCTTTTTAATTAATTCATCAAAATTAATCGCATTTTAATTGCATAAATATTTGACCTGAGAACAGTGAGAAGTAATTTTTTTCACATGGATTTTTAGTATACCATTGAATAATGACTGAATACATAAGCTTAATTAACAAATTTTTTTTTTATTTATTTATGTCCAGCGTTTTGCGTTGAGGTGATATTTGAGGCTCAATGTGCTGCGGTGATATGCAAATTCCTTGTTGCATAGCTTTCACACAACCATGCTCTTGTCGACGCTTCCATCCTTTCGTTTTTTTAAACAAAATTTCCCATCCACGGGGCCAAGCAAAGCAGTCTCGTCAGCTTCTTCGTTCATGTTCACTGTGGTTTGTTGTGTTCAGAAGTCAAGAACGCTAGTTGGTGTTCCAGTATAATCGGTCCGTCGAAACTCATTCATTAAAAAACGTTCCGCGGTTATCTATTTTTTACGTAATTTATCTTAATTAATGTGTTAAAGTCACGCAATTAATTAATCTTAATTAACGCGTTAAAGTCCCGGCCCTAGTTTTTATCAATCAATCAATCAATCAACTTTATTTATATAGCGCTTTTACAATGACGATTGTTTCAAAGCAGCTTCACAGTGTTAAACA
Organism: Gobiocypris rarus; assembly: GCA_023029165.1. NCBI lineage: Eukaryota > Metazoa > Chordata > Actinopteri > Cypriniformes > Gobionidae > Gobiocypris > Gobiocypris rarus. Next base: position 11,373,178 of record CM040910.1, on the reverse strand, counting down.
GGACAACATTGCAACAAAATTTGATTTGGCTAGTTTAATTTGGATAGTTTATAGAATTATATATGACCAAATTAATAAATTCTATTTGTATATTTAGTTGAGTAACTTGGATCATAATTTGAGTGTCCCCAACTGAGCAAGCCAAGCCAAAGGCGACAGTGGCAAGGAACCAAAACTCCATCAGGGCATGATGGAGAAAAATAAACCTTGGGAGAAACCAGACTCAGTCGGGGTGCCAGTTCTCCTCTGGCCTATTATTAACAGTGTATAATTATTACTCTGGCAACCTTGCAGGTCTTAAATAATATTAGATAGGAATATTCGAAATTTTGGGTATGGCCTTGCGAGGCGGGCTCATTTAGGATGGCGCGTCGATTACACAAGAATATGAATACTTGAAAGATCGGAGTTATTGCGCCGGAGACGGGTTAATTGAGGATCACGTTCCGGTGAGGCGAATTCAGAGGAGACACTAATGGACACGGTCTCAGCGGACACTCCAGGATGAGCTGGTCATGTCCAGATGCAGGTCCACCATCCGATCCGGACACGGCCTGGATCCGGCCGACTGCAGTAAACCTCGGGATAAACAGAGAGACTAACATTAGTGTGGATGCCACTCTTTTTATGATGTAACGAGTACATCAGGTGTTATGGGAAGTGTTCCCGGTTCCGGCTGACCTAGTTAATGCAGCCTAATAATCAGTCATTTGATTTGAATAAAGAAAGTTAAAAATGTTCTATGTGTATGCCATAGTAAAGAGATGTAACTGTAGTTCTGATGTAACTGATGTAACTTCTATAACTGTAGTCGCATGTTTCAAGAGGGTGGAGGACATGTTTTCTGTACCATGTATTACATTTCCTGTAGCTTTGTTTCAGTAGATAGTTTCGACAGGAAATGCATTGCATCTTTTTATGCGTCTCCAGTTGTTGCTGAGACAATCAAACTGAGTTTTTGGGAAATTATCTGGAACATATGCTACCTTTTGAAATGGGACTAGATTATTTTTCAAAAAAATCCATTTGATTGTCAAAGCAGCAGGTGATAAATGGAGACACATACATAGGTGTAATGCATTTCCTACTAATTAAAAGTAGAGACACGCCCACTTGTGTCAACCTTCATGTCCAAGAACCGGTGCGGGTTACACTAAAAAAAAATGCAATTTTTTTTTTTTATAAATAATATGTATTCATATATCTATTAATCATGTTGATAACAACAATGTAGATATTTATAAATAAAACATTATATATCGTGTAAATGTTCTTGCACCTGTCATAGGCAGTGTTGGACTCGGCATCAATTCCTCGAGTCCGCATGTTCGTTAAATGAGGAGAGCAGGAACAAAATATAGTTTAACTGTTTTAATGATTAAGTAAGTCAGATTAAGAAGCATTCAGAGCTCTGGGTCACAGCTGTCCCTGATTTACACAATCCTATGCGAGGTTTGTCCAGGCAGTCTGCGACAAACTCGCCTTTCCCTGACCCAATATTTATACACAAAAAATACATAAGCTGCTTTTCTTTGAGATTTTCTTTGATGATTTTCTGGTCAGCTGTGTTTCGTTCGCAACATCACCTATCCAATTCCTGGACACAAGACTGCTTCTTTGTTAACACACACAAAGGCACTCTGAAAGCATAGCAAAATGCATAGCAAAACACTTTCTCATATGGATCTGTTATAAATAACAACACCCTCTGGCTGTTGCTCTGTTGACTCTTATGTCCAACAGAAAGTACATACAGTCTTAATGCAAAATCATTTCATAAGCTAACATTATCTTAAATTAACTATTGTTAATGATTAATTTCTACAAGCGTTGTTAGCAGTAATGCACAAACAAATATTTTATTCTCAACAGTAGCTTCTACAAGTTTCTTTTTTGCATGAGAAGTAAAATGAGATTTAATTCTAAAATAAAACCCAATTTTCACTATGAGTTTTCTGATTAGATTAAAAATATGTACATTAAACAAAAGCTTATTGTCTATCCAAATGCCCAAGTATTTGTATGAAGATACCCTTTCAATATTTTTATCATTAAATGTAATGCTAAAATCATCAAGTATCACGAGCCCTTGATCATAAAATCATAAACTGTGTTTTCTGTGAATTTGAAACCAATTTTAAGCTCACAAAGGCACTCTGCAATGACTGAAATGCAGTTTGAAGCTCTTGCACTGCCTGTGTTATGGACTGAGCAAGTGTATAAATTATAGTATCATCAGCATAAAAGTTTTTTTTTTTTTTTGCTTGAATGTCATTCCCCAGGTCATTTATATAAATAGAAAACAAAACAGGTCCCAAAGTGGACCTCTGGGGGACCCCTTTAAATTAAGAAAATCTACATGAACTAACGGGAACCGAAGAAGTCCAATCTACCAAAATAATTTCTAAACCATTTCACCGTCCCAGGTTCAAAACATGCACAGCTAAGTTTGTTCAGTAGCAATTCATGATCCACTGAATCAAACGCCTTGAATAAATCAACAAACAAGGCAGCGCAGTGCTGTTTTCTGTCCAGGGCACCAATAAGGTTGTTTATCACCACTGAAGTAGCAGTAATGGTGCTATGGGCAGTTCTAAAACCAGAACGTTAAGATCAACTCTGTTCTTTACATGAAGATATCGTATACCTTCAGAAGACTTGGAACATGAGTTAATACTTTTATATAGTTTTTTGGTCAGTTTTTGCAATAAATATCTGTGACAGTACTTTTATTTGCCTGTTATGTGTTTTATATTGTTAGGAGTTGAGTTAGTTGTTCCAAAATATGAAAGAAGCCTATAAATATTCAGAACATCATATCTTCTTTTACAAATGCAAAGAATGAAATGCGTCTTGATCTGACGCATTGGGCAAACAACTGAAATGAATGAAGTACCCAGCGCGTCGATATAGTGACACCTAGGGGAACCTTTAGCATCTGCATTGTGATGCAGAAGGAACTTGACCATGCTTCGGATTTTGACGCCTTGGGAGTGACAATGAGTGAGTCGCAACAGTCCGCCATTTCTGTTCAGCTGGAAATGTGCCGAATGTTATACTAAATGACAGAAGTATGTTTATTTGGCTTGAAACAAAATCATCCCACACATCAGCAGCTAATTATTAATAATGCATAATCAATACATAGACCAAAATTAATCACTTTAAGAATTAAGCAACTAAGATTTTCATTCATTTGTATGTCAAGTTAACTTAACATTGCATTCACAGCCTGTGACATGTCTGTATGTGAAGGGGGTCAGAGAACTTTCGTAACCTCTCTCCTTTCAACACTGGTGACTCTGTTCAAGCTGCAGCGTCCCGTTAGTATGAACTCACCTGCAAGAAAACACAACAAATAAGGATCTGTACAGTACCATGTGTAATAGTTCCTTCTCGACCTGCTCCGAGCGGGTTTCGAACCTTTGTCTCTAGCATGGGAGGTGGGAGCCAGGGGAGTGAGGTTTACTTGCAACACTCACCCCCCTAAACATCCAGGTCACAGCAAATGTAAACAAATGTAACCGGTTCGTCTTGACCTGCTTCGAACGGGCTGACATGCTAATGACCACAGCCTCTGGCATCAGCCACTTGTGTGCCTAGCTAGTTCTGGCTGACCTCCATAACACATATAAATGTTACTTTGACTTATGGCATGACATAGTAACAGAGCTAAAGGTTTGTACAATCAGAGATAAAGCACCACATTTTGTTAAAATGTTGTGAAATATTACTGATGGTCTTTTGTAATGGGGTACATAACTCGGCTAATTCCCTCTGGGATAAGGAACCACATTTCTTAGAAACATGTTTGAAATGACTGAAATCTGATTACAAGATTGCAGTTTAGGTACTGTATAAATATAACATATGAATAAAACTCAAAACACTTGACAATATATGTACACATTTGTGGAAACTGTAATAGTTTGGGTAATGCAGATTTACAAAAAAAAAGATTTCTTATTATTTAATAAGAACACATTAAAGGTGCAGTGTGTGAATTTTTCCGGCATTTAGCGGTGAGTTCGTGAATTGCAATCATACACCGTTCACCCCTCCCTTTCGAAGCACATAGAGAAGCTACTGGGGCCGACACATGACAAAGATGTCGTCGTCAGAGAGAGCAGAGAGTGACTAGCACTCTGTACAGAAATACTGTATTGGATGTAACAACAAACATGAGAGTCTCCATAGATTCCTGGCATCGGAGCCACTGAGGACACCATGGTTAAATTTAATTTATGAAGTAAATGTTCTGAATTCAAGGTGTTAACGTGTTCTACAGGTCCTTCTCACAAAATTAGCATATTGTGATAAAAGTTCATTATTTTTCATAATGTAATGATAAAAATTTAACTTTCATATATTTTAGATTCATTGCACACCAACTGAAATATTTCAGGTCTTTTATTGTTTTAATACTGATGATTTTGGCATACAGCTCATGAAAACCCAAAATTCATATCTCAAAAAATTTGCACGTTTGGTACATATGGAACACAACATTGGGAACACTTCAGCAGTTTGTAAGTCATCATCTGATTGGTTGAATACAGGATTTCCAGATGTGGTTCACATTCTTTATCAGTCCACCTGGAAACAAAGCAGTTGTAATGCCAAACCTCTGTGTGAAAGAAGAAAGCCTTTTACAACTGTCACAACACTGTAAAAGTCATTCTAACACGTTTTAGTTAACTTTACAGAATGACTTCACAGTAAAAATCTAGAAAATCTGTACTATTAACATATCATGCTGTTTATTTGTCATGCATTGAGGCTGGGGAATTCTTAATATACTTTCACTCATTTCCTCCACTTCTGCAGTTATCTTTCTCTAATTGCATTCACTAATTAACAAAAGTCCTCTAAAATGTAGCATTGCCAATACAACTGAAAGATTATGTCAATTTACTGTCATCTTTAGTCAGATGCATTCACATTGTGACTGTGCCTCGGAATGCAATCAACTCTATCTGTGTCTGTAAAGATGTGAACCAAATGGCCAATATAGATGTATGGCTGATAGAAACTGTTGGGTGTGAATGGCAAAGAAACAGCAGTTTTCAAAGTAGATTGCAGGGTAGATCGATCCCCTGTGGGAGGTTTTTTATTGTTTGTAGCCCATCTGTCTTCATTAATTAACCCTCCTATTACCCTCAATTTTGATAATATTTGTTTTTACCCACTGTGGTCAATTTGACCTCAGCAATTTAAACCTCCAGAATATGATTTTTTGTTTATTTTTTAACAAAGGTTTGTGTCTCAGTTAATTTATGTCTTTGTAGACTACTTAAATAGCCTTTTAAATTGACATCATAAATATCTATACTTAGAAATCATTATATAATCATTAAACTATATATATATATATATATATATATATATATATATATATATATATATATATATATATATATATATATATATATATATATATATATGGTGTTTTATTTGTTTGATTACATTTCTAAGTATAGATTTTTGTCATTTATAACATTTGGAAAGAAAAACTATTTATTCTGTCAAGGATAGTAACACTGTGACGAAGGCTCAGGCTGGTTGGGATCCATGTGCAGTTTATTTAAGTAACACAGTGTCAGAGTACAAACAGGCTTAGGTTGAATCACCAGGCAAAACAGCAGTGTCAGAGGAAGAGCAGAGAGAATCATCAGAACAGGCATAAGGTCAGGGCAGGCAGCAAACAATCAGAGTCCACAATCCAGGCAAACAATGAACAAAAAGCAGGCAGAACAGGATCGTCAAAGAAGAGCAAGGCAGAGTCAGTACACAGGCAAAGGTAACATCAGTTGATTAAAGAAAGAAAGAAAGAAAGAAAGATGTTTGTTCAGGGCTAAATAGTCTGTGTGATGGAGAACAGGTGAGTGCTAATCAGTCCAAAGAAAGAAAGAAAGAAAGAAAGAAAGAAAGAAAGAAAGAAAGAAAGATTTACAAAACCACCTATAAAAAGTAACAAAATTTCAAACATTCAGAATAATAAAGACTAAGTGCTTTATGCAAATATATGAGTTAGACAGAATACCACAACCAGAAAGAAAGAAAGAAAGAAAGAAAGAAAGATAAAGAAAGAAAGAAAGATTTACAAAACCACCTATAAAAAGTAAATTTGAGCAGTGTCTTGAATTGTTTTATGAGACTAAGTGCTTTATGCAAATATATGAGTTAGACAGAATACAAACAGCATAGACAGAATATGAACAGCTTATTGTTTTTTACATACAGCTCACCATAAGGTACATTCCAGCCTTTTGTCTGCACTACTTTGCAGATGTACACCTGCATATTCCAGGCATAGCTGGACTGTGCATCACATGAGGCTCATATTTTTATGCCATATCTGGCTGGTTTGCTTGGTATGTACTGTCTGAAGGGACAGCGACCACGAAATGGAACCAGACATTCATCCACAGTGATGTGGGGGCCTGGATTGTAAAGAAAGGGTAATCGCTGGACCCACTTGTCCCACACATCCTGTACTGCTGCGAGTTTGTCACACTCTTGTCTGCCTTGTCTTGTTTCTTTGTCATCAAAGCATATGACACGGGAGAAAACATGGAATGTCTTTAGAGACATGGTGGCTGGAAATATTGCCCGTCCAGTGTCAGCATTGCAAAGGCTTGCTCTTGGTTCTCCTTTTGACTTGTAGACTCCTGCCAAAATTAGCAACCCAATGTAGGCTTGCAAGTCAGTCACATCGAAGTCTTTCCAACCATCCCCATACACACGGCTACCCTCTAAGTTTGTCATTTGAAGTATATAATTCTCAATTGATGGTGTAATGAAAAGCTCAAATGCTGATATGTTGGACATGGCTGATGGCATATCTAGTAGGCCCTGGAACCATTTTTATGACATTAGCAGCACTAAGTCTACCCTGTCGTTCAAGTGGGGAGCGGGACCATGATAACTTTTTCGTTTTTGGAAGGTAATGGGTCTGCTGGTGGTTGAGAGACAACAGGAGGACCAACACTAGGAAACTCATTCTCATCTGAGGATGATGCCTCATAATCAGGGTCCTCCTCAATATTATCATCACATTCCCATCTATGTCAATTTCACTGTCAAAGAACTTAGACAAAATCTCACTGACAGACAATCTTTGCTTAGACGTCATTTTCAAATTAGATAGATAGAGAACATAAAGACAGAGCACACAGAGCACAAAATAAATGGTTCAGAATAGCTTCTGTTCACACTTCTATAATGTTGGCTTCTCCCCTTTGTTTTGTAAACCATTGAGTCAGAGCATATTTAGGCCACACCCACGTGGTGCTTGGGGGTGGGTTGGGGGGTTGGGGATAATCCAACGATGTTTATTGACTTTGTTTTGTGTGAGGCGGCCTCCATGTCATTTTGGACATATTACAAAAAACAGAACAATGTCTAAAAGCTGATATGTGACAATGTGTACAGCAAACAAGCTAAAAAAATACATAACTACGTTTTTATAAGCTGTCGACCCAAAAAAACGAGCGTGTAAGGAGACAAAAGTGGATACAGACAATAAGACGTGAAGGCAGGAAGAATGGGTCAATTTTGGGATCCTGACACTCAGTATGCCTACGTGTGCAGTAAACATTCTGTCAAATATCCAAATGTCAGTTTTATATGTTATATTTAATGTCACTGATTGCGTTCCCCTCCAGTGGGCATAGTTCTCAGTGTAATATCACATGTCGTACTCTGTCTCAGTTGCCTGTATCCACTTTTGTGTCTGTAGGATTAATGATGAACAGGCCTTGACCAAATTCATGCATCACATTCCAGACACCCGGAAACCCCTCCTCTCCCACCATTATCGAACCATAAAGCTAATCAAGAGGGCCATTTGGAGGGAGACGACACCTTTATCTCCTTCAATCTGCCTTATCTCAAACCAGCTCAAGGACAAGGATTATCATCTGGCAAAACTACGGGATCAACTAAAGCGACACCTCCATGAACCCCAGGCATAAATTCAGAGTCTTATCACCACAAAGAGCTTTTCAACGGCCCAAAATCAACAAAGACATTATACAGACACCTAGACATTTCAGAGACCCTTTGAACCTCACACAAAGACCTCGTACCAATGCAGACACGAAGACTAATACTAAACTAAGATTCAATAGTATGAATTAATCCCCAATCGGAACTTGACGAATACCATATGTATTATGTACATTTATATACACTCACCTCATGTTCAAGAAACCAATTTGAAATGATTCAAGCTTTGTGACATGGTGCATTATCCTGCTGGAAGTAGCCATCAGAGGATGGGTACATGGTGGTCATAAAGGGATGGACATGGTCAGACACAATGCTCAGGTAGGCCGTGGCGTTTAAACGATGCCCAATTGGCACTAAGGGGCCTAATGTGTGCCAAGAAAACATCCCCCACACCATTACACCACTACCACCAGCCTGCACAGTGGTAACAAGGCATGATGGATCCATGTTGGCACAGACACAAGGGATGGATCCATGGTGCTTATTCTGTTTAAACAATTGCTCAGGTAGGACTCTACCATCTGAATGTCTCAACAGAAATCGAGACTCATCAGACCAGGCAACATTTTTCCAGTCTTCAACTGTCCAATTTTGGTGAGCTTGTGCAAATTGTAGCCTCTTTTTCCTATTTGTAGTGGAGATGAGTGGTACCCGGTTGGGTCTTCTGCTGTTGTAGCTCATCCGCCTCAAGGTTGTGCGTGTTGTGGCTTCACAAATGCTTTGCTGCATACCTCGGTCGTAATGAGTGGTTATTTCAGTCAAAGTTCAGTCGGCCCATTCTCCTCTGACCTATAGCATCAACAAGGCATTTTCGCCCACAGGACTGCCGCATATTGGATGTTTTTCCCTTTTCACACCATTTTTTGTAAACCCTAGAAATGTTTGTGCGTGAGAATCCCAGTGACTGAGCAGATTGTGAAATCTGACCCGCCCGTCTGGCACCAACAACCATGCCATGCTCAAAATAGCTTAAATCATCTTTCTTTCCCATTCTGACATTCAGTTTAAAGTTCAGGAGATTGTCTTGACCAGGACCACACCCCTAAATGCATTGAAGCAAATGGCATGTGATTGGTTGATTAGATAATTGCATTAATGAGAAATTGAACAGGTGTTCCTAATAATCCTTTAGGGGAGTGTATAACCTATGGTGTTTCATAACGTGTCAAACATGTATTGCTACCTACAGTGGGCCAAAAAAGGATTTAGTCAGCTACCAATTGTGTTCTCCCACTTAAAAAAGGTCTGTAATTTTCATCATAGGTACACTTCAACTATTAGAGACAGATTGAAAATCACATTGTCTGAATTTTAAATAATTTATTAGCAAATTATGATGGAAAATAAGTATTTGGTCACCTACAAAAAATCAACATCCCTGGCTATCACTTCTTCTTTAAGAGGCTCCTCTGTCCTCCACTCGTTACCTGTATTAATGGCACCTGTTTGAACTCGTTATCATTATAAAAGACACCTGTCCACAACCTCAGACAGTCAGACTCCAAACTCCACTATGGCCAAGACCAAAGAGCTGTCAAAGGACACCAGAAACAAAATTGTAGACCTGCACCAGGCTGGGAAGACTGAATCAACTGTGGGAGCAATTATTAGAAAATGGAAGACCTACAAGACCACTGATAATTTCCCTCGATCTGGGGCTCCACGCAATATCTCAACCCGTGGGGTAAAAATGATCACAAGAACATATCCGTGCCTGTCTGAAGTTTGCTAGAGAGCATTTGGATGATCCAGAGGAGGATTGGGAGAATGTCATATGGTCAGATGAAATCAAAATATAACTTTTTGGTAAAAAATCAACTTGTCGTGTTTGGAGGAGAAAGAATTCTGAGTTGCATCCAAAGAACACCATACCTACTGTGAAGTTTTTCTGCAAAGGGACCAGGAAGACTGATCAGTGTAAAGGAAAGAATGAATGGGGCCATGTATCATGATATTTAGAGTAAAAACCTCCTTCCATCAGTAAGAGCATTGAAGATGAAACTTGGCTGGGTCTTTCAGCATGACAATGGTCCCAAACACACCGCCCGGCCAATGAAGGAGTGGATCCGTAAGAAGCATTTCAAGGTCCAGGAGTGGCCTAGCCAGTCTCCAGAACTCAACCCCATAGAAAATATTTGGAGGGAGTTGAAAATCTATATTGCCCAGCGACAGCCCCAAAACATCACTGCTCTAGAGGAGATCTGCATGGAGGAATGGGACAAACTACCAGCAACAGTGCGTAAAAACCTTGTGGAGACTTACAGAAAGCTTTTGACCTTTGTCATTGCCAACAAAGGTTATATAACAAAGTATTGAGATGAACTTTTGTTATTGATCAAATACTTATTTTCCACCATAATTTGCAAGTAAATTCTTAAAAAAATCAGATGTGATTTCCTTTTCCTGGATTTTTTATTCTGTCTCTAATAGTTGAAGTGTACCTATGAGCTTGCACAATTGGTGGCTGACTAAATACTTTTTTTGCCCCACTGTATTTGTGCATGTTTCTTTTTCTTAGTTATAACAAGTAACCACCAAACGATACCGAACATATATCCAGGTATTATGTGTTCTTATGTGACCTGTGTTGCTTTTCTGTATGACAGACTTTTACCACATATGAATCTTTAGTATGTCCTACCCCAATCATGTGAAATATAGGCTATTTGATATCAGTGTAACGGATAAAGATTTCCATCCTTATGACACAAGGTAAATTTGTGTAAAATGCACCATAGTAACACTATGGAATTTGGTTTCTTAAAACATTGAAACAAACTCAGAGAGAACGCCAGCACGCGTTGGAGATGACACTAATGATATGCATGAACAGTAGAAATGGGCGGGGACTCCAGGACGTTTAAAACAAAGGATCAATTACAAATTCTTTGCTTCCCTTTTTAACTTGTTGTTCAACAAGTTTGCTGAGTGCCTTGCAGCGACCCTTGCTGCTCTGACCCGTGCTGGCCTTGTCATCTATCTGCCTACACGGATCGCCGCATTCAGAGCTACCAAGAGCTCTCCTGAATACTTCATTCAACTCCATTTTGAACCTTGCAGAGAGAACTTCCTCAAGGAAACGCATTCAGCAGATGCTCACCGAGACGCAGAGAAAGCCTGTAGCAACGCGGACGCGACGCTCGATTCTAGTAACCAGGAAGCGGCACATGAGGCTTCATCCGGCGAAGCTACTCGAGCTAACGAACCCAAATGCTGTCCCTCGAATGTAACATCATCTGCCTGACAGACAATCAGTACCGCAGTAACCTCATCCAGAGAAAGAACGCACTCCCAGGAACAGGCAAACGCAAGTACAACACTTAATTCTGTTTGAGCTGGTGAAATTTTGTCTAGCAGACAAGCTACGGTTAAGTTACTAGAGTGTTGATTCTCTCAGGTAGCAGCTGAGGAAAGTGTCTAACACTAGACATTTGGGGACTCCGTTCCTTTCCGTTAACATTAACACATCTCCGTTTACCATATGAATGTATACTCTTGTGTGTGTTTCAGTGGGTTAGTTTATGTGTATTAGAATAGATAAAAAAACCTTGTTTTCATTTTTCATCTATACAGGTCTCTTGTGCTTTATGTTCACAGTTTGAGGCAGTAACTTTAAAACACAAAGTTAATGATATTATTGCTGTTGGCCATGGTTAGTATCACGAGTCGAAATTTATAAAATACTGTAATGTCAACATATTGTTGGACAAATAGATGATAAATGTGGTAAATATTAATTTTGAATTATTTATATAAATTCGGTTCTTTTCACTGAATTCAATACCCCTTTGAGTTATTTAATCTAAATCAGTTCTTACATGTCTTTAAACGCTCGTTTTTTTGGGTCGACAGCCTATAAAAACGTCTGGGTTTTTGGTTCTGGGTTTATTAGCTTGTTTTCTGTATACCTTGTCACATAACAGCTTTTAGACATTGTTCGTTGTAAAGTCAGAAAAGTCAAGGAGTTACGCAATAGAAAGTCAATGGAGTGGTGGGCGTAGCTTTCAGATTATGACGAGTGTCGCTCTGTCTTTATGCAAATTAAGTTTCCCCCTCCCCCACGGCACGGAAAATATCAAAGTTCGCGCAAGAATGAGGTTTTCCCTTCCCCCATAGCATGGGAAATATCAAAGTTCGCGCAAGAATTAGGTCTTACTCTCCCCCATAGCACGGGAAACATCAAAGTTCTTAAAGAATTATGTCCCATGTCATGTGAACTACTAGTGGTTCTCTAAATACTACAGATATGGTTAGGTTAGGTTTGAGCCCTAAACAGAGGGAAGTTTTAGAAAATTACACTGAATATGTAAAATTATAATGAACATTATAGAATTATATATATGTTATAGTGACCCAAACAAAAAAACAACCCAAATAAATGTGTGTACAATTTTGATATTTATTATGTTTTATACAGCTAAAAGAGCCTGTGGTCAAATTGACCCCAAGGAACACTTATGCTAATAAATGTGTACAAGACATTGAAAAAAAATATCAGCAGGCTAATTTTATGTTTATGATTGTCTCCATTAAATTAGGAAAAGTCATTAAATCTGAAGCAAAAAAAAAGTCAATTGTTTAACATTGAATGGGGTCAAATTGACCCCAAAGATAATAGGAGGGTTAAAGTTCTGTCTCACAGACTTAAGATACTACTTTCATTAATTTCTTCTCCCCACAAGAACTCTGGTCAAGCTTAATTATTGTATGTATTAAGGAAAAATCTAATGCATTGGCAAGCCCTCAAACAATCACTCGGCCAAAACAGAGAAGCATCTTGTGAATTGGGTTGATATAATCCCTCTATATTTGTGCCAATATCTTGCAATTTACAATTTTTGAGACACACGGTGACTTTAATAATCATCATGCAAAACACAATAATTGTAACTATACTAGTCAAGAGTAAATCTAAAGTAAATTATCAAGTACTCTCTACAGTTCTGTTTTAGTTATTAGAACTCTTGTGTAAGATAATTATAATACTAAGCTTTTTTCAGCACAACATACTATTCCTTTAAGGCAATCGGTTGCATGCTTTTTTAAGTATGTCTTACTAATTGATTTTTACAGTGAATCAGTGCTTATCAGGATCAACTAAACACTGGATTTTCAAAAGTATGTGAAGTTTGTGGGAAGTTCGTCATAATAGGTCCCCTTTAAATAAAATGGAAGACATACCAAATACTAGAACTAGCTAAAATTCAACTTTTCAAAAATGTATGCCGATAGTATATAGAATTATAATTAAAACTATATTATTCACTTAGAAAAATGCAGTATAGATCCCACTGTAATATATTTAATATTTTATAACAGGGTAATGTAAAAGCAAACACCCATTAAATATCAGAAGTTTCATATTTATTATTGCATTAATGATTTTAATTATGTATCCAAAAAGTGGATTAAAAAAGCCTCTGAGGCCTTGACAGCTTATATCAGGTTACAATCACAGGTTTGATTTGGTCATGAAATCACATTCAAAGTACAGATACATATAAGCATGCCGTTATTCATATGTGACATGGTCAGAAAACAGAATCATTCAAATTAAAGTAATAATTGAAAACAATATAAAATATATAACACATAATTGTGGTAGGTTTATAACAAGATAAAAATATGCCAGGATTATTATTTAGACAAGAAAGAGAATTGATTTTGGCACAGACTGCCAGACAGATGTTTGACAATCAATAAGGTTCAGGGTGATTCCCTTGAGCGTTTCAAACCATAACAAAGATAAATGACAGAAGTATGTTTATTTGGCTTGAAACAAAATCATCCCACACACCAGCAGCTTATTAATAATGCATAATCAACACACAGACCAAAATTAATCACGTTAAGCATTTACTAAGATTTTCATTCATTTGTATTTCCAGTTAACTTTGGCTTTGCATTCACAGCCTGTGACATGTCTGTATGTGAAGGTCAGAGAACTTTTTCCATCTCATAACCTCTCTCCTTTCAACACTGGTGACTCTGTTCAAGCTGCAGCGTCCCGTTAAGGCAGGCATACACTGTGCGATTTCAGAAAGGTTGCCTACTCACACTGTACGAGTAGATCGCATTAGCGCATTTAGCGTTTCCAATGCATGTATAAAAATATGAATTAAATGCAATATCTATTTAATAATAAAAGTAGGCCTACTTAATTTGCTCCCGCAACAATTTCGTAACGCATCGATGCATAGCCGACACGCTGCATGATAAAAGATTAGATAGATTATTTTAGGCCTACTCCTCATTATTTAAAAACGTTTAGTCCAATTAAACAAGGAATTATGGATTATTTATAGATAATATCAGTCTCAATGAAAAGTAAGAGCAATTTCAAAAACAACTACCTTAAGATAAATATTAAGAAAATAAATTAAGACAGCACGTTCAGTCTTACCAACGTTGGCAATTGGAGGGCACCAGCGGCAAAGTATCGGAAGGGGTTTTTCCCCTGCACACCAAAAAAACTTAGGTGGGTAAACCATCGGCGCGATGTGTCTACAGCCACTCCAATCCATGCACACGGAGATCGGCGGAGGAACAGTGAAGAACCATTTTGCCGATCCCGCTTCTTTTTTTCTCTTCCCCACAAATGCTGCTGCCTAGCAACAGGTCCACATCAAGCTGGCGGTGTAAGCGCGAAGGTATGTTGAGCTTGTCTGTATGCCACAATTTATATACGATGATAATACCCAACGAACATATGTCCAAAACAGGTTCAGAAAAAAAAGATAAAATGTATGCAATTTAAACAACAAAATGAGTTCTAAACATAAACATCACGTTTTTTTTTTTTTTTTAGACATTTTGTTTAGGTTAATTTTATCTTTTTTCAAGCGCAGACCAAAATCTACTGCATCTCTTTTGAGTATAATTTGCAAATGTAAATATTGTCATTTTTTTAAAGGGGTACTTCAGTGCTGGGAAGATGAATCTGTATTTAAACTGGGTCATTAATGTAGTGGAAATGTAAAATTATTTTTGAATTTGGTGCCTTCTAGAAAACACAGAAAATTTATTTTTGTCTCATGGGGATGAAAGACAACAATTCCCAGAACGCACTGCTTCACTGCTCTACTCTAGGCACGGCTAGTCGGCTACTGGATTACTGGATCACTTGCCTACCACGTTCATTTTCAGAAAATCAGTTCAGTTAGAGACACTACAGTTAAAAACTGAACGTGTCTGTTCGATATAATGCGAGTGAGCCGATTGAGCGTCACGGCACAAACGCAGCAGAATCGGATTACATTCATCACATGAACTGAGGTAAGCGCGGGATTCGCGGCTGCATTCACAGCACGTGAACAGTCTGGCGCGTGTTCAATTCATGTCTTTGGAAGCTCAACTGTCATAGGAAGTTCATTTTAAAAGTTAAAACACTCACTTTGCTCTCCACCGCTCCGTTTACATGAATCTCCGCAGCTCCACCAGCCGAGTGCTGTGACAGCTGTGAGTGTGATGTTGTAAACATGTGGAAACAGCGCCCTCTGCTGGCTGTAGTCTTCAGCCTCTGGCCAAAAACTCCTCCGATGATGCAAAATGACGATATTTGCGTCATCTGAGGAATTTTTCGAGAAATAAAATACATAATTATCTCGTCTCAGGGTCATATGAGGGGGGAAAGTACGATAATTTGAATATACTCCTGTGTTTTACTGATACAAAGCTTAATGTAACCCTTTAACCAAGGGGGCGTTTAGGTCAGGTGGCGCGTGCACATTTTTATGCGTGTGATTTAACTTACACAGAAGCATATCGCCTCGGTAGTACTGGACTCTCTTGGGGTATGTTTATCCATTTCAAACACAATTTTCAGGCCATTATGTGTTTATTTTGTTTTGTGTACTTCTTTTTTTTATTGAAAAATATTATTTTTTTAGAAAAACGTTGAGTTTCCTGAGAAATGTTTTCGACGGGTGACAGAAATTGGCGCCAGGCGTAACTTACGTGTTTTTAGACTTGGTTAGTTGTTAACTGTTGACTTGGTATTAACTGTTTTATATTTGCGTGTTAAATATTTTCAATGAGTTATTTTAGACAGTATTTTTAGGGGAACTCGTTTTTCTCTTTCAGCCTGAGGAGAATCGTTTGGTAAACAGCCAGGTTAAACTAATAAACGGTCATAAATTAAAAGACTGTCTTTTGTCCACACAAAAATTACTGTCCTTTTATAATATTAACCCCTTACACTCTGAAGGCATTTTTTATGATTTTGTCTAAGTGACGTTTAAAATTAAAGGCTGCTCTTTTGTTGTGCGTTTCTATGGTAACGTTAAAAGTAGACCTGTCAATCTAGAGCACAGTTCAAGTACAAGCGCGCAGCCACTGTAGATCAGTGTTTCCCAACCGTGGTGCCGCATTTTTCAAATAATTCTCTCTTTGTAAACTTGTTCAATGCTAGTGCTGTGGTATGTTCGAATATGACCAGTCATTTTCGCCGTCATCACCCGGGTGTAGTGCCAGAAGACGCAAATGAGAAGTCGCGCGCTGTGAGAAAATGTGTCTCTACTCACCCGAAGCGCGCACACGTCTCACAGCGCGCAAATATTGAGTTCTCTTTCAAGGCTAGCTCTTGAATGGACAAACTCACACAAAAAGTATGTCAACATGTCCATCTTGATGAGTATTCTAGCAGACATAGTCTGTATATGCCTTGAGTAAACGTTATAGAGTCGAGAAAGACGACGCATATCCGTGCATTAGGTCTCAAAGGGGCAGTAGCCTTTACTGCTTTTTTTAATGTCAAACAACAAAAGACAAGGACATCACTCGCTGCTCTTGATTGAATAGCTTTTGTAAGCTTAATAGGATTAATCTTTAATTTATACAGTCAAACATGCAATGTTATTTTAATTTGATCAATTTCTGTACCTGAAAACTATTATAATAACATTATAATGTTAGACCTACCTGAAAAACCTGAAAAGTATAGTTTACTTTATAAGTATTGAGTGTTAAAACGCAAAAGGCGAAGCTTGAATTTACGGGTATGTCCCTCTTTGGCTTATGTACTTTCAAGAAGGAGGGGCAACATGGCGACCCGCATTCGAACCCATATTATACATTTAAGAGAATACTTTATTACTTGAAAGAAGTAAATATACATTAATGAGCACATATATTTTTGAAAGAACTAGTGTTTTTAGCTAAGAATAAACTAAAAAAGTTACACAGTGTAGCTTTAAGTGAAGTAAGTGTTTTTTTGGACACACAACTATTCATAAAATAGAGCCTTTATTAACATTTGTCATTTAAATTTAACAAAATAGAATTGTCTTTTCTGTTTTTTTCAATGATCGATTTTCGTCGGATTTTTGTAAGTGATCAATCTAGAAGTCATCCCACAATTCTGATTTGCTATGTTCTTAACATACTGTTTTAGTCAATAAAGATAAATTAAAACTGAGTGCATATTAATTCACAAAAGGCATTTGCAATATAGTTATTTTCTTTTTTCTCAACAGGAACTACAAACACCCCAAAGGCTCTTTTCAGAGCTATATTACTCAAAGTCTTTGCCTTTGTACAGTAAGTATGTATTTTAATTAACCTCAAAGACTTCACAAAGACTTCTTTTAATGATGTAAATTCCCAATTGTCGACTTTTGAGCACTCTATCGGACATTTTTCAATAGTTATTGATAAAGATGTATCTAGTCAAAGTTATTTTGCACATATATATCGTTACACACATGTAATAACTTGCTCCTGTTTGCTTGTCTTGATAATTGGCATCCTAAGAGTTTTTTTTTTTTTTACTGCCTGGCACATTCTTGGAGTTTGACTTTTGATCTGTCTTATGGTGTGTTCACACCGGACGCGATTCCTGCAAGTGATTTACATGTTAAGTCAATGCAGAGATGTGAAATGGCATTCTGCGACGCAAATTGAGCGTTTTGAACGCGTGATTCGCACGAATCGCTCAAGTTATAAAATCTAAACTTTCGCGGATATTCACGCCGCGTTAAGCAATCAGGAGCTTGTTCTAGTAGTGACAACAATGAGGAGAAAATCTGTATATTAATATCTGGTTTAGACAATATGATTACTGTGATAACATTAAATTACATGAAACACAACCCAGTCTCTTTTTGTTAAATGCAAGTTTATGTATGATCAATAATACAAAAGTACAAGTAAAAGGTAAAAGCTACACATGAAATAAAGCAAAGAATTCAGTCAAACATTCAAAGTCAGTGCTAGTGTCACAGGTCGGAGCGGAATACGTGAGAGTGCCGCTCCTCCGTCAATTTCCACCTCGGGGAGGTTCCCAGGGATACCTCAGACGACCAGACACAACGAGGACACTGGAGTGGGGTTTTAAAACACAAATCTTTATTAATTTACTTAAAATGGGGAAAGGGGAAGTGAAGGGGGCTAAAATCCAGGGGAACACTGGATTGGTGAGGACGCCGCCTCGGAGCTTGCGGTCCCTGTCACAGGGGAACCTCAGATAAGTCGTCTCGTTCCTTAACTCAATGTCTGGCTCCAATGTCCTTCCGTTTGCTTACTCGTCTCTCTTTTCCAGTTTGGACCTTCAAGGCGTTCACAACACGGCTCGCTCCTTCTCCTGAGCACAGGAATATATATGGTAAGTACTGGGATCGGGACTCTTTTCTCGGGCGTGGTCCGGCGGCTTCCTTTAGGGATGGGTCAATGGTCCAGTCAGTATCTGGGCAAGCACCTCCAGGGCATCCGCTGGAGCTGGGTCAACACTGGGGCTTTCGTTTGGTATGCAGGTAAGTATAACGTCGCTCAATGGATATCACTCACAGACTTCGTAGACACGTTTCGTCCGTTTCTCTCTTCGTCTCGGGCCTCGTGGTAACGGTGGCGGTGCTGGATCGAGCGCTTCTCCAGGCGACTCCACACAGGTAAGTGTATCCGCCCGGTGCGCGTTTACTCAGAGGCGTGCGTGAGCGCTTTCCCTCTTCTCCACTCAGGCACTGCACACACAATTTCCTCCAACACAGCCACGTATCAATACAGTTACTCAAGGGGGTTCTTACTTGGCTCCGGTCGTACTATCGCCGTAGAAACAGAGATTAGGGTGATGTTCACAGCATGAATTTATGGGCTCGTTACTCCGCCAGCTTCGGGATCCTATCCTCCACAGAGAGTGGGTCGGCCTGGAAAGTAGTCTTTGTGACGACACACACACACAACACACCACGGCAGATTCCAAGTGTACACTCTCACAGTCAAGACACTGACTCACCCACAGCACTCCACGCAATCCAAGTGCACTTAAGGTCCAGAGACCACTTTTCCCACGTAGTTATCTCGGGGGATCGCTGAAGCGCTGTTATAGCGAAGGACAGCAAGAGAGACGTCGCTGCTGCGCCACCCCACTGTCTACTGTCTCTGGCTCTCCCACGCTCACTCTCCGCGATGGGGCCACTCGTGTTCCTAGATCCAACTTCAACAAAGCTCACAGATGATACACTTTCGACGAATTTGCTACTGCATACGTTTCCCAGGGTACTCACACATTGATCGACCCGTGTTCTCGTCCTGTTCTCTCTTCCAGTGCTCGGCTCACGTCCTGGCCGCTGTGCTCTCTCTCTCTCTCCCAAAGGGACTCGTGTCTCTGGCTCTCCCACGCTCACTCTCCGCGGTGGGGCCACTCGTGTTCCTAGATCCAACTTCAACAAAGCTCACAGATGATACCTTTCGATGAATTTGCTATTGCATAAGTTTCTCAGGGTACTCACACATTGATCAACCCACGTTCTCGTCCTGTTCTCTCTTCCAGTGCTCGGCTCGCGTCCTGGCCGCTGTGTTCTCTTTCTCCCAAAGGGACTCGTTTATCAGCACTTCCAGTAAGCTGTCCTGCATGTAACTTCTCAGAATCGAATACACACTTGACACTTAAATCACAATGCAAAACACAGTCTGTATTATACTCAGCCCTGTCTCTTTCTCTTTGCAGTTCTCCAGATCTTTGTTCGCTCAGTCCACAATATTCTCCACTTGTGGTCCTTCGTGTTTGCCCAGATGCCCAGATCCCCTCGCCGCGACGGCTGGAAGCGGTTACCACCACGCTTGGCTTGAGCCCGAACCGGAACTAACAGCTGTGTATGACCGCTGCAATGACTGACCCTCACTGAATTTTTGGAAGCCTATTTATACTCCTCCCGCTTCCTCTTCCTCCAATCCAGCGGTCGCGCTGTTCATTTGGCGCAGCTGCCGCCGATCAAGCCCGATTTTGGCGCCGGGAGAAACCGGAAGTGGCGGTGTTTGATCCGGGCGGAACCAATCTCTGCCACTATGGTTCCGCCCAGAAAGACTCACCCGGTGACACTAGTAGGCTAACGTTACAACAGTAACGTACAGTTATAGCCTAAAAATAAAAAAGTAATGAAACTTCACTTTGCATTTGACATTATTCGTGTCAATCGCGTCCGGTGTGAACGCCACATTAGATATTCATAATAACATAATTCTCAACATTTGGCAATGACTGTACTGTAATATTGTGTGTCAACAATTGTGAGAAAATATTAATGTTCTTTCTTTAATTTATTAGATTTTTCTTCGTCCTCCACTGCCTCCAGAGTTGTTTCCTGGCATCTCTTGTTTTAAGGTTAGTCATTTAGGCCTGCAGCCTCGTGCCTCTGGTCTAATCACAGCCGTGATGGTAGAGAGCTCTATCACACTCCTACTTGAGCGATATTGCTTAAATAACATGATGTTTGTAAAAGGCTTTGGTAACACTTTAAATTTTCATTGTATTTCCCTCTAAACACAGATAACCACATTAAATCAGCTGGGGCCTCATTTATAAAGTGTGCATAAACAAAAAACAGGGCTGAAAACATGTGTACGCCACTTCCCACTCAAAGGTTGTGATCTATAAAAAAACTACTTGAGAATGTGTGCACCTGTAAGTAAACTCTGACCCATATGATATGATATTTGGTAGAATGCATAATCCAGTGTAGGCTTACGTTTTGGAGATAGTAACATTAACGGTTAAGTTACACAAGATGTTTCTCAAGCTATCTGGTTAACTTGGCTGCTAACTTACTGTAACGTTATATATCTATGGCTAACTTAGAGGATAAAACATAAGTAAAAGTGTTTTAAATCAGATATTGTATCCTATGACGTCTGTTGTGCATGGAAAATGCTTTAACGGGATGTGTTTTCAGCAAGCGTTAACGTTAGATTAAAAACCCTTCTCATTCATTTGATGAGGAACATGGCGTTTTTAGCAGCGTTTGCAAACCCTGTCATGCGGTCGGCTATTAGCCACTGCTTTAGACGCATATGCAGTGTTAAGGCTAACGATTAATCGATTAATTGATCATTAATTTAAACGACGATCGATCATGGAAATTTGTGTAAATTGACATCCCTACTCCCTACATATAGTATGATTATCTGTTCTACAGGCAATGTTCAGCCCCACTCATATTCCAGATCCTGTCCAGTTTACAGCTCCAACACAGGTACACAGTGACCATCATCACCTTAACATTTAATTCTTAGCTGAAGTTCACTTTGTTCTCAGTCATGTGAAGTTTGTCATCAGGAACACAATATATGAGCAGATGGATCGAACTAGCCTACTACTCGAACATTACCTTACATACTGAAATCCACTGCTTCAGCTGTTTTTACTGAATGTATTTTACACCTCAGCTGTGCTGTTGCCATTTTCGTTGCTGTGCTGCTCAATAATGGAATAATAACCTAAGTAGTTTATGGTGACCGTTACGACCCTGAGGGTCGTTTCTGTGTATTCTTTGTTTCTGTTCCCTTGTTGTGTGTCTTATAGGCCGATTGGTGCAGCTGATTGGTGTGGTGATCCAATTGGACATCACGACAGCCTGCCCCTTTAAAAGTGTCTGGCTGACGTCATTCGAGAGCTTCGTTCTTGCTCGTTTTGGGGATCACTTTTCATTGTCATTCAGCTTTCGATCCTGCAAAAACGGCTGATTGATGCACAACAAGCTGCCTTTATTTGCCAATCAAACTCCAGCAGGAATTGGGCGTGATTCGGACTTGGGAGGAAGATTCTGATTTCTTCTCTTTTTGTTTTCTTTCTTTCTTTTTGTTTACTTTTCTTTTTATATCTGAAGCATGGCAAGTGAACCATCATACTGGACGTGGAAACGTAAATCCAGGGCAAGAGTAAAAGAGCAATTGGATTCCATTCAGTCTAAATTTGATGTTCTGGATGGAGATAATGTAATTGATGAAGATGGAGTCATTGATGAAGATGGAGTCATTGAAGGTTTTCCATGTGATGACGAAGAGATAGATTTAGAGGCAATTTTGTCTGATGAGTATTTGGTCCTTGATTCTGATTCTGAGAGTGAAACAAAGATAAATTATTTAGAAGATAAATTGACAACATGGGCACTTGAAGAAAATGTTACACACTGTGCTTTGAACTAATTATTGAGAATTCTTAAGTGCCATCACCCATCGCTGCCATTAGATGCTCGTACTCTTTTGAAGACCACACGATCTGAAGTAATGGCTCTCCAAGAGAAGGCTGGCGGAACATGTCACTACTTTGGGATCCTGACGTCGATAAGGTCGACCCTAGAGGCATATCGCAGTTACTTGACCAGTGGAATGTGCCTTAAACTTCAGATCAATGTTGATGGCTTGCCATTGTTTAGAAGTTCATCAACTCAATTTTGGCCAATACTTGGGTTTGTCCAAAACCTCCCCAACCATAAGCCATTTGTGATTGCCCTTTTTGCTGGAAATGGGAAACCTGAACTTTATGAGTACATGGAGGATTTTGTTGAGGACATCAACAATTTGGAGAAGGGCTTCTTCTTCAAAGAAATTCCCTTGTCTCTTAAGTTGGAGGCCATGGTTTGTGATGCACCAGCATGTGCGTTCTTGAAGTGTGTTAAAGGCCTCACTGGTTATTCAGCGTGTGAAAAGTGCACCCAACAAGGTGAATACTTGAATAACCGTGTGGTTTTCCCAATCACTGATGCACCCCTCCGATGAGATGAGGACTTCATCGACATGACTGATGAAGCTCATCACCTTGGGTCCTCACCCCTTCTTGCCACCTCTTTAGGCTTGGTCAGTGGTTTCCCTCTTGACTTCATGCACCTTGTCTGCAAGGGAGTCATGAGACGTCTAGTTTACCTCTGGCTTAAGGGTCCATTGTCATGTAGGCTCTCAAGTGGACAGGTGAATATGCTCTCTGAACAATTAGAGAACGTAAGGAGATCCACACCAGTAGAATTTAACTGGATGCCAAGAACACTGAAAGAGATTGACAGGTGGAAGGCGTCTGAGTTCCAGCAGCTCCTGCTTTACACTGGACCTGTGCTCCTGAAGTCCTTCTGCATGCTGCAGTTTACAAGCACTTCCTGTTTTTTTTTGTGGGAATATTGATCCTCTCTAGCAAAAAGCTGTTTGCCACCTACACAGACTATGCAAACAATGCCCTTGTTCTCTTTGTGCAGCACTTCAGGGAGATGTACTGTATGGTGATACCTACATTTCTTACAATGTACACAATCTCCCTGCTCCCAGGTAGTGAAGCGGATCCTCGAGAGGGGTACCACCCCAGTGCCGCGGGTGGTAGACTTGGGCCTGAGAAGGGAACATGTAAATGGGCCACTGCCAGCCATATCTGGATAACAGATCGGATTTCTTATTCCCACATAATATTTAAATGAACTATGTGGCACGACACCAGATTAGTATGATCAATTAAATGTCCCAATGCTTTCACTTACTTTACTTTTCTATGCGATCTCCAGTCTTAGATCAAATTAAGTTTTTTGAACTAAGGAATACTTCCAGGGTTAATCATACAAAAATAACTGGGTTGATTAATAAACATGCAACATTTAAAACATTAAAAAATAAAAAGTGTATTCCGATTATCAGCTCTTCATGAAGAGCTCATGACTGACTGATTGTACAGGCGATTGTCTCGTTCAGATAATATTGCACAATTAAAATGAAAAATGACACACACAGTATAATGTAAGTCTAAATATACTAATTTAAAGATTGATGTTTATTGTTAGATTCAAATAAGTTTAATTTCTTGTCTAAACTGTGTCTGGCCATTATTTTATGACAGCCACTTTGGGAGACTGGGCGGGGATTTATAAGACGTCCAGCTGTGAATGCAGACACGATGGCTGGATTGCGTTTACATTACACTGAGATCCGATCACATTCTTCCTCGACTACTTCCAAACTGGGACACGCGGATAACATTCTGATCAGAAGCGCGTTTACACTCGTCTTTTCAATGTGTATGTGGACAACATCCGGATACAGGTCGCATGTTAATGCCAAGTGTAAACGCAGCCATAGAGTATGTCACCCATGTCATATTTCTCTCTGTTCGATGTGATCCATATGAAAACTAATCTTTGTAAAACATTTCATTTACAGACCATCGCGTCTTAGATCACCATCACCACCATCATCATCCCCTGCATCGTACCCTTCATCAGACACCCAAAATGCACCACAAACATCACAGGCAAAGAAGAAGAAGAAAACGCACAACAAACCTTCCAAAAAAACCCTCCTCCCCCTCCCCTCCTACCTATGGCTGGAAACAACATCAGAGCTGGCAAGTGGGATAACTATTATGACCTTAAACATCCATATGTCCATTAGAAAATTAATTACACGCTAACACTTGTAATTATGACTGATAAAAATGTTGTAATCTTTGTTTAAACATTTTGTTCATTTTAATCCTTGTTTTTTAAATTGCCATAACAATGACAAACAGGGAGCAGCCTTCTCTAGCCCACCCAAGTTTCCATCAAAGGAGCAAGCCTAGTAAGACATTTTATGTGTATAATGGTACACTTCTCATACAGCGAATATCAGATGTAGAAATCTTATGGTTGATGTACCTTTTGATCTTTCTGTTGTAACCTTTTTTAATCTTCTTGAAATGTCAGTAAGAAGAAAGCTGGCCCACCCTCCCACCCCTCGTTTAACTCCTCCAGCCCATCCCACATCATCGTATTATGAAGGTAAGTGTCCCCTGTATAGTAAAATGCATCAGGTCCCTAAACTCAAGCAGACAAAGTGTACTGTACAGGTCCACAGCGCATACCATAGTTTTATGTTCCAGATATGATTTTTGAGTTTATAATAGTAGTGTAATCAGTAAGCCAAGGTTTTCTGTCTTTCCAAGAGGCCACAGTTAATATTCAAGAAGAGGCGCCGGGACTAAAAGACTGGAGGACTGAAGGCTTTCCTGACTGTAAGCTATTTAAGACGCAGACCAAGAACACACTGACACACACACTAACACACACACTCGCAAACTCACACACAAAGACACAGAGAGCACAGCACAGTTCTATGCAAAGTGGGGAATGATAGAAAAAGTTTGAGAACCACTGTTGCGGAGTGACACAGGGTTAGCTCTGTTATTTTGACCTGGGTTAAGTCTCTGTCTCTCTGTCTCTGTCTCTCTCTCTCTCTCTCTCTATATATATATATATATATATATATATATATATATATATATATATATATATATATATATATATATATATATATATATATATATATATATATATATATATATATATATATATATATATATATATATATATATATATATATATATATATATATATATATATATATATATATTTGTGATAAACTTGACTTACTGTTCACTCCAATAATTTAGTTTTTCTGTATTCTCTAGTGACACCGGATAATAACGAAGGCCTGTGTGCTTTGCAGCAGCCTCCACGCCACCCTCTTCCAGGGCTCCTTCAGAGGACTAAAGATAGTAAGATATTTTACATGTAATGTATGATACTGCACTTCTTACTCAGAACATCAGACGGAGGTAGTAAAAGAATACATTTCAGAGTAATTCAATAGCAAATGAATTGGGGCCAGATTTTAAAATCAAGCTGGATCTGGGCCATTTGAGGCCAGTCACCAGGAGGAAACCTAAACCAATATGGAAGGAAAGCAGAAACCGAACTGTGATTACATCAGTGAATGAGAAACTTCTTGTTACTGAATGTAATTTTCCGTTAAATATGTGATGCATTGTGTCTTTAAACTTGTGGCTGTAAGCCACTTGGAAAGTTTGAGAGCAAAAAGCTTACTTCCTGTTTGGCAGTTTCACCATCTAATTTTATCATTTCATAGTGACAACCGTTAATTGGCAGCAGGAAGCTGAATATGAAGGGCTGGGCTCTCCTGAACGTAAGCTATTTAGCATGCAGATGGAGAACACACTGAGACACTGAGACACACACACACAAAATACACAGCACACACAGCAAAAATGACAGAAAAAGTTTGAGAACCACTGCTGTGGGGTCACTCGTTTAGCTCTGTTAGTTGGACCTGGGTGATGCTGTTCTTTGTGTAACAGGCCTTTTTCTGTATTTCCTAGTGCCACAAGATGATTGGCAGTAAGACACACCCAGTGATGAAGGGATGTGCTCTCCTGAATGTAAGTTAATTAACACGCAGACACAGAACAGATTTTGTAAAACAACTTTGTAAGCACTCCTTCTTGAACTGCCACCTTAACGTGGTGGAGGGGTTTGAGTACCCGAATTAACCTAGGAGCAATGTTGTCCGGGGCTATATGCCCCTGGTAGGGTCTCCCAAGACAAACAGGTCCTAGGTGACGGGTCAGACTAAGAGCAGTTCAAAAACCCCTTATGACGACAAGGTCAACGAGGACCGTGACGTCGCCCGGTACAGCGCAGCCGGGGCCCCACCCTGGAGCCAGGCCTGTCTATGTTATATTTTAGGAGAAAAAGAGAAATGTATCCACTTGGCAGCTCAATTTGTGTCCTCCTTTCTTTTTTCTCTTTCTATCTATTTATGTATACCTGTATAATTTGTTACATGTTTATTGCTTTGGCAACATTGTACTATCCCACAGTCATGCCAATAAAGCTGAATTGAATTGAATCAGTAATCTTTATTTGAATCAGTAACCTAATTTTTAATCTTTGTGTTTCAAGTGTCTGTGAACACAAACATGCCGCAGTGTCATGAAACCCCTCTATCCCGTCCAGGCCTTCCACACAGGACCCCTCAAAGTAAGACATATTTTAGTGTATGATGTGTTTTATGAGTCTGTACTTCTTACTCTCTCTTATGGTAGGCTATAGGCTGAGATAGAGTAGTCACTAGAGTAGCTGGCTGCCTGTTTCGGTTTTAATTTGGGTAGGCAGTCTCTGTCTCTCTCTCTCTCTCTCTCTCTCTCTCTCTCTCTCTCTATCTACATATAATATACATCACAGTTGACGCCGGTTCTTTGGTGTAGGCTAGGCTGTGCAGAGTGCAAAAAGGCTGCCCTCATTCATATGGTCATTCTGACTGAATCTGAAAGTAAAACAAGTAGGCTTTATTAATGATCAAGTTGCTAAATGATTAAAAGAGACGGCTTTACGGTGGTTTGTTTGATAGCTGCCTACAGAACTTAAAGATCTCCCTCTTTTTGTTTTCTTTCTTGCTGCATTACAGATGAAATGGTTAAACGTCTGCTTTCGCGCAGGCGCAGTGAGGGGAAATGGAGCAATCAGTTCGAAGCTCTGCTTCAGCTGTGTGATATCCTCACGAGGGGCGATCAGAATTTCTGACACGCCAGAAATTCATCCAACCATCCGATTGCCGATCAGGAGAGGTTTGTCGCCTCTCGTTTCCCCCTTTACACTGCACGAACACCTCGCGACAAACGTTGCACGATAAAGCCGAAAATCGGCCCGACCCAAAACGAGTCTGAAAATTGCACAGTGTATGCCCAGCTTTAGTATGAACTCACCTGCAAGAAAACACAACAAACAAGGAACACGTGTAACTGGTCCTTCTCGACCTGCTCCGAGCGGGTTTCGTTGTCTCTAGCATGGGAGGTGGGAGCCAGGGGAGTGAGGTTTACTTGCAACACTCACACCCCCCAAACATCCAGGTCACAGCACCAAATGTAACCGGTTCGTCTTGACCTGCTTCGAATGGGCTGACATGCTAATGACCACAGCCTCTGGCGTCAGCCACTTGTGTGCCTAGCTAGTTCTTATAAGCTGACCTCCATAACGCATACAAATGTTACTTTGACTTATGGCATGACATAGTAACAGAGCTAAAGGTTTGTACAATCAGAGATAAAGCGCCACATTTTAAAAAAATTTTGTGTAATATTACTAATGGTCTTTTGTAATGGGGTACATAACTCGGCTAAATTCTTAGACACGTTTGAAATGACTGAAATCTGATTATAAGATGTCCCCTGTCCAAAGATCACCCGTTAGGTCTACACTAGGGCTGTCACAATATTAGATTTTGCACACCAGGGTTATTGTGGCCAAAAGAATTCACAATATCGAAATATCCGGATAGCTATAGAAACCTTGGGTTAAAAAAAAGTTTCACCCAAAGAACATACTGATAAACACATAATACAGTGTCTGTTTGTACAAGAATAAATTTCAGCATAAGCCTACACTATCAATGAAGTGGGGTCTACATTTTTTATCAGTTTTATTTTGATAAACATGACAATATAACATCGTGACTTCATGAAAATAAGTTTAGCTGTTATAAAAAAAACTGATTTATGAGAATTAGTGGAACTAAAGGTTTTGGAATAAACAAGAAACACACGTAATGACTGTTATGCGGTGAATCCGGCCAATAATGGAACAGCTGTGTCGTCATCAGAGCTTGTGCAGCCTATTGCAGCCGCTCTTGAGAAGCTGCATCGGCTGTATAATGGCATGCACTTCTTCAAGTCAGCCGCCGATCGGTCTGCGCATCGCTGCTTCAAGTCGAACAAACCTGTTTTTAACAGTTTTTCAACAGACTTGGTAAACTCATGAAGGCCCTCCCCTATACCAAGCCCCCAGTGGATTAGAGCCAGTCAGGTAAAGCGGTTGAAAATGCCCCACTGATTGGGAAACACCCACTAGGGCTGTCACTTTACGTTCGAAATTCGATTTGACAATCGATCGGACCAACCAACACAAGTTTCGAAAATGAAAATAGGGAATCGATTTTAACCAAATATGTACACTATTATTTTTAAACGAATTAAACCAATAAAAAAGTTATTAACAGGTATTATTTATATGTTGAATGATGTTTTTAAAACTTACATGAGGTCATACTGTGACAATTGCTGTGTGCGTAGAAAGAATGAGCAGTATTTCCTCCAGATTTCCTCCAGAATGGAGAGCTCCTTTCTGAATATTCTGTTAATTTGTGAAGCTCATTGAGCTCAGTGCCGCGCGCTCAACCCGAAATGCCCTTTGTGACATGCTGGATCAAATATATGTCTAACTGAAATAAATGGGTATAGGGCTGCCCCAACTAAAGCTTTTTTTCTAGTAGTTGTTTATTTAAGCCGTTGTTCACGCGGCGCCAGCGCCTCCATGACATTGTATACTATATTTTCTTATTATTTATTAAATCAATGCAATTAGTTGATAAAACAAATGATTAAAATTAAGATACAATTTATATAAAACTGCTTTAAGGATTGGATAAGATTTGCATATTTAATGAGCTTCAGCTCCTCTGTCAGTTCAGTTCACATTAGGGAGGGATCGTTTTGAAAGTGGCAACCGGAATGATTCTCTCGATCACAGGGCTCGTAAATGTCTTTATCAAACAAACACAATGATTTATTTCTCATCCACACGAGATTGATTGGAATATTATTTCTGTATTACATGGCCCGCCCGATCGGTCGATAAGCACGAACCGCATACACACACACACACGTGCACGCACGCTCAGATAAAGAAAGGAATATTATTTCACTATTTGAGATTCATCTGCCTGCCGACCATTACATAAAAAAAAAGATGTTTTACTCACATAAGTTTGTTGCACCATTCCTGTCGAATCCTAGCCTGACGTGGTCATTCTCAATTCTAGTCAGAATATGAGTCTGATACTGCTCCATTGAACTTTGATTATGGGGCGTGTTTCAACCTAACCAGGAAAGACCTCAATCGGATAGACCCCCAACCAATCAGAGCAATGGAGCGACTCATAACGTTAGTTGTTAAATGTCAACAGAACTCAACTGCACTATGTTGCCAAGTCCGTGTTTTTCCCACGGGATGTTCTCCATGTCCGCAGGGTTGGAGCGACCCCAATTATGTGATATATAGCCCCAGGAATGTGAATTTTAGCAGGCAACCATAACATAATTTACCAACCTCAGCTATTTTTTTCCGGAGAACCCACCGGAAAGCTATTGGAATTGTTTTGGGCTATAGTTTTGAGTAGCAAAATTTTGCGCGACATTGCAAAAAAACTTGGCAACCCTGTCTGCATGCGTGCTGGATTAAGTAACGTTAGAAGAAAAAGATGAGTGTAAACTAGTTGCAAGATGGCGCCGCTATGTTTGGCCGGCCACTTGCTCGTCTGTTTTTTCGTGCTTGTTTTCGCTACTGTCTCGTCGCTTACTGTTTACGACCGCACCACGCTACTGGAATTGCGTTTAAGGTTTAAAACAACTTGAGGGTGAGTACATCATGACACAATTTTCAATTTTGAGGTGAACTAATCCTTTAATTCTTCATTCTTTTGCAGTTATCATGTGTTTTGTCTTCTTTACCGTTTTTTGTCTGACCCTGCTGACCCAATAAGCATGTTACTGTCCAATGGTTATGCCTTAACTGCAATCTCTAGTATTGCATTAGTATTGGATTCTTCTCATGGGGATTTAATAATTTTGACTTTTCAGTCTGAGTTAAATGTCTTTTTTGGCTTATTTTATCTGTAAAAGAAATTGTGCCTAATAATTCTGCACACCTGAATATAAAGCGTTTTTCATTTCCAACCTTCATGTACAATTATATATCACTTATAAATGATTCAATACAAAATTAATAGTAGTTAAGTTTAATATGGTTTGGAATTGGGAAAATGTTCCTGGGAATAAAATATGAGCAGAAAATCAACGTGCCTAATAATTCTGCACACACTGTATGTGTGTGTGTGTGTGTGTGTGTGTGTGTGTGTGTGTGTGTGTGTGTGTCTTTCCACATAAATATTTTTAAATTCACACAAGATTGTAATTGTTTATAAATGTAGGCAAATCCATGTGGGGAAAAAATTGGCTTAAATCACAACACCGCAGCAACCACGTAATCCTACCCAGATTTTTGTTCAGATGGAGACCAAAGAGCTAAATGCATTCTTCACATTAGCAAACAAAGCAGTAGGTTCAATTCTCTCTGGTTTATTTCACAGGTTTGTGATGACGATGATGCTGCAGCCATCCAAGAGGCCATTACTTCATTTGTGCTCAACATCTTTGTGGTCTGCAAAGCCAGGGATGTGTTGTGTGTGTGTGTGTGTGTCTTTCCACATAAATATTTTTAAATTCACACAAGATTGTAATTGTTTATAAATGTAGGCAAATCCATGTGGGAAAAATTGGCTTAAATCACAACACCAGCAACTAATCCTACCAGATTTTGTTCAGATGGAGACCAAAGAGCTAAATGCATTCTTCACATTAGCAAACAAAGCAGTAGGTTCAATTCTCTCTGGTTTATTTCACAGGTTTGTGATGACGATGATGCTGCAGCCATCCAAGAGGCCATTACTTCATTTGTGCTCAACATCTTTGTGGTCTGCAAAGCCAGGGATGGAGGTCTCGAGAAGAAAGTTGTGGCAGGTTCTCCTAATGCACTCTCAATAGTAACTACTATTGCATTTTCATAGGGACCATGTTTGTGAGTCTGTTAATGTTAAAGGTGCAGTTGAAGGAAAGATGACAGTTAAGAAGTCAGAAACTATATTGCACAATGTGAGTTTTTTTCAATAGAAACCCAAAGAAACTGAAATGTAGGTTTCTTAGAAGATCTCCATTGTCACACGGGGATCATACATATGATCATACATGTGCAAGCATGTTGTTTTAAAGTCTTAAGAGTATGTTACTGTACAGGACTGAAAAACGCAATTTTATAGAAAATATTCTGTAAATGTCTCTGAATGGTTTCTTATGAAGACAATAAAGCCTGTCAACTTTCACTTAATGAGCTTTCCTCTGTCACCACCATGAAGCACAATTTTCTATTGTACACAATGTCTCAACCTGTGAGGTGGATATAATTGATTATACTTTGTTTTATACTGACCTTGTCAGTTTTTACTATCAAATGGCCAAAATGTCAGCTTTTATGTAATAACTAGATTTCTATATTTGATGAATACATTCTACTGGCATTCTGTTTACAAGTACCAGTGTTGAACTTTTACTATAGTAGTAAAACAATTACTATTTGCATTTATACTTTCAGTAGAAATACTCAGTTGCTAATTAGAATATCTGAGTACATGTAACTTTAAAATACATTAACAAATTTTGAAAACAGTATATCCCACTTGAAATTTGTAATATTGAAATGTAAGAATTAAGTTGGATTCAATCAAAAATACACATTTTGGATTCTTAAAGTTGTGTAGATCACACAAAAAAAAATGACTAGATCAATACTAAAATTAAGTTAACTTTATGTGCAAATTTTATTTCAACAAACAGAAAAATTAAGTAGTTTGTACAAAGACTAGTCTTGTTGGATCTACGTAATACAATTATGCAAAATAATTCATCATATTTTTTAAGTAAATCAAGAAGATAATTTTTATCAGTGCATTGACATCAGGCTCCTGCTCTCCATCTAGCCAGAAATACCTGCTCTCCATCCAGCTATTAACATCAGGCTTCTGCTCTCCATCCAGCCAGAAACACCTGCTCTCCATCCAGCCATTAACATCAGGCTCCTGCTCTCCATTCTCTCATCGTTCAGTTAAGCTCAGCCCAGCTTCCCAGCAGGTGCAATGTGACACTCAGCTTGTTCTAATGGGATTTTCGCATTGCACCGCAACCTCATACAGTAAGAAATATGTCAATAACTTTTTATTGTTCAGATTTTTTACAACTAGTTTTTAATTCTTAACAAAATGAAGCATAACACCACATTCAGGACACTCCACCTGCCAAATAATAAATTGAAAGTTTACCCCAAAAATTAAGATTCTGTCATATCATTCCAAATAACTTATCAATAACTAACATTCATTTTAATAATAACTATGTACATTTTAGCCAATTTAAAAATAAACAGTTCTCTTTATAAACTTTGTATATGAACAATATTTACAGATTACTTTTGTGCCAGCTGTGGAAGCATGTGGGACGTAAAAAAGTCTACCAGGACTTGCAGGTTTGATTGCCAAGTGTCATCTCTGGATATGGGGATGATGACACTTTGTTTTGTGGTCCACACAGTGAAGTAGCAGGTTTCTCTTGCAGAGACTGTACTTAATGCCAGTAGGGGTGGTCTCTGCGCAGGGGTGGTTCATACTGACACAGAAGCCCTTATTTTGCACTGCCTCACTAATTGACTTTTCTCTTGCATTGTAGGGACACTTGGCCTCCAATATTGCAGATAACCCCACCAGACCATCTGGAGATGGTCCAACACTCCTGATGGAGACAGCCACAAGCCAGACTCCTTGACTGGCATCTGAGTTGCTATGGTGAATGCCTGGATGGCTTCACTCTCGTTCACAATAGCCCACTGTACAGACAAAACACCGTCTAGGGCTTGTTGCTTTCCCAGCACCCTAGCAAGAAGTAAAGCAGTCACATGCTTTGACCTAAGGATAGCTCCAAAGTTGCTGGCAGTCTGCCTTCCACGTCTAAATAAATGCCAGTTTGGATTGTTGCGCTGACCAGCTGTTGCCACCTGAATAGCCCTCCGTTCCTCCTCTGACAAAGCCATCCTGGCCACGATAGCTTCAGACCCCTGATGACCTACAGACTCTACAATTCTAGGAACAGAATGTGCTTCCAAGGTGTGAGGATTCTCTTCAGGCTCAGGTGAGAGAAGCCAGGACATTCCTGAGAACCTGCCCCTGAGTCTGTTCCTCAGCATATCACGATCCTCTGCTGTTGGCTCTCATGTCAGTGGGTTATAAGGCTCATTCGGTGGAGGGAACAGCTCCTCTACAGAGTGTGTGCTCTTAGCTGCTTTGGGCTTCTTCCACTGACATGTGGTGTCTGTGCAGCTGAAACTGTGGATGGCAAAGATGGCCAAAGTAGCTGCATGGCTGCATTTGTATTGTGCCCGTGGGCATTCACATTGTGTAGCAACAATGCCATCTTTCCCTGTAGAGACCTGTCATGTGAATTATCCGTCTTTGAAATTAGATTATAGTTTTTTTTTTCAGTTTACCTATTTTATGAAAATAAAGATGTTTACTACAACTCTTGCTGTAAGGTTTCTGTGGCTCAGTGATTAGAGCATTTTGTCGCTGTCCGATGAAAACCACGTATGTCCATTTTGCCGATTTTTCAACGGATTGAATGTCCAGGTTGATTTCCGTATACAGTATGCTTCACATATCTAAATGGCCAATGAAAAGTTGTGAAACCATGTCATCTGATTTTCACGTGTGTCAAAGCTGTCAATCACGCCGCGTATCTGTTTCATCGAAGCTCAGCACAGGATAGCCGAATAACACTGTGAGGTAAAGTATCAGCAAACGTTTGTTTTTGACAACTGTTCTCAAGTTTATTATATATATTCACAACTATTATTTAGTTCGGCCGATCGTTAATGCGCATCTCGTCAGTAAAGCGGTTCTCTAATCAGCGGTAAATTCCCTCAGGTGCGTGATTTCACATTGAGTCATACTTTTCATTTCGATTCGAGCCATTGACAGGCTTTTGCCTTGATCCTTTGGGCTAATTACAAGGGCGGACTGTACATATATAAGTCAGGTCAGTCACTTGCTCATTAGGAGAAGCATCCAGGTCCGTGAAGAGCCGCGAGCCGTATGTAAGTGTTTTTTGTGAATACTCCGTTTTGTTGTATTACTTAGTGTATTGCGTGCTAGAAGAAGGATACATTTCGATTTTGCACTTATCTATCTTGTCATAATTGTACTGTGTTAGCAAATTGCATTTGAATTATAACCACGGCTGTTTTCGGCCGCGCCGTTGTGCAGTCAATCGTTATTGTTATTGTTGGCTTTTAGCACAGGTAGTGAGTCATACTTTACGTTTCGATTCGAGCCATTGACAGGCTTTTGCCTTGATCCTTTGGGCTAATTACAAAAGCGTCCACAGCTGTTCTCGCTCAAATAGTAAAAGGTGTGTATTTAATAAGCTTGTCAGCGCTGGCGCGGAAGCGTCAGCAGAAGCGTTCAGACCTCGTGTTCAGCCTCCTCGTGTGAAGACCGACTCGGGTAAAGACATCTTCTTTCGACTCTACCTGTGATCGACTCCACCGAAGAGCGAACACCAATACAGCACTTAAGTATCTAATTTTTTCTGTCCTTTTCCACCTTCCTTTCTCTCTTACAATGTGCTTTCAATACATTCCCACTGTCTCTCGACCACGATCCACTGTCACACGCAGAAGGCAGCGCAACACTGCTAATCTGCGTCCGATTCCCTCCTCCACTAATGCCCCTCCCTCTTTTTCTGTTGGTCTATGGAACTGTCAGTCAGCTGTCGACAAAGCTGATTTCATTCTGGCCTTTGCCTCTCACTCCACTCTCAATATCTTGGCTTTGACTGAGACCTGGATCCGTCCAGATGACTCAGCAACCCCTGCTGCTCTCTCTAACAATTTCTCTTTCTCACACACCTCGTCACACTGGGAGGCGGAGGAACAGGTCTTCTCATTACTAACAATTGGAAATACTCTACCCACACCTCTCTATGCAACAACAACTCATTCGAATACCATGCTATTACAGTCTCAACTCCCGTTAAAATCCATCTTGTAGTCATTTACCGTCCCCAGGTCAATTGGGCACCTTTGTTGAGGAACTAGATGTGCGGCTGTCCTCATTTCCGGAGGATGGCAGCCCACTTGTAATCCTTGGCGACTTCAATATTCACCTGGACAAACCATATGCTACAGACTTCCACTCCCTCCTTGCCTCATTCGATCTCAACGACATGTCACCTCACACACCCACAAATCTGGTAACCAACTTGACCTCATATACACACGCAACTGCACTCTATGCTCTACTTTAATATCCTGGTCTAGATAACCCCTACACACCTCAGACCATTACTTCATCACATTTAATTTACATCTTACTGCTCCCGCATTCCCAATCCCACAACCAGTCACTCTCATCTCTCCTCTGCTGTGTCATCCTCTCTTCCCTCACCCACACAGTTCTCATCCATGGATGTCAACACTGCAACAGACACTCTATGCTCTACTTTAACTTCTTGTCTAGATAGTATCTGCCCTCTGTCTTCTAGGCCAGCACGCCCCACTCCTGCTAACCCATGGTTATCTGATGTTCTTTGTGAACCGGACAAAACTAAGGGCAGCAGAGAGAAAATGGCGAAAATCATACAACCTGTCTGACCTGGGTAAATATCAATCTCTGCTCTCATCATTCTCAGATGATGTCCATGTGGCTAAATCCTCATATTTCCACAACAAAATCAACAGCACCTCTAACACACTCTTCAGAACATTCAACTCTCTCCTCTGTCCACCTCCACCACCTCCCACCACCTCTTTATCTGCAGACGACTTTGCCCACTTCTTCACAAATAAAACTACAACCATCAGCAGTCAGTTCCCACCCCCGCACACACAGGATTTTAGATCAGCCACACCCACAGCCAAACATCTTCTCTCCTCCTTCTCTACACTCACTGAGGCAGTATCTAAACTTCTCCTCTCCAGCCATCCCACCACCTGCCCTCTAGATCCTATCCCCTCACACCTTCTACAAGCCATCTCTCCCACACTTCTACCAGCACTCACACACATCATCAACACATCTCTCAGCACTGGCTTTTTCCTACCACATTCAAGCAGGCTCGGGTCACCCCACTGCTTAAGAAACCCACTCTAGACACATCACTTGTAGAGAACTACAGACCTATTTCTCTCCTGCCTTACATAGCAAAAACACTTGAGCGGGTTGTTCTCAACCAGGTTTCATTTTTCCTCTCACAGTCAAATCAGCTGGACGTTAACCAGTCAGGTTTCAAAAAGGGCCACTCAACAGAGACTGCATTACTGTCAGTCACTGAAGCCCTGCGGATGGCAAAAGCTGCTTCCAGATCATCAGTCCTAATCCTCCTCGATCTATCTGCTGCATTTGACACAGTGAATCACCAGATTCTTCTGTCCACCCTCTCATCACTGGGCATCACAGGGACTCCACTCCACTGGTTTGAGTCTTACCTCACAGGTAGGTCTTTCAAGGTTGCCTGGAGAGGTGAGGTATCCAAAGCACATCAACTGACCATGGGGGTTCCTCAGGGCTCAGTGCTGGGACCTCTTCTCTTCTCCATTTACACTACGTCACTGGGACCCATCATACAGGCACATGGCTTCTCATACCATTGCTATGCTGATGACACTCAACTCTATCTTTCATTTAAACCAGATGACCCCACAGTAGATGGACGCATCTCAAGCTGTCTGGCAGACATCTCGGCATGGATGAAAGAACACCACCTTCAGCACTCTACAACACAACTTCACCATCCAGCAAGGTTAATCTCTGATTACCCCCTCAGGGTCGGTCAGAAATCTTGGTGTAATCTTTGACGACCAGCTGTCCTTCAAAGACCACATTTCAAAGACAGCTCGATCATGCAGGTTTGCTCTGCACAACATCAGGAAGATCAGACCGTTCCTTACAGAGCATGCAACACAACTTCTCGTCCAGGCCCTTGTCATTTCTAGGCTTGACTACTGCAATGCGCTTCTGGCTGGTCTTCCATCGTGTGCAATCAAAACTCTTCAAATGATTCAGAATGCTGCAGCACGTCTTGTATTCAATGAGCCCAAAAGGGCCCATGTCACACCTCTCTTCATCTCTCTGCACTGGCTGCCACTTGATGCCCGCATCAAGTTCAAGGCCTTGACACTCGCCATGGATCCACCACAGGCTCGGCACCAGCATATTTCGACTGGCCCTACGAGTCTACACCCTACCAGAAGCCTTCGCTCAGGTAAGGAGCGTAGGCTTATGGTACTATCACAGAGAGGCATGAAATCCCTCTCCAGAACTTTTTCATTCACCGTTCCTGGCTGGTGGAACAATCTTCCTACCTCCATCCAGATGGCAGAATCACTGTCATCATACAAAAGACAGCTAAAAACTCATCTCTTTCGTGAGCACTTAACCTTATCATAAGAAAGAAAAAAAAAAAAAAAAAACTCTTCTCTTTTATTCCTTCCTTATTCTAGCTTAAGCTTATTCTATGTAATATCCAAAACCTGGTATTTAAGGCACTTTTTGCGTTTTGCGCCTATTCATGACCGATCGCTTCCTGTACTCCTATGTTGTAAGTCGCTTTGGATAAAAGCGTCTGCTAAATGTAAAATGTAAATGTTCACATAGAGCAGCTGTTACTACACAGAGCCGTTGTTAACTGAGAAGATGCGCAAATAAACGCTGAAAATGAAGTGGATTTGCGCATCTTCTCAGATCGACCGATCGTGATCGGAGGAGCCCTACTGAAATGTTAACTAGTTTTTCTCTCAGTCAATATGAAGCACGACTTGGCCATTCTAATTAATGATCGGAAGAACGCGTATCGACCACCGTTACTGTAAAATATGCACGGATGTCCATTTAAACTCAATTTTGGTCAAATGTGGATTATATCATTACACTGGCAAGAATATGGTTACATGTAAAGATGCCGTACCAAGTATGACAATGCTACATTCAACTGCTTTTGAAATACTGTGTTTTTTTCACTTCCTGAAAAGTAACCGTTTTGGACATACGTGAGTTTCATCAGGCAGCGACAATTTTGTTAACTGTGCAAAAGGTTGCGAGTTCAATTCTCAGAGAACATGCTGTTATTTATAGCCTGAATGCACTGTAAGTTGCCTGTCTGACAAATACCAAAAATTAAATGTTAAACTATTGTATACTACTTGTATACTATTGTAACTACACTCCAGTCAGCTCACAGTAATGTGAATGTGAATGTGAGATAACATTTACTACACTGGCTCTCACATTGGGGCTTGTGGATTACCAGGTAAAAAGATATAGAAAATGTGAACAAAATGAGTATATATGGGGCTTGTGGATTACCAGGTAAAAAGATATAGAAAATGTGAACAAAATGAGTATATATGGTTTATTTAGGGAACATATATGGTTTATTTATAATATATTATAATAAGCATTTGTTGATGCTATTGGACAATTCTCTTTAAATTCAACATATATAATTATGTACAACTATTATATTAAATGTTTGGAATTGAACTGTTATGCTTGTTCAGAGATTGTTTGTATAGTTATCTTAAATACATAGAACAATATTATAACTTTTTTTTACTTACCGAGACTGGATAAACCTTGTCCCTCATGCTGACCCTTACAATACCGGTAAGTAAACCAGCATCTAAGCTGCACTGTTCTACATGTCCAGATTTATTGTGGTTCTCTCCTCGATCTATTGTTTTTCTATCGTCTAAGAAACAGGAAATAAGTTTGGAAATTGATACGGCCATAGCTAATGTCGTTAGTGCTTCTGAGATGGTAAAAATTTGTTTTTGTTTTTTTCTGGCGAATTAGCAAATGGTATGCAAACATAATACAGTGAAAGATAATCTTTAAAGTTTATTTGGGGCACAATGATTAGGCATAATAATCTTAATCACAAAGAAAATAATATTAAGGTTTATGTAAACTAACAAAATAATAAACTAATAAATAAAACATTAACAAAAGATAAAAAATCTCAGAGAGGCACGCATAAACAAAATTTAGTTTCTAACATTTTTGGAAAAAAAGAATGGGCAATATTTATCTTGAAAAAGTGGATAAGTGTTCATACACAGTGCAGATCATGAGCGAGCATGTTTTTTAAATAAAGTTTGAGGAAGCTTGATGATGACGTTGATCCGAGACCAAGGTGTGCTGTAGTCCGTTTATAGCCTACCGTTAGCATTTTATATCTGACGGCTTTAATTAGGCATCAAAATGTATACATTTTGGATTAACTTGTAAAGATTATCTTGATAGACAAAACGTGTAAGGGTCATAACTCTTTGTTGAACACAGATCTTATTTTCTGCGATTTTCCAAAAGTCTATGGGGAAAATGCATAGACTTTTCGATCGAGGGAACCCATGCGCCGCTAACTTCCAGGTTGGCCTAGAAAGTGACGTCATAACTTCGGCACTCTATGGTGGGGAGGCATCATTCCGTGTATACGCTGCTCAAACAGAAACAGCCTAATTTACAATTAATCAAATGTGTGTGGCATTCCCTGGACATTGTAGCTCACAAGGCAATGCAGCAGCTCCTAGCAATATTGACTACATGATCAGGAAGACTTACAACTGGTTAGCACATTCATCTAAGTGTCAGAATGACTACCGAACTCTTTATGAGATGGTTAACAGTGGAGGATGTCCTTTGAAAATGCTTTCTCCAAGTTCCACCCGCTGGTTATTGACAGCAGATTGCATTGACAAAATCATTGATCAAGAAGATGCACTTACTTTACATTTTGCAGAAACGCTTTACTCTTAGCAGTTTGCAACAAGTGTCATAGCAGCCAACGAGCGAACGCACAGAGTAACATCATAACATCATTTTACAACACACTCAAATGTATCTAATATGATAAACAGCTGCATTACCTCATAGGCCCTGTCCCAAATGGCACACTTCATGTGCACTTTCGGTATTGTGGACTTACAATGGCTACAAGGGATTAAATCGCTGCATGAATATACTTCTGTATATTCTCTATTTCTGTAGAGCTGGGCATTTTAATAATGATAAAATTACAGAGTTCAGTTTTGAGAATAAACCCCAACCTGTTTGTTCCTCAGTTTCTTCTTGTTTCACACTGAATGTTTGCTCAATCTTCATGTCTTTACTCTCCACTTTAATAAATGCTATGCAGACTCTTAATATTTAGGCATTTATGATTTACAATTAATGAATTGCATATTATATTTAAATGATTACACTGTCATGCAAACATTAGCAGGTAGTTTGTTAAAGTTGTCATGATGTTATTGTTTGTTGTTATCGTTCATTTGCACTGTTTGAACAGCACTCATCATTGCAAAATTAATTTTTTTTGGTCACAAATGTCATTGTATTTATTTGTGAATCTAAATCATTTTTGTGAAACTCCTGTATATATTTGTGGATTTTATTCTATTTATTTGTGAATTTATTTGATTTTTGTGAATCTCTTTACATTTATTTGTGGATGACATTCAATTTGTTTAGAATAACGCAACAAATCTACCCCCATAGAACTTGTGTTTATATTGAACCGATTAACGATAGAGGGTGAGAAATTAGACACAGCTAATGTTAATGTTACCAAATGTTTCTGTTACTGGTGTGGATGTGATTTACTCACTCAAAATATCCTTCATTAAAGTTAGATAAAGCATTACAATGTGTAAAGGTTCATGAATTTGCTGTCTCATATCTTGATTGTGTGAGTGTGTGTTGTGTCTATGGGGAAGGGGCGGAGCCACTACCGTGCTGATGAATCGATCCACCTGCCACAGCTGATCAGCGTACCAGCTGCAGATCATCAGCGCACCTATTTAGTCTCTCTGTGTTCTCCTTGTCTCTGTCAAAGCGTTGTTGGATGTCCTTATGTTCCTGCCTATACCCTTCGTGTTCCTGTGTTACCGTTTCCCGTGGATTCCATGCTCTTGGAGTTCCTTCACCTCTGCACCAGTCTGGGCTTTTCTCAGCATCCCTGTGTCATCAAGTGCCGTCGAGCCTTCCGTATACTGTTTCATGACTCTGTCTATATTCTTCTGTCTAATTAAAGAGTGTTTTACTTGCATCTGAATCCTGCTTATCATTACGTAACACAATGTTATATTCAATAGTAAATAAAACAATTTCATGTAACTTGTAAAAACTGTGAAACATTGAATTCTTAAAACAAACCTTTCTTCAGTCGAATCGCAACAGATGCAGGAGCACCTGCTAGCTATCTATAATCACAGACCTGCAGAGAAATGTACAATCTGTGTACTATTTTTACCAGATAATCCCTACACTGTAAAAAAATATTTCCACAGTTTATCACAACATTTTTTCTTTTGTCAAATCAACTTAGATTCATTAATGTTGTTCAGATAACATAACATTTTTAGTTTATGTTGATTAAACTAATGGCATAATGGCAATGCACTGATATAAAACAAAAAAAAGAGTTGATTCTACTAATAGATAGTTCACTTCTGAGTCGTCCCTGCGCATGCGCGGGACATCCGGCGGGAGTGAACGGCACATGATACTTCAACAGGAAGGCGCAATTTTCTCCTCAGCTTCTTCAGAAACAACAAACAAGGAAAGACCATTTATGGTAAGTAATTGTAAAAATCAATAGGTTTGTTGTCTGGTTTTGTCGGATACTATAATTTCCTAGACAGTGAAAAATCAGAAGATGGGTTAAATATATAACGTAATTTTACCTCAGAAATTCAGGAAGAAAGAATTCTAAAAGCCTCTTTCACTGACCCGTTTCCACTGAGGCTATTTTAAAATAGTTTGTTTCTTATTTCATCTTTATATAACGTTACAGTTTAACATTAGTTAGGCTGTTAGTGAAGTGTTTCAACCTTTAAATAATCTTGATAAATCATAATATTTTATAATAATTTTTCATTTTCATCGTGATTTAAACATTGTTTGAAATATAATGCATCAAGCAAGGTTACGTGGCCTCTCAGCAACCGTTATTTTAGAGACTGAATGCGCTATATGCACACGCAGGCGATTACATACTTCCGCTAAAATCTCCGCCAGCTAAGCTAATTCCGCTATCATACTGCTGAAGTGATGTTGTGCCTCTGTGTCAAGCCTCAAGTAAGTACAAGAAAGTACTTTGTTTTCACACATTTCCATATGATGCGGAAATAAGGCGCTATCCGGAGGGACAACTTTACAGTTACTCTCCATACCCAAGTATGTAGCCGACATTTTAAAAAGGTGGATGTTCGTGAGCCAAGGTTTAAGACAGGGAGACGGCTATTAGTTAAGGGAGCTGTTCCAGCATTGTTTGAGTGGAACAATTTCACCCTTCCCACTTCAAGACCGGGGATATGGGAGAGGAGAGAACGGCCGCCGCCAGCGGTGTCGCGGGGATGACAGAGCGTACAAGATGGCTGATATCCCCATGGACCACGACTACGCTTCTGCTCCAGATACTGCAGTTTTTGATTTAGCCCTTGATGACAACATGTCTCTCAGAGAGGAGATCCTGAAGCTGAATTAAGGAACAAGTCGAGAAGCTAACAATGATTCAGCGCTTTGGGATTCGTCGTTTTGCTGTTGTAACAAGTTAGATGTAACAAGATGGACTAAAGTTTGCTAACTAAACTTTGACTTGACTAAAATTTTGTCAGTATCCTTGCATCGGTGTTATTGTCAAACATACTGATTGTTCTGTAATGCTTTTGCAGCAACAGATATAGCTGTGTGTGTATGTGTGTGTGTGTGTCCTGGTAATCCCTACGGTATGGGGACAAAATGTCCCCACAAAGATGGCAATATCCAAAATCCTTGTCCTTGTGGGGACATTTTTTGGTCCCCATGAGGAAAACAGGTCATAAATCACACTTTTTTTTTGAAAAAGTAAAAATGCAGCATGTCTCCTGTGATGGGTAGGTTTAGGGGCAGGGGCAGTGTAGGGGGATAGAATATACGGTTTGTACAGTATAAAATCCATTACGCCTATGGAATGTCCCCATTAAACATGAAAACCCAACGTGTGTGTGTGTGTGTGTGTGTGTGTGTGTGTGTGTGAGGGAGAGATAATGTAGTAATGGGAGTGATAATTGTTAGTATCCTTGCATTGGTGTTATTGTCAAACATACTGATTGTCCTGTAGTACTTATGCAGCAACAGATATAGTTGTGTGTGTGTCCTTGTTTATATTACATTGTGGGGACCAAATGTCCCCATAAGGATAGTAAAAGCCAGCGGTCCCCACTTTCCAAAAGTTTATAAATCTCACAGGATTAGGTTTATTTTTGAGAAAGTAAAAATGCAAAATGTTTCCTGTGATGGGTAGGTTTAGGGGCAGGGGCAGTGTAGGGGGATAGAAAGTACAGTTTGTTCGGTATAAAAACCATTACGTCTATGGAGAGTCCCCACAAAGATAGTGAACCAGACATATGTGTGTGTGTGTGTGTGTGTGTGTGTGTGTGAGAGAGAGAGAGAGAGAGAGAGAGAGAGAGAGAGAGAGAGAGAGAGAGAGAGAGAGAGAGTAATAATGGGAGTAATAATAATTGACAACATTTTCATAATAATATCTATGTAATGAAGTTCGTTTGTTGGAAGGAAGAAGACAGGGTCGGCTTGACTGGGACTTACACACTTTTATTTTTTCTCACGCACACACAGACGCTCTCTGGCGTATACACTCAAAAT
This sequence comes from Gobiocypris rarus, assembly GCA_023029165.1. Taxonomy (NCBI): domain Eukaryota; kingdom Metazoa; phylum Chordata; class Actinopteri; order Cypriniformes; family Gobionidae; genus Gobiocypris; species Gobiocypris rarus. The sequence continues at coordinate 11,328,730 of CM040910.1, read as the reverse complement.
CCACGATATGGGTCGCCCCGTTTCACACCGGCACACCTTAGTGGCTCGTACACTCAAGTTCCACGATATGGGTCGCCCCGTTCAGTTCTCAGCAATAGCAGCTTCTCTTGTTCACTCTCAGCAGCGTGCGTGTAGTCCCAGTCCAATTCTCTCTCTCTCACTCTCTCTCTGCAGCGGCTTATAAGCGCTCTCTCCACGCCAATTACTGTAATCAGAGACAGGTGTTATCATCTGCTTGACCTGCCGACCGCTCTGCTCCTCTCTCTTTCTCCGCTGCAGCTTTCGCGGAACCACGCCCCCCTCCGCCACATACCCCACCGCCCGACTCAGGCCGGGAGCCATCCGGCCTGCAGCCCCCCTCCTCCGGGAGAGGAAGTCAGCCGCAGCCATCTGAGCACCCGGCCTGTGGACCACCTTGAACTTAAATGGCTGTAAAGCTAGATACCAACGGGTGATCCGCGGCGTTGGTATCCTTCATGCGGTGGAGCCACTGCAAGGGCGTGATCCGAACAGAGGGTGAACTCCGCCCCAGGAGGTAATAGCGAAAGGGTGAGGGCGGCCCACCTGATGGCCAAACACTCCTTCTCTATGGTGCTGTACATCGTCTCTCTCTTAGAGAGCTTTCGACTGATGTACAGCACCGGCCGCTCCTCACCCTCCACCTCCTGGGCCAGGACTGCGCCCAACCCCCTGTCCGAGGCATCCGTCTGCAGCAAGAATGGGAGAGAAAAGTTAGGAGCCTGTAGGCGGTCCACCACACAGGGCAGCCTTTAACTGGGTAAAAGCCTGCTGGCACTGCTCCGTCCACGAACTGTATCTGGTTCTTCCTTTTTAGTTAGATCAGTCAGCGGGCTGGCGAGGTCCGAATAATTAGGTACAAACCTCCTATAATATCCCGCCAGCCCCAGGAACTGTCTAACCTCCTTTTTGGTCTTGGGTCTTGGGCAGGCCGCAACCGCTGCAGTCTTATTAATTTGGGGCGCACCTGCCCATGACCCAAGTGGAAGCCCAGATATCTTACTTCCACCCGCCCAATTGCACACTTCTTGGGTTGGCCGTGAGCCGCCCTTCTCAGCGACCTGAGGACTGCTCGCAAATGCTGCATATGGCGCTGCCAGTCCCCACTATAAATGATGATATCATCAAGATAAGCAGCGGCATATGCAGCATGCGGTCGAAGGATTCGGTCCATCAGGCGCTGAAAAGTCGCGGGTGCCCGAACAGCCGAAAGGAAGCGTAACGCAATTGGTGCAATCCAAGCGGCGTGGTGAAAGCGGTTTTCTCTTTGGTTACTGGAGACAAGGGGATCTGCCAGTAACCCTTTGTCAAGTCCAGTGTCGAATAAAAACGAGCAGTACCCAGCCGATCAAGCAATTCGTCAATCCGTGGCATGGGATATGCATCAAATTTCGACACGCGTTGACTTTTCTGTAATCCACGCAGAACCGGACCGAGCCGTCAGGTTTGGTACCAAAGCGATCGGGCTCGCCCAGTCACTGTTGGATTCTTCTATTACCCCATCTCTAACATTGCCTCTAATTCAGCCTGAACCACTTCTTTCTTGTGTTCAGGCAACCTATATGGTCGGCCTGCGCATCTCAACGTGGTGTTGGATGAGGTCTGTCCGACCCGGTAGAGCGAGAACACGTCGGCGAACTCCGCCTGTAATTGTTTGAGGTCTATGAGCTGGGAGGGTGAGAGGTGATCTCCCGGGACCAGAGCGGGAGATTGTGACTTTTGAACCGCCTCTGGTCGAGATCATCCTCTCCACTCACTACCGTCGCCAGCATCACAGCCTCGGCCTCAACCCATTTTTAATAAATTGATATGATATATCTGACGTGCCCGTCCTGTCGGACCGAATGACCTCATAGTTCAGATCCCCTACTCGTGTGACCTCAAACGGTCCTTGCCACTTGGCGAGTAATTTAGAACTAGAGGTGGGGAGTAACAGAAGTACTTTCTCTCCCGGTGCAAATTGTCTTAATCTAGCCCCTTTGTTGTACAGCTGTCTCTGTTTGTCTTGAGCCTGTAACAAATTCTCCATCAGCCGCCCCAGAGTGTGGAGTTTTGTTCTCAGGTCCAATACAAACTGAATTTCGTTTTTACTAGTGGACGGTCCGTCCTCCCAAGCTTCCCTAATGACATCCAAAACCCCTCGGGGCTGGCGGCCATAGAGAAGCTCGAAGGGGGAAAACCCCGTGGAGGCTTGGGGGACCTCGCGGACAGCGAACAAGAGAGGTTCTAGCCATTTGTCCCAATTTTTGGCGTCTTCGTGAACGAATTTACGAATCATGGTTTTCAACGTGCGATTAAATCTTTCTACCAGCCCGTCTGTTTGTGGGTGATAGACGCTGGTCGAATAGACTTAATGCCCAATAATCCGTAAAGTTCGCGGATTGTCCGTGACATAACGCCGTGCCTTGATCGGTGAGAATCTCTTTGGGATTCCCACCGGGAGATTAGGAGAACAGTGCACTCGCAACACTTTTCGCGAAATGTTACGCAGTGGCACTGCCTCTGGATATCGCGTTGCATAATCCACCAGGACTAATGCAAAGCGATGTCCGCGGGCTGACCGCTCTAATGGCCCGATGAGGTCCATCCCAATTCTTTCGAAGGGGACCTGCATCAATGGGAGGGGGCACAATGGTGCTTTTGGTTGGGCGGTGGATTTACCAACTGACATTCACGACAAGACGCACACCACCGGCGTACATTCTCGTGAATGCCCGGCCAAAAGAACCGGGCCATGAGGCGGTTTAGTGTCGCTATTTGCCTAAATGCCCGGCCATAGGATTATGATGAGCCCCCTGGAAAAGCATTTCCCGACGGCTTTTAGGAATTAACAACTGGGTTGTAGTCTGCTTTGTTTGGGCATCTTGGGTCACCCTATACAACCTGTCCTTTATCAGAAAAATAAGGAAAAGTGGCGGTTGATCAGGGCGGAGGATGGCCGTCGATGGCACAGACCTGATTGAAGCGCATTTTTGAGCGTTTCATCCTGGGACTGTTCAGGGGAAAGTCATCGCGTTCGAAAACACTGGCGTTTCCGGGCGCTCAGTTCCCGGATCAGTGCCCAGTGGTCCCGAACCACCTCCCGCCTGTGCAACCGCACATTTTCCCAGTCTCTTTTTCAAGAGGCACCTACACATAAACATCCCAATAATCTCCTAAAAACTACACAATTTGTTCCCAAAATCGTAAGCCGGAGGTGCTAAGTTAACGCCACCAACTCAGGCGTTTTTTTCCCCTGAATAGAAAATCCATGCCGAATTGGGAATTGGCGCGTGGAGAGATCGTACTGGCCATCCCTCGGTGCTGCGCTATGTGTCCGGTTCTCCTGAACGTGCTCCATCTCTCCATGCTTTGGGGCCGCGTGGTTAAATTCCTCGACACGATACCATCAGGAAAACGGGACAGGGCTTGAGAGACGGGGAGGCGGCAAGGAAACGAGAGAGATGGCGATGAGCAGCGTGATGGGAAGGAGAAGAGAGAGAGAGAGAGAGAGATGCCTTCCGGCCAGTTGGATGGCCTGGTCCAGCGACGCCGGGCGGTGGTGCACTGGATCCACTGGGCAGCTCTCGTAACCGGTCAACCACCCAAAGTACACGGTCGATGATCGCACCTGGCTACGAACTCATCGCATCAGTGGTGAGGAGTCCTGACAGCAAACTCAGGTCGCCGACCTGCGAAAAATAGCACAAAACCGCCAATGTTGTTCTATAAGGCCTTCTGGACTGGCAGTTGGTGTGCGGCTACCTGAGCTTCCCCGACAGCAGGGAAGTAGCCGCATCGGCCAGTCCGCCTTGGGCCATTCCCGGAACCCGGCCGCCCTCTCGAATAACTCTATGAAGGCCTCAGGATCATCCTGAGGCCCCATCTTCGACAGCGGGACGGCCGCGGCTGAGTCGGTGGTCTGTCTCTGAGAGCGGCCGGATCTCCCGGTCTATCCAGCCCCGGAACAGCTCGCGGTCTTCATGCTGGGCCGTGAGGAGAGCTTCGAAACGTCGCTGTTGCTCCTCCCTCACGGCCAGCAGATCCTGGTGGTGTTCTTGGTGAAGACCGGCGAGCGATTGGACGATGTCCGCAAGCGGCGTCTTCGGCGGAGTTGACATGGCGGCGGCGATCTTCTCCCTTCCCGGGTTTCGGCACCAGTGTAATGAAGTTCGTTTGTTGGAAGGAAGAAGTCAGGGTCGGCTTGACTGGGACTTACACACTTTTATTTTTTCTCACGCACACACAGACGCTCTCTGGCGTATACACTCAAAATCCACGATATGGGTCGCCCCGTTTCACACCGGCACACCTTAGTGGCTCGTACACTCAAGTTCCACGATATGGGTCGCCCCGTTCAGTTCTCAGCAATAGCAGCTTCTCTTGTTCACTCTCAGCAGCGTGCGTGTAGTCCCAGTCAATTCTCTCTCTCACTCTCTCTGCAGCGGCTTATAAGCGCTCTCTCCACGCCAATTACTGTAATCAGAGACAGGTGTTATCATCTGCTTGACCTACTTACCGACCGCTCTGCTCCGCTCTCTTTCTCCCGCTGCAGCTTTCGCGAAACCTTGCCCCCTCCGCCACAATCTAATATTTCATTATGATATAGATGTATAATTTATTTCCCTATTCACTTGTTGTGTCTCCCAGAATGACTGATAAACATGATTTAAGTCCCGATTTATGACAAGTTATTTGAAAATTAAAAATGATTAAATATAAAATGATGATACAAGATGTAAATGCTAATATCTAAATTGAATTTGTTTAGATTTGCATCTTATGACCTGCTGATGAGATTCTGGGCCTTAATAGAACCCTCGCTGCCATCTACAGGTCCTTCTTAAAAAATTAGCATATTGTGATAAAAGTTCATTATTTTCCATAATGTAATGATAAAAATTTAACTTTCATATATTTTAGATTCATTGCACACCAACTGAAATATTTAAGGTATTTTATTTTTTAATACTGATGATTTTGGCATACAGCTCATGAAAACCCAAAATTCCTATCTAAAAAAATTAGCATATCATGAAAAGGTTCTCTAAACGAGCTATTAACCTAATCATCTGAATCAACTAATTAACTCTAAAGATTCCTGAGGCTTTTAAAAGCTCCCAGCCTGGTTCATTACTCAAAACCGCAATCATGGGTAAGACTGCCGACCTGACTGCTGTCCAGAAGGCCATCATTAACACCCTCAAGCGAGAGGTTAAGACACAGAAAGAAAAGTGGGAAGACTGGGGAGAAGGAAATGCCAAAATGCCTGAAGTCCAGTGTCAAGTACCCACAGTCAGTGATGGTCTGGGGTGCCATGTCAGCTGCTGGTGTTGGTCCACTGTGTTTTATCAAGGGCAGGGTCAATGCAGCTAGCTATCAGGAGATTTTGGAGCACTTCATGCTTCCATCTGCTGAAAAGCTTTATGGAGATGAAGATTTCGTTTTTCAGCATGACCTGGCACCTGCTCACAGTGCCAAAACCACTGGTAAATGGTTTACTGACCATGGTATTACTGTGCTCAATTGGCCTGCCAACTCTCCTGACCTGAACCCCATAGAGAATCTGTGGGATATTGTGAAGAGAAAGTTGAGAGACGCAAGACCCAACACTCTGGATGAGCTTAAGGCCGCAATCGAAGCATCCTGGGCCTCCATAACACCTCAGCAGTGCCACAGGCTGATTGCCTCCATGCCACGCCGCATTGAAGCAGTCATTTCTGCAAAAGGATCCCCGACCAAGTATTGAGAGCATAACTGAACATAATTATTTGAAGGTTTACTTTTTTTGTATTAAAAACACTTTTCTTTTATTGGTCGGATGAAATATGCTAATTTTTTGAGATAGGAATGTTGGGTTTTCATGAGCTGAATGCCAAAATCATCAGTATTAAAACAATAAAAGACATGAAACATTTCAGTTGGTGTGCAATGAATCTAAAATATATGGAAGTTTAATTTTTTTCATTACATTATGGAAAATAATGAACTTTTATCACAATAAGCTAATTGTTTGAGAAGGACCTGTATGGTCAGTGTGACTCAAGCACTGAGAGGTATCTTTACAGAGCCAAGTTACACTGTAGTAAGTAGTTATTTACATGGACCATACAATACAACTTAAAGTTAAGGGCTAATGAATATTGCTCTCAATATGTACATTTTATTTATTTTGAACAGACTCGTTCCCTGCAGCCCATTGATGAGATGTTCTTGTTTCTCAACTACCTTGCACTGGGTTCAAAACAACGTGACCTTGCTGACCGGTATGGAGTCCACAGTCACTCGGATCATCACAACGTGGAGCAACTTTCTGTACACTGTGCTAGGGTCTGTGAGGATCTGGATACCAGAGGAGAAAATAAGGGAACACCTGCCAGCTGAGTTCAAGGACTATGCAGACACTACAGTCATCCTGGACTGTACGGAGCTGAGGTGCCAGTGCCCTTCATCACCTCTTCTCCAAAGTGAACTGTTCTCTGCATACAAGTCCAACTGTACGCTGAAAGGGTTGCTCGGAGTGGCTCTACATGGGGCGGTCACATTTATCTCTCCACTGTATGCTGGTTCCATCTGGAATTCTCTCCCTTTTGAGACCTGGGATGGCCATTATGGTTGACCGAGGTTTCCGTGTTGTGTAAAAATGGCTTTAGAAAGAAGGCATCATTATTTTATTTTCACACAGAGATTGGTAGATCGATTGGGTAAATTGGTTGACAATCTTTGCTGAATTATATGCCAATGGTGACTGTTCAAACATGGGAAAAAGCACTTGTGTTTTTTGATCACAGTTTGCACGGCTGCAACTCAATTTGAAGATAACTTAATAGTTTCTAATTCTTCAAACACTTTTTACTTTTGGTTCCATAACTTTTAAGGCCCATTCATTTCCAGAGATACAGGATCTTAATGTGGTTCCATGAGTAAATTGGTACACATTTTCAATGATCTCACCAACAACAAATAATGCTGAAACTACTGTAGAAAAGCTTTTTTTTCTGTCATCACAATTGAATATTCCTGTCTAAATGTGCCATCAATACTATCTTTCCCATATTGTGTATAAGTATTACATATATCTCAATATCCTTCTATATTCTCATTCTTAGTAAACTTTTCTTTTGTAACCTTAATTTTAAAGGCCCTGTTCAGTCCCATATATATAATGTGGCTCCATGATCAAATTACTGAATATTTATTTTCAACACCAAGGTAGCTATATTAAATATAATATGAATACAAAGTGATAAACTTGAAAGTTATTTTTTGTCTTCTTTTTTTTTTGTCAGGAAGATACATAAATAGCATATTCAATTTTAAAGCATATAGGCTAACTGAACATCTTTGAAATTTCAGCCAGTAATTTTTTTTTAAACAATGGCTTACATTTTTTTAACTAAATGTTGTTGCAACCATGTAGCCTATGAATAAATGAAAATGCATATTTTTCAATAAATCGTTTCAGTAAGCTACAAGTTACTTTAATTTAAAATGTTTGTTTCTCTATTTAACTGCATTAACTTACAATAATGAAAGACGGCTTAACTTTTTTAATAACGTCTTCCCTCAGGGAGATCGAGTACATGCTTTTTTGCATGGCTAAATGTTGGACTCATGAACAATAATCACGTTGTTTGCATCCGCCCAAACTGATTTACCGAAATCAAAATGCGAACAGTGACAGAGATTTGCCGTTAGCTGCGAACCACACGTTGTGAAGCGGGAGCGACCAGCCGGCACCGGCAGAGGATTCTGATGGGTCTTACAGCCTTCCCCGAACGACTATGTCTGCAAATCAAACAATGATTTGTCTCAAAGAAATTATTAATTTTCAATTTAGCGCATATGCCTGAAAATACGGGACAAACTGCGTTCCGTATGCCTTTCATACGGAACACTTCATTGATGCCTTAAATACGGGACGATTTTGTATTATACGGAACAGTTGGCAACCCTAATCACAATTGTGTTAACTCGCAATTGCGAGAAAGTCAGAATAGCGTGAAAAAATTTAGTGCAATTATTTGTATTTTATTTTATTCTGGGGCTGAAACAAGCTTCCATAATCATAATGTACGGTGCCCCGCATGACGTTAGGGAAAATCTGGTTGGTGTGCACAATTTACTATTTCAATCCCTTGATTTATATATCGTGTGGACACTTTAGCAAATCGAGGGAATGAAATAGTAAATCGTCCGCAAGTCATGGCAACAAACTGTACGCCTTTTAAAGTCTTAGAGAGCAATATTTGGCATCTTTGTCTTTTGTTTCCACCGTAGTAAAATTGAAAATGCCTGGAAAATGATCGCTGAAAAGGAATGGGAACCCTGTAAATGTGTAAGCCCCCTCCCCGGCACAATGTTAGCTAGGGCCGAACGATTAATTGGCGATAACATCACAATATGATGAAAACAAGACTGCGATTACAGTCTGGTCACGTGACAAGCCAGAGTAAAGCAGTCTGCAGTAGCAGCATAAACTTAGCACGTTATGCATACTGGCCTGGCCCACAAGAAAGAGCAGTTTGTGTTTAAGCAATCTAATATTGTGTTGGTCATACTATACAATAGGGGTGGGAGAAAAGATTCTCCAATGTTTCTGGATCAATGCTGAGCTTAGATTTTACCTGAAGGTGCGCGATAGTGCTGCGTGTGTTGTAGAAACACCCGTAATATGCTTGCTTCCATTTCCTCTCTCTCACAAACATGCACGTGCACCACACTCAAACCATAAAATATTATTTCATAACCTTCGGAAAGGTTGAAGCGAATCACAATGACATTTGCGAGCTTCATTGCACAGGATATGCACTGTGAGGAACTTTGCTTGATGTTGCGCTTACTTTCTCGCTTCGTAGAGCATTTTCCTTACAAATGCTCTACGAAGGCTTCATTTATATTGTTTGGACTGTAGTGCTTATATATATAAAAAAGGAAACTCGCTTTCAGTTTCAAATGCTCAAAGGCTTTCAGTTTCAAATGCTCGTGCCGCACTTTGTGAAGAGCGCTCGTGCATGCAGCTGTGCACTCCTAAAAATCTTTTATGACGCAAACATGACAAACCACATCTTATATTTCAGAAGAGATCTGTGCATTAGTGTGAATGCAGATCTCCCGCTGTCTATGTCATTATTAATAATCAAGCAACAGTAAAGATGAGAAAATCCCTCTCAGTTCACTGACTCTTTGTTCATTGCTTGACATAGAAAGCACTCTTTGTTCATTGCTTGTAATATGTTTTTTTGTTCCTCTTTATTATTTACTAGCTTTTATGTTTTGAAGCTATATTATAGTTTATATATTTAAAATTCTTAACATGCTTTTGTTTTAATTAAATTTGTGTAATTATTTTTTAAAAAAAGCTTTATTAATAAAATTTATAAATAAGAAAAAAAGTTCAAGAATTGTTTTGGAATCGGATTGTGAGGTGCCTAAAGATTCCCACCATTACTGTACAATGATTTATTGCTCATCTTTGTTGAATAATACAGAAGATAAAAGGCTTAAAAAATAATCATAAATTAAATCGCAATATTGGTATAAAAAAAAAAATCACAATTAGATTATTTTCATAAATCGTTCAGCCGTACTGTTAGCCCTGGCTTGAAATGGCCTGACAGTGGAAAAGTGGTTTATGACAACTTGTTCACAGATTTTGTTTAAAGGTGCCCTAGAATGATTTGAAACAATATTTTAAATTGTTCTGTGATATCTACATAGAGTGTGTGTGGCTTATTTAAGGGCAAAAATTGTCCAGATACAGTTTTACAGGTCCATTTACAAGCCTAGAAATTGTGCCTAGGATGTAATGCTCGGTTTTAGCCTTATTTGGAAGGGTCATGAATATTAATGATGAGCTCTGCTCTTATTGGCTTTTTTCAGCAGCTCACACAAGTGCAGTTGTTCAGCTAGCACAATCACAAACAGCACAACCAGCGCATGATCCTGACTCCTGACAGAACCCAGATCGACTAAATGACACTTTAAGCAGAACATCTCAAATGCAGCTTACTTGTTTATTGGTGTTTTCAGATCACTGCTCTCGTGCATATGGTTGCCAGATTGTAAATGTTTAGGTAAAACACTGGATAGATTATGTGTTCTTTTCACAGAAAATTTCTGGTTGGGGGATTAAAATTACTGAAAAACCACAAGCACGAAGACTCGAAAGTCCTCTTTTCCCCCCGACAAAACCAAAACCAGTGCTTTTTGTTCAAGGTTTTATTTTTAAACTACATTTTAGGCTCGTCTTTTTCGTAAATACGATATTGCATGTTTATATAGTCACAATGTACGCAGTGACTAGTTATGTATGGTACATGGAGTTTCCTATTGTTACTGTACTAGCATATTGCGTTATCTAGACAATGCTGTCTCTCTAAGAAACTTTCAATTTAATCAGTAATTGTTTAGATAGTCAATAAGTGGATAAAAACACTACTCACTGCTTGCAGCAATGTAGTTGGAATTGCCCCTTTCTTCAGTTTTAGACGCTATGCGTCACTGCTTGATATTGTCCCAGGTTAGAAAAACTGTCCGTGGTGAAATGGGCCGAGCAAACGAACAATTTTGAATTGTTGCAGTAGCCGATTATAACAACCATGCCTGTTGACATTTTTTATTTGTGGGAAGGGTATGAAAAGTCCTCACACCCCCTGCATAGCCTGGAACATAACATTTGTGTCCATGATCTGCCATTTTCGCTATCCTCGTGTGAGCTTGTTTACCTGTAGAATAACCGATGATTCAGCTGCAGTTCCGCCTGACATTGAACATGGGCCGGCATATGCAAATGTTGGGGGCGTACATATTAATGACCCCATCGATTGCGTCATTGATGGCTATATGTTGAGATTCGCCTATTTTTCCGTGGTGTTTTTCAAAAAACAAGATTTAAATATGAAGGAGGAGGCAAAGATGTTTGAAACTCACTATATGTGATTTCCATGTGCTGAACTCTTGTTATTTAACTATGATAAGGTTAATTAAATGTTTCATTCTTGGGCACCTTTAAAACAATGGGTAACACTTTACAAAAAGGTTGTATTAGTTAACATACACTAACCATGAACAACACCACTGTTCAGCATTAGTTAATCTTTGTTAACATTAGTTAATAAAAATACAGCTGTTCATGTTAGTTCACAGTGCATTAACTAATGTTAACAAGATTTTATTCATGCATTAGTAAATGTTGAAATTAACATGAACTAATGATGAACTGCACTTATAAAGCATTTATTTATCTTTGTTAATGTTAACTAATGCATAAAGTAATACAACCTTATTGTAAAGTGTTACCAAACAATGTTATTCATTGCAGAGCTCAAACCAGCGTAGAAGAGCAGTTGTACTTCTTGGACTTCCTTACTTTATTAAAGAGGAACCGTCCAAGTTCATAAAAATTTGTGATGTATGTACATTTCATGTTTGTTTGAATACTTTTAAATATACTTTTGCTGATAATTTACTCACCCCGATGTCATCCAAGATGTCTATGTCTTTCTTTCTTCAGTTGAAAAGAAATGAAGGTTTTTTATGAAAACATTCCAGGATTTTTCTCCTTATAATAGACTCAATGGACGCCAAACGGTTCAAGTTTCAGTGCAGCTTCAAAGGGCTTTAGACGATACCATACGATGAATAAGGGTCTGATCTAGCCAAACCATCGGTCATTAAAAAAATGCCACATACTTAGTCAAACGCCATTTACAAAAAAAAAAAAGGAGTTAAAAGGTTAAACAACGATGTCGGATGATTTTGAATCCGCACATTTGTAAACACTGACTCGGCGCTTCCGCTACGTCAAGTGTGACCTTTTCAATGTAACTGCGTATTACGTGACGTCACGTACATATATAACAGAACAGAGCAAGGCGAGGATTTGTGCTTATAAAACAAACTGTTTTTTTTTTTTTTTATGACTGATGGTTTGGCTAGATAAGACCCTTTTTCATCGCCTAGTATCGTTTAAAGCCCTTTGAAGCTGCACTGAAACTGTCATTTGGACCTTAAACCTTGAACCGTTTGGGGTCCATTGAGTCTATTATATGAAGAAAAATCCTGGAATGTTTTCATCAAAAACCTTAATTTCTTTTCGACTGTATAAAGGAAGACATGGACATCTTGGATGACATTGGGGTGAGTAAATTATCAGCAAAAGTGTATTTAAAAGTGAACTATTCCTTTAATGAAGTTAGGGCTCAATGCTAAGGATTTTTTGTTCTGGTTATCACGGATGCACACATCACCATATTGATGCTAAAATGTCATACCTTATTTTTTCAGTGGAGGGGATCTACCCCTGGAAGACTGTAAAGTTATTTACAGTAACTGAAATATTTTTAAGCTGTTTTAAACTGATGTGGCCTAAATGTACCTAATGTATTAAATTATTATTGTTACCATTAATTGTACTATAGATTATTCACTGTCTCTGTTAAATAAATAAAATGTATTCATTGTTAGCCTACAAATGCTTTGTAAATTTGTGATTTTGTAATTCATAGTAATTTCTTTTCTCACATTAGCCAACTGATGAGGAAGAGGTGGTGAAGGGGATGAATGTTGGAATCTTGCCAGTCACAGAAGAGAACACTGCAAACCAACTCCCAAAGGAAATAGTTGATGTGGTTGTTGTGTTAGAGGAGGAGGTTGTGGTTTATAACCATTTATGTGAATACATTTTTTGAGAATGTTATAATAAATGTGAATGTTAAAGTATTGGTTTATTTGTGCTCTGTTATTCCAGAATTAGTAAAAAAAACATTAAGGCAAACTTAGTTAATTGTTAAAACAAACTATACGTAGTTAAACAATTCAAATAGTTTGTTCATATAATATTAAATAAAGTTGATTGAACTTAAATTTGTAAGTAAACTTACTCTCTTTGATTGGTTGAATAAGTTGATACAATATTTAATCTTAAGTTATGACAACAAAACAAAATATTAGTTGAAACAGCAAAATCACTTGTTGTAATAACTAAAAATTTTTGTTTTAATGAACTCAAAATTTTAAGGCACCCAGGTAAATTACTTTTTCAAGTGAAACTAACAAATCATTTTTACAGTGTATATTAAAATTAAAACTGTGACAAATGTGATAAAAACGAACATGTTAAAAAGTGTGTGTGTATTAGTGCGGGCGATTCTTTTTTTATATCCATTTTTGCCTAGCGTTACATTATATGATCACGCTCTTATTCATATAAATGCTTTTAAACCATCTATACGGCAAGATGAAAGAACGCGCTGTATGTCAATGTTCTATCTGTGTGTGCGTGAGCATCTCAGCTCATTAACAGTGTCATGAACTGGCTTTTTACATTTTTTTATACTGTTGTCTGAGGTAAACTTATGATGTTTGTGTGGTTTTTAAATTCAAAAGACATCATAATGAATAAGTAATAGGCTATTTTCTACACTGGTTTTGAGGCTCTCTCGGTAACGCACCTGCGAGAAGTTGGCACCCCACCCAATGCAAAACGTCGGTAAAATAGTTGGTGAGGCCCACCCTAAGCATCACCACATACCCCTGCTCGTGCATCCCAACAACTATAGAATATGACAATGACATATCGTGTATGAAACACGAGTGGAGTATGGATTCCTCAGTTTGGAGATCGGGACAGATGGGGAGATGGTGGCAAATCATCCAGTAAAAAGTGCACGACCGCTTGCCTCTCATTGGGCTAATCCTGATTTAAATTGGCCACTGCACAACCTCCGCCTTGATAAAAAGCATTGGTATGATGTCACATATTTCTTTAAACTCAACCCTGCCAGTGTACAGACTAACTCTATTGATTTCACAGACACACACTTTATGGACTGGTTGCTCACGACATATGTTCATCCAATCAGATTGGCATGTGTGGACATGTGATTCAGACACCGACTCGTCTGGAAGAGTTCCCAATGCATTCTCATGACGCAGCGTCAAGTTATATTAATGATAACATTAAAATTATATGTAAAGTGGTCTTTATTACAATACACTCAAAACAAAGGCTATGGGTGAAAAATATTAACATATTGCAAGATTATTACAGATTACTGGTGTTGATTGAAAAATTATATTCAGTTTACAACCACACTCATCTACTATAAGGAAAATAAATCAGAGGACACAAACACAATTAATTTAGCACTATTGATTCAATTACACAATGTTACCTACTGATTGTTTCATATTTGTTTGTTGAGTCTGTGGCCCTATATAATATAATTATATTGACAAGCATTTATTGTTTTTGATTAAACGCTTGAAAAATTAAGTATAAACAAATAAAAAGTTATTGGCCCTTTGAATAAATTATTTCTGCACACAAACATTGTGTTTAGTTTTAACAGAATCTCACACATTAAATGTGGTTAAAACTCTTTCTGTGGCAGTCATTTTAGCACATTATTGACCAACATGCATTTAAATATTTCAACACGAATTCAAATAATATGTTTTATTTTTTGTATGTGAATGTCTATTCACATCTGTGACTTGAGCGTATCATTAGGACTTTTATTTGGGAGTTGAGATGTGACGTCATAAGGCGGCGCCGCGCTCGTGCATCTGTTGTGATTCTGCTGAATAAAGGTTTGTGTTTTAAGCGTTTAAATAATTGCAAACTGTTACGGAAATGTATAGTTTTAACAACAAATATTAAATGAGTATTTGATTATTGAACTAAACATTATAATGCGTTATCTAACATTAATGAACGTTATTGTGTGTGAGTATAAAGAACATACACACACACGTGTAACAGAAAAGCTGCGTCTCATGTATCTCTATACATCGTGAATCATTTATTCATAAACATGAATTCGGTCACTGGCGAATAGATATGAGAGAAACTGAGCTTTTGAAATTCAAGAGTCAACTCAATCAATCGCTACACAGAATGATTCACTGAATCGACTCACTCGAATCACTTCAAACACAAACGACTCCCACTGGTCAAACAGTGTTTTCTTTCTTTATTTTTTAAAGGAGAGTGCTCATTAATCGACCGCCAGATACTGTAAATAAGCCAGAGTTAGGCCCACTGGCTAATTTTCATCTATTGCACCTTGCCAGAGTAAATTATTAGCCTACATGTTAATACAATAAGCAATACAAAAAATCTAGCTTGACGTCTTCACACTCAATTCTAGTCGAGTCTGATACTGCTCCATTGGGCTGTGATTATGAGGTGTGTTTAACCAAACCAGGAAAGAAAATGCCTCTGCACTCAATTGGATAGACCAACAACCAATCAGAGCAACGGAGTAAGTGACATGTTGAGCAAAGCAGTAGTGGGAAGTTTGGATCAATTTACGGACGTTCAGCATAATGAACAAATATTTTTTTTCATGTCATTTTGTTCATTTCAGCAGAATATAATTAAAATGTCACATGTTAAATTCCCCAACACATCTAGTACTTATGCAAACATAGATCACATTTGAAATAAAAAAATAAATTATAAGTTAATGCAGCCAAGATCAAACTTTAAAGGGCACCTATTATGCCCCTTTTACCAATATGTAATATAAGTCTCAGGTGTTCCCAGAGTGTTTATGTGAAGTTTCAGATCAAAATTCCTGACAGATCATTTAATATACCATTTTGAAAATGCCATTTTTGGGTTTGATAAAAAATAGCTGTTTTCTGTGTGTCTCCTTTTAATGCGAATGAGCATCTGCTCCCGGCCCCAGAGGGCTTCACAGTGAACACACGAATGAAAACTGAAACATGATACATCTGTTTGTTTTGATGATCATCTCAATCGCAGACACACTCATGTGACATTGCAGTTGAAATATTATCCCTGAATGCGTTTTAAAGCCTTCTCACTCTCAACTTGAGCACACACACCCGACGCATGCGCACAGAGAGCTGGGTGTTGGTGCGTCCGTGAGTAGGCTATATTAAACTAGACTAGTTCTCTTTCATGTGTTATAAAGTAAAGTAAAGTAAATTTATTTATAAAGCACATTTAAATTCAGCTTACACTGACCAAAGTGCTGTACAACACAATCATAAAATACAATAAAGATAAAATAAAAATAATAATAAAATTAACAGTCAAAATTAAGAAAAAACAGTTATTGCAATTAAACTTTCAAATGCACAGACGGTTGTGTCAGAAACACACAAAGTTCACATGAAATCAGTTGGCCTCTGAAATGTAACGTCACATTCCCAGGAACGGCTTGTTCTGAGACACTGCTTATGATTTTTGGGTGGATTTTTACCATTATAGGTTTGTGTACACACGCTGTCAACACAAATTTATGTTCAAACACCATGTAAAAGTGATTTTTGCATAATAGGTGCCCTTTAAGAAAGAAATGATTCATTAATTGCTTAGCTGGGTCTTCAGGCTATGCAGTCTGTTAGTTCACCTCCGTATCCGAGTTCTTTCTTTTGTCACTTCACATTTAATCACGTCTGTTCCCTGGAAAGATTAGTAACGTTACACCTCTCCTGTCTTTGGGTTTGAGTCATTAGTTCCGTCATCAGTGTCTGATCTGGGCCGTGACAGCCCTATAAGCAATGCATGCAGAATTGATTAGTTCACCTCTTGAGTCTTCGGGTTCGAGTCATTCATTCACCAACTCTCAGCCCCACAGAACTGATGGCCTGTAGCGCATGCACGGTCAACACAAAATGAAAAAATCGCTTTCTAAAACAACTCGTTGTTCCCGAGTCATATTTAAGATTAGTTCAAAAAGAACGAATCGCTCATGAACGATACATCACTAAAGATGTCAACTGCACGCACACTTGAAGAAGTATAAGAAGATGAGTGTAAACGAACTTTGCCAGTGTTGTTAAAAGAATTTAAGGATACACAGAGTACTTAGCAAAAATATCGTCAAATAGTAAAGGTGAATGCATATATGAACAAGTTCTCAGTTTAGGATTAGAACAAATTCAACCCAAGCGCTCTTCGATGACATCAATGTTAAGTTACTGTTTATCATCTGTCCATCATCGTATAAAGCCCGCTCTGAAAATTTGATTGGTCCGAACAGCTCCTGCAAGTCCTGACCGAACTTCCTAACTTCAAACGTTGTGCTAATGTTGGGCTAAGTTCGGCTGGCATCCAGGCAAAAAAAAAAATCACTATTCTCCACAAATAATAAAACATGTATCATACACAAAGAATTTGTATCAAAGCAGTATAGTACCAAATCACTAACACAGTAGCACTCCTACAGATAATAACATAAAAAAAACATTAAAAACTGATATAATTTACAAATTATTACAAATTTGATTACAAATTTGCCATTCCTTTAGTCTCTATTTAAATTAGTCTATAAATAATTGAGTAATTTGTACTATCCCATAATTCTGTTGGTAGAGTATTCCAATAACGAATGGGTCTAACTGAAAAGACTGATCGCCCAAATGTTGTACAACTAAACTGTACAGCACAGTCTCCTCTAATAATTGCTCTCGTTGTTCTGCCATTATTTTCTTTCTGCATTGTAAACTGGCATAAATGGGGATGTGCATACCCCTTTAAAATCTTAGCACACATCAATCAAGCACACATCAACAAACTGTTTAGTACCATCAAAACTCAATAAATTATATATTTGAACTATATTGCAATGATGGTAATTATTTTTTTTCACTCTATATTTATTGATTTTGTTGCAAAACCCCCAAGAATATAAAATTATACCATTACAGAATACACTTTCCCCACTTGCATGAACACTTACAAACATATATATATATATATGTAGGGATGTAACGATTCACTCAACTCATGATGCGAAACGATTCACTATGCTAATTTCACGATGCGATTTTCTCTCGATTTTTTAAAATGAGATTTAAGACAAATTATAAAATATAAGTATCCTTTTATTTCTCAGGAGAAAAAAAACTGCATGTTTCTTTGTAAAATGTGTATATATATTTGATGTTTAATAATAACTGTTGAATTAAAACAAATCCTCAAAAAGCCCCTTCAAGGAGATCTTCCAGTGGTGTTTTCTTGGGAGGAGGTTGTGTCAGCTTCTTCACCCTCATCCTGCACTGAGGAATGGCAGAAATAAAAAGTCTAGGGGTGGGTTACACCAACAAGGATTGAATTAAACTCAGTTTAGAGCTAATCTAGGATTTGTTGATCTAGGCTTTAATTTAAATAAAGTTGTGTTGCACCACTTAATTTTACACCCAGATTAACATATCAGGGATTAGAATTTAACCTGCGATTAAAACCTCCATTTACGTTTAATCTTCGCTGCCATGATGGATTCGCCATTGACAGCAACGATACTAATATTCAATTTCCTTCTTTCTGACATAAGTAGCTCTTGTCGATGATGGAATAAACTTTAAAAAGAGCTACAGAGAGACCGTTACTGATCAAGCAGGCAATCAAAACACTGCGGCAGCGCGTGCGGATTTCATAAGCATGGAAATATATTTATAGTATGCTACCAATTAATTGAGTATATTGAGGCATCGTAATTAATGACAAAACAACTGTCATGATTGACGGAGTGACTATCTCCGCTCTTGACAGCGCTGCCCATTCCGTCCGATCGCCGCGCAGCAGCCACGGAGAGCGGACATGAGAAACACTGGCGCTCACCTCATCATCACCGCTGCCGTTAAATGTTAAATATACACCTCTCTTCAGTTGTTTGTCTGACACCGAGGTGCACCGAGATGATTGACGGATCTGCATCCCGGATTCGATAGTAGGCGTAAACTCACTGGCCGCCACGACCCTCACATTCAATTCACTTTATTTTTCATTTTTATTAATAATAAACACTTCTCTGAGACCTGACGACACACAGCTGTTTCTATATCTGTCCAATAATCTGCATAGTTTAATTGTAGGGGCACTTTATTTTATTTAAATCTCCTCACATGTAAGTTTAAAATTAATCCATAATTGAGATTTAAATCTGAGTTTAAAGTTATGGAGCAATAGGATTAAAGTTAATCTATCTTAAATATACATTAAATCCAGGATCAAAATGATGGTTTAAATGTAAATCTGCTTATTTTTAAACTAGGTTTAAAGTTTGGTGCAACAGAATTATTAGATAAACCTTGATTTAATCTAGATTTAAGATTAATCCTTGTTGGTGCAACCCACCTTAGGTCAAGTTTAAGTACAACAGTGACAGGGGTTTAACATTGCTATAAAGGCAAGGATTTTGCATCTGATTCCCCGGAATCAGACTAAATTCCCCAATTAGATGGTACATTTTAATATTGACTTTAATGGTATCTGCAATACATCATTGATTCTGTTCTGTTAACCCAGGGGGGTTTATCACTGCTCTCCCTGCTCTTATCCATGCTAGGCTGCATGGATGCGCAGGGAGTTCTTGCCCAGAACAGAACCATACCGGCATTCTTAACTATGCTAATTGTCTATCACTTTGACGATAGTGATCCTGATAGAATTAAAGAAAAAGATAGTACAATAAATACCTGGTTCTGCAACAGGACATGTTTCTCCTTCAGTCTGTGGAATACTAGCACTGGTCTTTTTCTGGATGAGGAAGGGCCTTGTATCTTTCATTGTGAAAACACTGAAGCTTGTGATATCGATTGTAATCGCAATCATTGTAACCATGAGTGGGGCTGCAAACCCACCGGTCAGTGTGGTTTGGCCTATTATGTTTTTACATGCAGACAGAGGTGACTGCAGCCGCTCACTGTGGTGATTATTAGTCTTCAGAAAGTCGAAATGCCACTACACCCCTGATTTGAATGAGTCGACGTAACTATGCACTTGACGTCGCCATGAGTGTCTGTTTGTAAAGAGATTCAATTGATTTTAAAGTTGTTGTTCTTGCTTGTGACAGTAAAGCATGAGCAAAAATCATTGAGTGCATAAATAGTTTGTTAAATATGGTCTTGCCAAAAGTTAGCCAAATTAAATTTAAAGCTGCAGACCGTTGTTTTTACACTTTGTCGCCATCTCTGTTCGAAATCTGCAATTGCAGTTCTTCGCGGAATGATCAACTCTACGTGAGTTGTACCTCGGCACCGCACAGCGCGTATGAATACAATGTTTTGAGAATGTCAATGCGCGTCTGTCAGTCACCGCACCGGTGTGGATACTGTCATTCGGTTTCACAGATTCTACTGTTTGAATGTATGACCAACATAAGAATGTCATCTGAACAAGTAAGCAGCTAACAACCACTTTTGTGCTGACCAACTAGGCCTACGGGGAAAAAGCATTGCAATAAATCATGATGATTAAATCTAACGACAGCTTATCATATCACATCAAACCGTGCAAATTATACTTTGTTTTCAAATTGTTAATGTTAATAACATGAGCATTGCGTGACTACACTTAATGTGTATTAGAACTAATGTTACCTGTAGTTCAATTTCCATTTCTGTGCAGTCTCATTTCTAATCGCCATCAACAAATGAATGTGGAGTAGAGGTGAAGTGCTCCCTCTCATAGCTAGCACAAAATAATGGATATTTACCATAACGCACATAGCAAAAAGAGAAAGGCTACTCTGATGTGTACAGATGTGACAAAGACTAAAATCTCTAGATTTTTAAAAGAATCTAGTCTGATGTGTACAGATGTGACCCAATGACACAAAGATATGCTCGAATCTCCCGCGGAAATCCACTAGTACCACTGGAATTAAAAACATTATTACAAGCTTACCGTTGTAAATCGAGCTAAAGTAAGCAGATAGTTATGAACACTGGTTATGTACTTGCTCAAATAGAATTTGGATAATTTTTAACCCAAAAAAATTACGGACTGCTGCTTTAAATTAAATTTAAATTTAATAATATTAATGTGGAACTGTAACAAGAAGAACAAACACAAACAAGTAATGACAACTTCTGTAAACCAACTGGGGGGTATTCCAGAAAGCAAGGTTAACTTACCGTCACAAAAACCCTGATCTCTCAGTTGATTAACCCAAACCTTGCTTACTCGAGGTATGCTGGTTCCAAAAACGAGTACGGGAGTAAGTTCAGACAACTCAAGAGTATGTTCCCGGTACAAGACATTCTTAACAGAGCGTCGAATCGATGATTCACCATGGAAACAGACGCTAAGAAAAAGCGCACCATTCTACTTCCTCTTCTTCTTTAGTGTAATGGCGATTTACATAACCTACTTAGTGCATGTCGCCACCTATTTTGTGGTTATGCAATAATTTTTTCATTGTCTTAATTTATTAAGTAATCTTTATTCACTGAGAATAAGGATTATATTGTTTGTTTGATGCTAATTAATTGAATGCAGATCTATATGTGAGATGACAATAAAATAAATAATAAATATATTTGAATTGCATTAACATTTAAACTTGTTTTTAATTATTTTATTATTCTAATTCTTTAGAATTAATATAGAAATTTGGTTATATTATTAATTATATTAATTATAAAAAACGCATCTGAATACCTCTTAAGCAAACCCTGGATCATGAGCTGCTCCGGAGCAGGTTATGTTCAGACAGTGAGTTGCTATGGCTACTTACATACCCTGAAAGTTACCTCCGTTTTTGGAACCGAAAGTTGAGGTTATCCACTTACTCTTAAACATATCCGGGTATGTCACACAACCTGCTTTCTGGAATACCCCCCTGCTAATGTTCTCATGGAAGTGTAATCTATTCAAAGTAATCTACAAATAAATAAATGTCTAAATTTGAACATACTAAATAAATTAATTAAAGTATTTTAGAGAGTTTGTTTGTTGTGTATATTGTTGCAAAAAGATTTTTTGGGGGCTCAAAGCATTAACATGAACAACAACATGCGTTAACTGCTGTTCTTTATCCTTTTTCTCACTACTCTTTTCTTCCGGAAGAAACCAGAACCCCCAACAATATATCGTTTTCTTAGATTTTCTATATAAAAGTACATTATATTAGTGTAAATTATCTACAATAAACAAAAACACATTTAAAAAATGAAATAATTATTTAAGGTCATTACATATAATCAGGTGATTTAAGGCCATTAACTCTCACTCTAACTGACTCTCTTACCAGTGGCTGAACTACTGATATAGTTTGGATGTGTTTTTTATTTCTGCGATTTATTCTTATTTCAAAGATGGTGTTTATTAAAGAGGAGAGTGAAGACGTGAAGGTTGAAGAAACACTGAGAGTGAAACATGAAAAAACTGAAGAACAAACAAAGATGGCGTTTATGAAAGAGGAGAGTGAAGACGTGAAGATTGAAGAAACACTGAGAGTAAAACATGAAAAAACTGAGGAACACACAGGTTGGTTTTATATTCTCAAAACTCCGTCATTTGATCCTTATTTCAAATGTCAATTTTCTATTTAAAATTAGCTTTATTAGCATGACTGTGTATCACAATGTTGCCAAAGCATTTACATTTTATATATAAAAAATAAAAACAAACATAAATACTGTATATACAGTATTGTGCAAAAGTGTTAGGCTCACTAGTATTTTTACACACAAAAAGTGGGTTTAAGCCAGTTATTTATATATTTTGCTGTAGTGTGTCAGTAGGAAATATCGTTCGTGTGATGGCGTAAATGGCGTAAAAACATTTTCTCGTGTGAATATGCCAACGTGCCTAAGACTTTTGCACAGTACTGTATATCTGTGTGTACCAGTTCCAAATTGTAGCGGTAGCTTCTCATTTAGTGAGCTTCCTCCATAGATGTTTTCTGTACATGAGCTGTGAATTGGTCGTGCCATCAACTAGAATTTATCGCTATTATCATGGGAAGACTAATTCTTATTGTGGGGATCATTTTTATCGGTATATCGCAAACAAAAAGATATCGCCCATCCCTAGTTTGCATCAATTCAAGTCACCTTCATTTATATAGTGCTTTTTACAATATAGATTGTTTCAAAGTAGCTCTACAGTGATAATAGGAAATTGTTTTGGCTGTATATCAGCTCTAGAAAAAAGTCATTTGTTCAGCTAAAGTAATGTTTTGATTAATTTCTGTTGTAGAACATCATTAGCCATTTACTTTGGGGCCAATGGGCTTTTCCTTGTTGGCAAGGGTTCGTTACCAGCACAACCTTGATCCCTCAAGGTTGTGTTGGGTTGCTGAGGCTGTAAGATGAGACTCTTGTACCCAGATGCAACACTCTCCAAACATTTTGATTACAACCACACCCCCATTGTTTCATATTGGTGTAGTAGACAATTTCCTGGCTGCTGTGAATGTAGACCTTAAACATTTTTGTTAGTGACAACATGTATTAAATCTGCTTATCTGGCTAATCATCCTTTTCGGTGTGACCTGTGGGACTTTCATGTTAACAGTAACAAATAGGGATGTAACGATTCAGTCGGAGTTGGTTGAAAATCGATACAAATGTGTGAATAGAAGAGTGAATAAATCAAAGTAATGTTTTCAGTTCATTCATATGGAAGTTGGGCGCGAGCGCAGTCAGCGTACCCGTGTGCACGCGACTTCAAACAGAAGCTTGGCGATGACAAGCGCATAGTTTACATTGACTCATTTCACTCGGAAGTGTGGCGCCATTTTGACTATCTGACGACTTACAATCACCACAGCGAGAGGCTCCAGTCAACTCCGTCTGCATGTAAAAAGATTATAGGCCAAACCACACTGACCGGCGGATTTGCAGCCGCACTCGCGCCGTCGAGGGCGATTGCCATGGAGATCCAGAGAAAGACCAGCGTGAGGATGTATTCCACAGACTGAAGGAGAAATCTGTGCTGTTCCAGAACCAGTTATTTATTTTACTATCTCTTTCTCTAAATGTGTACATGGTATGTTTAACAAACATAATTTGTTGATTATTTATCTAAATATTTATCTAAATGTGTTCTTTTTCTAACTCTTGCAAGTGTAATAATACAAATTATAATTAAAACCTTGCCTTTATAACAATGTTAAACCCCTGTCACTGTTGTACTTAAACTTAACCTAGACTTTTTATTTCTGCCATTTCTCAGCGCAGGATGAGGGTGAAGAAGCTGAAACAACCTCTTCCCAAGAAAACACCACTGGAAGATCTCCTTGAAGGGACTTTTTGAGGATTCGTTTTAACATTTCTATTGAGTTATTATTTAACATCAAATATATATTTAAATTTTACAAAGAAATATTCAGAATTTTGTATGAGAAATAAAAGGACACTTATTTTATAATTTGTCATAAAATCGTTTGAAAATCATATCATGAAATTAGTATCGTGTATCGCATCGTGAGTTGAGTGAATCGTTATACCCCTAGTAACAAAACAATATTTTATACATTTGGACAGAATCAGTTTCTTTTGATGGAATCCATTATGATGTTCTGCAAAATAAAGTGGGGTGGGGACAGGGCAAGCTCACTTGCTCTCTGCCTTCCCATGTAATGCACTGCGCAGGTGTGGTTTCTTTCTGTCACAACAATAACTCAGACCATGATAGTTAGCCAAATTCATCCATGGGCATTATTTTATAATGAGAGTTGAGGCCTTTTCCATGAGAAATTGAACTCAATGAGCCTCATCAATTGTTTTTTTTTTTGACGGAGATTTCCCTTCTCTGCTTATTACATGACCTAAAAATGTAACCTCACTTTGTGCATATTGCAGTTTCGACAGACTAATCTTGTGACGTTCTGTTGCCAGATGTTTCAAACGCGTTTCACTGTATACTGTTCGTACTGTTGCTTACTTTGGGAACCACTGTTCGTACAGTGGTTCCCAAAATTTTTGAAAGCATGGCACCCCTTTGTAAGTCCATCTGCTGGCCGGTGAATTTTTTATAGTGAAATAACATTCCTTTCTTCTGCGTTGTCTACTCTCTTGACTTGATATTTGAAGAGCGTGTCCCTGTGTGTGTGTGTATGTGCGTGTGTGCGCGGTTCGTGCTTATATCCACTGATTGGGGTGGGTGAGAGATAAATCATTGTGTTTGTTTGATAAATACGGTTTGAGAGCCCTGTGAGAGAATCTTTTCAGTTGCTGCTTTCAAAACAATTCCAACATGCACTGACAGGGGAGTTGAAGCTCATTAAATATGCAAATCTTATCCAGTGCTAGCCGTGGGCGTTTACTTCCAAGTCTACAGTGTGGCACGCCCATTAAAACCGAGTGTGTCTTTAGAGAGCCTCAAAACCAGTGTACAAAAATAGCCTATTACTTATTCATTATGATGATTTTGAATGTAAAAACCACACAAACGTCATTAGTTGACCTCAGACAACAGTATACTTCTTTTTTTTTTTAAACACCTTTATGTTTATGACACAGTTTAAGATATTTGTTATTTAGTCAGAGAGCTTTCTGTTCCTCTGTTGTGTAAATGTATGCATGGTATACTGTCCCTTTCCAGAAAGGTAATACAAACATCATCAAAGTAATCCATTTGTGACATCAGTTGGTTAGTTAGAATCTCTTGAAGCATCGAAAATACATTTTGGCCCAAAAATAACAAAAACTATGACTTTATTCAGCATTGTCTTCTCTTCCGTGTTTGTTTTTAATCCGTGAACAAAGATTCGAACAGTTATAAATCAACGTATCGATTCAGAATTCATAGCCTTTTGTGAATGTGTGTAATTAAGATAATCAACAAAATAACCATTCATTTGGGTGTGTGTGTACTGCTTCATTTACTGCTTGCAAGTCTTGTAAAAACAAAAATACCACTCAGTGTGCTGGCCAGAAATCCTTCAACCTTCTTTTGCTTTTCAATTTATCTTCATGTTTTGCCATACTTTCTTTAACCTTCACAATCATTGTACCATTTGCTGGAAAACCATATTTCTTTCTTTTTTAAATCTATTACTCCAGCCATTACTCTATTTCCATTATTTTCTTTTAATTTCTCTGTAAATGGGACTGTCATCTGCAGTAGGAAACTTGTTTGCCATTTCTAGGGCCCTATAATTTCCGTGATCACAGAATCGCGGAATTGGCATATTAACACAGAATCTAGTGTTTACGCAGAATGTCCCGGAATTTTACATATTTGGAATTAAATCTGTTTTGTGTGGGAGAACATATGTCTGGGGAAAATGCAGACCTGGGGAAGCCAATTTGGGCGATACAGCCTCTCCCGTCATTTCAGCTCCCCCTTCAAAACAATGAAAGTATGGCGAAGCGGCTCTGCTTTCGTCTGCGAAAAAGTTAAGAAAATCAATGCTAAGGGCTCAGTACAAAGCAGAGCAGTTAACGATTCACTCAACTCACAATGCGATACGATTCATGATACTAACTTCATGATATGATTTTTTATAAAATAAAGGTTTCCTTTTATTTCTCAGAAAAAAATCTGCATATTTCTTTGTAAAAAATGTAAATATATATTTGATGATTAATAACTCGCTTGAAATTTTAAAACAAATCCTCAAAAAGTCCCTTCAAGTTGATTTTCCAATAGTCTTTTCTTGGGAGGAGGTAAACACATTTAGAGATTTACACACATTTAGCGTTCATTGTCTATGGTCAAAAATGACCGACCATAGGAAATGAATGGGAAATCGGCAACAAAATCGGCCACAATGCTAAAAAAAAGTACTCAGCAGTAAAGGGTTGACACTAACACATCAAGAGTGTGATATTGACACATCCACTCACACACACAGGCACACACGCACACTTATACACACACACACCTATGAAAAACTGAACCGATGAACCACATTTGGGTTCTAGAATTCCCCTATGAACCTAGACAGAAGATGATAGAGAGGGTCTTGAGCAGAACCAGGCCTTGTCTCAGGTTCTTTCTGAAGACAGGAAGACACATCACTTGCTCCCCACCTAGCAGGACACAAATGTCCTCCAGTCTATCACTGCCGCTTTACATTCTCTCTAGGACTTTACAGAAACCCTCTCTGGTGAAGCATATGTTAGCGTATCCAACCTGAAGCCAGTCTTGCATATCCTGAAAACAGCAACCCTGGCTGAAAAGGACGATGACACCAAACTAACAAATGCCATATGCCTATATGGAGGACAAATATATGCTGTGTCCCAATGTGAAGGCTGCATACTTCGAAGGCCACATTTTAAGTGTGATTACGTCACAGCTGTCCTTGAAGGCTGTCCCAATGTGAAGGCTGCACCCTCTGAAGACCGCTTTTGAAGGCCAAATGTGTCACCACGGTGTGACGAAGGCTGCCGCAATTAGAAATCTGTCACGAAATGGGGAATAAATAGACGGCAGGAAGAGATACAGGATCCAATAGCAGGGGAGAGTTTAATGAAGGCAAACAAAGATCAAAACCAGGAACAAAATAACACTGAGCAAACCAAAAGAAAACTCGGGAACAGAGAAAACCTGCATGACATAAAACAATGACCGACAGAGAACAACTAAATCACAGGGGTATAAAAACCAGGCTAACAAGATAACAAGGGGAGTGGTGAATGGGAAACACCTGGGAAAACTAATCAACATGAAAAACTACAGCATAAAAGTCCCACAGAGTGCCAGACACAGATCAGCTGTGATTAATAATAATAATAAGAAGAAGACAGATCAGCTGTGACATGCTCTTTATCATTCCTGACTTAAGAGTTCTGCTTTGGTTGATTTAGTTGCATATTTTGTGTAGCATTTGTGATCAGTATTTTGTGGGGGTTTTTGTCAGTATAAGCTTGCCTTATTTCAAAGTCAGAAGAGCATGTTTACAGAGAGGTAAGGTTATTTGTTCTTACTGGAAATTGTTTGCACTAGAAAAAAGTGGTTCTGTTTAATTACTGGATATACAAAAATAAATTGTAATAAGTATTGAAATAAGTAAATACCTTTTTGTTTCTTTTTCTAGAATTAGAATGCATTCTGTAAGCAGCACTAACTGCATTTTAGCAGCACGATGCTAACCTTTTATTGGATGGAAAGGCACACTGCATCTATTAGACTAAAAGGTAGTCGAGGGTTCTGCAGTTAAAGACATGTTGTACTCCTTTAATTTAAAGGGTGTGCCTCACACTATTGAGAATATTGAGCTGAAGCATGACTTTACATAATTAGATCACAAAATCAAATCGCAATATGTCAGAAAAATCGCAATTAGATATTTTCCCCAAATCACACAGCCCTATATTCCAAACCACTTCAATAACCCCTGTGTCAGTGTTCTAAACACAGATTCCAAATATAATGAAAATAGAGTTTGGAAATTGTCCTAAAGAAAGGAAATGGTTACAAAAATTGAGATCAAATGTAACCCTTCTTTCTGTAGCATAGTCGGTACAGAATGTAGCATACATGTTTTGTTGTTGTTTTTTGACGCCTTAAATGTTTTGTCTTGTTGTCTGTTGTTTTGTGCCATTAAACTGGGGTTAACTTGTTTTTGTCTTTTTTTTTTTTTTTTTAGATCTGATGGCTCTGAAAGTGGAGAGTCAACTAAATGAAATGGAAAAGAAAGATCCATATGGGCAACATCATGATTTCATAACTGAAGAAAAATCTTTTAGTTGTTCGCAGACTGAAAAGATTTCCTCACAAAAAATCACTCAAAAGCCAGGAAAGAGTTTAACTGAAAAACGACACCTTAAAGTGCACAAGAAAATTCACACTGGAGAGAAGCCGTTCACCCGCCAAAAGTGTGGAAAGAGCTTTATTAAAAAGGAAAACCATAAAAAACCCACAAGTATTCACATTGGAGAGAAGCCTTACACCTGCCAAGAGTGTGGAAAGAACTTCACTCAAAAAGGGAGTCTTAAAGTCCACATTAGTATTCACACTGGAGAGAAGCCTTTCACCTGCCAACAATGTGGAAACAGTTTCACTCAAACAGGGAATCTTAAAGCCCACATGAGAGTTCACACTGGAGAGAAGCCTTTCACCTGCCAACAGTGTGGAAAGAGTTTCACAAATAAAGGGCATCTTAAAAGCCACATGAGCGTTCACACTGGAGAGAAGCCTTACACTTGCCAAGAGTGTGGAAAAAGTTTCACTCAAAAAGGGCAAATTAAAGCCCACATGAGAATTCACACTGGAGAGAAGCCTTACACCTGCCCACAGTGTGGAAAGAGTTTCACTCGAAAAGAACATCTTGAAGCCCACATGAGAGTTCACACTGGAGAGAAACCTTTCACCTGCCAACAGTGTGGAAACAGTTTCAGTCATAAAGGAAGCTTTGAGCAACACATGAGAATTCACACTGGAGAGAAGCCTTACACTTGCCAACAATGTGGAAACAGTTTCACTCAAACAGGGAATCTTAAAGCACACATGAGAGTTCACACTGGAGAGAAGCCTTTCACCTGCCAACAGTGTGGAAAGTGTTTCACTCATAAAGGGCATCTTAAAGGCCACATGAGAGTTCACACTAAAGAGAAGCTTTAAACCTGCCAACAGTGTGGCAAGAGCTTGACAATTGGGAAGAGCAATATCTTATCATTTGCAACTTAAAGGTAAAATCTCACGTGCACAGTGAAAACAACTATGGTGAAAGGCGTAGGTGAAGATGATGAGGAGTTTATCACTAAACGAAGAGCTACTTCTACAATCTAGAATTGGTACACAAATATATTCACTATATTGCCATTAGTATTGGGACACCACTCCAAGTCAATGCATTCAGGTGCTCCAATCACTTCCATGATCACAGGTGTATGAAATAAAGCACTAGGCATGCAGATGCTTCTAAAAATGTTTGTGAAAGAATGGGTTGCTTTCAGGAGCTTAGTGAATTCAAGTGTGGTACAGTGATAGGTTGTAACCTGTGCAATAAATCCCCACTAAATCAATTTCCTCACTATTAAATATTCCACGGTCAACTGTTAGTGGTATTGTAACAAAGTGGAAGCAATTGGAAACAACAGCATCTCAGCCACGAAGTGGTAGGCCGTAAAATCACAGAGTGAGGTCAGTGCATGCTGACTCACAGAGTGCGCAGAAGTTGCCAACTTTCTGCAGAGTTAATAGCTACAGACCTTCAACCAAAACCTCATGTGGTCTTCAGATTAGCTCAAGAACAGTGCTTAAAGAGCTTCATGGAATGGTTTCCCATGGCTTGGCAGCTTATCCAAGCCTTACATCACCAAGTGAAATGCAAAGCATGGGACTAAAGCAGTGGAGACGTGTTCTCTGGAGCGACCAATCATGCTTCTCTGTCTGGCAATCCCATGGTCATAGTAAACAATACCCATGAACACACTCCTAAACCTGTGGAAAGCCCTCCCAGAAGAGTTGAAGCTGTTAAAGCTGCAAAGGGTGGGCCAACTCCATATTAAACCCTACGAATTAAGAGTAGGATGTCATTAAAATTCATGTGCATGTAAAGGCTGGTGTCCCAAAATTTTAATTTAGTGTATTTTTACTCTTAATGCTTGAGAGTTTCACTCTTGGGTCCTTGGTAGTTTGTACTTTATTTTACTTTTTTTTTTTTTTTGTCTCCCAAGTTCAGTTCAGCAGAACGATCTCCTAAGGACGGGAGGACACAGTCGGTAATTCTGCAAAGGGAACAGCATTCTTGATACAGTAGTGTTACTCAGCTCACTCTGGTTACTCACGATTATCTGTATGTATATTTTAGGCAACAACAAAAAACAAAATATGTTATAAAACACCACTCTGCCTCTTTTTTATTTTAAGAATCTTAAACATTAATAGCCACACAAATGTGGTCCAGGCAAAGCATACATTGATTATCTTCACTTCATGTGTATTTAAAACAAAATGAAATATAGAACTCATATAAACGTGGTTCAGGCAATTTGTGAAATATGTACTCTGATTATCTTCTCTGTAATAAAATGAAATATGACAAACACAACCATCTTTTTGTTAAATGCCAGTTTAAATAATGAATAATGGTCATTATAAAAGTATAAGTAAAAGGGATAGGAATCTTAAACACAGTAAACAATTGTGACAACCTTTCTCAGCTACTACACATGTAACACCTTTTTTAGCTAAGTGAGTATAGGATCTGGTTGTATGTTTGTTTAAATGCTTTACATGTATAAATGTTTTAATGTCTATTGCTTTGTGTCATTAAACTGGGGTTCAATTTTATTAGTCTTTTTTCATTAGACCTGATAACACTGAAAGTGTCACGGTTGTAGATCTGCAGTCTCGTTCTGTGGTCTGTGTGTATGTGGTGATGTCATGTTAATTGTCACGTGGGCGTCGCCGCTGATCACTGATCAGCGGCAGCTGTGTTCTATCAGGGACTGCCTATTTATTCCCTTGTCTTTCGTCTCATGTTTGTCAGATCGTTGTTTGGAGTTCCCTGTGTGTGTTCCGGTTCCCTTCGTGTGTGCATCGTCTTGGAGTTTGTTTCATCGTGTCTTGTCTCTGGATTCTGTTTCTTCGTTGGCTTCTTCACCTCGATCATCTCTTCCCCGGACGTCACCACGATCATCTCTTCCCACGGACTTCACCACGATCATCACCACGGCCCACCAAAGTCCCTGTGTCGCCGCTCTCCTGCTATCTGTGTGTGTGTATCCTGACCAGAGACATTAAAATTGAGATTTGACTTGCACTTGCATCCTTCTTTATTTTTCCTGTGACAGAACGATCTGACCAACAGACAATATGGATGCAGCAAGCGCAGCGACGTGCAGTTTATCAACCACAGCATTGCACGGATGGACCAGCAGCAGGAGAGCATTTCCTCTACCGGAAGCGCCGTGCAGGCTTTGGTGACACAGGTGTCCGAGCTCTCCCAGCAGCTACAAGATCTTCGAGGTCCCGCTGTGCCACCCACACCGCCTGTTCCCCCTACACAACCCACGCAAGGAGACCAACCTGAACCACGCCTACCTCGCCTCAAACCTATGCCGGTGAGCCGAGTTTTGCAGAGCCTTTCTGAACAAGTGTTCACTGTATTTTTCTCTACAGCCACGTACCTTGAAAGAGAGTCCAAGGTGGCATTCGTTCTAACCTTGCTCACCGGGCAGGCAGCGCTGTGGGGAACAGCGGTGTGGGAGAATCAAGATCCGTGCTGTTCCTCGTTCCAGACACTCGCCGCCGAAATGAGGAGAGTGTTTGACCGTGCGGTCACAGGAAAGGATGCAGCTCGACGGTTGGCGGGCCTCAAGCAGGGTGATCGCGGTGGCGGATTATTCCATCGAGTTCGAACACTGGCGGAGTGTAACTGGAGCGAGGAGGCGCAGTGGGACATCTTCCTGCATGGGTTGGCCGACCGTGTCCAAAGGGAGATCTACGTTTGGACTTACCCCAGAGTTTTAATAAACTGGTTGATCTTGCCCTACGGGTGGACGCCCGCATCAACCGTCTGGAGAGACTTCCTCGTTCCGACCTCGCATCTCGGGGGGCGGAGGCGCGAGGCTTCAGCACCAGAGACACGGTCGGTCCCTCTTTCGATCCGGAACCCATGCAGGTAGGGAGAGCTCGGCTTTCCCGGGAGGAGAAGGAGCGGCGGAGGTCCCAAGGACTGTATTTACTGTGGAGGGCTGGGCACTTCCTGAACACCTGCCCGGTAAAGATCGAGCCCGGTAGTAACATTGAGGCTACTATCGGGTGGGATCTCCGCTGAGAAGTCCTCACCATCCACTCTTCTCCAGGTTAGACTGAGGTGGGCCACACACACGCTCACCTGTCACGCACTGTTGGATTCGGGGGCTGAAGGTAATTTCATGGACACACAGTTTGCACGTCGCTTTCAGCTACCCATCATCCCTCTCACTAAACAGATTTCTGTCAACGCTCTCAATGGTCAAGAATTACCCAACATAACCCTCACCACCACATCCATTACCCTCATCACGTCTGGCAATCACACGGAGTCTATTTCATTTTTTCTCATGGATTCACCCCTGGGCCCCATTGTTCTCGGACACCCCTGGCTCACTCAACACAACCCCAAGGTGGACTGGCGTCAGCACACCGTCCTGGAGTGGAGCACTCAGTGTCATAAGTCTTGTCTTGGGTCTGCTTGTTCTTCTGTGTCTGTTTCTGTGTTACAGGAAAAGGCTGTGGATCTGTCAAACGTGCCAGAGTATCTAGACCTGAAGGAAGTGTTCAGTAAGTCCAGGGCTGCTTCTCTTCCTCCGCATCGTCCCTATGACTGTGCTATAGATTTAGTTCCAGGTAAGTCTCCGCCTAAGGGCAGGTTGTACTCTCTGTCCGCTCCCGAGAGGGAGGCCATGGAGAAATATATTTCTGATTCGCTAGCAGCTAAGTTCATTCGCCCTTCCTCTTCTCCGGCGGGGGCGGGGTTCTTTTTTGTGGGAAAGAAGGATGGTTCCCTGCGACCTTGCATTGATTACCGGGGGTTGAATAACATCACGGTAAAGAATACTTATCCTTTGCCGTTGATGTCTTCAGCCTTCGAGAGGTTGCAAGGAGAGTCTGTTTTCACGAATTGGACTTAAGGAACGCTTATCATTTGGTCCGCATCAGGGAGGGGGATGAATGGAAGACCGCGTTTAACACCCCTAGGGGTCACTTTGAATACTTGGTCATGCCCTTCGGGCTTTCCAACTCCCCGGCGGTCTTCCAGGCACTCGTCAATGGCGTGTTGAGACATGGTTGATCAGTTCATATATGTCTACCTGGACGACATATTGATTTTCTCCTCGTCTCTCCAGGAACATATTCAACACGTCCGGCGAGTGCTTCAGCGGCTGCTAGCGAATGGGCTTTTTGTCAAGGCGGAGAAATGCGATTTTCATGCACAGTCTGTGTCTTTCCTAGGGTACATCGTCTCGGCTGAGGGAATTCGCATGGATCCTGACAAGGTTAAGGCTGTGGTGGATTGGCCAAGCCCAGATTCCCGTAAGGCCCTGCAGAGGTTTCTGGGTTTCGCTAATTTTTACCGGCGGTTTATTCGCAATTTCAGCCAACTAGCCGCGCCTCTGACAGCCTTGACCTCCACCAGAAGCGGCGTTCAGGTGGTCCGATGCAGCTGAGGCTGCATTCGCCAAACTAAAAAGTCGCTTTGTTTCGGCTCCCATCCTCATAGCCCCTGATCCTTCACGTCAGTTCGTGGTGGAGGTCGATGCATCAGAGGTGGGGGTAGGGGCAGTTCTATCCCAGCGATCCCCCTCAGACGATAAGGTCCATCCCTGCGCGTTTTTTTCTCATCGTTTATCTCAGCGAGCGCAATTATGACATTGGTAACAGAGAGTTGCTGGCAGTCAAGTTAGCGTTGGAGGAGTGGCGTCATTGGTTGGAGGGTTCGGGGGTACCTTTCATTGTTTGGACCGACCACAAGAACTTAGAATACATCAGGACAGCTAAAAGACTAAACTCCAGGCAAGCTCGGTGGGCACTTTTTTTCGGACGTTTTGATTTTTCTCTCGTACCGCCGGGTTCTAAAAACATCAAACCCGATTCTCTTTCTCGAATTTTTGACCCTTCCGAACGCCCGTCTACTCCCGAGTGTATTCTTCCTGAGACATTAGTGGTCTCCACTCTGACATGGGAGGTCGAATCGAGGTCAAATCGGCCTTAGAAGGTAACGCCTCCGCCGGATGCCCACCGAACCGTTTATTTGTGCCGGAGGGGTTAAGGTCCAGTGTCATTAAATGGGGGCAATTTGTGTCCAAGTTTTGGCAGGAGTTTTGTGTTGCTGGTTGGGGGCGACGTTGTCTGTCTTTCTTCGGTTCCACCCCAATCCAATGGTCAAACCGCAGAGAGCTCAACCAGGATTTGGAAAGAATGCGTTATGGCGATTTGGTTTCCAAGAATCCTGTTCCTGTTGATTCTGAGCTGGCAGCAACTCTCCATGACTGCGAGTACGCACAGCAACTGCTGGATGATCGTCTTCCACGGCCTTCTCACCGCTTGAATGTAGTTTAGGTTACCAGCCACCTATTGTTTCAGTCTGAATCCGGTCGTTGTCCCTCCACGCTTTCATCCAGAGGTGTTCATGCGACTTGACAAGAGCCCAGAGACTCTCTCTCCAACCAGGTGGGCGCGCACTAAGGGCAGGTCACCGCCACTCGGGTCAAGCCTCCATATCGTCGTGAGGTCAAAAAGGTGGCTGGCCTTCTACCAAGAATCTTCCTCTCCGCCGTCTGCCTCCAATAAGCTTGCTCCCAAATTCATTGGTCCGCTTCTGTCACCAAGATCATTCGACTCAAACTTCCTCCAGCGTACAGGAGAATTCATTCCGCCTTCCATGTCTCTAAAATCAAACCGGTGTTTTATTCACACATTAATCCGCCCACCCGGTTCCTCCACCGCCGCGTCTCGTGAGAACCTACTTATTCGGTCAATCGCATTCTGGACTCGAGAAGGAGGGACGCGGATTTCAGTACTTGGTGGACTGGGAGGGTTACGGTCCGGAGGAGAGAAGTTGGGTTCCTGCCAGGGACATCCTGGATCACTCCCTTATCGATGATTACAATCGACAGGTAGGTGCTCTTGGGAACGCCGAGAGGCGTTCCTAGGAGGTGGGGTACTGTCACGGTTGTAGATCTGCAGTCTCGTTCTGTGGTCTGTGTGTATGTGGTGATGTCATGTTAATTGTGTTCTATCAGGGACTGCCTATTTATTCCCTTGTCTTTCGTCTCATGTTTGTCAGATCGTTGTTTGGAGTTCCCTGTGTGTGTTCCGGTTCCCTTCGTGTGTGCATCGTCTTGGAGTTTGTTTCATCGTGTCTTGTCTCTGGATTCTGTTTCTTCGTTGGCTTCTTCACCTCGATCATCTCTTCCCCGGACGTCACCACGATCATCTCTTCCCACGGACTTCACCACGATCATCACCACGGCCCACCAAAGTCCCTGTGTCGCCGCTCTCCTGCTATCTGTGTGTGTGTATCCTGACCAGAGACATTAAAATTGAGATTTGACTTGCACTTGCATCCTTCTTTATTTTTCCCGTGACAGAAAGAGGAGAGTCTAAATCTGAATCATGATTTCATAACTGCCCTCGGTGTGGAAAGAGTTTTAACCGAAATAGAAACCTCATTCGCACCTCATTCGCTTATTCGCACACTCAAACGTTCTCTCTAATGCAGTAAAACAGACGTAATCTTACAGTGCATCTGCTTACAGTTATCTGTGTCGGATTTTACATTAGCAGAAATCTGTAATGTGACGCGTAGATAATATAACCAATGAAAACATACTATTTTCATCTTTCCAAACAAAATGCACTGCAAAAGCAGCAATCATGTTTAACTTTTAATGCTTACAAAGCCTAATAAGCTTGGCATGTCATAGAAAATAAAACTATGTTGAAACTATCTCCTATTGTTTTTTTGTTTTAATTTAATGTATGTTATAAACTGAACTTTTGTGATATTGCAGAGCTTACTTAAATACTTTAGCTGCAAATTTCCTCCGAGCGAAGACGGAGCGGTGTTTCTGATATCAGTGAGCGAGGAGTGGAGCGGGAAATGGTGAACCCGGAGCGGAGCGATTATTGAATGCTTAGAGCGCGGAGGGGAAATCGCTGCCACTCCGCTCCACTCACATACTCTGAGCCTTACACATGCCCTGAGTGTGGAACAAGTTTCATTCAGAAAGGACACTTTCAAGACCACATAAGAATTCACATTGGAGAGAAGCCTTACACCTGCCAACAGTGTGGAAAAGGTTTCAACTGTAAAGGACATCTTGATTATCACACAAGAATTCACACTGGAGAGAAGCCTTTCACCTGCCAACAGTGTGGAATGAGTTTCACTCTTAAAGAAAACTTTAACAGGCACATAAGAAGTCACACCGGAGAGACGTCTTATACCTGCCGACGGTGTGGAAAGAGTTTTGAACAACATGGAAACCAAAGTCCACATGAGAATTCATTCTGAAGAGAGACCCTACACATGCCCTCAGTGTGGAAAGAGTTTCAATCAAAAAGGACACTTGAAAGACCACATAAGAGTTCACACTGGAGAGATGCCGATCATTTGTGATCTCTGTGGAGAGTTTCAGATATAAAAAAAAACCTTTAAGCACCACATGAGCATTCACTTATGAGAGAACAGTTTTATGTCATCAGTCTGAAATGACTTTCAGACAGAAAACACTTAGGGTTCATGTAATAACTCTTACTGGAGAGAAGCATTTCATGTGGAAAGACTTGCAGAAACAAAGCCAACCTTGAGGTTCACATAAGAGTTTAAGTTAAGCTTGGTACATACTCTGCAAGAACAAAGAAATTTGTTTGTTTTCTCGAGGTGGCAAGAACAAAGTTCGTTCCATACTTCATGAGAAAAGCAGGTGCAAACATTTCCGTTTCTCCGCATTAACCCTGCCCACTTTACATCTCTGACCAATCACACAATAGTTTTCGGACACCCACAAGAAAAAAGTTCTGCTCAGGCGATGCGTTGAGAACAAGCTACGAGAACTCCCAAACCAGGACTGCGAGAATAAAATTATGTGCGGACTTGGTGAACATACTGTGTGGCATTTGAATGAATATGTAAATATGTGCTGTGCATTTCGCTTTTAGTACCAAAATAAATGTGAGCAGAAAACTGCACTTGTGAAAGCATCAGATCATAGTGATGTGGATATGTTTGCACCAGATCTGCAATTCAGTTCCGCAGTCACATAACATAACCTGTATTTATACAGCACTTTATACAATAGATTTCTTTAAATCGAGCAGCTTTACAATACACTTTCTTTCAATTAAGCTCCGGCCCTAATCAAACAAGCCTGAACCAGCTAATTAAGATACAGCCAGGTGATTTTGATAAAGGTTGGAGCTAAACTCTGCTTTCAAAGACCAGGGTTTAGAACCTATTACCTTAAGGGTGCTTTCACACTTGGTTCAATTGCCTGGATCAAACAAGAGTTCAATTGCTCCATCCTCCTCCTGCCCCCACTGGACTGTGTTCATGTTCATATTATATTATTTGGGTCCGAACCAGGGTGCGTTTACTTCATCAAAGCAGCAGCTGTTACCCCATTGCTTGGTAACGACGCCGAGCGAGAAGGTGGTAAAATGAATAGCGTTGCTCACTTCTTTTATATTTTTGTTTTTGAACCATTGGTTTACTGTTGGTGTTACCAAATGCTCTAAAGAACGCTGAAGCAGAAATTAGATTTACAGCTCTTTGCTTGCAGTATGTCTGTCACGCTCATCAGGAAAATGAGTGAAACACATCATAGGTCATTAATAGCGGTTCACTTCCACTATTTAGTACGATTGCATTCACATCACCAGCGAACCGTACCGGAGTTCACATGAACCGAACCCCAGACCACCCTTTTTAAGCGGACTCAAGTACGGTTTGCGGGTGCGCACCCGAGTTCGCGTTCACATCATCCAAACAAACCGAACTCTGACGTCAATCAAACTCGGGTGCGCACCAAAAGTGCTAGTGTGACAGCACCCTAAGTGTACCTTTTGAAAAGGTACTGCCCCAGTTACAGCTTTTGTATCTTTGTTTCCTGAGTGTTTTAAACATAAAAAAACCAATAGTAGTTTGACCCGCCAGTGAAAAGACAATTAATATAGTTAAGATACTTTTCAAGGTATCGTATCGAAGTTAGAAATTTCAGCATTGTGACAACACTACTGACAAGTGCAAGGTCATTCTTCAATTTCTCAACCTCTCAAGCTCCATCAGGTGGGATGGGGAGCGTCATTGCACAGCCATTTTCAGATCTTTCCAGAGATGTTCAATTGTGTTCAAGTCTGGGCTCTGGCTGGGCCACTCAAGGACATTCACAGTGTTTCACAGAGTCCTGTAGCCACTCCTTTGTTATCGTGGCTGTGTGCTCAAGGTCGTTGTCCTGTTGGAAGATGAACCATTGCCCCAGTCTGAGGTTCACAGTACTCTGGGGCAGGTTTTCTTAGAGGATGTCTTTGTACATTGCTGCATTCATCTTTCCCTCGATCCTGAATAGTCTCCCAGTTCCACCACCATGCTTCACTGTAGAGATGGTATTGGCCAGATGATAAGTGGGGCTTGGTTTCCTCCGCGAAAGTAGCTGCTAGAAAGCATCAAGGACTGGTTGAAAGCTGTCAGAGAAAAAGTTAAGCCGCATGACTTTGTGATCTCCTCAAGATACCTCTGATTGTTTTTTAGAGTGGGATAGATCATCTGAATTTGACCTTGGTGGTCAGTGGCAAGCCAACCGCAGAAATCAGTGAACTGAACAAGAGCCTGGTGTGGCCAGCCGTGGCATCTTTGTAACCATCATCATCCTGTGCCTTCATTTGAAATACAGATAAGAACAGACATGAATCTACCCGGGTAGTGAAAAGAACATACATACTCCAAGAAACACACACACACAAAGAACTTTCATGGACTCTTTCTTTGGATGAGATTGTTTATTTTGGTTCTATTTTGGCGCCTGTGCACCCAGGAAGCCGGCTTAGGTAGCCAGGGAATGTAAATAACTGTCTTTAATTTTGTATAATACATTTCTAAAACGTACCTTTTTTGTGTTATCTGTTCTCTCCTGACCTTTTACCTTTTTAGGCTCCGTAGTCGTACCTAGAGTTTCTGATATTAGCCCAGCTTTAATTCATAGCTAATTCATTTAGTTATCAGTTACACTAACCTGAGTGGCGAGCCAGCCAGGAGTCTGGTTATGCGTTAGCAGTGAACTACACTAGAAGTGTGTGAAACTTCAATTTCACCTGAAATTCAAAAAGTTATTGTTAAGCACATTGTGAGGAGAGATAAATTAAACCCACATTCACACTTTCCCATCAAGCTTCGTTCATTCTCAGGCAAGCTTCCCAGGCCCAATGGTGAGACAGACTACGACACATGGCATTCACATGTTGAGCTTCTCAGGAAAGACCCCACCCTGTCTAATCTTCAGAAATCACAGAATATCTTTGAAAGTTTGCTCTTCCCCGCAAACAGATATTGTCAAAAGATTAAGCCCTGAAGCTACTCCTAAAGCCTACCTTCAACTGCTGGACGCAGCCTTTGGAACTGTTGAGGACGGTGACGAGCTTTTCGCTCAGTTTATGAATACTCTTCAGGATCCTGGTGAAAAAGCCTTCTAGCTGCCCTGAACCTTGCTGTTAAGAGAGGAGGAGCTGCTGTTGGAGAAGCAGATAGACACATTCTCAAACTGTTTTGTCGCGGGTGTTGGGGTGTTACACTAACCTGAGACCCGGGTTACACTATAACCTATTAATTAACCTGTCTAATGTCTAAAAAATAGAATAATTCTGTCTGCCAAGCTCTGATAATGTTTGGAATATTATATTAATATATTATCCAATAAAGAAAAACAATAGGCCTATACCTGAAGCACGGATGTCTGTCACCTGCTGCTATAAGTCTGAGCAACTGAAATGCTTCTCTGCAAAGTGTGCAGAGGAGGCTCATCATGTGTTACTAGATAGACCCATTGATACCTTTTTTCTATTCAGCTGTATATCTGGAGATCTTGCGTTCAAACAACGGCCGCAAGCTCAATTTTTTTTTTAAAACCATGCAAGTTTACAGTGCATGTTTGCGGGACTCCGTCGCCATAGCAGCAAAGCCGCTAAAACACAATCATGCGCAAATGAGCTTCCATACTAATTATTGTGAAATTGATTTCTTTATATTTGCTATTACTATTCTCCACACTGCAAAATCCGTATGTTTTTATTGAACTATGTGTGAACCTATGTGAAATAAAGGACAAATCGCGTCGGGACGATTCCGTAGTTCAAGGGACGGGTGGCAACCCTACCCTCTGCTGTGCACGCGATACACGGTTTGGAGTACAGTCTCTGTCTCGCATGCACGCTCTTGCTCACTCGCTCTAGATTCTAGGAGCTTGTAACTAATTTACGGGCATTAGGGATTAATATGCGAGAGATTCCGGGTGACTTGGGATAACTGCATCTCTCACCTTGAATTTTAGGTCAGTGATCCCTAGAGCATTTGCAGCTGACTTCATGGCAGCAGGAGCGGTTTACACCATT
Organism: Gobiocypris rarus; assembly: GCA_023029165.1. Classification (NCBI taxonomy): domain Eukaryota; kingdom Metazoa; phylum Chordata; class Actinopteri; order Cypriniformes; family Gobionidae; genus Gobiocypris; species Gobiocypris rarus. The sequence continues at coordinate 11,287,974 of CM040910.1, read as the reverse complement.
TCTGAAGTACAAGTGCAGCTTCTGGAGGTGCTCCTTGAAGGTCCTCATGTATGGCAAATTGTCTGCTGCATCTTTACAGGCCAGTGAAAGCCTATGGGCAGCACAGTGCACAAAGCAGCCATGGCCAAATGTCTGTCAGCTGTTTGCCACTCCGTTTCTTGGTCTTATAAAAGTTTTTTATAGCTTTTTTTTAAAACAGTCATTTTATGATAAGAAAAGACTCTAAATGGAGGGTTAAGTGAATAAGACGTTTCAGGGAATAATACAATGGGGATTTCTTAGCTACCTGTCATTACAGCTGCACTGACAGGCCCTAAACAAAAGATGAGATTAGTAGGGTAGGGATCTCCTTCTTTGCCATGACCTCCATAACAGCAGCTACTATGGTGTCTGCTTTCCCATCCACAATGGGGACCAAAGCAAGGAAATAGCAGTAGAGATTGCCCTCTCGGTCCAAGTATCTTACAAAATCAAGATTAACATCTATAAGCATTTATTAGTTAGTTTGATTATTTATTCCCACTGCTTGGGAAGCCTGGATCTCCTGCAGGATGGTTTCTCAATGACTGCTGCCAGAATTCCCAGCATGTCATCAATAATCCTGTTTAACCTGTAATTGGTGCTCTGACCATCCTGAAAAGGATGCAAACATTTGGATTTTCAATTATTTTTTGAAATAATACAAAGTAATATAGCCACAATGAAAACAGAAAAAGTAATTGTATTATTCATTCAAATTCAGAATTATATTTAGCATGACCGAATTTAACCATAAATTACTAACGAGGCATAGACATGCAAATTATTTGCTGTTAAAATCCATAATTCTTACCTTCAGACTTTCAAAATACACACAGCCAAGCAGCTGGGCCAGGTCAAGCAAAGCTGGGTAGTTTGTGTGATGGGCAATTTCGTGCTTAACCAGTCAGTACAGACATTTAAAAACCCCCAATAACAGACTCATTGGTTCAAAAAGGTGGCAATGACAATGTTGCCTGTGGGTTTTATTTAACATTTGAAAAAACAATCATGCATTAATAGCCAGTACACAGACTTCCAAATTAAAACATGTTTCATCAACTCCACGCGACATTGCATGGCAGCTCTATGGTGATCAGAGAATGTGTGCTTGTCCAACTTGTCCTTTCTGTAGAACTCGCAGGGAGACTCAATGAAGACATTGCTCTCTTTACCCCTTGTAGCTGGCTTCTTGTGTTGCTGACATGTGGTCAATAACATGATTGTATACTGTAAATAAATAACATAAATGCAGTGTTCAAAAAGAATATAAATAGTGAATTTTGAAGTGATATATTCTTGAAAATTCAGAGATGTGGATTCGGACGGCAGTTAAATTACCACATGACCTTGCCGTTTGTCAAAAACAGTAGATCATTCGGTCGTGGATTTTTACACAGGTGGTGGGAGAAAAATACTGACATTCTGGATTCAGACGGCAATAAAATCACAGACTAGGACTTGACCTGTATGAAAATACCTTATGACCCCACAAGAAACAATTACCAAACAAATAGGGCTTTTGTCTAGCTTTGTTATATTTAACTGCTGTTGGTGAGTTTTGCCTAGTTAAGCATGTCTTTTTTTGTGTATTTTGCTCACGTTTACAATAAAATTGCACTTGGGTTCAGGAAGCTTGCCTGTATAGCAGACACACTGAATTGCTCTCAGGATCTTAAATTTAAAGTTACGCAGAGGTCAGTGAGGGAGAGATTCAACTTAATACAAGGTGAAATACAAGGCCAGAAATAATAAAGATGAGAAAAGCAGTGGCACATCAACAGAAACAACAGAGCTTGATGATCTCATAGAAGAAATAACAGAAAAAGAAAAAGCAGCTGAGGAAAACAAATGGAGTGATGAAAATATGAAAAAGTTAGAGACAGACAGGGCCAAAGCAGAAGAGGCGAGGAAGAGGACCATGGAGAGGGTGAGCCAGACCAACAGTAGGCTTAGTGAAGAGGGAGAGGACTGGAGAAACAGCAAATGTAGGAGAAGGAGTGGGAATGACACTATTGAGTTTTTGAGGGAAAGAAGCCAGACTGAGAGGGTTCTAAGAGAAAAGGAATTGGAATTAAAAAAAAAAAAAATACAAGTTGAAGAGCAAGCAAAAGCAGCACAACAGGCACAAAGACAGATGAGTGAAATGATGCAACAACAGCAACAGCAAATGCAGGCAATGCAGACTATGCTAGTTCAACAACAGCAAGGGCAAGGGCAAGCATTACTTAGTCTCATTGAAAGTATGTAAAAAAAATAGTGATTAGTTTATTTATCAAAAGACTTTCAGTCTTTTGTGATTTTAATTTTGTTTTATGTCTTTGTGATTTCATACTTAAAACATTTTAAACGTATAAATGCTTGTTAAAAAATATATAAACATGTTAACATAAAATATCACATTTTTTAATAAAATTTTGTGTGCTATGTATATTGTGTGTTTGTGCACTAAACTAAATATAGTCTACTGTACATTTTTGTTAATATTAAAATAATAAAATATGTTATTATAAAATGTCTCATTCTTTTTAAAATATTTATATTGTTTGTTTAAGCTATATTTACTTATTTATTAATTAATTTGTTTATTATTATGTTTATTTATTTATACATGCATAAGTAGCACAGTATAGCTGTGCATGTGTTACCTCATGAAAAAAAGTCACGAATGTGTGGAGGATCCAAGTTAAAAAAAACTGCGATGTCTGATTACCACACAGACAAGTAAGTGCATTTCTTAACAAAGCAGATACAACATACAGTTTTCCAACACTACTCAAACCAATTTTTAAATTCTTTTTGAAGTCCATGAACTTGAAGTAGTTTGCTATGTCCCCAAACAACCATTCCACAGACACTCTGACTTCACTCATTCTTTTGTTGAATTCCATCATCTGAGGGGTGAGGTGAACATGGCGAAATGGAGCTTGCAGATGCACACGCAGTGGGTATGCTGGGTCGCCGTACACACACATTGGATGACCATCTTCAGAAATGGCATGATGTCCCAGCAGTGTCACTAGTCCAGATTCTGCCAGCATTCCTGAGTCATGCTTCTTTCCCTCTGTTCAAATATATTTATTATATTTATCTATTTATATTATGTATTTATGTATGTATTTTTAATCAATTTTAAAAGATAATGACAATGTTTCTAAAGATGGTAAAGCATTCAGACTGACCTACAGGGCCGTACAGATGGGCAATCAAACCATTAGGAATGGCTACTGCCTGATATTTCAGACTGTGATTTTGTTTGTGACCATTATATAGCATCCTCTGTGTTACACCTGGTCTGGCAATGGGTCGTACAGTGCCATCAATGAAACCAAAGCAGTTGTCAAGAGGGGCTCCTATTTGGTGGATGCAGTCAGCATATGTTTTCAATGCTGCAGGGTTCAGTATGTTGTCATTCCACTGAGTTGTCCTCTGATGATGTGCAGAATAAATGTAGTCCAGCACAGAGTTTGTGGCCATGCACAGGACTGGGACTTGTCGTTGACCAAATCTTTGCATCATATCACTGTACCGGCATGGGTAGGCCAGCCTTTTAAGCAGCATACACAGCGCCTCAACTCCTCCCACAACACTTCTCTGATCACAAACAATCTCGTTGGGAATCCTGAGAACATCAGCCATAATTGGTAAGTCACATTTACTGACACGAAATTCATTTAGACATAGGCAAGTATTACTTACAAGGTAAATCTAGGTTTTAAGACTTATTCACATCATACAAGAGTAAAAACTCTTCTTCTGTCAATAGATTATTATTTAAAGCCAAAAGCAACGCATCTCTTGCTTCTTTGAATTACATTTTTGTAGTTAAATAAATGAATGAAATACGCGTTGCACCCTCTTGTTTACGGTTGCTTAGTGATTTTTAACGTTCTCGGCTACGGGGTGTGACAGCATACTTCCGGTCGCCGTAGCCGTTCCATTCGCAGCTGTTGCTTAAAGTCCCTAGTGATTCATCGCGGACGTCTACCGAAAGTTGACTTTGGACACAAAAGCGCGCATGCGCAGTAACGTTTGTTTATGTTCTTGCATATTATAATGAGTGTGGCTTCTGGAGCCATTTGGTCTCTTCTTTCAATCCAGGCAAATGAGGGAGTGATTAAATTTAAATTCCCTTTGTTGACAAATTGTTTCCATTTGAAAAAAGTTACTGTCTGGTCTGAATACTTAAGGCAACATAGCAGAAAGTTCTGGGCGCAATATTGTAATTCAGATTCGCCCATAATGTTGTGTCCAGCCAACGTAACGTATGGAAAGTCAGAAACGCATCTCTCACTCTTTACTTAAGAGTATTCGATGTTATGTATTGAGGATCTTTGAATTGATTATGTAATTGGAATTATACATGTACCTGACTGTTTAATAAATTGTTACACTGATTTATTACTGAATGGTAAAGCCTTTCTCTATTTGCAATTTTTCACACAGACACGTGCAAAGTTCTTCTACTGAGGATGGGGTAGGCACAGATATTTTTCTAACGTTCCAATACACAGAATCATTCCTCGACTGTACTGGGTTCAATGTACAGTTGCCTTTGTGGTTAAAGAAAAGGAAGTTTAGTTTGCATACTTGTTCTCAACTGCCAATCTCCGCCTTGCATCAAGAGAGGATATTTTAAGTACCTTAACATTTTCGACATGTAGAGGTGCTTTAAAAAAGCTATGCAAGTCAATTGCGCATGCCATCATGAGTTGATGCTTGTTGGATAATGTCTTGAGAAGGTTTCTGAAATTATGTGTTTCATGAACAACCTTCTTGAAAAAACTGTGCTTTGCCTCAAAGCGCATTGTCCACAGATCCACTAGAGGACCAAAGCAACAGATCAGGTGAGGATAGTGTTCAAGAAAGTGATGTTTTGGACGCAAGTATGCATCAAGAAAGACCTCTTTAAACAACTCACGATGGCAGGAAATCTTACTTTCCAGATACCAGACAGCCTCCTCTGTTCGTTTTTGGCTTACCACAAGCTCGACAATATCTTTCAAATCCATGATGAGATCCCATGTCTTGTCACTCAGGCACCAAACCACCAATCATCAGAGATATCAGTCTTAGTAAGGTCCAATTTTCGTGAGCGTTTCCTCCAATTGTTTTCTTTAAAGAAAAAGTCTTTGAGCTGGACCCGCTGAATTAAAGTGACAGCACATTGTTCGCATTAAAATAAACATGTATTGACATGAAAATCTAGTAGTTTCATCACAGATGCACATAATTTAAAGTCTACTCTGTTTCAAAGTCAACACATGGCTTTTTTCCTTGGATAAAGCAAGGAAACCAACACTACTGTATACCTGGCATTTTGGTAAAAAAAAAAGTGACATAATGGTTACCACTCATCCTTTCTTGGAGGTGGAAAAACGAATCATCTGTTTTTGTCAAGCCTGATGTAATTTTTATTTAAAATGTATCTGATTTCTAGTAAATCTAGTAATTTCACCACATATGCATTTAATTTGAATATAATTTATAATTCTACTCTGTTCCAAAGTCATGTACAGAATATGGCGTATCTCAATGGGATGCAAGCAGGGGATGTGATCTCTCGTGCGTATCTCTATGCCATATCGTGTAATTTGACCTCACTTACCAGAAGGGATGGTGTGGGGACAGCTGATTTGAGGTCAAATGTGATATAAATACTGTCACTGACACATTGATGTCTGACACGAAATGATCGGTTTGTGTGAGAAACCCAACAGTATTTAATTATTAATTAACAGATTGCTATTAATAAAAAGTGATTTAATTAATATTACGTAATTCTGAGCTTTATAGCTTGCCATACATGTACTGCAACACGCACATAAGCGCTGCAGACGGAGTATGTGTCAAACGGGTGTAACACAAAATGGCCAACCACTGTAAATTATGCAGCCTGAACAAATGGTATGAACAAATATGCAATAAAAACTTTTAAATATTCACTGTATAAGTCGTAACATTAGTCGTTCCGTTGAGTCAGACCTACGATGTTTGGCTACATTGAGAGAAAAAAAAAAGTTATAACAGAAACATATAACTAATATGTTTTGTCTCATACATTTAACATAATCACAATATAGTTTGATAAAATTATTTAGTTAAATAAATAGTAAATGAGATATTAGTATCGGGCTAAATTCGTTTATAAAAGACTATTATAAAACCGAGGTGTGAATTCACTGTTATTCTGCTAAATAAAATGTTATGTAGGCTATGGAAAATATTGTAGCGCACAGACTCTTCATATTTGTGAAATTGCTGTTTGTTTTGCACCGGCAGTGATGGGGTTAACAAAGTTAGTTCGGAGGGCCTGGACAGTGTTCATCTCATTGACTGTCTTTGTTCTGATTAAAAGTTCACCTGGTTTAAATCATACCTATCTGAGCGTTATCAGTTTGTAGCAGTAAATGAAGAGATGTCACACTGATCACAAGTTCAGTATGGAGTACCACAGGGCTCAGTGCTAGTACCGTTGATCTTCACCCTGTACATGCTACCACTGGGAGATATCATTAAGAAGCATGGCGTTAGTTTTCATTGTTATGCTGATGATACTCAGCTCTATATTTCTTCACACCCTGAAGAAACTAACCAATTCACAAGATTAACGGAATGTAAGATATACATTGATGATATAAAAAAGTGGATGATCAGTAATTTCCTGCAACTTAATTCAGAAAAAAAAAACTAATTTTTAATCATTGGACAAAAAAGCTCCACAAGTAGTAACCTAGAATACTGTCTAACCCTCGATGGCTGCTCTGTCAAGTCCTCGTCATCAGTTAGGAACCTGGGTGTGCTCTTTGATACCAATCTTTCGTTTGAAAGCCATGTTTCCAGCATCTGTAAAACTGCATTCTACCATCTTAAAAATATATCTAAATTACAGCACATGCTCTCAATGCAAAATGCTGAACAGTTAGTACATGCGTTCATGAGCTCAAGGCTAGATTATTGTAATGCTCTACTGGGTGGTTGCCCTGCTCGCTTAATAAACAAACTCCAGCTGGTCCAAAATGCAGCAGCTCGAGTTCTTACTAGAACCTGGAAGTATGAACACATTAGCCCGGTTCTATCAACACTGCACTGTCTCCCTATTAAACATTGCATACATTTTAAAATCTTGCTTATTACTTACAAAGCACTAAATGGTTTATCTCCCCAGTACTTGAGCGAGCTCTTAACACATTATACTCCATCACGTCTACTGCGGTTTCTGAACTCAGACCAGCTGATAATACCTAGAATATCAAAATCAACTGCTGGTGATCGATCCTTTTCCTATTTAGCACCTAAACTCTGGAACAGTCTTCCTAGCATTGTTCGGGAAGCAGACACACTCTGTCAGTTTAAATCTAGACTAAAAACACATCTCTTTTCTATGGCATACACATAAAACACTTTTTCAATTAAATAATTATTAGGCTGCATTATCTAGGTCAGCCAGAACCGGGGACACTTCCCATAACACCTGATGTACTCGTTACATCATCAGAAGAATGGCATCTACGCTAATGTTAGTGTCTCTGTTTTATCCTGAGGTCTAGTGCAGTCAACCGGATCCAGGCTGTATCCAGATCAGACGGTGACACCCAGATGTGACCAACACATAACCTTGACGTGTCTGCAGAGGTCGTGTCATTTAGACTCCCCTTAAGCTGCCTCATCGACACGACACGGTAGGGGTGGGAATCACAGGTCAACACACGATACGATAATATCACGATATTTTGCCCACGATAACGATAATATCACGATACCAGCGATTCTGTGACAGACGATATATTGCAAGAAAATCTCTCACGATATATCACGATATCATTTTGTAAATGGAAAAAACATCAAAAAAGTCATATGATCATGTATTTCATTATTAAAACTAAATAATTTAATCTTTTTTGAAATAGCATTAAAGTTCAGTAAGTGCAAATAAAGCCATCAAACAGACATGAGAGAACAGTTTTATGTGACTAAATGATTTATAATAAAGAAAAGTCACTATCTCTGACTTATTCATAGCAGCAACATTTCATATTTGGAAATTGCAAAATAGACACATGTGAAAAAACACCCAGTATAAAACCTTACATAATAAAGTATTGTCACATCTGAGTACCAAGCGCGTTAACCAATCAGGAGCCTGCTTGCTGCTGTCACGTGGTCAAGTGACGTGAGGAGAAACCCTGCATAACTAAAGATACTGATATTTTGTCACTAAATGTAGTTTTAATGCTTTTCATTTGATAACGTAGTTGCTTAAAGCGAAATAATGTGGTTTTATTTGTAAAGACAGCGCCTATTTATAATATATTGTATTTATAATAATCTTGCGTTTTCGAAGTTGTGAGCTCCAGGCGATCAGCGGGCGCTCACCGCTCGTTAACCCCAGCGAGAGCTGCCTCTCCTCGGCCAGTCCTTCTAGCGTTTGCCGCTGGCTCGGATGTCTCTGTAGTGGTTAAATATGACATATAATTCGTCTTGTGTAAATCTAATGGGCGATCTTTGGTCTAATGAATCTATTGTTGTCTACCAAATCATTTTGACTGAGGGCAAAATAAAGTTTCATAACTTTAAATGTATTTTTTTTTTTGCAGTGTAGATAATCCAGGTAGTGCGTTGGCTGTACCACATTTGTGTGGCTGTTAATGCTTAATTTTTTTTTTAATGAAAATGAAAAGAGGCAGAGAGCTGTTTTATGACATTTTTCTGCTGGAGCGCCTTGAACGTGCGTCTATTTCGCTTCAAATGCTCGATTTCTCGCGTCCAATTCGCTGCGGACATGCGAATGGATTCAAAATGTTCACGCGTCAAACTAGACGCGATTTTGACGCTGTATTCGCGCTCTGTGAAGCGCCACGCCACCACCACATGAAGTCTGGAGGTACTGCCACTCCGGGAAGCCAAAGCGGTAAACAGCCACAATGTAGATATGAATTTAAATATTCGGATCAAATATCGATACTTGGAGACAGCGTATCGATAACGTCTCGCGGCTGGAAATATCGCGATAAATCGGCATATCGATTTTTTGGCCCACCCCTACGACACGGTAATAAACCTGTCTCCGCCGTGATGACTCCGATTGTTTGAATATTCCTAGTTAATAATTCTTTAAATCGATATGTCATCCTCAAAACAACCCGTCTCCAGCGTGTTGCTGCCGATCTTTCGAATATTACACTTTAGTAATTGTTTAATCAATACGGCATTCTCAATAAAACCTGTCTCTGGCGTAATGACTCCGATATTTCAAATTATTTATTTTTAATAATTATTTAATCGATACATCATCCTCAATAAACCCGTCTCCGGCGTGTTGCCTCGGATCTTTTCGAATATTCAGATCTGTTATGTGACCTGTAAAATTGCCAGAATAATAATAATACGCTGTTTGTTAATTGGCCAGATGAGAAATGGCACCCCGACTGAGCCTGGTTTCTCCCAAGGTTTATTTTTCTCCATTAGATCACCTGATGGGGTTTTGATTTCCTTGCCACTGTCGCCTCTGGCTAGGCTTGCTCAGTTGGGGAAACACAATTTTTCAAATAAATTTCCAAATAAATCTAATTATTAAACTAAATTAACCATATAGACCAAATTACTGATCTAATTACTAATCTAAAGCCCACATTGTCACTGTATGATAATTGAAATATATTCTGTTGCATTATTTTTCTGTCTAACACTGAAGCTGCTTTGAAACAATCTGCATTGTTAAAAGCGCTATATAAATAAAGTTGAAAAGGACAACAAGAAAAAAGATTATGGTGGAGGAAATTATTGGAGAGACACAGGATGTGTTGGACTCGGCATCAATTCCTCGAGTCCGCGTGTTCGTTGAATGAGGAGAGCAGGAACAAAATATAGTTTAACTCTTTTAATGAATAAGTAAGTCAGATGAAGATAGCATACAGAGCTATGGGTCACAACTGTCCCTGATTTACACAATCCTATGCAAGGCTTGTCCAGGCAATCTGCGACAAACTTGCCTTGCCCTGACCCAATATTTATACACATAAAATACATAAGTTGTCTTTCTTTGGGAGTCAGATGATTTTCTGGTCAGCTGTGCTTCGTTCGCAACATCACCCCTCCAATTTCCTGGACAAAAGACTGCTTCTTTGTTAACACATACAAAAGCACTCTAAGAGCACAGCAAAATGCATAGCAAAACAACTTCTCATATGGATCTGTTATAAATACCAAAACCCTCTGGCTGTTGCACTCATGACTCTTATGCCCAACAGAAAGTACATATAGTCTTAAAGCAAAATCATTTCATAAGCTAACATTATCTTAAATTTACTATTGTTAATGATTAATTTCTACAAGCGTTGTTAGCAATAATGCACAAACAAATATTTATTCTCAACAATCTTCTTCGATCTCCTGAAACAGGAGATCGACCTCTTACAAAGTATCCTCTTCCTCATACTCTTCATTGCTTTCCATCAGCAGTGGCATCATATATTTTGGGGAAGCCTCCTTGCCATCCACTGCTGTTACGATGAGCCTGTTACAGAGAGATCTAATACTTGGTACACAACAACAACCACAGGCAACCAATATTCCTATGAAGGTTGCTGCGGAGACGAGCAAAGACATCATAATTGCTTTCCATTTTCCAAATATATTCGTCATCCATTCTTCCAGTGGATTGGCTATACCTGAATGCTCATGCATAGTCTTAGATAGGGCCCTCAATCCTTCTAGGGCTCTGGTGACAGACCCATCTAGAGCTGTGTTATTGGGAATGAACGTACAGCATGAATCTCCAAACACTGCACACACACCCCCTTTTTCAGCTAACAGCATATCTAAAGCCATCCTGTTTTGAACTGCCATCAGTGACGTTGGAGCTAACTGTCCCGCTAATCCCTCTACAGCATCTCTGGTCAAATTAGATAACCTTAACACATTGTAATGCACATAGTTTATTCTATCCACATTTTTATTAGGTGTCACTGGAAATAGAGCTGCAATGATTGGAATGTTTTCAAATCCTGCTGCTATCTGATCTGCTAAGTTATATTCATTTGGGACTCCCCTCGGTATTCCAACTGCATCTATGTAGGTGGTGCTGTCTTTAGTCAAGTCAAATGCTCCTAGGTCCATCTTACTTAACACATGTCTCTGTCTGCGTCTGTTAACCTCTACTATACTTGCCTTACCTTCCAGTCTCTTAGTCACTTCTCCAATCAGTACTAGTGGTGCACCCAGCCTTACCATCGCACACATCCCTTTGGCCTTCTTTGGTATCCTTACAAACAACCTTCTATCACCACAATAGTAATACAATCCTGCTCTAGCCCATGGTCCTATTACATTCCCTGGATCCTGAACCACAATTTTACACCAAGTGGGGTCTATTTTCCCTAAATTGATCATTACATTTCTCCTGGTGAAGTTAAAACATGTATAGTTCCCCGGTTGAGGTGTAAATGGACCTGTCCGTGTCTCATTATTTATCAATGGAAAGACTGATGCTAGAGTGGTACAGTTTGAAGGGGTTGCCTCATTGGTCAATTGTAACATGCATTGGTAACCCCATCTATCTTCAGGATTTAGTGGAGCAGGTTCGATAAACAGAGTCGGTCTAGCCCTAGCACATCCTACACAATTTTCCATGTTCTGCTCTCTAGTTGTGTTAATTATCCATTCTAATCACAAATTTATTTCCCCATGTCCTGTTGCTTTTTCAATTATGTCTTCAGGCTTTAATTTGGTATAATCAACAGTAATTACAAAATGTTCTCCTGACTGTGTCACATTTGGAGGTATTGGTTGTGTTATTATTGGCTGATTTATAAAATTAATCTTAATCAATGCTCCGATATCCCTGTCTGACATGTACACCCCTATAATGAAATATGCAACATCTTTTTTGAAAGATAATCTGTCTATTCTGTTCAAGGACAATGTCAGTGGGTTCTGTGATGCATGAAAATCTCTTTGGAATCCTATTTTTCCCCACCAGTCTCTATGTTCTTTACTCAAATAACGTAAGTCTGGTGTCCAAGCCCCTGTGAATTTAGTCACTTGCCCCCAGTTCTCACAGGCTCCTGTAATATAGGGTCCTGGATGAGATGGCCAATCTCCTTGCTCACACTTATCTATGAATGCTGGGGGAGCACAAAAATACACATCATACCCCCTCCATGACCCATTTTTTCCTCCACAATTAATTACTTGACATAAGTCGAAAGTGAATGATGTAGTTGACCCTTCTCATAATTTAGTTCTATGCCCCGTATCTTTCCAGGCAAAAATGTTTCCCTTTACGCAGAATCTTATACTCTTGTGGTGCCCTTTTTCCTCTGTTATGCCCTCTTTCTCTCAGATATTCCATAAAAATATGACACCCATAATGATTAATGTCAATCCCACTACTATTCCTAATACTTTCTTATTTTCCCACAACACCATTTTTAAACTCTTTTACACCTCTAAATAACCAAATGATAAGCATAAACAATAGTTTAGTACAAGTTAATATTACTCTCAAAATTAGAATGTTCTGTCTGTGAGTTTTTAGTCTGTTTGTTCTGTATCAAGTGTCTCTGTATCCTCCCTTTTGGTCCTGCAGTTCCTGCAGGGCCACTCTTGTGTCCTCCAATGTCCTCGATGGTGGTTCTGCCGGTGCACAACACGTCCAATGGTACCACGTGTCCCCTTTGCCTTCTAACCTTACACTGTGTGATGTTCTCTCCATTACCTTATGAGGACCAGTCCACCTTGTTTGATTCCACTTCCTCTTGAAGACCTTCAGGAGGACCCACTCTGCGGCCTGACCAAGTTCAGCCTTAGGATCTGGTGCCTGTGATCTGTCAGCAATCTGTTTTGAGAAACTTGAGACAAGAGACGTTAGTTTGTCATAGTATGGTTTGTATTGTAGTGGTTCACAGTCTGTCAAATTCAACCCAGCTGTTGGACCTGGAAATTGTCTTCCAGTCAGCAGTTCAAATGGTGTAAAGCCAGTTACCCTGTTCAATGAAGATCTTACAGCCATCAAAGCAATTGGTAACGCGTTTAACCAATTCAATTTAGTCTGTGCACAGATTTTAGCCAATTTTGTCTTTAGATTCAAATTCATCCGTCGCATTTCCTTGGGATTCTGGATGATAGACTGATCCAAGCTATGTTTCAGGCCTAGTACCTTTTCCACAGCTTGTAGATCTGCGTTCTTAAAGTGTGTACCATTGTCTAACCGAATTTTCCTAGGGAACCCATACCGAGGTATGTAAAGATTGATCAAACATTTCACTACAGATTGACTGTCTTCAGATTTTGTGGGCCATGCCTCAGGCCACCCAGTGAAACTATCCACCATGACCAGCATATATATTTTCCCTTGGACCCTTTCACCCATGTCTGTGAAGTCAATGACCACCTCTTCTCCTGGGCCATTCCTCAATGGAAACGCACCCATGTGAGGTTTGATGGTAGATTTTATATTGTGTTGAACACACGTTGAGCACTCCCTAATGAAGGCTTCTAAGGTTTCCTTCATATAAGGATGCCACCAGTGTGCAAGAGCTCTCAACATCTGAGCCCTGCCAAAGTGAGCTAGGCCATGTGCCTCAGCTAGCAATGACTTCATCATGGCTGGTGGAATAACAGGTCGCCCATCTACAAACCTCCTGGCGTTGTTGCCTTTGATTGCCCCTCTTTCGAGCCACATAGATTTCTCTTGTGGGGATGCTGCCTCTTGAGCTGCAAAGATATGCTCCCATGTTAATGCTGGCAAGAGGTCAGTTACCTGTTGTTCAGAAGACAGAAGCTGGTGAGCTACATTATAATTAGCTGCTTGTTTTGCTGCCTCGTCTGCTGCCTGATTTCCCTTAGATGTAATTGTTTCATTTTTTTCATGTCCCTTGCACTTTATTACAGCTACCTGTTCTGGTAGTAAAATGGCTTCTGCTAACTGCTGCATTTCTACCTGATGCTTAATTGGCTGTTGTGCAGCTGTCATAAATCCTGCTCTTTTCCATTTAGTTAATTCAGTATGCACTGCCCCTACTCCATATGCTGAATCTGAATAAATGTTCACCTTTTATCTTTCCCCACTTCAACGCTTCAATTATAGCCATGACTTCTGCTCGCGCTGACTGTTTTCCTATCAACTTGTCTGCCACAACTGTCTCAAATCTGTCGCCCACTTTTCTGACCACTGCGTATCCTGCTTCTAATTCACCCTTATAATTTCTGTGACAGCATCCATCTGTAAACAGATCCTGGACCTCACCCTCCAACCTCATAGCTTCTAAATCAGGCCTGATTTTACCTTCCATTTCTACAGTCAGTTCACACACATGGGACTCCCCTTCAGTAATATAATCTGCCATGATGCCTTCATGAGTAAAGGTCAAGTTCGGCCATGATAGGACTTTCAGGATCCTATCCTGTCTCAATGATGACATTGTGAATGCTGTTGAAGTCACATAAGCCATCACTGTGTGAGATGTCAAAATGGTTAATGCATGCCCCATGACTACATGTGCTGTTTTCTGCAAAATTTTTGCCAAGCCTGCTGCATATCTTGTGCATGGATGCTCCCTTTGCTCTGTGTTATCTAGCAATATACTCACATACATCAGAACTTTTCTTTTGCTATCAGCTTTCTGAAACAGCACTCCATTGACAGTTTGTTTTCCCTCTGATACATCTAAATAGAATGGTTTGTCATAGTCAGTGGCTAGGTCAGCTGCTAATGCTAAAGCGGACTTGAGGTCAATGAACAATTGTTCAGCCTCCGTTGTCCAATCCAGTACAGCTTTTAGCTGTCTGGCTCCTTTATGCTGCACCAGCTGTCTCAGTGGCGCAGTTTTATCTGTATATGCAGGAATAAACTGCCTGCTGAATCCTGCCAACCCCAAAAATGACAACATATCTTTCACCGTGACAGGTTTTGGATGATATATAATGGCAGATCTATGCTGTGAAGAAATTCCTGCCCCTTCAGCTGACACTACTCTTCCGAGGAATGTGACCTGAGGTCTACACACCTGCAGTTTGGATTTACTAACCTTGAAACCTGACTGGTAAAGCTGTAGTAAAACTCTTCTTGTCGCCTCAACGCATGCCTCAGGTGTCTCTGCTGCGATTAGTAGATCGTCCACATACTGAATTAAAACTGTTCCCTCAGGCATATCACACTCCTGCAACATCTCCCTTAATGTGTAGTTAAAAATCCCAGGGGATAAAATGAACCCCTGTGGAACTCTGCTATACCTGAAACTCTGTCCCCTGAATGTGAAAGAAAATAAATCTCAGGTGTTCTGCCAGTGGTAAACAATAAAGCATTCGCCAAATCTATACACGTAAACCACTTCTGTTCTGGTCTAATAGTAGTTAGTGCAGTGTACGGGTTGGGCACAGGAAGAGTGGGTGTTTTTATAACTGCATTTATGCGCCTTAGATCATGTGCCATTCTATACTTTCCTGTATTTTATTTTTCTACAGGTAGAATTGGCGTGTTCCATTCAGAGCTAGAAGGTTCCAGTACACCTGCCTGAATCAGGCCTTGAATGGTGTCTGCAATACCCTCTTCAGCCTCTGGTTTATGGGGATACTGGGACTGCCAAATTGGTACATCACATGTCAATTCAAAACTCACTGGTTTCATAGATCTACACCACCCCACATCCGTGGGTCCTGAAGACCATAGGTCCTGTGGCAGATCCTCAATCATGGTGTCAGCCAGGTCATGATCAGTTTTTTCTCTACCATGCCATCTTGTGACCCATTTGTGTTGCAGTGTCACTCCATTTTTAGTGATCTTATTAATTCTGTATCCCTTTTGTTTTGGAGAATACTGTACCCCAGGAATTTGAGTGTTTAGCCAATCAGTCGCATTTAGCATGCGTTTTGTCATTGGGCCCAGATCTTTAGCCTGATGCTCTGGGTGAATGGCTAACGTGATGTGAGGCCAAGCCTCCTTATGCATCATGTACCATTCTTCCTGTTCAAGTGTCAATTGCACAATTCCTACTACTCCTTCTGGCCCTACTAGTATCCCTGTACATTCAATTTCCCATTCTTTACCCTCTAAGTCTCTGTTAAATTCTTCCTGATACCATTCATGTTGGTTTCTATCATAAAATAAAGTTACATGTGGGGGGTCGTGTGGAGGCATGTATGGAGCAATGTTCAAAACCCACGGCTTCCAGAGCGAGTACAGCTCAAGCAGACCCTCCTCTTCCCTAGCCTCAGGATACAATTCACCCCAATAGATGTCTGCCCCCTCTGGATCTTTGGCATCTGACAATAGCCATTGTCCACTTGTGTTTCCATGGGGAGTCAGTGAGCAGTTGACCATCTTTCCCCCTTTGAACTTGACTATCACTCCCTCAGAACTGCAAAGGATTGAAGCTCCTAGTTTGATCAATAAGTCCAGCAGGTTGGTTGGTGCTGCTTGAGATAACAGAAAACAGTGGTTAATATTCTGTTGTTGCACTCGTACAGATAGAGGTTTAGAAAATGGCAGTCTTTCACAAGCCCCAGAGAAACCCATCACCCTTGTGGTTTTGTCAGAAATCAATGTGTGGTCCATGTGGATGTTTAAGGTGGAAAATGTGGCTCCTGTGTCAACCACAAAGTTCAGACGGTCTTTGTTGACCTCCATACTGAGCAGAGGTTCCCTCCTAGCCCTGCTCGGGTCTCTCTGTGGGCTGTGTCAATAATAGTCCAGCTCAGCTTCCTCCGCCTCCCAAACTTGGTATTGGGTGCCTGTCTGGTTCGGAGCTAAAGCTGCATGCCGTGCTGTGTACTGAACTGTAGGTGGGGCATAGAAAGCCCTGCCTCTTGGTGCTCCTCTACCTCTTGCTGGGGTTCCCCTTCCTCTCTGGGCTGTCTGTGCCTGAGGACACTCTCTGGCAAAATGACCCATCTGGCCGCAGGAGAAACAGTGACCACTCTGCCTTCCCACTCTGCCACCTCGGTTGCCCATGCTCATCATGCCCCTCACACTATAACCCACACTTGGCTGCTGCCAGATTTGACGAGCTCTAGGTTGAGCCATGACATGAGAATTAACCTCTGGCCATGCTGGTTGATCAATTATTGTGGTTGGATATTGAACCAACTGTTTTGGTTTCTCTTTTTTGTTTTCATTGATTTTTTGTCTGGCTTCACCTAACTGCAATTTAAAGAGCTGAGCTTTTAATTCTTCCAGCTCTGTTTGTTTAATCTTAGATTTTTCATGAGCCCTGGTCATGTGATGTATCAAATGTCTCTCCCAGATTTGTGTTTCACTTCCTGGTATGTCAGGATTGTCTTTTAAGGCTGCTTTCACACTCTCAGTGGTCCCATCCAGTACTGCTACTCTAAACATTTCCTCATGTACCTTATCTGAGTGTGGGTGCACACCTGTATGGGCCTCCCATTCCTCCTTACACCTCATCAGAAAAGCTGCTGGGTTCTCTCCCACTTTAGGTGAAAATCGAACATTATGGAGAGCCCCAAGGGGTGCAGGAAACAACTTCCTTATTGCGTTTCCCCATTTAGTGGATACTGAACTATATCTCACATCAGATCTGGAATTTATGGTTCCTGCAGCTGTCTCAATTTCTATCAGTTGTCCGGCCGTAATTTGTCCTAATAAGGCTCTCATATCCCCAAGGGCCAGTTTGTGACCCTGGGTTAAAGTGAGCATTTTATTCAACCATTTGCCACCTCCCTCAGTGATGTGTGGTAATTTGTTTAAAATAGCACCCATATCTGTGAAGGACCAAGCCTGATATTCCTCCTGACCATTTCTAACCACTAGAGGGAAGTTGGTTACTGGTCCCTCTCTGGACTCCTGCTGTTGTCTATTCTTGCTCCTTGTATAATATTCTGACCTAAGTGGTCCCTGTACTTGCATTTTTCCTTCTATTATTATCTCCAGTTCCTGTGTATCATGATCTCCTTCTCTGTCCCTAACTGTTCTCTCCTCCTCTCTTTCCTGTATCACACTTTCCATATTCATTGGTTGTGGACGCTCCCTAGATACCCCCTGTCTCGATCCCCAAGGTCGGAGCCTGTCTTCCAATTTTTTCTTAGCTGACCACGTACATCTGTTCAATAACACATCAGATTCCTCATGAATCCACTCTCTCCCCATATTATCTGCCTTACTTCCTTGTTTATTGGCTTTGTCACTTCCCTCTCCCTGATATCTGTGTTCTGACATCACACTATTTCCTCCATCTGCTTCATCTAGTACTTCCTCACCTGGTTCTGGAGAATCCCTCTCTGTCTCCCTTTTTCTGACTTCTAAGTGTCCTCCTTTCACCTGCCATTGTCTTGCTCCTCCACCCTTAGTAACATCCAGCATTCCTCCATCTACATCATATACTGGAACCTGACAGTGAACTCCTCCCTCCTGATAGAGTGGTGGCGCTGTAGGTAAAACTGTATATATTGACTTACACTCTGTCTGTTTTCTGCTTTCCTCTGCAGATTTTTTGTTCTGCTTTTGCGCCGTCTTCCTCTTTTCTAAATTATCTAGAGCTGCAGCTGCTAAGGTCAAATTATGCCACTTAGCAAAATTGTTCTGCAGTGTCTCTTCCTCATTCTTCCACTTTCTTTTTGTTAACACTCCTTTTTTCTCTTGCTGCCTGTGCGCATTCAATTTGTCATGACTGACTTTCTCTGTTTTTTTTAAAAGAACTGCCAAATCTATTTTACTACTATCCTCTAAATTATTTATCTTTTGAACTCCTCATACAGAATGTTAATTTCTTTTCTTTTTATCCCTCCTTTTGATTCAATTCCACTTATCACTTGTGCTGAAATATCTTCCCACTGGGTTTTAATGGACCATATTTCTTACACTCTATATCAAATTCTCCATTCTGACTCCCTTGTATAGTATTCTGTTGATTTTATATATTTTTATTTATTTTTATAGTTCCGTATGTGACTGATGGGTGTTTTCTCTATGTGGCTCTCACAAGTTTCCCTGATCGCCCCTAGAACACCTTCTTTTAGTGGGCACTTTCCTATATGGGTTCTCACCTCGTCCCCCCAGCGGATATACCACCAAGGTTACTCGGATCACCCGTAATTTTGTGCCTTCTTTTAACCAGTCACACACAGCACCCTCCCTGTCATATAATATTTCTTCCTTTGTATATAACAATTTATCCTTTTATTTTTATTATTACTTTATTATTTTTATTATATCTATATATATCTAATTAATTTAAATGTTTTATTTATTATATTATTTATTATATATCTATTATATTATTTATTTATCTCTTTTTTTTTTTTTAATCCTTCCTAACTTTTTTCTAAACTTTCACCTTCCTCCTATAATCTTTTATTCGACTATACTCACGCACACACTTTTATCATATTTTATCTTTTCTATTTTTTAGTTTGTACTACTGTACTTTTCTGAATGGTCTTCAGGGGTCGGACCGTGTGGTAGATTTCTCACCCCACTCCCCTGGGACCTTCCCCCAGGTACCTTTATTCACTCGTCAGTGACATGGGCCCCTAGGCCTCTGGTCCTGGCCCAAATCTTTGTGTCCCAGACACGCGTCCCTGACGCAATTACTTTGTGTCAGACACTGCGTCCCTGAAAATTTTTATATTTTATACTTTCTTCATATGACTTATCCACACATAAAAATGTTTCAATCACTTCACCACTCTTGACATCATAATTTAGAAAATAGCCAATTGCAGACTTTGATATAGAAAACAGGTGTCTGCTTACCTTTCTTTTGGTTCAGGCCGGCCTGATGTCAAGAGAAGATCAGAGATTGTCCTCCTCCTCGGACTCCCCTCACACGATCGGGTCACCAATTGTTGGACTCAGCATCAATTCCTCGAGTCCGCGTGTTCTGAATGAGGAGAGCAGGAACAAAATATAGTTTAACTCTTTTAATGAATAAGTAAGTCAGATGAAGATAGCATACAGAGCTCTGGGTCACAACTGTCCCTGATTTACACAA
Source organism: Gobiocypris rarus (assembly GCA_023029165.1). Taxonomy (NCBI): domain Eukaryota; kingdom Metazoa; phylum Chordata; class Actinopteri; order Cypriniformes; family Gobionidae; genus Gobiocypris; species Gobiocypris rarus. The sequence goes on along the minus strand of CM040910.1, from coordinate 11,268,007 downwards.
TCCTATGCAAGGCTTGTCCAGGCAATCTCATAAACTTGCCTTTCCCTGACCCAATATTTATACACAAAAATACATAAGTTGTCTTTCTTTGGGAGTCAGATGATTTTCTGGTCAGCTGTGCTTCGCTCAACATCACCCCTCCAATTTCCTGGACAAAAGACTGCTTCTTTGTTAACACATACAAAAGCACTCTAAGAGCACAGCAAAATGCATAGCAAAACAACTTCTCATATGGATCTGTTATAAATACCAAAACCCTCTGGCTGTTGCACTCATGACTCTTATGCCCAACAGAAAGTACATATAGTCTTAAAGCAAAATCATTTCATAAGCTAACATACAGTATATACTATACAATATATAATATACATACAATATACAATATACAATATACATACAATATACAGTTCCTTCTCAAAAAATTAGCATATTGTGATAAAAGTTCGTTATTTTCACATTTTTAATGTAATGATACAATTAAAATTTAATAAATTTTAGATTCATTGCACACCAAATATTTCAGGTCTTTTATTGTTTTAAAAATGATGATTTTGGCGCACAGCTCATGAAAACCCCAAATTCCAAAATCTCAAAAAATTAGCATATTTCATCTGACCAATAAAAGAAAAGTGTTTTTAATACAAAAAAGTCAACCTTCAAATAATTATGTTAAGTTATGCACTCAATACTTGGTCGGGAATCCTTTTGCAGAAATGACTGCTTCAATGCGGTGTGGCATGGAGGCAATCAGCCTGTGGCACTGCTGAGGTGTTATGGAGGCCCAGGATGCTTCGATAGCGGCCTTAAGCTTATCCAGAGTGTTGGGTCTTGCGTCTCTCAACTTTCTCTTCACAATATCCCACAGATTCTCTATGGGGTTCAGGTCTGGAGAGTTGGCAGGCCAATTGAGCACAGTAATACCATGGTCAGTAAACCATTTACCAGTGGTTTTGGCACTGTGAGCAGGTGCCAGTTAGTGCTGAAAAACGAAATCTTCATCTCCATAAAGCTTTTCAGCAGATGGAAGCATGAAGTGCTCCAAAATCTCCTGATAGCTAGCTGCATTGACCATGCCCTTGATCAAACACAGTGGACCAACACAAGCAGCTGACATGGCACCCCAGACCATCACTGACTGTGGGTACTTGACACTGGACTTCAGGCATTTTGCCATTTCCTTCTCCCCAGTCTTCCTCCAGACTCTGGCACCTTGATTTCCGAATGACATGCAAAATTTGAGCGACAGTCCAGTGCTGCTTCTCTGTAGCCCAGGTCAGGCTCTTCTGCTGCTGTTTCTGGTTCAAAAGTGGCTTGACCTGGAGATGTTTCTACTCCAGACTCAGTCCACTGCTTCCGCAGGTCCCCCAATGTCTGGAATCGGTCCTTCTCCACAATCTTCCTCAGGGTCCGGTCACCTTTTCTCGTTGTGCAGCGTTTTTTTGCCACACTTTTTCCTTCCTACAGACTTCCCACTGAGGTGCCTTTAAACAGCACTCTGGGAACAGCCTATTCGTTCAGAAATTTTCTCTAGAATGAATAACAAAATCCTTTATCTTTGTCCAGATTTGACAGTAGGCTAATTCAAAACTGATACTTCGAATCAATATAAAAACTCAACTTTGACAAAGAGTAGTCTTTCATAAAGTCTAAATATACATAACCAAATCAAATGCAAACTAACTAATTATCTCTTAATCAAAACCCAGCAAACAGGGAATACACAGCCATGTTGATATGTTTATATATCGGGATATACAGCCATCTAGAGGTTAAACAATGGCATTACAGATGATAAATGGTGCATAATTTAGAGTTGCCCTTAAAATACATGTTAAAGGAAAAAATATTATTATGAACTAATTTTAGTAACATACTACTACTATTACTACTATTAATAATAATAATTATTATTCTGGAATCTCCCCTGATAAGTAGACAGGTAAAATTATGCATGCAGTAGTGCAGATACTAGGTCTACTTTTAGCAGCATCAAGATTACAAACTAATATCATGGCAGGAGGAGGATGATGATGATGATGATGATGATGATGATGATGATGATGATGATGATGATGATAAGGATACATGCACTGAATCCACATGTATTTTCTTTCTTAACACACCAGCTCAGAATTCAGGATGAAAACATATAAGCCTTAAACCTAATGGTGCACAGCTTATTAAGCAATTGTGCTTTTTTTTTTTATTAACCTGTATGTGTGCATTAAAAGCTAAATTTCGGCAGCGAGAACGATGCTGAGCCAAATGAAGATAAAGATGTGTTCTGGCGTCTGGGGTGTTTCTTGAACCTATCAGATAAGAGTAAATCAGCGAGCAGCTCATTTGATTGGCTCCAGAAGGTGGACCCGCCTTCCTCCTCACGCTTGCAAAACTCAGTCAGTGACAGAATCGTGCCTAAACAATCTATTTTGCAGATCCTGACTCTGTTGTTTTCGCTTGCAAATCGATGTTCACAGGCGTACAATGCTTTTGGCCGTATTTTGGCGAAGGAAACGTGTCAAAAGGGTAAGCACAGAAAAATGGAAGTCAGAAGAATACAGATCATATTTATTTTGTGTTAACATGAAGCTGCAGTTTCACAATACATGAATTACACTTACGAATAACAGTAAAATGCTGCAATTTTTTTATCTTACACTTGAAAGACGATTTACACCTTTACAAAGCTTATCTTCTGAAAAAAAAAAAAAAAATTACGCTTGCAATCTTGTGTACACTTTCACAAATCTTACCCTGCCCTTGCTATTCTTATGGCATCAATTTACCTTCATATAATCACTTGCGCCAGACGCTCTATTCGCGTTCGGTGTGAACGCAACATTTGACAGCAGACACCATAAAAACCGGACTTTTATTTTGATGTGGTGGTGTGACGTCATAATGCTGCGCCGCGCTCCTTCGTCTGTTGTGATTCGGCTGAAGGTTTGTTTTAAGAATTTAATCTGTTTAAATGATTGAAACCGTTCAATGGTTCATAGTTTTCATAGTACAAGCAACGTGAGATTAGTTTATTTGCTATTGAATATAACATTGTAGAGCTTTAACTAACTTGAAGGCTATTTTGTGTGAGTAAATCGCATCCACACCAGTAAAAAGCTGCGTTTCATTTATGTCCCTCTATTATTTATGTCCCCAGTTAATTATAAACACGAGTTCAGTCATTTGACGAGTAATGATGGAGAAACTAAGCTTTTAGACACTCAGAGTCAATTGAATCAAATACTTTGCGAAATGAATCATTGATTCGAATCGCGACTCGTGCTGGTCAAACAGTGCAAATGAACGAATACAACAAACTCTAACATAACGACAACATTAACAAACTGCTAATGTTTGCATGACAGTGTAATAATTTAAATATAATATGCAATTCATTAAATGTTGATCTTAAATGCCTAAATATGAGTTGGTATAGTTTGTTCTTTTATTAATTTGTAGTGCTAGTTTTGAGTGTTTTTAGTCTAGTAAGGTGATTTAAGTCCATTAATTCTCTTAACAGTGACTGAACTAGAGATGATTGAGACACTCAGAGATTTAGTGTTGACGTATTTTTCTTTCTGTCAATTATTGTCATCTTAAACAGGATTAACCCACTGAAAAAATCCTGGTGAAGCACCTGAGATCCACGTGACACACTATTATTAAGATGGCATTTATTAAAGAGGAGAGTGAAGAGGTGAAGATTCCATTTATTAAAGTGGAGAGTCAAGACCTGAAGATTGAGGAAACAACAATCAGTGTGAAACACGAAGAAACTGAAGAACAAACAGGTTGGTTTTATTCTCAAAACTATATCCTTTTATCCTAATTAAAATGTCCAGCTCTACAGAAATAATGTACATGGGTATAATCCATACGGCGATTTAATCCTGAAGTAGCCTAAACAAAACAATAATTTTTTGTAACGTTAAACCCTATATCTGCTTGCTCTAAACATTTGAACATCCCTGAAACTTAAATAGCAGTAAATAAACATTAAATCAAGCAATAAATAAGTCATAATTCAGGGCTCCAAACTAACATTTGAGAGCAGTAGCACCGGTGCCACTAACTAGCGCTGAGGGGAGAAGGGGATTTTTATCATAAAAGCCATTCAATTATAAAATGACTTGTTTTGCATTGTGCAGTTACTAATAATATTACGGCCTGGTTTCACAGATAGTGTTTCCAGGATTAGGCCTTAGTTAAATTAGGACATTTTAAGTAGTTTTTATAAACGTGTCTTCTCCAGTGTGTTTTGACAAAACAATGGCCCTATTCGGACGATACTATTTTCCCAAGGGTACTTTAGAGGAATTTGTACTTTGCGATTTTTAATCCCATCCGAATCTGCCAAATCTGTGTTTTTCTCACGCAACCAGTAAAAAGTCCAGGGTAAATGACCTACTGTTTTTCAGCGAACTCCGCAATCCTTTGCTAAATCTAATCCCATCCGGATGTGTATGTCTGTGATTGCTGATGTTGTGTTGTCCTAGCATTTCTTCTTCTCACGTGTCTTTTGACCTACCTGAACAACCATTTGCACACGTTTGTCTTCAGCATGCTTTCATTTAGTTTCAAGACTGGCCATTTTAATACCAGTGTCATGTAAGCGTAAGATACTTGTCTAGAGTGCGCACTTATGCAAGTCTATTATAAACAGCCACTCCTATAACCTAGCGAAATTTACTTAAGGGTTAGTTCACCAAAAAATGAAAATTAGCCCACGATTTAATAAAGGCCTTCTGAAGTGAAACGCTTGTGTATCTTCTTCTTCTTCTGTGTTTTGATCCAGAGGTTCTGTACTGATTCAGAAGATGTATCATAACATCCCCTACTGTATACCATTGAAAACATAGACTGCCGGAAAATTCTGTCAATGGCGAGTAAGCATTGTGTCATAAATGATAGAAAATCTCATTAATGGCAGGCGTTAGGGTATAACAGTTTTTGACCCAAGACCAGTGGTGAAAAATGCACTCCTTCTCTACCTCTGATTGGCTGAGAGAAAATGGACAGTACAGGTGATGATACACAGGGCAACTTTTTTAGCAATGTTTCTGGACCATGTTGTTGTCAACAGGCAACCAGTTGAGACACCGGGCAACTAATTAGGGCATTGGACTAGTTCTCTCATGGTGATGATATGCAGGGCAATTTTAATTGCCCAAGCAACATTGCTCGGCTGCATTGTTCAAAAAGTTGCTCCATGTATCATCACCTTCGTGGTAAATGTCCACACACTGTCACTAAATCAGATGCACGTGTCATATATCACTTGTTGACGCTTTCACCTGGCATTAGGCACTTAGTGACCTTCCAGATCTGGAGCAGCCCAGAACAACAAGTCCACCCATCTCTTAGGATTCCTGTAATACACCTCCAATACTGATCTGTAACACAGAATATTGCGCACATACACAGATACACAATCTTTCCAAGATTGGAGCTGATTAAACTCCAATCCAAAATGTTCCCCAAAGCATACTGATAATGTGTTTTCTCTCAGTGAGAGGTACAGACAGCAGTACAGGCAATATGGATACAATAATTTAGTGTTTCAGTAAAAGGAAATATAAAATGAATAAAATATAAAAAGAAAAAAAAAAAGAAAGACTAAACCATATTTAATCTCTGGAAGCCGGGCTAAGTTAGCAAACATTGTTACTGCACTCCTGTCAGTTTAGGGGTGTGTGATGCCTCCAAAATCCAAACATAACTGAAATCAAGTGTTTAGTGACACATCACACATCCCTAGGCCAGACCCTTAGAGACCAAATACAAACTTTAGAAAACATAAAGGAAGAACAAACAATCAGTGGTTCTATTGATTAAGAAAAATAATAACTGGAATGAATCATTAGAAATCATCATAATATATAAGGATAAAAATAATTGATATTTTGATTAAGAATTTAATTAGGATAAACACTCACCTAAAGGATTATTAGGAACACCAGACTAATACTGTTTGACCCCCTTTCGCCTTCAGAACTGCCTTAATTCTACGTGGCATTGATTCAACAAGGTGCTGAAAGCATTCTTTAGAAATGTTGGCCCATATTGATCGGATAGGAGTTGATGGAGATTTGTGGGATGCACTTCCAGAGCACGAAGCTCCCGTTCCATTACACCACCATCAACAGCCTGCACAGTGGTAATAAGGCATGATGTATCCATGTTCTCATTCTGTTTACGCCAAATTCTGACTCTACCATCTGAATGTCTCAACAGAAATCGAGACAAATCAGACCAGGCAACATTTTTCCAGTCTTCAACTGTCCAATTTTGGTGAGCTTGTGCAAATTGTAGCTTCTTTTTCCTATTTGTAGTGGAGATGAGTGGTACACGGTGGGGTCTTCTGCTGTTGTAGCCCATCAGCCTGAAGGTTGTTTGTGTTGTGGCTTCACAAATGCATTGCTGCATACCTCGGTTGTAAAGAGTGGTTATTTCAGTCAAAGTTGCTCTTCTATCAGCTTGAATCAGTCGGGCCATTCTCCTCTAGCATCAACAAGTTATTTTCGCCGACAGGACTGCCGCATATGGATGTTTTTCCCTTTTCACACCATTCTTTGTAAACCATAGAAATAGTTGTGTGTGAAAATCCCAGTAACTGAGCAGATTGTGAAATACTCAGACCGGCCCGTCTGGTACCAACAACCATGCCACGCTCAAAATTGCTTATATCACCTTTCTTTCCCATTCTGACATTCAGTTTGGAGTTCAGGAGATTGTCTTGACCAGGACCACACCCCTAAATGCATTGAAGCAACTGCCATGTGATTGGTTGATTAGATAATTGCATTAATGAGAAATTGAACAGTTGTTCCTAATAATCCTTTAGGTGAGTGTATACAGGTATATTAAAGCTGCAGTGGTTTTCAGAATCCCTCTCTAACAGGAAAATAGTTAGTCACTTCTCCTCGGTGATACAGATTTTTGTTAAAATATTATTTAAATTAAAATGTGTCTTGAAACAGAAATACTGGCCTTAATTTTGCGACCGATATGATCTGCCAGACCGTTGCGTAGCTAAAACAGCTGCTGTATACATTCAGTGGCCATGAAGAGTGATCTGAGTGTATAGAGAGCATTCCTCTATTAATTGCATGTTTTGGTAATGGTAATAATGGTAATACATTTATTACACCACAATAAATAACTCTCATAACTAACTCATTAATACTGCAAATACCACTTAGTCATATGATTTCGTGATTATTCATTCCAGTGTGCTTTGCATTAAACACAAGCTCTGTCGTATTCTGTGATTTGTTTCTGAAGAACGCAATTTTAGTGACATACCGGAGTCATACAGTAAGCGTGCGGGTGTCTGACTGTGTGGGCGCGCTCGAGATCACTGATCGCATGCACAAAAAAAAAAAAAAAAAAATTGGTCTACATTCCTGCCTTCATATATTTTGCTAGACTAAATAGCATGTTCACTTTATTCTGATGGACGATGATATCGTTGTTTTTTTATTTGTATAAAAAGATATAATTTACTATACTCTGTATTTTATCTCTTTACATAAATACAATTTTCTTCTTAAAACTATAATTTCGTTATTGACCCAGTGTTTTGTATGTGAACTCTGTTTTACGTGATTATTAGGCTACCACAGGAGTGAAGCACAAAGCTTTGTTTACAAGTGAAATAAACTCGCAGATGTTACATCGCAGCCATGAAAACAGGCTATGGATTCATGCCGAATGAGAGAGGGAGGCTGAGCCCAATTTAAGATTTGCCAGCTTTTTAAATCTGTTTTGGAATCTGGTCACCCAATATTCCGATTTCCGTGAATTTTAACAATAGGCCTAACATTAGTCCATTTTATTCCACTGGACATCTCATTTCTTTTCTTCACTTGCGTCGCACTCATTTGGAGTCTCCAATGATCCTTGAAAGCTTGCAGAAAATAGCTTTGTGAGAATCACCCTTCAATCTGATTGTTTACTTTGGATATAGCAAATTATGACAAAATGAATGTTTTAATGCTATAAATGGTGCATTAAATGCTATAAATATGCTATGTAAATATGCTATGCTATAAAAATGCTATATAATGCTATAAATTAATGCTATAAAAGTTTTTACAGCAACACAATTGTAATTTCAAAATGTTTAAAATGTTTTCACCAAATTTTTTTCATAGGTTGAAAGGGGGCCATGGCCAAAAAAGTTTGAGAAGTTTAATTTGATAAAACTATCAACATTTGTCATTTCACAGGTAATCACAGGTCTTCAAGACAACCCATCAAAACAAAGGTTTGGTATTACACACAAACTAATATATAACTCAAAGTACTTCATTCCAAATAAAACCTGTCTACCTTGAAATTATTACATAAATTGCACAGTAATTCATACTACTTATTATTATTATTAATTATAGATTTAATTTTCATTACTAAAATGTTAGATTATATATAAACTGTGATATACAGTGACACCACAAAAATCTTGCAAACAAACTAGATTTTTTATCTAACCGCCCAGTACTACTCCATCCTTGATCAAACATGCCTGAAAAATTCAACCCAATCCCCAAATTTAACCCTGAGTCTTCAGGACTGCTCAAAAATGTAAGCAGGACCAACGCTGCCCACCCCTGATCCCTAGGATAGGATAGGTTATATAACATACTACCCTATACTCTGGTATTGATGCTTTTAATGTCTAAATTGTTTTGTTTTTTGCCCTAGACATCATGGCATTGAAAGAGGCAAGTCATGAACTTAATGAAAGGGAAGAAGAGAGAGACCGTAATGATAAATACCATGATTTCATAACTGGAGAAAGATCAACACAGGCTAAAACCACTTCTTCACAAAAAAGAGCTCATAAGACAGGATCTAAAAGTGTTTTTACCTGCCAACAGTGTGGAAAGAGTTTCAAAAAAAAAGGAGACCTTAAAGTCCACATGGGAATTCACACTGGAGAGAAGCCTTACACCTGCCAAGAGTGTGGAAAGAGTTTCAGACACAAAGGAAACCTGAACGTCCACATGAGAATTCACACTGGAGAGAAGCCTTTCACCTGCCAACACTGTGAAACTAGTTTCACTGAAAAAGGAAGCCTTAAAGCCCACATAAGGATTCACACTGGAGAGAAGCCTTACACCTGCCAAGAGTGTGGAAGGAGTTTCAGACATAAAGGAAACCTTTTAGCCCACATGAGAATACACACTGGAGAGAGCCTTTTCCCCTGCCAACAGTGTGAAAAGAGTTTCAGACATAAAGGAATCCTTAAAGTCCACATGAGAATTCACACTGGAGAGAAGCCTTACACCTGCCAACAGTGTGGAAAGCATTTCACTGATAAAGGAAGCCTTATAGTCCACATGAGAATTCACACTGGAGAGAAGCCTTATCCCTGCCAACATTGTGGAACAAGTTTCACTCGAAAAGAAAACCTAAAAAGGCACATAAGAGTTCACACCAAAGAGAAGCCTTACGTCTGCACTCTGTGCGGGAATGGCTTCACACGAGAGCTGAGCCTTAGGAAACACATGAATATTCACACTGGAGAAAATCCATTTGCATGTGATCAGTCTTGAAAGACTTTCAGATCTAAAGATAACCAGTGTTTATCAGTGTGACAAGGTTAAAAGAATGAGCACTTTCACTGATTTGTCTTTTGCCATCACTTACAGATACACCAGAAAAGTCATGCAGATTTGAGACTGTGTGAAATCAGGGCTATATTCACATTACAGCTGAACCTGATTTTCCACTCAAAATACAATGTTTTTGTTGTCTTTTTTTGGGTGAGGCTATTCACATGACCTTTAAAAGTGGTTCATATAAGATCCTCGTCTTCTACAAGACACCACCCTGGAATGTTTCGCCCATTCTCACATTTTTTTTAAATTTGCTTTCTTATTGTTTATTGTACATACACACCTAATCTTCTTAGTAGATATATATTTTCTGTTCTTTTTTTTTTCAGTTCACATTTCTTATGTCTATTAGTGTCTATAGTTACTAATCATGTTTCTATGGTTTCACTTGAAGAGCTCTTTTCCAAATGCGATAAAATGTCATGCCATCCAGCTGTGTACTGAACCTATTCTCTGCTCCATCAATCTAAAGTGCCAAATCGTTATATTTCCTTGTTTAAATGTACTGCAAGATGCAGTTTCTTTTCAAACCGCTATAAGCGCCGAGCCTGTTTTTAGCCCAAATTAGGGCTGGGCGATATGGACAAAAAGTCATATCCCGATATATTTAGGCTGAATATCGATATACGATATTTATCCCAATATTTTTTCCGCAAAGTGATGTTCAGTCAAAGCCAAATATGACGTCACAGGTAGTTTTATTGAAACCGGCCATTTCAGTGAACAGTTGCAAAATCAAATGAATAAATAGTAAACAGGTGTCTTCACCTGGTTCATAATTACATGCTCAGCTGTTCAAATAACAATAAAATGTAAAAAGGAGTACCTTTTTTGAAATCAAAGCTCCATAAGGTGTCCATTTAAATAAATAAAAAACATCTTAAAAATAACCTATAAAATAAAATAGGCCAATCTTTTTTTTTCGAAATAAATATATTTATATGAGAAGTACAATATCAAAAATTTTTAGTTTTACAACAATAAATGGCTTATTAAAATCCAATAACAGATTTTATTCTCCTTTCTAACAAATCCACAGATGCAAATAACGAACATTACAAAAGAATATGGCAAACCCTAGTAACTTAAGGGCAGCATTTACGGGGCTGGAGCTTTTTCGGGTTGTCGATGGCTTGCGGCTGTGGCTTCTGCAGCGCGCAGTTTCAAAGACTCTTCGTACTGCAGTTGGTGCCACTGTTTTAGGTGGTGAAAAAGATTTGTAGTGCCCCTGGCTGTAAATTGTAAATTGCACTCCATACATATAACGTGATGTTGCTAGGGCTGGGTATTGTTCAAAATCTTTCGATCTGATGCCAATTTCTATACCTCAGTTTCGATACCGGTTCCTAACTGATACTTTTTTCGATTCCATATGTTTTAAAATCCATTTCAACATTAACAAAAATACATTAAACAAATGTAATTAAAACAAATTCTAGTAACAGTTCTCACTCAGGGTAACATTATTAATAAAACTGGTTGTGCTTTTTGGATAGGGGTGCGCCAGCAGACACTTTTATTGCACTTTCTTTTTAACTTTTTAAGAATAAAAAAATATATAATATTTTAAAATAAAAAAATATATAAAGTCTAATAAAGTAATGAAGGGTAAATTACACTGCATAGTTTTCACTGTATAAATTGATTAAAATGTAAGTTATTCATGCAAGAGCTGTGAGTAATTTTCTCTTTGTCTGTTGTTGTTTGATTGACATTAATGGCTCAATAGTCAGCAGGTTTATTACACGCTGCCCCTTTAAGACCGAATGCTGATCTAATGATATCATTCTCCCATTGATTTGAGCATGTACAGCATGTGCACGCGGGCGCCCGCACTGAACTTGGAAACAGCGTCTATTTCGCGGCGGATTATAGTGCTTTTAATTTTGTCAAACACGTCCTGCATTTTAGCCAAAGTAGAGACTGCATTTGACAACAATCACATTGTGCTGACTCTGACGTTCAGTTTATGTTTAGGGAGAAATGACAGCGCGCGCTGAGGAGGGAAGGAATTCGCGCTAGACGGAACACGGATATAGTTTATAACAGTTTTACCTCATTTCTTCTTTGTATAATCCTTGGAAGCGAAAATAAAATAAGATTAATATCACAGCCCACCGTCACTCAATAAACTGACTTTCGCGCTGTAGGTCCGCGTGAGCGATCGCTCTCTCAGGCTAACGGAGGATTTCATGCACAAGTACAGGCTCACACAGACACAGCCGCTTGGCTTTTGGAACCGAAATTTGGCACCGACAGATAAATAATTTTTCGATACTCATAGTATCAAAGTTTTTCATAGGATACCATAAAAGTATCGACCTTCGGTGCCCAGCCCTAGTTGTTGCTCATTTGATACTTTGAATCCGAACCATCTCCAAATTACTGAGCCACTGCTTTCTCTTTTACTAACCAATTCCTCCGCGCACTCTGCAGACGTAGTTGCTTCCTTCCTTCAGGCACGAAGACGAGGGGCGGTGGCACGGGGAGCAGCGCAAATTTGAACTATATCGATATATGCGATATGGTCTAATTCCATATCGCGTCTAAAAATATATCGATATATTTTTTTATATCGCTATATCGCCCAGCCCTAGCCCAAATGCGATATATCCTCTCGTCTTTTCTTGAGCCCCTGCCCCTTTGAAAGTGAAAGTACCCTTTTCGATTGCGCTGTGGTGTCCCCGCGAAGGCGTTCCCAGCCAGAACAAAATCCCATCTGGAACGCAATTCTTACCAGCAATCTAAGACACCTCTCCCCACCGGAAGGTGATTCTTACCGGCAATCTACGACACCCCTCCCCACCAGAACACTATTCTTACCGGCAATATATGACACCCAACCCCCTGTTTATGGTTGTAATCGCAATTGTTTTGACCCCTGATGTTATATGCTGCGTGTGACATGAGTTTTGACATGTTGTTGTTGTTGTTGTTGCTTTTACAGACATAAACCAACTACATATAAAAAAAGGATGGATCTGTAGTGTTTTGAAACAAAAAAAAATATAACTTTGAATTTATAATCAACAATATTGTTGTTTCATTTAACAATCATTGTTTAACATGTTCAGACTGAGCCAATAGACAAATTTAACAGGATAAATCGAATATTAACAAAATGTGTCAGTGTAGGTAAAAAAATTTTTTTTTAATGAAAACTATTCAAATGGATTTATAGCGTTTTGGAAAAGAGGTCCTCACTTGTTCCTAGTTTATCCCTTTGTATTTATGATATATTATGGCGAGCGGCAGTGTGTTTGTCGGTATGTTGTCTGGCTTTGGAGTACATTTGTTTATGTACCTGTTCAGCTCTAGGTCTGCTCTAGGTGTTTTTTTGTCAAATGGTAACTCAATGTTCTGTTACAAATGTCAAACTCTGATCGGCATTCATCTGCGTTGTGGTTTTCGTGGCTTCATTCATCCTGTGTTTTTATTTAAGGTTCTTATGGCGCTGCTTCTGTTACTTTCCCAGCAAAGGAAGAAATGTTGTTCGAGAAATTAAGAAAATAAGGAGTTTTGATGTAATCTAAGGTCCTGTTTACACCTGGTATTAAGATGTGTTTTGGGGGATCGACTCATTAGTAGATGAGGGAGACAAATACCCGGTTACACCCGGGTTTTTTTTTTGTCCTGATATCTTCAAAGGGAGGGTCTATGTATAGGCCTTTTTCAGATCTTTCAATTTAATGGACGACATAAGATCACGCAATTTGCATATGAACACGAAAGGTTATGACAGAAAAACATACAGAGAGCATCATCTTTCGTTGCTGCTCTGACAGCCGTAAGATCATGCTGAACATGAGTGTGTTAGAAATCAGGAATGGTGAGAACATGGTGCTTGATGCGTTTTTCATCTTGAAACTGAACTTTTACACTGCGAAAGCAATCCCATCGAATGCATTTTTTACTTTCTCTGGACATGGTCGAAAGTGGACAAGCTCAAAATATTGTAGATGTTTATTTTACACAGACATTTAGCATCATCCACATTTAATGGGATCGACCAGGTGTAACCAGGGCCTAAAATATACAACCCCAAATCAGAATAAGTTGGGACAGTATGGAAAACGCAACAAAACAAAAAAAAGTGATTTCTAAATTTACAGGAAAGGATGCATATTTACAAATGACATGAAGTTGACCAGACAAAACATGAAATATTTTGTGTTCATGTTGTCTGCAATGAAATACAAGTGAAAGTAAATTTAGAAATCACTTCTTTCTTTCTTTTTTTGTGTTTTCCATACTGTCCCAACCTTTTCTGATTTGGGGTTGTACTTAAAAGCAATAGCATGCTATTTACATCAAGTGCAAATAGCGACAGATGCTATTTACACTAAGTGAAAATAGCATATATTTTTTAATGATAATTGCTATTTACACTAAGTGTAAATAGTGATAGATGCTATTTACACTAAGTGCAAATAGCTGTAGATGCTATTTACTAAGTTAAATAGCATACTAAGTTGATGTTCAATTTAAGTTGTAATATTCAACACCATATTAAAGTAGCAGTTCTTTGCAATATGTGTAAATAGTAATTACATGTAATTTATACTTTTTGAAGGATACTATTTACACCTCAGTGTTGTTGTACATTAAAAGGACGCAATAATAACATTGAGTGTAAATGATTATATTTATTAAAATTATTTATTGGATTCTGCCTGAATGGGACAATAAAAGCCCTCCCTACATCTACCCTTAACCCTACCAATAAAGGCTTTTATTATTATTAAACATTTCATTAGGCAATTTATTTCCACATTTAGAACATTTTCTTAATTTTTATTGAAAGTAAATGCATTTCTGGTGTGATTTCTGATGAAAAAAGAGATAAGAACAAACTCTGCCCAAGGTGGATTCAAACCCAGTTAATCACGTCAAAATCAAGATGTTTAAGCCATGCGGTTAACTGATTGCTCCACGGAGGATGTTGAAATCTGAGCGTTTTTTTTAAAATCTCGTTTGGCCCAACCAGGCATTGGTAGGCGGAGCTAGTGCGAATAGCACTTGCCAATAAGGCACGCTATTTGCACTTAGTGTGAATAGACACTCTGATACTTTAATGTTGTGTGTCCCTGTCAAAGTAATATGTTAATGGCTGGTACCTGTCGATCTGGATGACTTGCTTCTAGCAATTCGGAAAGTCGGCCAACGTCTGTATCATCGGAAAGGCCATGTAATGTGTTAGACCATGTAATTTTCAAGTACAGAAATGCCCCAGTTTTTTACAAATAATACCATTTCGGTCAAGATGCTGTTAATAAACGTGAGGTTATTTTAAACAAGTATTGTTCCTCAAATAATTTGGACTTCCTTTTTGTGACTGAAACTTGGCTTGATGCTTTGGACTTATGAGTAGAAATGTACACACACAAACAGAAATGTAAAGTTTTGTTTTATTTTGATTATATATACTAAAAGTAAATATTAAGGAAACTACTTTTAAAAATATTGGTGAATAGCACTTCACAAAAAGGTTTGGAATTTGTACTTAGAAAAAGACATTGGTGTGAATCAAGGGAATGATTCATTTAGAAAGCAGGCAACAATGCATCACAAATTGTATTAATTAATGTGCAAAGGTTTAAGGTTTTTTAATTATTAAAATGATTGTTCTTATTTTGCTCATGATTTTTTTTTTTATCTGTGCGGTTTTTAAAAAGTGTGTGTGTGTGTGTGTGTGTGTATATATATATATATATATATATATATATATATATATATATATATATATAAAATATATATTGCAGCCATTTGCTAAAATCATTTAAGTTAATTTTTTTTCTTATTAATGTACACACAGCACCCCATATTGACAGAAAAAAAAACAGAATTGATGACGTTTTTGCAGATTTATTAAAAAAGAAAAACTGAAATATCACATGATCCTAAGTATTCAGAGCCTTTGCTGTGACTCTTTTTATTCTGATCATCATTGAGATGGTTCTATGCCTTCATTTGAGTCCAGCTGTGTTTGATTATACTAGTTGGACTTGATTAGGAAAGCCACAACCCTGTCTATATAAGACCTTACAGCTCACAGTGCATGTCAGAGCAAATGAGAATCATGAGGTCAAAGGAACTGCCTGACGAGCTCAGAGACAGAATTGTGGCATGGCACAGATCTGGCCAAGGCTACAAAAAAAATAAAAAATAATAATTCTGCTGCACTTAAGGTTCCTATGAGCACATTGGCCTCCATAATCCTTAAATGGAAGACGTTTGGGATGACTTGAACCCTTCCTAGAGCTGGCCGTCCGGCCAAACTGAGCTATCGAGGAGAAGAGCCTTGGTGAGAGAGGTAAAGAAGAACCCAAAGATCACTGTGGCTGAGTTCCAGAGATGCAGTTGGGAGATGGGAGAAAGTTGTAGAAAGTCAACCATAACTGCAACCCTCCACCGGTCGGGGATTTATGGCAGAGTGACCCGACGGAAGCCTCTCCTCAGTGCAAGACACATGAAAGCCTGCATGGAGTTTGTTAAAAAACACCCGAAGGACTCCAAGATGGTGAGAAATAAGATCCTGGTTTGATTAGACCAAGATAGAACTTTTTGGCCTTAATTCTAAGCGGTATGTGTGGAGAAAACCAGGCACTGCTAATCATCTATCCAATACTGTCCCAACAGTGAAGCATGGTGGTGGCAGCATCATGCTATGGGGGTGTTTTTCAGCTGCAGGGACGACTGGTTGCAATCGAGGGAAAGATGAATGCCGCCAAGTACAGGGATATCCTGCACGAAAGGTCTTGAGAACTCTGGAGAAGGTTAAGACTGGGCCGAAGGTTCACCTTCCAACAAGACAATGACCCTAAGCACACAGATAAAATAACGAAGGAGTGGCTTCACAACAACTCCGTGACTGTTCTTGAATAGCCCAGCCAGAGCCCTGACTTAAACCCAATTGAGCACCTCTGGAGAGACCTGAAAATGGCTGTCCACCAACGTTTACCATCCAACCTGACAGAACTTAAGAGGATCTGCAAGGAGGAATGGCAGAGGATCCCCAAATCCAGGTGTGAAAAGTTTAATCTTTCCCAAAAAGACTCATAGCTGTATTAGATCAAAATGGTGCTTCTACTAAATACTGAGCAAAGGGTCTTAATACTTAGGACCATGTGATATTTCAGTTTTTCTTTTTTAATAAAGCTGCAAAAAGCCCATGCCCCTTTGAAAGTGAAAGTGCCCTTTTCGATCGCACCACAGTGCCCCCGCGAACGTGATTTCCATTGCGTTCTGAACACAATTTCTACTGAGGGGGGTAATGTTTTTTTGTATTCTTATAAACATGTGTCAAAGTGTTGAAGCAGATGAAACAGAAAAGTGTGCAAAAAGACCGCAGAATAAATTTTTGGTTTCTATTTGGTGTGTGAATGTGTGGTACCTTCCTGAGATTGAACATGTTTGTATTTTGGTGTGTGTGTGTCCTTGTTTATTTTACATTGTGGGGACCAAATGTCCCCATAAGGATAGTAAAACCTGAGATCACCTAAATTGTGGGGACAAAAGGCTTATAAATCACACAGGATGATTTTTTTTTTTTGAGAAAGTAAAAATGCAGAATGTTTCCTGTGATGGGTAGGTTAACGGGCAGGGGCAGTGTAGGGGGATAGAATGTTCAGTTTGTACGGTAAAAAACCATTACGTCTTTGGGGAGTCCCCACAAAGATAGTGAACTAGACGTGTGTGTGTGTGTGTGTGTGTGTGTGTGTGCGTACTAAGCTTAGAATACATGGTATGCTATTTGTACTGTAAGGCCCGTCCAATCATCCCAATGAAGGCTTACGATTGGTTAGTGAAGGTTTCTTTGCATGGTCTTTTCAGCGGGGCAAAGTGATTTAATTCCAATTTATCTTTATCTGACTCCATTTTATCATGACCTCGAATTTAGGTTAGAATGCAGATTGATTATTAGGTAATTTGTATAACAATTTAAATATAAATTTCATTGATTTGTTTAACTCTTTACTCTTATTGAAATTATAAATTCGGTTCTCAGTCACATAGGGTCTTCGCACAGGCCGTTCATTATCCCACGATCACAAACTTGCCAGTCTTGGCCTGTTGGAGGTAAATTACTACACTATATTAGAGTGCCGCTCTCATGCTTGCTTTCTCTAAAAGTATTTTATTTAGTCCCCATTGATCTGTGTACACTTTAATTAAAATAACATTATCTCTAATAAGGTCATAAACAGTACTACAGGTATAAGTTGACTAACATTACTCTTCTGATAGTATCTTTGGCTTGGTCATGCATGGTTTCCCACGGACAGTTAGAGTAACATTACCTTCACCAGAGGTGAGGCTCACTCTTTTTAGGTTGACCGATCAACATTGTTGTTTTCCTAAACGGAAATTCCCAATTTAGCCCTCAAAATTTAAGTACACTTGAACTAATGCCAAGAGTTAGCCGGAACTTTAGTATGTTACTAGCGTGACACATTTGCGGTAACAATGGATACAATGAAATCTATTAAAGTCAATAATAAAGTCAGAAAAAAACAAAACAAATGTAACAATTTATTAGTAGTCGGGTAAATGTATCATGCCAATTACATAATAAATTCAAAGATAATCCATACATAACGTCAAATGCTCTGAAGTAAAGAGTAAAATATGGATACCTGAAGACACCCAGCATTACGGGCTGACCAGTGTAAATGTTCGCCCCTGACCCTTCTGATACATCTCCATAAATACCAGACCAAGATACAAAATTTCAAATGTAAACGTGTTAAAAATGGGAATTAGCATTAAGCAAGTCCTATAGACCTGTATTGACAACAGGTAGTAAAGACCAATTGGCCAAAGACTCTTAAAACCTTTTATTATCTTTTATTTTACTTTACTTCTGTGAGGATGAGACCTTTGTACCAATCATACCAAGACATTTTAAATGTATTCTAAACATTTATAATACTTTATGATTCTTGTTCACATTAAACCATATAGATTTTTGGGTGAATTTCAAGTGATCTCAGCATGAGTAAGACTGGGGCAAGAGAGGTCAATAGAGAAAGATGTCGACTAGGATGATACTGAGGTGAGACTTGCGTCTCAAATGGTGTCTGGTTCCTCAATCAGACAGTCCAGCAAGTGTTAGTTTTCTCCTGGCTTACAGTACAATACATACTTAAGATGAAAGTGGATGACAATATGATCATTAATAACTTTTTTTTAAATTTAAAACATCCACTGCAAAGTGCAATGTTTAGTTTTTTGTGCTTCTTGTGTTGAACTACTTTGAAACACTGAATTTTAATTAACAAATTTCAAGTACCAGGCTAATATTCAAGTAAGAGTCAAGTAAAAAACATTTTTAACTGTAGGCCTAAGTGCAATTCTTTCATAAACAATGGCCACTTCTTTGCTACTGCTCTCTTCCACTTGGAACATGAGGCTGCATCTCCTTTGAGTAATATTTTGCCACAAGTTCCAGGAGGGACACTTTTTTGAAGAATTCGGTTCTGGAAAGACACCCAACACAGTGAAATAGTTTTCCGTCAAAACAACAAGATCACAGTGATTTGATTGGGTGACAAAAATCTGTGTCTGGATCTTTGTGTAGAAGCGGTGGTCTCTTTTCAACTGAAGGTTGTTTAAGGACAACTGGAGACAAAAGTCTTTGTCCTTCATGTCCAATGCCTGCAAGACAGATAATTGAAAGGACATTTCACCTACACTCAAAAAAATAATATGTTGGACTAACTTAACTTTTTTATGTCAACTGGTTGCACGTAACTGGATTACATTGAAACTAAATAACATTGTTTATTTCAGTAAATGTAAGTTAATTGCTTAAGGGAAAAGCAATGTTGTTTAGTTGAATCAATTTAACAGGCTTTGTTTTGTTTTAAACTATTGAGTTAATTAACTTCAGTTATCCTAAAATTTATATTTTTACGTTCAACCAAAATAAATTCTACAGTTTCATTCAGTTCCTGTTTATTCAATGAATTTATTCAATAATTTCAATAACTTTTCCAACATTTTCCAACAAGAATAACTTGTGTAATCTCTAAAGACTACCTTTACTTTTCAATATCAAAGGCATGTACATTAAATTTTTTTTCCAACAAGAATAACTTGTACAAACTCTGTAATCTCTAAAGACTGCCTATACTTTTCAAAATCAACAGAACAGAAGTAAAAAAATAAATAAAAGCATGCTATATTTAAATTCCAGTATTTATAAAATACTTGCAGTGATATACTTGGAAAAAATATACAGTCTTCTTTTTCAATCTGTGCTCCCTTTAAATTGCACAATAAAAGAGAAAAGTATTGAAACAATTGTACAGCAACAGCCAAATAACAGTGCAACATTAGTCCTGGATCTTGGTCCTGACCTCAAGTTCGAGCCCGATCTCACGAAAATGCGTATAAATAGTACGAGTGTGCAATCTTGTAGAATGTATACGCCAAAACTCATTTTGGCGTGCATATGGTACGCCGTTTTTGGCGTGCATATGATACGCACTTTATGGCGTATTATATGTACGAACCCCCCACACCCCCACCCTCACCCTACCCAAAAGCGTGTCATATACACGCCATAAAGTGCGTATCATATGCACGCCAAAAACGGCGTACCATATGCACGCCAAAATGAGTTTTGGCGTATACATTCTACGAGATTGCACACTCGTACTATTTATACGCATTGTCATGAGATCGTGTTGCAAGTTCCAGTATTTACGAAAGGAGTTTATTTTTCAAGACCTGGACCTTGTTCGACAGCTTGTTTGCATCGAGCTGCATAAAAATCTTTTGAAAAACTTCAAAAGTGTACCTCAGATCTTGCGGATATGCCAAGTTTAAGGCATAAATTAGACCAAGCATCAGAGAACAAGCATTTGCCACATTGTTCAGGTTTTGAAGTATTTGGACACCTTCAATGATGATGCCAACATCTTCGTAAGGGTCTGTAGCATCTGCCCCTTCATGCACGATGACATAAATTCCAAGTGTGGTGTTACGCATCGATGTTTGGGCTTCATCACAATCAACATCCTAAAAAACGCAAATACAAATAGAAAAAAATTAATAACCGATCAGGGGTGAAAGTGGGATTTGTTTTTTTAGAGAAACATACAATAGGTTTTAAATAAATGTAAATAACTTTCCATGTACTCCTTCACAAGGTTTGAGGGGTCTTCGTTCATGTAAACAGTAAGGGCTGTCAGGATGCATTCACGCTTTTTGACGATGGTGTCATTCTGAAAAATGTGAAATGAGCATTTATCACTTTTTATTTTTAGATTTGCTACTGTACCTCTGACACTTAAAGTAGCATTATACAGATTATCCCACTGTGTTGTTTTTACAGTTCTCAAGTTTGTCAATCCCAGGAAACAATACAAGAAAACTAACAAATGGTCCTAAACCAGAAGTTTTGCTATGGAGTAGACTATAATAATATTGGATGTCAGAGATGTTCCAATTGTAGGTGCATACTGTTGCGAGCAAAAGTATTGCAGAACTGCTTGCAGAATCTTTGAAAATGTGAATAATTTTAACAAAATAAGAGAGATCATAGAAAATGCATGTTATTTTTTATTTAGCACTGTCCTGAATAAGATATTATACATACAAATGTTTACATATACACTGTGTGCAGAATTATTAGGCACGTTGATTTTCTGATCATATTTTTTTTCCAGGCACATTTGACCAATTCCAAACCACAGTAATCCTTATAACTACTATTAATTTAGTATTTAATAATGTATAAGTGATATATAACTGTTCATGAAGGCTGGAAATGAAAAACACCTTATATTCAGGTGTGCAGAATTATTGTATGCACAAGGAGTCTGCAAACAGCCGGATCTCACCATCATCAGAGTCTGTCTGTGATTACATGAAGAAACAGATAAAAGACCTTCCTGCAAATCTACCTGAAAAACTATGTGCAAGTGTACCTGGACAAAAGCTGTTTAACACGCAAAGGGTGTCACACCAAATATTGATTTGATGTAGTTAATAGTAGTTTATTTATACATGAAATCTATTTATGACATTATTTTTGAAAGCATCCTAACTTTACAGCATTTTTACACAAGTGCCTAAAACTTCAGCAGCTTTTGCAGCAGTTCTTTTGGATTTAGTCTCAGTTTTATCGGTTTCTTCATGTAATCACAGGCAGACTCTGATGATGGTGAGATCAGATCTCTGTGTGGAGCACTGGCTGTTAGCAGACTCCTTGTGCATACAAAAATCTCACTGGTTTATTACAATTAATAGCAAAAGGAATGTTTGGAAATGTAAACTGATTTTTCCTTCTGAAACACCACACCAAAATATATAAATAACCTGGTTTTAAAAAATTTTTGGGGTGAAAATACTAACGTGGACTTTTGCAAAGTACTGTATATGCTCAACTTTAAAGGGATACTTCACCTAAAATGTTTAATTCAGTCATTATTTACTCACCCTTGTGTCTTTTAATCTAGACATTTGAAGCTTCAGAATAGGTACAAAAATGAGCAGGACATATGAAATAAGTACAGTGACATGAGGCTGAGTAAATTATGACAGAATTTTCATCTTTTGGTAAAATATTATTTTAATCAATTACGAATTATTTAAAATATTGATGAATTTAGAGAACATACCTGATCCATAACTGAGAGGATGTTTGTGATCTTCGGTGTCGCTGCTCCTCCTTTCTTTTTGAAAATTCTGAGGAGCTGTGTCGAGAAATGATCAAGCTGACCCATAAATTTGGACACCAATGGGATTGTTGTAATCCTGCTGAATTCTGCAGACACCTAATATAATTTTAAAAGGACAAATCAGGTTGGCTTCCCAGCACTTACAGATGACATACAACATTACAAATGAAAATAAACCTGAATTCATATTTTAGATTTACAACAACCATCCACTGACATTACATCAAAGACTTAAATTCAACAATGAATGGCAAACCTTCAACCACCTCATGCCTCCGGAGCGCAAATGTTCTGTCCATCAGCACCTTGATAACCTGCTCGTTGTTTCTTTTAGTCACCTCGGACAGTAGTATAACCTGTTGCTTTTCAAGGGTATCTTTTGTTTCACCCAGTGGATAATCTGGACAGTAATTTACCTCAGCTTTTCTCGGTTTCTTCACTTGGTTTGGACTTCCTAGGGATCCTTTTCGCTTATGGGAGTTGATGTTTAGTTCAGAACATCCTATGTTCCTCAATTTTGTTCTGTAGCTTGCCATCTTGTATTTCAAACTAATTTTCCAGCCATAGTAGCCACTCACAGAGCCTTTTTCTTTGAGGGACGGGTGCTTCTGTACCAAAGCAGCAGCAACATCATCAAGATCTGCACTTGAAGGGTATGCCTTGAATTTAATTATTTCTGAGGCTAAGGCATCCAAAATGTCAGACTTCAGCTTGGCATTCAGGACAGTACCATCAGTCTGATACACAAGTTGAGCTTTTTGTAGTTGCATCTCAGCATCAAAACTAAACTGTGGTATTGGGAAACTTTCAGGCCATGGCTGACTCCTAAAAGAGGACTCAGATTCTGAAGTTGAAAGAAAAGAGGACTGTGAGGATGAAATGATGTCTGTGTCACAGGACGATACTGAAGAGGTCTCATTTACTTCTGGCACAGAAGAAGTAGAAGGGATACTTGCAGATGAAGGCAATTTAATGACCTTGAGTGTAGCTCTATCTTGTATATCTGAAGTTGAACTGAGGTTGACAAAATCATTAAAGTCAGGATCTTTGAATTGAAGCCGAAAATCTTCAAGGACTCTCAGATGTGTTTGGATTTCTCTTTTAAGGTCATTCAAAGATTCTGGTATACCAGCTGGAAGATCTAACCTTTCACAATTATTTTCTCCCAAGATTACTCGAAGTTTGGCTGGAGTAGCCATTGTGTCAAATTTTTCTGAAAGAGAGAGGAGGTGAATATATGAGTACAATACCAGCAGACCAATCTGAACTATTAACACAAAATAAATGTTTACTATAAAATGAAATAGATATTCAAATTGACATGTCCACAAAGGACTTCAGTGGCTGGTTATTACACCTCATCTATTAGTATGTGTCTTTTTAGGGTATTCATTCTGAAACCTCCAACCTTATAATCAGCAAGAGGGTATGGGTCTTTCAACTCACTGTGGGTAATTAAGCAAATTTCAAGAGTTGGTACCAATTTCCCTGAAATGCCCTCGATACCATGAGCACATTTTCTTGGCAATAAAAGCCAGGTTGTCTTCGATTACACAAATTTGAGTAATTTCTGCAAATTCTGGAAGCCCACAAAGAGACCCATGGGCAATTAGCATGCCATTTCGATACATAATGCCATCATAAGAGGCATTCTGAGCAACATTGACAGTGGTGATACCAGGATATCTAGAATTAAGGCAACGTACAACATCCTCTTTCATGACCTCAACAGTGATGGCAGAGACATGTGTAACCTGTAAAGTGGTGTTTTCAGGGCTGGGTACGTGGAGGTTATATCCAACCATCAATTGGTGTTTACTTGCCAAAGTCAGTGTTATGTTCTTGAAGCAATTTGTGTGCCTAACTACTTGTTTGAAGTAGCTATGCTTAGCTTCAAAACGCAATGTCCAAAGAAAAACTAAAGGGCCGAAGCAGCGAATCATTTCTGGATAGTGCTCCAAAAAGTGATGCTTTGGAAGCAGTTTTTTAAGTGGGAAAATCTCCTGATATTTCTGACGGTGTTCAGAGATCTTGCATTCCAAATATGCAATGGTCTCATCTGTATGAACTGAAGACACAACCAGTTCCACAATATCCTTCAAGTCTAAAATCATAAGCCACACAGGTTCATCTGCAGGCACCAAATGGCCAATAATCAATGGCAGCAATCTCAACAGACACCAGTTTTCATGCGCATTGCCACCAACTGATTTTCTGCTCGCAAAAGTCTGTGGTACCACACTGTAAAAAAAGTCAGTAAAATATACAGCAAAACACAGTCAAATTCCAACGGTAATGGAGTGTAAAACCAAAAACTTCTTTTTACTGTATTAAATAGATTGAATAACCGTTAATTGTTAGACTGGATAAAACTTTGTTTTTTACTGTAATAAAATGTTGAAATTATAAATATTTTCTGTGAAAACAAATAAATATGCATACATTTTACAATTAAATATTGTAATGTTGAAAATGTCTGAAAACCTTAGATTTTATGGTATTATTTAAGTAAAACTACATCTTTTGGGGTTGTGCACATTGGAATTCACAGTATAAATCTGTAGATTTTTAAGCAAACAAAAACATTCATTTTTACAGAAGCAAGATGTTAAAAAATAGGGTCCACCGTAATACAACCAGTAAATACCATAAAAAGGCAAATATCAGCAGTAAAAGACAATAAAATTGATAGTATTTTTTATTTTAACCTTCCTGTACTCATAGAGGGCAGACGTGTTTTCTCTCTGCTCCCGCTCTTGCTCTTGCGCTTTGTCCTTTGGTCTTTTTTTTCCAAACTCCTGGTTGGCTGGGCTCCTGAGAATACTGAAATGGAATTGATTAACTGGTCCCTTTAGCGCGATTGACAAGATTTTTTCACAGAGAAAGGGTGCTCCGGGAGAACCCACCTGCCCGGACGGGACCTTCGCTGCGGGCTACACGATGGACGCCTGGAACACCTGGCAAACCGTGTGTCTGGAGGCTCTGTCTGTGGAGGACGTGGAAGATTTATTCATAATTGGAATTGTGATAGTGGGGTCCCTATTCCTCGGCCTTGGGATTACCCTGACCTATCGGAAGATTGGTAAGACAGCTGCCAGCAAATTCACCCAGCCGCTGTCTGCGGAAATTAATGGGCACTTCGGGGATGTGTGTGACCGACTGAAGGTATTAGATCAGAGAGTGATACTGATTGACAAACTGAACCGTAACATCTCAGTCCGGACTGCGGATGCGCAGGCAAGAGTGGGCTCCATCGGGGGTCAGGCTGGTGAACTTTTACGGACTCTGACCGGTCTGACTGCGAAGCTGGATGAAATGTCTAAGTCACTGCATGAACCGGTTCGCCAGGAACGGTGAGGATCAGAATGGTTTGATTAATTATGATCCGGCCAAATGACCGAAGATCAGAAAAAATGGATTAATACAAATTAAAAAAGTAACTTCTCCCCTTCTCCTATCTCTCTCGGTTGGGAGGTCAGCCTGTCAGACGGTTTCTTGCTATCACTCCCTGTGCACTGCCTTATCTCTCTTCAAGGACAAGCCATTGAACTGAACTTTGAAAACATCTGAAGTTGTGGCTGCCATTCTCACACAACACAACTCAGACTCTTACTCACACCACACACCGTCTGCCTCTCACAATCTCTCTCTCTTCTCTCCCCCTGCCTTCATATTCCCACACAAAAAAATGCCAGCACGTGACCACGTGTACTGTGTCATGCTATGTTATGTTTTTGCTGCATATGTATGCTTACGAATCTGCTTTCTATATTCTGGTTCAAAGTTGGCGCCGCAAATGGCTGCCTCGGTGTGAACCCCTCAGCTGATTGTGTTTTCTTGGTCATCGTATGTCCCATGTCTTGTCACTATGCTGTTGGAACGGAGTAAGAATACCTACTGTTGCACTTGTGTATACAGTTGTGTTTTTGTTGTCATATGTCTCGTGTCATGTTACTATGTTACTATGTTGCTTGGAAGCTTCAGCACCAAAACAAATTCCTTGTGTGTGAAAGCACACTTGGCAATAAAGCTCTTTCTATTCTATTCTATTCTATTTAAAATTCAGATACTGATATACAGATTAAAAGTTAGGCCTGCAGTATATCATTGTTAACCTTCTGATAAAAAAAAAAAAAAATCCACAGCAAAAGAAGATGTTTAAAATAAAGTTCATGGTTGTGAATAAAATTTATTTCAATAATCTTTTTTAATTATTATTTTAAAACAACTTTATTTTGTTTCACACCATATTATCAGACCATCCTTAAGTGGGTCCGCCTTAAATTTTGAGTTTGTGTGATCGCTGTTGATTGGCTGCTGGTAAACTGTGTACAGACGTTTTACGTTCGAATTGCAGAGAAAAAATGTTTTCTGGTAGCAACATTGTGCAGTATGAGCGAACCATTTCACCCAAAAAAGGGGAAGCAAGGCAAGATGTGGCTTCTGCGGTCTGCAGATGTGACTTCTGATCAAACCTCCTCCTAAAGAAACAAAGAGCGACATTACATTGCGGGATGACGTCACTTGAAAATGACGCTGCTGAGCTGTGTGCCACGCGCTTTTTTTTTTCTTGCAGGAGACTTGTTGGGTTTGCAAACGGACGCAGTTTTGAACTCGGCGCCATTTTTAGCTGCTTGGACGACATCCTGGCAGCTTACAAAATTCGAAGTGAGGAGAGTACATGCAACTTCAAGTTATCTCTGTTATAAAAACCCACCAGCCCAGCTTTTATAGATAATTTTAGGAGTTCGTTTTTATGAGTGAGGTTGTGAATTTAGTTTGCATTACTGTGGCGAGGGAAGCATTGCTCTTGATTAGCTTCTGTGATTGGCATGCTTAATTTGCTAGGGAGGAATTACCCAAGTACATGGAGATATGTTAACCTGTAATTTCTGTGGTAAGGTAGTTCAGTCATCAAGGGGCTACGTGCTTCATTGTAAACTGCATCGGAATGAGCCACATTGTTTCTTTCGGTGTATTGAAGCAGACTGCAAGCAGACATACACCAGGTATGGCGCGTTTAAGGCTCATTTTTACCGAAGACACTCTGCCCCTAAAGTTACCCATGTCACTGGTGTGGCGGTGGTTTCTGCGTTTACATGTGCAATGGCGATGTGTGAACGTCAGTGTCAAAACTCTAAAGAGTTAATAGCTCATCTGAAGAGCCATATTGTGGAAGGACACATGGTCACTTGTCCAGTAAGAGGATGCACAAATACCTTTAGAGTTAAATCATCTTTTACTGCTCACATGTCACGTAAACACAGAGAGTTTTCAGACAGCAGCATTGGTGATTTATATAGAGAGTCTGCATGTCAATCATCATCTGTTCCAACCACATTAGATGACTTTGTACCCTTGATTTCTGACCCTGCTGCACGGCCTATTACAGATGAAGATAACATGGAAATGTCTCCTGAATTCTGTGATCTTTTTCTGAGAAACGTTTCACAATTCTACTTAAAATTGCAGGGTCAATTTCTACTGCCTGCTTCAACCATACAGAACATTGTGGAGGAAATGCAGAACATACATGAGTTGGGACAGACATACATTTTGGGTAAACTTGCATCACTATTAAAAGATGACACATCATTATCAGAGGAGGACATCAACAAAGTCTGCAAGTCTGTCAAAAGCTATGATCTGTTTTCTGCATGTCATACCGGGCCATTGAGGACAGTGTACTCCAGAGCTCAGACCTTTAAAAAAGCCTTCAACTATGTGGAACCAAAGAAAATATTTTTAGGGAGAGATGAAAACAGAAAAGATAGGTTTGCCTATTATGTGCCTTTAAGAGAGACTTTGAGATGTCTGCTAGAGTCTGATCTGTGGCAGAAATCAGAAGAGCCCTCTACTGAGCCTCCTGCTGATGTTCTGTGTGACATAAGTGATAGTAAGCTGTTTAAATCAAATGATTTTTTTGGTCAAAACCCATCATGCCTCAAGCTAGTACTCTACCAGGATGCCTTTGAAGTCGTTAAGTCTTTAGGCTATGCAAGGACAAAACAAAAGGTATTAGCTGTATATGCATCAGTGGCAAACTTGCCACTTCATGTACGCTCAGACACAGACCACATGTCTCTTGTCTTACTGTGCAGGCCAGAGAAAGATTTTAAAGAGTTTGGTCATGCTAATGTGTTCTCTGAATTACTAACAGACTTGAAGAGGACAGTGGAATTGTTGCATCAGATGAAACTAGAGTCAAAGGAACTTTGTTTTGCATCGCTGGTGATAATCTGGGTTCTCACTGTATTGGTGGCTTCACTGAAAATTTTAGTTCTTCAAAGTACTTCTGCAGGTACTGCCTGATAACGAAATCTGAATTTCAGGGCGCTGACCCAAATCTGTGTGGACCAGAACGTACCAAAGATAACTACAACTCTGCTGTTGATCGCCTCCAGATTGACAATACACCAGACGTCGAAGGAGTGGTTCAGGTCAGTGTTCAATTCACTCAAATACTTCAACGTTTGTATGCCAGGCTTGCCACCATGTCTAGGTCACGATATCTTTGAGGGAGTTTTGGCTTATGATGTGGCACTGTATCTGAAGTACTTCATAAAGAAAAAAGCATGGTTCACTTACTCCACTCTGAACCGACGCATCAAACAGTTTAGTTACCATGCCTCTGATGCTTCTACAAAGCCATCTGAGGTCAGCCCTCAAGCAGCTAAACTCTCAGGACAGGCTGTACAGAACTGGAACTTCCTCCGATTGCTGCCTCTTAATAGTTGGAGACAGTAGTGACAGACCCCACAGATGATGTGTGGAACTTAACTCTGCAGCTGAAAGATATTGTAGACATGGTGTATGCTCAGAAAATTTCAGTGGCTCAGGTAGCATATCTTGATATTCTTATTCAAGAATATTTAGAGTCAAGAAAAGCTCTGTTCCCAGAATGCAACCTGAGACCAAAACACTATTTTCTACGCCATTACCTAGCACTGATTCTGAAATTTGGCCCACTGATAAGATTATGGACAATGCGCTTTGAAAGTAAGCACAGTTATTTCAAGAGATGTGCCAGAAATTTGAACAATTTCAAAAACCTCTGCCATACACTCTCTGAAAGACATCAGATGTTTCAGGCCTATCTAGCAGCAGGTTCATTGTGTCAATCTGTCTTGAAAGTCAAAGATGGTTCTCCATTTCACTCAGTGCTGTACAGTAAAGCCATTCAAGATGCAGTCCAAATGTTTGACTTTACTGAAACCAATACAAAGGTCACAGTAGAAATGATGTACAAGGGAACACAGTACAAGAAAGGACACTTCCTTGTCACAGGGGGCTCTGACTCTGTTGAGTTTGGTGAAGTAGTTCTCATTTTGATTAAGAATGACAGTGTTTATTTTCTGGTGTCGGTGCACGTAACAGAATACCATTCTCAGTATCATCTGCACTCAGTGAGAAAGGAAAAAGAAAAGATGCAGTGTGTGAACATCATTGACTTAATTGATTTCTATCCATTAACATCTTACATGAAGTATGGGTACCAGATGGTTCCATTGAAACACTGTGTGCTGTCACAATAATGGGGCTGTTAGTTTGGTACTTACGAAACACTGTATAAAAGTGTAGTATTAAGCAAGATCAGCTTCATATTTTAACAACAAAGGTACCACTTGGTGTAAATTGACCTTTATTCACATTCTTTTATCAGACATCTCGGAAATGGGGGAGAGCATAAGAAGTTCCATTACTAAGGTGCTGCCGGACCTGTCTGCCTCAATCCTTGAAATTGTACTGGAGGCACTACAATCATTAGGAGTGGAGACATCTGAGGACTTGCAGTTCATCAGTGAGACTGATCTGAACTCTTTCCTGAGACCAGTTCAGGCAAGAAAACTGCTGGCTGCCTGGAAACAAACCAGTAAGTATTATGATTTCATTGCACAATAGCCATGAAGGGCTTTCTGTTTTTTCTATTATACTTTGGCCAAGGTCCAAAAAGTACAATTAATCGTATCGGTTGTGATTTTGTTTTACAGCACCAAATGGACATTTCAAGCCAGGCCAGCCTATCGTCTCCATCTTCTTGCTCCTCATTTTCTGCCTCCCCCTCACCCAGTACAATATATTCTCTAGACTGGGTAGATACATTTAGAATTCCATGTGAAGATTTTCCAGAAGAGAAAAGACCAAAGCCTCGATTGCGGAGGGAGATGATCCGCATCATTGTGAAGGAGATGATGAAAGCTTGTGCCTCTCCAACTAGAAGAGCCTCGACTGAAATTGCAAAAAAACTGGTTGTGATGTATCCCAAGTCACTGCAGGATGTCATCGCGGGGGATGTGGTAGGACAGTGGTACCACTCTTTGGTAAAACAGATTCAGGCACGAATTGAAAATGTGAAGAGGTCTACTTCACCAGTGTTACAGAAGCGCAAACTGGGAGGATCAGATGACACCGATGAAGTCACACCTGAAAAGCGAGCATCTGTTCAAGACACATATGGCTGCATAAAGTGGGACATGAAGTTTTTGCCCGTCACTGAGACACTGGAAACCCAGAAGGAGAAGATGGAACGTATGAAGATTCTCAGTGAACAGACAAGTTTCAGTCATGAAGAAGTAAAAACTCTAATGAAATGTACTTACTACTCTCAGCGCAAAGCAATAAATAGCGGAGCAGACATGCAAACCATCATAGAAGAGTGGCCTTTTTTGTTTCAGGCGATTGGAATGACAGTCCACTTTGAAGAACTTACTGGGGTACCGCTGAAAGAGACTTTCCTCACCAGTCTGGAAAAGAAGGTAAAACGGCTTCTGGACTTTCTGAAAAACACTTGTGCAGACAAGTGCAAGCGTGTCTTGGAGGCTGTCATAAAGCTTCGAATGCAGAGAGGACAGCTGAAGGGCTGCTCAGAAGACGTGAAAGATATGATGCTCCTCCTCCTCTCCTATTTCGATGAAAAAGAGGAGACCCTCTTCCACTATGTTGATGAAACATGTCTGGCAAAAGAAGTCCATGTGGAAAGCCTGCCTGTGACAGCATGTATCATTGTTTGTGGTGAGTTAGAAATCAGTACAACTGCACAGAACCTAAGCTAATGCAAGGATACGCTATATTAAATGTCTGCGCTTTCACTATTTTAAGACACATTTGAATGGTAAAGGGGGTTGTACAGTTAATTCTTTTACACTTGTATTTCATTCCAAGGATCCTCCTGCTTTGCATCGAGACTGTTCATCCTCAGCATTGACCACAAAGTCGTGAATGACCAAATAACTGACTTCATCTCTGCAATCTGTCTGATGCTTGGTAGCTACTACTGCCTGAACATCCACTATCCACTGGAACTTGGCTCCACACTTGAATTCCTTCAGAGGTAATTTTTTTACTTTTCCCTCGACTTTCCCTTTTCTTTTTTTCGTTGTATAGTGTTTTATTGTGGATTATTGTGTTTATCAAGGTGTTTCTTCAACATTAACCCAGAGAAGGGAACAAAAGTTGAAAAACTAAGAAGAAGACACTGCATGTGAACCCAAGAGTACTCACCCTCATCACCGATCTCTCTGATCACGAGTGGCGAGAGACCGTTTAAAGACATTTTGAACAGATTGTTACAGTCAGCTTAACTGTACCTTGACTGGGAACTACTGTGTTGTTTGTTTTCAGTTATCCCAGCTGATATTGAGTACTCTTACCTGATTTCTGTTATCACAGGCATGCTTTTCAGAGGTTTTGATCTTAGATCTTTAAACAATCCCTCTAACTGTATTCTTGATGTTTCTGAGATGTTCTATATTCTATACAACAGTTTAAACTATTTGAATTTTGTATTGCCCTAATTGGCAAACAAGTTAAGTGTAGAACTGAACTGTTAACATTGAAATTTAAACAGCACTGTCTGTTACAAACATTACTTGACTTTAACTGTTATTATAGCATTTTGTAGCTGTAAGGTTCTGGAAAATTGATGTCACAAGCTTATGTGCATGTGTAATTGATTACTTATGTAAAGTCATACTTTAAAAATGATGCTATTGCATTTCTTGTGCAATCTTATTCATTCATTGAGGCAGTCATTTTTCTGTTTTTGCTAAAAGAATTCAGGAAATTAATGTAATTCATGTTTTCCTGAAAATGGTTAATATACATTTGTTAGTTGATTTTAGTGCTTAAGCAGTTTTCAGAGTGTAAGCTGTTTTAAGCAGTTTTTAGAGCTTAAGCAGTTTTGGCTTTCTTTTTTCATAATGCCAGGAGAAGCTTTAGATGCTTGTTTTGCCTTTATTTGTTTAAAGCAATATATTTGACTAGCAGCAAGTGTGTGGAGGTCAAAATATGTTCAAGACAATAAAAATGTCAGTGAAGGACATCTGAGATTTTGTTGCAGTGGTTTTCTGATGCATGTGTTTAAGGTTTAAGGTGGTGACACAGCTAAGACCCGAGAGTCTCTTTCAAGGTTAGTAAAGTAAACAGATTCTAGAAGATATTTTACACATTTCTCTGTTGTCTCTAAATCTTATTTTGTCTTTTATTATGATTAAAAAGGTTTTTGTTCCTGCCCTTTTCAGACACTGAATTTGAGCAGAAACCATAAGGATACTCGAAGGACCTGTGACTCAGGAAATGGTGAGATTTCAGGTCATAATCTTTTCTTTTCTTTTTTTTTTTCTCATTAAATTCATTTTCCTTGATCCCTTTACAATATTGATGTTTTTTTTGTAAACAGCATCAAATGAGAGTGACAGGTGAAACAGTTTCAAGACAATGGCAGGAAAAGCATGCTGAAGATTGAATCAAACCTTGGCTGGAAATATTTGGTATGTGTTTTACCGTAAATCAAATTGTTGAAAAACATTCAGCTACACTGCAACACAGGGAAACTTGTTTTGCACTTATTTTCTTGTTACTTTAATTTCTTGTCTCATTATTTTTGTCAGTTATTATTATTTATGGTGTATGCCCTTTTTGTTTTCTTTCTGAATGCAGAAGGGATCTAGCCAGTCCTCAATGAAAGCTTCGTTGCCCCCCTGTGAGTCTTCTGGCAGAAATGATGGCACCTGTATTCTTTGGTTTCCCTAAACATCACACCCTGTTTATACAAGGCTCTTCAATTAAGTCTGCACCCAAAGATTCAATAAGAGGTAAGCAGTGGTATTATTCAAGTTTTGCAAAAGAAAGATGGACAGGAGACACTAATCTTAATCAGCCGAGCTCAGGTTCATGTCCAGGTGAGCAGTTTCATACGATGAAGGAAACTGACGCTATAAAATGTGGATAGTCATTAACTTCAAGTTCTATGATAAATCAATAGGAAACTTAATAAATACAATGTTTTCCAACAAATTATGATTGTGATTAGGGCTGCGTTGTCAATGTACATAAGTTGATTTAAAGGATTAGTTCACTTTAAAAAAAACTTTTGCTGATTCTTTCTTCAGTCGAAAAGAAATTAAGGTTTTTGATAAAAACATTCCAGGATTTTCCCTCATATAATGGACTTCAATGGGCTCCAAACGGTTCAAGGGCCAAATGACAGTTTCAGTGCAGCTTCAAAGGGCTTTAAACGATACCAGACGATGAATAAGGGTCTTATCTAGCGAAATGATCGCTCATTTAAAAAATAAATAAAACAGTTTAAGTTTTATAAGCACAAATGCTCGCCTTGCTGTTTTGTGATGCGCGTTCGTGACGTCACGTAATACGCAATTACGTTTAAAAGGTCACGCTTGAAAAATTTCTGAAAATTTTCTTTTAGGCTTTTTAATATTAAAGCACCCAGGATACGCACACGGAATGGGCATTTTAAACGATAAACTGACACAAATACATTTGGATATGTGTATATGGTCCTCCTTCCGCACATTTGTAAACACGTCAACTTGACCTTTTCAATGTAATTGCGTATTACGTGACGTCACGAATGCGCATCACAGAACAGAGCAAGGCGAGCATTTGTGCTTATAAAACTCCAACTTTTTTATTTATTTTTGAAATGAGCGATCATTTCGCTAGATAAGACCCTTATTCATCGTCTGGTATCTTTAAAGCCCTTTGAAGCTGCACTGAAACTGTCATTTGGACCTTGAACCATTTGGGTCCCATTGGAGTCCATTATATGGGGAAAAATCCTGGAATGTTTTCATCAAAAACCTTTATTTCTTTTCAACTGAAGAAAGAAAGACATGGACATCTTGGATGACATGGGGGTGAGTAAATTATCAGCAAACGTTTTTTTTTTTAAAGCGAACTAATCCTTTAAGAACTGCATACTTTACAGTTAAGAAATCATTTATCATTAGATCTGTTTTTGACAGCACGTTTTGTTCATTTCTGTGCATTTTGCTCAAGCACTGATCAAACTTTTGAAACTCCATTTTTTGCTGCAGAGGGGATCCTGCCAGTCCAAAGCGAACTCCTGATGGACATTGAAGTACTTCTGCAGAGCTTGTATCTTCGACACAATGCGCATTAGAAACTCCACTGAGTGCTTTCCTTCACCAAGGCAGGACCCAGTGACTCATTACTGTTGATCGGTCAGGGGCAGGTCATTTTTTGTTTCATGTTTATTCATTCCTACATGGATTACCAGCCATATGTATGGACACATGCTGTATTCTCAAGATCTATGCTGTTTGGTAGGAATAGAGAAAATTATATGTTTAGTCTGATTTCAAATGGTATGTCAATTTCTCATTGTTTATCAGTAATATTCACTACCGTGGTTATATATGGGCATCTTTAGATTTTTCTATATTTAGCGGTTGCAAATGTAAAATGTACGGTAAACTATTTATGTTCCTCATATTGTACTGTATTTTTAGCGGTAAAATACCGGCAGCTGTGGTTGCCAGGAATTTACCGTAAAATATATCTGGTCAAAATAAAATGCTGTAATTTGTTATACAATTTCACTGTGTTTTTTACTGTCAAAGGTTTTAATAAGGTTTAACATATTTCTGTTATTTTTACAGTTATTTACCATAATAGAGTCTATCCTATTACTGTTAAATTAACAACAAATCACTGTATATATTATATTATAACGTTTTTTTTTAACTGTAAATATCCGTAAAAAGCTATGGAAAGTTGCATTTTTTACATAAAATTACTGTATAATTGACAAATATATTTGTCTTTTTCTACCATGATTTTGGTAAAAAAAAATACGTTGTCTACTGTAAAATTTAGGGTTACAAAACCAGTATACCGTATTATCTTTTACAGATACCACATTTTTTTCACTGTATATTCCTGGCAACCACAGCTGCCGGTATTTTACCGTAAATTTGACAGTTTTTTTTAACAGTGCAATTGAGGTCGATTTGTCTTATCACCCCACTTGTATGGAAAATTATGGATGAGTTCATTGAGCCTATCAAGAGTCAAGATCTTCTTATAAGTACAGCAAAGCACTCTGCTAGCTCAACTGGTACTATGCCTTCAAAAAGATCGTGAGCCAAATCAGGAGGATAGCCTTTTGTAACATTAAAGTAGCTAAGGCTTTCACTGAAGACACATGCTTTTTTCACACCCATGACATTCATCTCATTTTCCTTTGCACGTTTCACATGTCCTTGGTGTTCTTCTGCAGCACGAAGTGTAAATTCACCTGCCTTCACTTCATTGGTCTGAGAATCTGCACGAGAAGCTGTACAAAATCGACAACAGTACTCTCCTGAAAAGTTCTCAATGAAGCCAGCCATAGAATGTGCGGCAAGATTATCAGCCACAATACACTGTACTGTTCCTTTAAGAAATGTTCCAAGCAGCTGGACATACACACCTTGCTGTTCCAAAATTTGGAGATCATGCAAAAGAGGTTGCAAGATTTTTTCAAATCCGTATGTCTTCACGTCTTCTGTTTTGCACAAAATTGCAAGATAAATTGAAGACAATGTTGATTGAAACATTGATGGTACATTACCCAAAATCCAGTAGATTGCACATAATTTGTGCTTTTTTCTTGATGTCCCGAGAGGGTTGCTTATAAGTCATCAGCTTATAAGCACACAGATATCCTCAACTCATCTGAGAAGAAGACATTTGCTTTAAAATACTGACCATCCTGAATTGACCTGTACTGATGGACATCTCTTCTTAACTGTTGAGAACTGTGACTTTCAACCACTTTGTCAAGTCCATCATTCTGACCAAGAAGATTCTGTAAAGACTCGAGTATTGGAACGTATTGAAAAGTTCTGTTTCTCTTGGCCTCGAGAACATACTCCACAGGGTCTACAACTTTAAAATTGTCCCTGTAATATTGTTTACGCTTAAATGCAGTAGCTAGAGGACCACCATGCTTCATTGCAGTGAGTAAAGGGTTTGTTGTATTTAAAGATGTAACAAGGTCTTTGACTAGAAACTCATCATTGTCAATTCTGTGCTTTTGTAAGGTGTCTACAATAACTCTGTGAGACAAAGGAAAATAAGCATCACTCAGTAAATAATGCAAGTCCTCTAACAACTCATCAACAGCTGTGCCTGGGACATGATGGTAATTCTCCAGCTTCAACAGCAAGGAAGCAAATTTAAGCTCTACCAGTTTTGGCAAGTTCTCTGGAACCTCTTCTGTATCAACACAATTGGAATCCTCCTCTAACGCAGATGTATGGATTTCTTCATTTGAAAAAGTGTCATCAGATATTCCTCTAACCTCTTGTGTTTTCACTATTCCTTCCTTAAAATCAGTCAACGAACACTGACCATGTTTTCGACTCTTGTGTGATCTGAATGTGCTATACACATTTGTTTTAAATGAGCAGTCCTTAAACATACAACTTACTGTTTTGATCTGGATGTATGAGACAAGCCACGATCTCTACACAGCCACATGCATAAAGACTCCAAAACTCTGTAAAGGGGGAAAAAAGATACAAGTCAACAAAAAATAATAATATTAATAATATAAAAACACTGCTAACTACTAAACTGTAATAAAAAAATCTGTTGGATGACCTAACTAAACCAAAAAGCTTACATTACTTAGCTAGATGTCATCTTATTCAAATGTGATTATTGCCATATGTGTTATTTGGGACTTCCAAAGTTTAAGATTTAACATTTGACATTAAATAAATACGCTCAACACCATTAGTAAAGTTGTTAAAATACTAAAACATGGAAAAAGTTATTTGCTTTATATGCACACGGCATTTGTTACATATAACATCTGTTCAACAACTATAACATATTATATATGATCGAAAAACAATAAAGTAGTTAACACTGAAGGGAAACCCACATGAGGCATGCAGCAAATTCATTAAGATACCATAAAAAACATGATATCACCCCCGAAAAACCATTCAAATACACTGACAGGCTCAATATAAATGCATAAAATGTAAGATATCTCACCTGTGTCCACATAAAGACAGAATGTAGATTGGGAAATGTTGAATTTGATTCACTTAAAATGGCGTTGAGAGACTTTGAGTGAGTGAGCTGAACGACGATCGTTGAATGTGCTTTCCATCTGCGCATGTGCAGATATTTGCTGACCAAAGTGCGGTATTGCAGAAGCAACGCAATTCCGTTTCATTCATTTAACATAAGTGAGCTGTGTAAATGTGAAATGTCACTTTTTCTAATTCTGTCAATATGAATGTCTTAATTTTAATGCTCAAACGTAACCACATTATTTAATTTAAACATAGTTACATTCTTTGGACCAACAACCGTAGTGTACGGTTTTTTGAGTGTACAGGCAGCCCTTCCCACAGCATTCACACAGTCAGGCCATCTGGTGAGGCTCCAATTTCAGGGAAGCTGCTGTTAATTATGAAGGCACACGGTTCGATTTTTGTGTTTGTTTTGGTTTTAATGCAAAATAACGGCACAGCTTTTCAACCTGCATCACTGGTGAACCCATTGTTTCCACTAAATTGAAGTTAATTCATTTATGGAGTTTTTGGGAAAAAAAAGTCAATTTGATTGTCTCAGCAGCAGCTGATAACTGGAGACACATACAAAGGTGTAATGCATTTCCTGTTGAAAGAAGTTGATGCATGTGTGTTGAGGAAAAAATCAGCAATTAAGAGCATGCAACAGAAGTGCGCGCTCAATTTTTACCATCAGTTAACGCTAATAATACATGCCTCATTTTACTTTTTTTGCCATTTCCATATTTGACCAAAATACAAACTTTCCACTGATGTTTGTGAAAAAGGGATGCGCTCGACAAGCTTGAAAATTAGGGATGGGCGATACCACTTATTTAGTTTCCAATACGATACCGATAATTTCAAGGCGAGTATCACCAATATCGATACCAATACGATACTTTTAAAACTGAACTTTTTAAAATTATTAAATGCATTAAACTATTAAAATCACACGTATAAATGTTTAAAAAAATGTATGTATTTAAAACTAAAAGTAAAATTGGGAAAGATACCCAGATAACATTATATTTGAAAGGCATTTTAACATTAAATATGCCTTAATTACAGCTTATTAAATCATATTTGTACAAAATGGTAGAAATTTTTAGTTTTAGTAGTAACCATGAAAATCTACAAATACTAGTTGAACTATTGTCACTGTAGTAAAAAATAAACCATGGTTCATTTTCATAAGGGACTGCCAGTGACAGAACGTTACAGAACCAGTTCCCGACGGAATAGGGGTTTCGCTTAGAAGCCTATCACCTTGGAGTTCTACACACGAGCCAATGGCAAAACAATGCCATGGGTCTTTGGAATTTGCATAGCGAACTCTGCCCACCACTGTGTATATAAGGAGCCATGCAAGTGTGGTGGTTACAAAAATAAGTAAATAAATATGAGACATGGAATATGTGAAATGACAAGAGAATGTATTTATCAAATGTCTTTTACATTGGGTATTACGTTTTCTGTGACGATTGATGGTCCCTGCCCAGCCTTGAATGATCGATTGATTATTTGATTGTTTTTCCCTTGGGAGTGTTCACCTGCAGGGGGAGGGAGCACAC
Source organism: Gobiocypris rarus (assembly GCA_023029165.1). Classification (NCBI taxonomy): domain Eukaryota; kingdom Metazoa; phylum Chordata; class Actinopteri; order Cypriniformes; family Gobionidae; genus Gobiocypris; species Gobiocypris rarus. Next base: position 11,228,786 of record CM040910.1, on the reverse strand, counting down.
TGCTCAGACAATACACAGACTCTGATGGTGAAGCAACAGCAACTCCGCGTCCTGTGTTTTATTCATATTTATATCTCCCCTCATCAGACGGTGAGGGTACTACATTTTGGAGGCCCTAGCGAGGATGAATGCAGTGCGAGTTGGCTTCCGGTGACGACAACTCGCTTTCAGTGCCATTCAGCCTACTACTCAGCCCAGGTGACCAGTGGAGTGAACAAGTTCGGTGTTTGGTGTCCGTGTCAAGCCAGGAAGGAAAGTGCCAACAATCTGAGGTTAATCTTCGATACCAGGAGCGCTACAGGATGCCAGCCAGTTAAGGACATTTCTTCTATCACTTTTATCATTCTTCTAATACACGTCTAAAGACTGAGTAACCCATGGGTCACTTGGAGCACTTGAAGCTTGAGGTGATCGGAGCAGTGTATGCTCTCTCACAAGAAAATTTGATTGAACTTTGTGAATTCCTAGGTATTGAGGGTGAACATGCCAGTAGCAAAAGTCGCTCATTTCTTATTTCTGTGATTGTGAAACACATTGAGAAGAGGCATTAGAGGAGTTAGAATATGCTGGTGTGGCTGAGCGTTTTTGTCTAAAAGACAAAATCAGTGAAATTCAGGGGGTTAATGGAAAAGTGATTCAGAAAAACACAGTTAGGGCTTCTAAGAGAGTAGCTGCAGATTCAGATGCCGACACCACGGAACAGGAAAAACTGCAAAAAAAATTGATATGTTAGCCTGCAAAAGCTGATCGAGCAAAAACAGGATGCAGTGAATCGCACATCCCAAACCACTAGCACACAACAAAACATACCACAAAGCACATTGGCCAGTTCAAATGTACAAAACACTAGTTCATATCTGCGCCCAGTGACACCTCGACCAGTCATGATTCCCTGGAACAGAGAATTCAAGATATCAGGACAGATAGGTGAACCTGGACAAAAAGATAAGCTTACTTTTTCAAGTTTGGCCCATTAGATTGAACATGGATTGAGCAATTGGGTTTCAGAGCTTGAAATTGTCGATGCAGTAATAAGAGCAATCGCACCATGCATGCAGCTGCATAGTTACCTGGAGGGAAAACCAAATTTAACCCTTCCTGTGCTGAGACGCATACTGAGAGCGCATTATCAAGAAAGAGGTGCGACAGAATTGTACAAGCAGCTTACCTCCGAAGCACAAAGTAGTAAAAAGACCCCATAAAGATTCCTCGTTCGGTGTCTTGACCTGAGGCAAAAGATTTTGTTTGCATCTCAGGAAGCAGAATCCAGCTTTAAATACGATCCAAAACTAGTTCAGAGCATGTTTCTTCACACGGTCCTTACTGGCCTACAAAAGGACAGTATCAGAAGTGACCTGCAACTTGACCTGACTGCGATTGATGTGAGTGATGAAATTCTCTTTGACAAACTCAATCTTGCTTGTGCTAACGAGACAAAGCATCAAGGCAAAAGAAGATTCTAGCTCAACAGCAACATCCCAAACTGCATTCAGTACAGTTCAGTGAAGTTGGCTTCCTGCACAACGCTACCATCCTCATTTACCTTGTGTGAGGAAATACCTGGCATGTCAGCAAAGCGGATTGGATGTATACTATACTCATTGTTCTAGGTGTGGCAGTAGCGACCATTTTCTGGCGGGGTGCAGGGTGCAAGGGCCGACAGTCTATGGAGACCATTCGTTAAATGAGACTGGGTCACCACCGCGGGACAGGGAGTGACCATCCATACAACGTCCCCTCAAATCTGTGCACATTGTGGCATCAAAAATCTGTGCTTAACTTCTGTTAACTTCTGTGTCAACCAAATAAAGACTGAAACCAGCCATACCTCCGACATCACATGGGTATACCCATGCCATACCCATCTCAGCGAGCCTGAAAAACAAATTGTTCAACAAATGTTAAAAGAGGAAGCAGCTTCATTCTCCAAATCTGAGAGTGACATAGGGTGCATCGAAAAGCTGCTACTAGCCATTTCACTGAAAGACCCTACTCATGTTGCACGCACTTACCAGTCAGTGCCAAAACCTCTCTACCAAGAAATGAAAAACTACCTGCATGATCTCATTGCACAAGGATGGGGGCAGAAATCAAACTCAACATATACCTCACCTGTTGTGTGCCTCCAAAACAGACGGCAGCTTACATTTGTGCATTGATTACAGACAGCTAAACCATAAAAAAATCATCCTGATCGGCAAACCCATTCCCCATGTGCAAGACATAATGGACAGCTTTGACCAAGGAAAAGCATATCTTTGATATTTGGACTGGGAACAAGTAAAAATACTAAGTAAGAAGAGCATTTTTTTAAGTGTTCAGAGTGTAAATAAAATGTCAGAGCAAATGAGAATCATGAGGTCAAAGGCACTGCCTGAAGAGCTCAGAGACAGGGTTCTAGTCATCCCAAACGTCTTACATTTATGGATTATGGAAGCCACAAATCTGGCCATGGTTACAAAAAAAAATCAAGAGCTGGCTGTCCGGCCAAACTTTGCTATCGGGGGAGAAGAGCTTTGGTGAGAGAGGTAAAGAAGAACCCAAAGATCACTGTGGCTGAGCTCCAGAGATGCAGTCGTGAGAAAGTTGTAGAAAGTCAACCATCACTGCAGCCATCCACCAGTCGGGGATTTATGGCAGAGTGGCCCGACGGAAGCCTCATGCAAGACACATGAAAGCCTGCATGGAATTAGCTAAAAAACACCTGAAGGACTCCAAGATGGTGAGAAATAAGATTCTCTGGTCTGATGAGACCAAGATAGAACTTCTTGGCTTTAATTATAAGCGGTATGTGTGGAGAAAACCAGGTACTTCTCAACACCTGTCCAATACAGTCCCAACAGTGAAGCATGGTGGTGGCAGCATCATGCAGTGGGGGTCTTTTTCAGCTGCAGGGACAGGACGACCAGGGAAAGATGAATGCGGAAAATGGAATGGAAAATCTTCTCCATGGTGCTCCAGACCTCAGACTGGGCCGAAGGTTCACCTTCCAACAAGACAATGACCCTAAGCACACAGCTAAAATAACGAAGGAGTGGCTTCACAACAACTCTGTGACTGTTCTTGAATGGCCCAGCCAGAGCCCTGACTTAAACCCAATTGAGCATCTCTGGAGAGACCTGAAAATGGCTGTCCACCAACGTTTACCATACAACCTGATAGAACTGGAGAGGATATGCTAAGAGGAATGGCAGAGGATCCCCAAATCCAGGTGAACAAAACTTGTTGCATCTTTCCCAAAAAAGACTCATGGCTGTACACTGTAAAAACGACAACTCAAAATTGTTCACCTTACTAAGATTTTTGCATTCACTGACAATACAATTGCTAGTTGTAACTTGAACTATCTGTTGTAAGCCACTTGAACTCACTTTCATATGTTTCTGAGGAAAAGTTCATCTTACTTTTAAAATTGAGTTGATTTTATTTTGAAGTTGTAGTTGACACCCAGTTACAGCCCAGCTAGCAATTAGAAGCGGGCCGCTTCCGTAAAACCTGCGGCGCTGTCGGCTGTGTCGCGGCATCGGCTGAGTTGTGGCAGCCGCAATTGGGCCACGTCATTTTGCCACCTGCAGACAGGCACTTGTTCACTTTTGGCTCATCTACCAATTGGGTAACAGAAACTAAATGCCGGCCAAAATATTTTTCTACCGGCCAACATCAGTTTTAGATGTCAAAATATTTTTCTACCTATTTTTAAGGTGTGACGTTAGACTTGTAATCCTGTGTTAACAGGATTGCTAACCTAACATACATGTACAATGTCTTGTTAGCAATATCGAGTCTACAATTCATTTTACTGGCCAATTAAAATTTTTACCAGCACCGGTGACAGCTGTTGTTAAACTCTGGGCACTCGGCTCATACCCTTTTTACCAGTATGAAGCCGATTTCAACAGATTTTTTATTTTATTTTATTATTATTATTTTAATTATTATTCATGTAACAACAAATTACAATAGTGCAAACACGTCTTTTTCAAAATAGTCTTTGAAATCTATAACATTTCCAACAATGCCGATTTCAACGATTACTGCAGCAAGCGTCACTGGAGTGACGTGTGCACGCACAATTTTGGGTGAGATAAAACTCAACGCCTGACGTGAATCACCCCTTTTCGATCCTGCGCCATTACGGTGAACTTGAGGTAAGTCTTGTGTTCCATATTTCCTTACAATAACATTATTTCAAGCCAAGCATGGTTTCAATAGAGTTCTCTTAACATCCATACTGTCGATTTGAACTGTTGCTGATTAAATTTCGATTATCGATCCGTTTAAATTTGTTCGTAACATTAGTTCAATTCGACGTGTGCTTCCCTCCAGATGAAACGAAAATAAATTATTCATAAATCTAATTATTAAAACAACAGAACTTGTTTATCATGTCTGAGTAAAGTAGCCTAGTGCAAGTTGAGGGTACGTTAATATGAAATTGGCTCCGACTTATGGCTTGAACGACGCTAGCTAACGTTAACACTATTTAGCACGTGGCAAACATTGACTAGCTCGGCAAAGAATTTGTCGCACTCGTAACTGAACGATTACCGTTAAAATATTCTTAAATAGGCCTATGTCTTTTATGCTCGTATTTCACATTGTGATCATGCATGGACCGTGCATATTTTGCCGCTGCCCATTGGGGTACAGGACGCAATTTTAACAAATGCATGAGGCTTTCACACAGGACGCGGAATGCGCTGCGCTTGCCGCGGGGTTCAGCGTAACGTTAGCCCTTCCGATACAACGCGATATGCGCTTTGCTGGCCAGAGCAAAGTCGCTATTTTGGGAGAACACCTATCAAAACCAATGTTTACAGGTCAAAGATGTGGCGGGACACACACACACACACACATATATATATATATATATATATATATATATATATATTTTTTTTTTTTTTTTTTTTTTTGTCCAAGACTTTAATAATAATATCAAAGATGGATGGATGTCAACAAAGATGACATCCAGAGTAGCCTAATGATAGTACAATTTGATCTCTTTTATTGAATCAAAAGGTTAATTAAAATTTTAGGTAAAACATTGATCAAGACTAGATTCAAGACAATGCTGAATACAATTCCTCATGATAATCTTATTGTTAACACTTAGTAAAGATGAAAAAATAAAAACGGTTTCAAAATTATTATTTTTTTTACACTTTAAAGCTCTTATTCGCCTATCTAAGCTACCTTAAAACACACCTGACATGCCAACTTGAACTGAGATGTGTCTCCATGACAGCTTTTCTCCCGATGTCCCTACATGACCGCAAACTTGTATTACTAAGTTCCGGAAATTCCGACAAGCACAGTACAAGATGTTCATCCATTTTGCTTTCCATGCTTGTTTCGATGTACCGTTTCCATCGGCCGCGCGGGTAATCGTCACAGAGCGCCGCGGCAAAAGTGAAAATATTTTGAACTTTGACCGCGGCGTGCGCGCAAGCTCGTCAAAGGTGCTCTTTTTTCGGCGCAGCAACAAACCGTCCTTGAGCGGCGCAAGCCATTGAAATGAATGGATTTCTTAGCGCAGCAGTGCCGTTGCCACGATTCGTTATAACTGATAGGTGCACAATTGCGATAATATATGGTGTGTTTTTCAAGCCGTCTCAAGGTATTTATTGACAAAGTATGTGAATAAATCAGTGCTAAGTTGACAGCCCTTTTAATGTTTTAGTATCTTCTGCTTACTAAGGCTGCCTTTATTTAATAAAAATGGTTAAAACGGTGATATTGCGAAATATCTTTACAAATCTGAACAGCTGTTAAATATAATTTATGTATTCCTGCGATCAAAGTTGAATTTATCATCATTACTCTAGTCAGTACTCAAGTTTTCAGTGTCACATGATCCTTCACAAATCATTTTCATAAGAGGATTTGATTTTAAAACAGTTGTTGCCTAAAAGTTGTGGAAACCATGATGCATTTTATTTTTCAGGATTTAATGAACAAAGTTAATTAACATTAAATAGAAATGTTTTGTGATATTGTCACTTGTGATCAATTTAATGCATGTTTGAATAATGTATTTTTTAAATCTTGCCACAAATGTTTGAATAGCACAACTTATTTAACACTAATAATCATAAATGTTTGTTAATATTCAAATCCGCATATTATAATTTCTGAAGGATTGTGACACTGAAGACTGGAGTAATGATGATGATTTCAGCTCATCACAGGAATAAATTATAAATATTTTAACTCTTCACATAGATAACAGCTGCTTACATTCAGATATTTCATTTTTACTTTTTTACTGCATTTTCTTTTTCTCTCTGAAAAGCTGCCTATGTTACTGAATGATGGCCGGGAGTGCTAAAGCATAATCCCAACCTCTAATCAATATTGTTTCACTTGGAAATGCATCACAATGAACGCTGAAATAAAGTTGGTTGCATCTTGCGGACTTTAAAACATGTATTAACAAATGCTGATTCAATCCAATAATGAAAAAGTCTTGATGAATAAGATGTTAACTTATTCAATTCAAATTTTCTATTTAGTTCAAATTAATATCTTTTAAATGGACTAAATCAATGACCATTTCTTTTTTTCCCTCAGGTAATCTTGCTTTTGCTTTTCCATTTTAACAAACACTTCAAAGGTAAGAATGGCTGATCAAATACATTCTTTCAAATCTAATCTGAGACGCAAGGCAGTTAAATCGGTGTCTAACTTGCTGGAAGGTATTGATAATCTTGTTGATGATCTGACTGATGACAACACTGTACATGACTTAGACGTTGTTGTAAACTGTGATGACAGTGACTTGATGCGTGACAGGAACTTCGACAGTGACTGTGATGATAGAGAGGGCCCATCTGAGCATAGACCTGACCTTGCTGATGATTTGGTCAATTGGGCTTTGGAGTTTAATATCACCATGGTTGCACTTACTGCCTTGTTGTCTATCCTACATTTTCACCACCCCAATTTGCCAAGAGATGTGAGGACTCTCCTCAAAACAGCCACCAACTACAAAATCCTACCTGTAGCAGGAGGCGCATTCTTTTACTTTGGTGTATTGAATGCTATAACAGGCCTTCTTGAAAATGTGTGGATGAAACTCCCTAGCAAGCATTGCCTGCAGTTACAATTAAACTTTGATGGCCTCCCATTGTTTAAGAGTAATAACCAGCAGCTGTGGCCCATTCTAGGTTTATTGAGGGAAGTAAGTAAATGTCTATTCATGATTGGCATTTTTGGAGGGGATTGCAAACCCAAATCACTCTCTGAGTACATGAGGGACCTGGTTAGCGAGTTGAGTAGTCTTCAGTCTGGGTTTTGGTTCAAAGGAAAGCTGTTTTTTCTGCGAGTCTGTTCTGTTGTGTGTGATGCTCCAGCCCGGGCTTTTGTCAAAGGCATAAAGAGTCATTCAGGCTATTCAGCTTGTGATAAATGTGTACAGACAGGTGTATATGTAAGAAGTCGCATGACGTTTCCACAGATTGACTCCGCCTTGAGAACGGATGCTAGTTTCAGGCAAATGTTGGATGAAGATCATCATGTAGCACAGTCTCCTCTGACTGGACTTGGTATTGACATGGTACTTGATTTTCCTCACGATTACATGCATTTGGTGTGTCTTGGGGTTGTACGTCGTTTGTTTGACCTGTGGTGTACTGGGCCTTTGCCAACTCGCTTGTCTGGTCAGCTGGTTAAAGCACTATCTCAGAAACTACAGGAACTGAAGAAAAGCATTCCGTGTGAGTTTGCTAGAAAGCCTAGAGCTTTTGAGGAAAGAGGGAGATGGAAGGCTACAGAGCTACGACAGTTCTTGTTGTATACAGGCCCTGTCGTTCTCGTAGATGTTCTGGCTGCTCCAGTCTACCACAACTTTATGCTGCTGTCGGTTGCTATTTTTATGCTGGCTAATCCTGAGGTGGATGTAGGGATCTGTGACTGTGCAAAGACAGTACTTGTGTCATTTGTTGAACATTTTGGCAGACTTTATGGTGAGGGGTTTCTGGTGTACAATTTGCATGGCCTCGTTCATTTGAGCGATGATGTTAAGAGACATGGATGTATTGATGTGATATCTGGGTTCCCTTTTGAGAATTTTCTTGGTGAGGTAAAGCGCATGGTGAGGGGGGCAAATTTCCCAGTTGCCCAGATTGTCCGCCGCTTGTCTGAGCGTGCCAATAACAAAAGGGTCCATGATGGGCATGTGAAAGCAGGAACTGTATTAAGGAAAGAACATGTTGGTGGTCCCTTACCACAGGGTATTAGAGGAGGAATACAGGAGTTTAAAGAGTTGCACACGGATCAATTTTGTGTTAAAATTACAGAAGGGGATAACTGTATTAAAATGGGTAATGACATTGGCTTGCTTCAGAATATCATCTTGCTTGAAGGTAATATGCACTTGGTGTACTATCAGTTCTATGCTGTTGAGCCATTCTACACATATCCCCTCAGTTCATCTAGCCTGGGTGTGTTTCTTCTCTCACAGTTGTCAGAGAGTTTGAAGTGTGTTAAAGTTGATGGTGGCCTTCGAAAATATGTCCTCCTCCCCTTCAAAGACAAACATGTGGGAATGCCTTTGTTGCATTTACATTAGGCTTAATCATGTTGAGATCAATTGTAATTTTTTTGCGATATTGTTCTGGCTTGTTAATTATGCCACTGATTACCACTTAGTTAGGCAGGTTTTTCATCTGATTTGTGACTTTTTATTTTTATTTTTTTAGCATATGTGATTCATTGCTAATAATAATTGGTGCCCCATTTACTGCTTTATTTTAAAATGGTGCTGTATTTTAAAGGAACATGCAGACTTTTTGGGACTTATTCACCGTATCCCCCTTAGTTAGATAAGTCCATACATACCATTCTCATCTCTGTGCGTCCCATATCTCTGTTTGACGCACCCACTGCTAGCCTAGCTTAGCACAAAGACCGAAGGTAAGCGGCTCCAGCTAGCCGACTGCTCAATAAGTGACAAAATAACGCCAACATTTTCCTGTTTACTTTTTTGATGTGTATAGTTACATGTACTAAGACAGATGGAAAATTACAGCACAAAGTTCCTTGATTATTACATAGGTCTTCGTACACAATGTAACCATACACATCACAACATGAAAATGATAGTGTTTTGTCACTTATTGAGCAGTAGGCTAGATGGAGCTGTTTACCGCCAGTCTTTGTGCTAAGCTAGGCTAGCGATATGTGCGTCAGACAGTTATGGGACGCACGGAGATGATTGTGGTATATATGGATTTATCTTACTCTGGAGGATACGGTGAATAAGCTAAAGTCCCAAAAAGTCTGCGTGTTTCTTTTAATATGTTCTATACCTGGCGACCTACATTTCTTCTTTACAGAATGTATCACGTCGTGGAGTTTGTAAATTCAAAGGAGGTTGAAGTTGTTCACTCTAATTGGCTGAAAGGAGGCCAAAGTTTCTGGCCCCCTTTTGTATCTCTTGCAAAGCTGCGTAGGGCAACTAAAGAGGGGATGATGCCTGGTGCTGACTGGACTCAATTCAGAGTCCGTGTGATGTATTCACATGGTAAAGTAATGCTTCATTCTTAAACTACACAATTTCACACTTATTGAATTGAAAACTTACTGCACAAGTAACATAAGGAGCCCTTCCATTTAGACCGAATCTGCATTTGTGTTGACAGATGTATATGAGATTGCCTGTGCAAAGCTGCTAGAGGCAACAATTACCTCTGATCTAAATACTGAAGATGAGGACAACAGGCCAGAGTACATGAAGAGAAAGAATAGGTAATTTCCTCAAAAGTTACAATACACCTGGGCAAACAATTAGACCGCAAGCTAGAAGGCCTTACAATGCACCCCCCAACCATCTGACAAAACCAACTTTTAAAAAAAGTATCAAATATAATTTATTTACTCCCATGATCAACAGACATCCCAATATAATCAATTTTAGAGGCTGTAAAAGAATAGTAAGCAGCAGTGAAGAGGAGGAGGAGGAGCAGGGGCGGACTGCTGCACCTCGTGCTCAAACCAAAAAAAATTACACCCCACTTGCACCAGCCCCCTGCATCCCATCTGTAGGCCCGTTACAGTGGTTTTCATTAAGCTTTTATTAAGCATCTGGGTTTAAACTAACATAACGGCCAATTGCACCTTTGTGACAGCTCTAAGTGAAGGGAGTCAGCCAGCTGGTCAAGGTTTTTGGTCCCCTGGCCATATTTCACTTGATCCCCCTTCTGATGCAAATAGCTCGGCAGCAGGTCTGTGGGCTTCTCCCCCTTCAAGGAACATCCCAGCGGCTAGTCCACCACCGTGGTCTCCAGTCTCCACTACCAACAGCCCGATAGCTGACACCTGCCAGCTGCTGCATGGGTTGGGAAGTCAATCAGGCCAAACTGTATCTGAAGTAAGGGCAAGAAAGTTTGAATTCTCTATAGCTCATGGGGAAAAAACACTTTGGTATGTGTGAGATTAAAAATAGTTTTCTTCTTTTCTTTTAGCACACCCCACCTGTACATGGCACACAGGACAGGTCTTATGAGGAGGCTGTGCCCAAAGTAAGAAATTCTGTAGGTCTGTGGGCTTCTCCCCCTTCAGGGAACATCCCAGCAGCTAGTCCACCACCGTGGTCTTCAGTCTCCAGTACCAACTACCATAGTCAATGGGCTACACTTCCTACTGCCACCCCAACCAATGCAGCAGCTGGCAGAAGTCAGTCATCAGGCCAAAATGGATATCAAGTAAGAGGGGCAAGAAAGCTATTCTATAGCTCATTGAAACAAAAATTCACGGTATGTGTGATGAGATTAACATCTTTTTCTTTTCTTTTAGAACACCCGCAAGCACATGACGCACACAACAGGTCTTCTCGGGAGGCTGTGCCTTCAGGTAGGAATTCTACAAAGTGATCACTTTCAGTTTACTCTTATACGTACGGTGTTTTGCTACTAATTTGATATGCCTGGTTGTTCTTGTTTTACAGCAATTGCCAAAGAGATCCTCATCCAGCTGGATTCTATCAGAGAGCAGCAGTTGCTCATCCTGGTGCAGCTCCAAAAAATTTCCAGCAGTCAAGCGGTTCCAGACATCATGCCAGACCCAACACATTTTGGGCTCCACTTTCAACTATTGAGCAGTTACAACGTTTGGAAGAGACATTAAAGAATCCAGAGGAGAAGAAGAATTTAGTGAGTTTAATGATGCATTAATCAGAATTTTGTCATTAGAATCGTTTATAAATATGTTGGTATTAACACAGTTTGTCACATGATCTTTCAGAAATCATTCTCGTATGCTGATTGGATGCTCAAACATTTACTATTTATCAGTGTTAAAAAATGTTGCTGCTTAATTTGTGGAAACAACGATAGACTAACGATCAAACATTTGTAGAAATATTTAAAAAAGAGAAATTAACTTTAATTCATCATTCATTAAAGTGATGAAAAGTGACTTTAAAATTTTACAAAATGTATATTTAATCAATGCTTTATTACATGTAGTATTTTTGATAAATAAAAGTAAATGCTGTTCATTGAACTCCCCCCAAAGAATCCTGAAAAATAATGTACATCATAAATACATAACTGATAACAATCAGAAAAGTTTGAGTATCAAATTGTAATGATTTCTGAAAGATCATATCACTGCGGTAAAATAAATTCTGCTTTGCATCACAATAAATAACATTTTTCAAGTTTAAAAGGTTTTTTTTATTTTTTTATGACAATTTCACAATATTGCTGTTTATTGTATTTTTGATCTAATAAATGCAGACTTGGTGAGCAGAAGAGACTTTCAAAATCATTGTATCCAAACTTTTGACATGTACTTGAACAATTCTAATAATATTTTTATAATATGAAATTTTATTAAATGCTGCTTTTTACTTTTACAGGACAACAGTATGTATTCCTTTTAATGTGTTTTTTTTTTTTTTACATTTATTTATTTTAATAAGTACCGAGGTGTGGCCAGATTTTCCGTTTTTCTTTTTTCTCTAGCTGATCAGGCTACATTCCTTAAATAACTAATGAGGTACATATCTTTTTGTTTCAGACTGCTCTCCTTGGAATGGTCGGAGGCATGACCCTTAAAGACACTGTGGGGCGAGTCATGAAAAGAGCTGGCTAGACTCATTAATTGGAGTGGGGCCAACCGAAAGCCTGCATTCAAAAGGCTCATTTTAAAAAGTGTGGTTCTGGGTGAGTGTCAGTGCTGGATAACTTCAATGTGGTGACATCCAAATTAAGTTTTGGTGGTTGCTGAGTAACATGGTCATGCTGCCCTCTTCTGTCTTTTGTTTTTCTCAGATGCAGTCCGCCGGAATGCCCTGACCAAAGACTCTACAGAAAAGGAAATGGAGCTCCTCATCACCAGGTGGCTGCAGCTAGCCTCTGACCGGGATGGTGGCCGAAGCCAGAGGGCGAACACAGGCAGACCTAGAGACAACTCCAATGCAGTGTGCCAGAATTAAATGTTTTGTAAAATGGTTTTTAAATTTACATTGTTGAATTAACATTAATTCTGTGGTTATTACAATGGTATTAGTTTTTTTTTTTTTTTTTTGTCTGAATCACAAGCCCCGTTTTTAAATAAAGCATAGTTAAATTACCTTTTTCCAATAAAAAAATTCATTGAACATGAAAACTCTCTCTTGTGCTGTTTTGTTTTCAGTTTATGTTGCATAATGAACGCCTACTCATAAATGTAATTATTAACTTGACATGAGTGTAAATAATTAAAGATGAAATAAGCCCGAACATGGAACTGGATGGGGGAGGGGGGGCTTTACGTCCTCACTCGGGGTTCCGCAATCGGGCCGCTTTAAAACCGAGCATGCGGGCTGCATTATAACCGAGTGCTCGGGCCGCGTCAAAACCGAGCACTCGCAGAGCAATCGGACCTAGATTCATGCCAAGGAACGGCCGAGTGTTTTAGCCTTAATTGGGCCGCCTTCGGCCCGCACAATTTTTGCTACCTGGGAGTGAGGTCAACTTATCTGCGCATGCTCATTTGAAATTTGTCATGGCAACCGGCTGCCACGGGGTTTCCAAGGATTTTCCCAGGAGCTCCCTTCGAAAGTTTGAACATTTGCGTCCGCCATCTTGCCAGCATTAACCATAGACTGACGTCTTCGAAGAGAAACATTCCTCTTAATAGGTAAGCTAATAATATGAATATGTATATGCATTTGGTATTTGTATTACATTTTATTGTGGGAAACAAAATCGATAAATCATAAGGGCAATGCATTTATGGCAATACAAAATCCCCCACTAGCTAATCGGTTAGAAGCTAGCTTATTTTGAACAGCCAAGCTCAATAAAAGTATTGTCCACATATTATTTGTGTTGCCATTATGTTTGTTAATCTCGATGAATGATGTCATTGTTTTATGCTCGTCTGCTTTGCTCATTGACATGAAACCGAAGCACCGGCGGTTATGTTAGTTCACATTACTGCTCGTGACCATGCGCTGCAACCAGGTAATGTTATGCCTCAAAAGGGTTAATGTCAAGCCCTGCCTTGGAGTTAACTCGTCAACATCTGTGCTCAAACAAATACACATGAAATGCACAACGACGCACATACACACAAACTCTTCACGCGCATACTTATGAGACGCGAGCACACACTCAAACTCGCGCTCACTCAATGAGACGAGCACACACACACGCACAAAAACTTGCGCACATACTCAATGAGACGCGAGCACGCACACACACACACACAAACTCGCGCACATACAATGAGACGCAAGCACACAAACTCGCGCACATACTCAATGAGACGAACACACACACAAACTCGCGCACATACTCAATGACACGCTAGCACACACACACACACAAACTCGCGCACATGCTCAATGAGACGCGAGCACAGAATGGGAATACAATAAAGTGCACATGCACAAGTACATTTCACAGAGCTAAACAAAAGTATTTGTTTGTCTTTATATTCTTCCAAAACAGACATCTGACATCACAAGTCATCGCAGACAGGCAGCTGTGGAAGGTCTTCCCATATTTCTGCGGGAGAATACTGAGAAGCTTTTCTCTAGATGCCTGGTGAGTGCAGGAAGACCTTCAGCTTTTAGTAGTGTTTTATAGCAAAGAGGCCATACGCAAATTGAAATTTCTCTTTATTGACTAGTTTTCTACAGAACATTATTTCAGTGGTGTCTTGTTTTGTCAGGTAACTGATGGAGATGACAAACAGATGAAAGGCATCAAGATGGGGGTCCACACAGTGCTCGATGATGACGATGCAGTCTGTTCATTTCAGTCTGTCTGTTCATTTATGTTTGGATTTTTTGTAAGTCTTCACATACACTGTAAAAAAAAAACTGTTGTTTTTACAGGAAAACGCTGGCAGCTGTGGTTACCAGAGAATTCCTGTAAAAAATACAGCAGCACAGTATATAACTTTACTGACAAAATATGTAAATTGATTTACAGTGAATGAAATCACGGTTGAATCACATTAAAAAACTGTTAATTCTACCAAAAAAAAGTGTTAATTTTGCATAACTGTGTTGTATATAAATAGACAATTTCCTGTATTTTTTACATGTAATGACTGCTTATTGTGCATCAATACATTTTAAAAATAACAGGCAAATTTCAAACAAAAAACTAATTTAAACTGGTAAAACAACAGTAAAACTTTGCATTTTAAAAGGAAATGTTCTGTATATTATACAAAAAAATTATTCATAATATGCTTTGTTTTAATAATGAAGTTATTGTGGTAAATCTCAAAAAAAGGCAAGAGAGGCAAATATCACTTGAGAAATTTATTTATGACAATCAGACGATGCCAACAGGCCAAGTTACAGGTCAAATCTGTGGAGAGGCGAGCCCCTTCACAGTAAGAATGCACGTTTATTTATTTATTTTTTTGTTGCAATAAAATTAGTTCTAATTGAATAAATGCAACATAAAACTTATCTATACCATACTTTGAAACATTCCCGCAAAGCAAGAACATCTTCACGAAACGAGCAGGCAGCAGACTCTCTACCAGAAAAAGTTAGTGCACCTTTAAGAGTTTAAAACAAAAATGACAGTGCCTTAAAGGGTTAGTTCAACCAAAAATGAAAATTCTGTCATTAATGACTTCCTCATGTCGTTCCAAACCCATATGACCTCCGTTAATCTTCGGAACACAGTTTAAGATATATTATATTTAGTTTTCTGTTCCTCCATTGAAAATGTATGTACGGTACACTGTCCATGTCCAGAAAGGTAATAAAAACATCAAAGTAGTCCATATGTGACATCAGTGGGTTAGTTGGATGTTTTTGAAGCATCGAAAATACATTTTGGTCCAAAAATGACAAAAACTACGACTTTATTCAGCTGTCTTCTCTTCTGGGTCTGTTGTCAGTCCACGTTTGGGACTCCGCAGTGATGCTGCTTACGTGTTATCTGGTGCGTCCGAGCTTCGTTTATAGTCTGAGGGAGACTCACGCTGTAAACAAAACGATACCTTCGCAAATATGTCTAAGGATTTCGACACAGAGGAAGACTTGCATTTTTTGCTCAGCCATATTTATTTGAACCCAAATACACGAGCGCACCAGATAACACGTCAGCAGCGTCACTGCGGAGTCATTAACGCGGATTGACAACAGTCTCGGAAGAGAAGACAATGCTGAATAAAGTCATAGTTTTTTGTTATTTTTGGACCGAAATGTTTTTTCGATGCTTCAAAAACGTGTAACTAACCCACTGATGTCACATATGGACTACTTTGATGTTTTTATTACCTTTCTGGACATGGACAGTGTACCATACATACATTATCAATGGAGGAAAAGAAAGCTCTCAAACTAAATATAAAATATCTTAAACTGTGTTCTGAAGATGAGCGGAGTCTCACGGGTGTGGAACGACATTAGAAGTCATTAATGATAATTTTCAATTTTGGGTGAACTAACCCTTTAACAAACATAATACACATTGTGGATTTAACAAAGCGAAAACTAACAGTACCTCTTCTCAAACAAACAGTCAGAGTGCACAGAGAGAGTCCATATTTAGGCTTAACGCCACTCGTGATCGGAGAGTTCCTGTATCAGGGTGAGGACGCGAGGATTCACGTTGAGACGACGCTTGGAGTTTTTATTCTCGACTTTGGTTCCTTTTTCTGGGTTTATAGAGAAAAAACACCTGTAGAATAAAAGCATATTAAGCATTTTAATTGATCAGTAAAAAAAAAAAAAAAAACACTAGTCAAAAGTTTGGAAAGTGTAGTATTTTGATCGTTTTTAAAGAAGTCTCTCCTGCTCAATAAGGCTGCATTTATTTGATCCAAAATACAGCAAAAACAGTATTATTGTGAAATATTTTTACAATTTAAAATAACTTGTCTTTTTGAATATATTTAAAATACAATTTATTCCTGTGATTCAAAGCTGAATTTTCAGCATCATTACTCCAGTCTTCAGTCACATGATCCTTCACAAATTAGTCTGATATGATGATTTGCTTTATTATTAGTGTTGAAAACAGTAGTGTACAATTTCTCAGGATTATTTAATGAATAAAAGTTAAAAGAACAGCATTTATCTGAATTATAAAGCTTTTGCAACATTGTAAATGTCTTTACTGTCACTTGATCAATTTAATGCATCCTTGCTGAATAATAGTATTAATTTCTTTAAGTTCTTTCCAAACAAAACAAAAAAAAATTATAATATATATAATATAATTTTTTTGGGGGAAAGAACTTAAAGGGTATCATATTACAAAAGCTTTCCATTTCAGATAAATACTGTTGTTTTTTTTAAACTTTCTATTCATTAAATCCCCCCCAAAAATTCAAACAACTTTTTTCAACACTGATAATAATAATCATAAATGTTTCTTGAGCATCAAATCATCATATAAGAATGATTTCTGAGGGATCATGTGTGACACTAACGACTAGAGTAGTGATGCTCAAAATTCAGATTTACATCACAGGAATAGACTCAGCCTAGACTCAGAGCCAGACCAAGACAGAGATTTAGGCAACACCCAGAGGCAAGACCGAGAGTCAGACCCAGACTTAACACCAGGCTTAAGTCTGGCTCTTAGTATGGGTCTGACTCTCGGTCTTGAGTCCCGGCCTTAGTTAAAGGGATAGTTCACCCAAAAACTAAAATTTGATGTTTATCTGCTGACCCCCAGGGCATCCAAGGTGTGTTTGTTTCTTCAGTAGAACACAAATTAAGATTTTTAACTCCAACCATTGCTTGTATAATGCATGTCAATGGGGTCTAATTAGAATTAAAGTCTTCATTTGTGTTCTACTGAAGAAACTAACACACCTACATCTTGGATGCCCTGGGGTTAAGGAGATAAACATCAAATTTAAATTTTTGGGTGAACTATCCCTTTAAGACCGGGACCTCGGAGCCATACTCCAGGTCCCAGGTCTGAAAAAGTAGTAAGTCATGTTTAATCACCTTTGAAGAAACTCCAGAGTCGAAGCCAGCTCAGATGGATAATGAATATTAAAACAGTAGTAGCTCCCGAACATGAGGCACAATGCAGAAATGAAGGAGGAGATGCTTGTGTTGACAAGGTTCTGATCCAGACTCAGCATGTACCTTGTGGAGGAATAGCAGGACTGTCCTATGAACAAATTATTTAACAGGTTATATTAATAAGCGCTACACTCAAATGACATTTTATACACAGTGCATTTAAAACAAAAGAGATATGAAAGACTTACCACAGACAATAACAGTGGGTGTCAGAGGCACTTGCTCCAGTTGGACCTCTTCTGCCAGACAAGTACCTTCTACATGGAAAAACATGGACTCCTCCTTCTCATCAAAGTAGCTGAGCAAAAGCAGGATCATCTCTATCACATCATCTGAGCAGCCACTCTGCACTCCACGCATCCTCTGAAGCCTTGCATAATTCTGAAGGAACTTCTTGCTCTTGTTGACACAAACTGTGGTCATGTAGTCGAGAAGCCTCTTTCCCTTCAAATCCAAATTTCGTGTGAATGTCTCTTTGAGGTCAATCCCAGTGAGTTCCATAAAGTGGACTGACATGCCAAGTTCATCAAACCAAAATGGCCACTCCTCTCTAAGGCATTTGATACTTTTTCCCTGGTTGACATGTTGACGCTGTGTGTAAAACGTGGACTTAATTAGACATTTGACCTCCTCTGGATTGGCATCAGTGTGTTGGAACATTGTCTTAAGTTTTTCCATCTTTTGCTGCTGGCTCTCTTGAGTTTCTTCAAGGGGCAGGAATTTTACATTCCATTTAATGCATCCATAAGTGTCCTGCATTGCTGCTCTCTCTTCTAATGGGATCTCGTCTGTGTGGTCTGAGTCATCTGTCTGATGTTTTCTTTTTCTTATTTTGGGAGTTGAAGTGCGCCTCACATTCTCAATTCTGTTTTTCAACTGTTTGACAAGGGAATGGTAGCCTGTTCCAACAATATCGCCCTCTATTACATCTTGGAGAGAACTGGGATATTTTGCCACCATTTTTGTTGCAACGTCAGTTGAATGCTTTTTACCTACATGAGGGCATTTTTCCATCATTTCAGTAACAACAATCCGGACCATTTGCCTCCTTAGTTTTGCGCCTGGCCTTTTCCCCCTCTCTAAAGACTGCATCACTTCCTCAGGAAATTTACTCCATGGAATTTCAAAGTTGTCGTCCCACTGTGTGTCAAGTCCTGGGCTGCTGGAGGAGGTTGACGATGAACTTTGGGGTGAAACAGAGAGCAATGACAGCGATTGGGTAGGCGAGGCTTCCACAGATGATCGTGAGCTGTTCTCGGGAGTTTGGTCTTTAAATGACAAAGAAAAAATAAGATTAGGATTCACACTGTACAATATTACACAATGTCCATGTCTGGTTTTGATTTTGAATAGTTGCGTTTAGTTTTTTTACTTACATTTCTGTTTCCAAGCAGAAAGAAGCTTTCTGGCTTCTACAGGTCTTAATGCTGTCATCAAATCGGCCTCTGTTACAAAGCGTAGATCATCATACGTCTCGACTCCAATCGACTGCAAGTGTTCTTCCAGGATGTTTTTGTTAACTGTTTGAAGTTGTGGTAGGACTTCCATGATGGCGACATCTAGGAAGGTTCGCTCTGAGTCGGTCATATTTGCACTGAAGAAAAAAATACAGTACATATACTTAAAAGAGCAGGGACATGCATCAGGTAACACTTATATTAATGTTAAACTATTTACAATAAGTAGTAAGCTTTAATTGGACTATTTTGCCACAATGCTGTGTTTTAGTGGAATGACTTGGTATCCATCAAGAATGTATGATACCAAAGGATAGAAATCGGCCAGGTCATTAATGTTGATACACTGTAACCCGAGACTGTCCTTTGCCACAGAATACAGATGGTATTCTGAGAGGAAGGTGCCTTTGTGGATATCCATCAAAACATACACAGATGTGTCATTATGAATCAAGATGAGTAAAAGTTCACCAAACTCCATATACTCATCATTTCTGTACACAAGAAACTGTCCTTTTTTATATGCAGTGCCCTTGTACTGAATGTCTGTGGTAACTGTGGTATTGCTTTCTGATAAGGCTAACTCCCTGACTGCATGTCTAATAGAGTTACTGTAGAGGTTGGGATAAACGCACAGCTGTCCTTCACTTGCAGTAGTTTACTGCATTCTTGCCCAGCTAAAAGATATGCCTGATACATCTGATGACGCTCTGACAAAGTTTGACAAATGTTTTGAAATTTTTCAAGTGTCTGGCACATCTTTTAAAATAACTGTGTTTACTTTCAAACCTAAGCGTCCATAACCTAATCAATGGACCAAATTTCAAAATCAGTGCTGAATAATGGCGCAAATAGTGGTGCTTGGGTTTCAGTTGAATTTCAGGAAACAACATCTTTCTCAACTCCAAATATTCTTGAATCAAAATGTCAAGATATGCTATCTGGGACAAGGAAATGTTCTGAGCACAAATAAGATCAACAATGTCTTTTAGCTGGAGCGTTAACTGCCATACTTCATCCTCATGGTTTTGCACTTTATCCCCAATCAAAACTGGTAGCAATCTCAAAAGGTTCCAGTTTTGAATGGCTTGCCCTGATAACTTGGCTCCATCTGGGTTGACAGCACATGGCTTTGTGAGTGTTTCAGATCCTTTGTACTTTAACTGTTTGATGCGCCTGTTTAAGAGTGAGTACGTGAACCATTTTTTGTTTTTTATAATGTGCTTCAGGTACAGAGCTAGATCATATGACAAGACTCCTTCAAAGAGGTCATGACCTAAACAGGGCGGGAGACCAGGCTGGGATACGTGAAACGAATCAAGGGCATTAAAGATAGAGTTTACCTTTATTCCTCTGACACCTTGGATGTTTTCAGCCTGGAGATCAGCAACAGCTGCATCATACGTCTCTGGTGTGCGTGGAGGACCACAGACAATCGGATCAGCCACAAACTCACTTCTTGTGATTTCACAGTACCTGCAAAAATATTGAGATCGGCTAAAGTTCTCAGTAAACCCACCTATGCAATGAGAACCCAAGTTATCCCCAGCAATGCAGTAAAGACCCGCTTTTACTGTTTCTCCATCTACATTTATTCCATCCGTCTCCAAGGATTTCAGATCTGCCAACAACTTTGAGAAAACTTTGGCTACCCCAAAACGCTTAAGGTCATTCTCAACACACAACAAGACTAAAAACATATTATCAGTATTTGAACGCAAATGAATGGGTAAATTTGCTAATGAAAGATAGACTGCAAGAACTTTGTGCGTCTTTTTAGCTGAACCCAGGGGATTCACAATTTCAAATGAGTCTTGGTACAAAATCAGTTTGAGGCTTTTAGGGTTTTCATTGAAGAACTGGTGACATTTGAAATTTTGTCCATCATATAAATCTGTAAAAACCTCTACATCAGGATCTCCAAACTGTTGTGATTGTGTATTCCTCCCTAAATTTGACTGTAAAAAGCTCTTCAGAGTTTCTGCCACTGGGATGTAGTAAGCACATTTTTGTGTCATGTTCTCATCCATTCCCAATGCCACTTTTTGGGGTTCAGTGTATTTAAACATTTTTGTGAATGTCTGATTTCTGGAGTATGTTGTTCTTAATTGTCCCTGATGACAGGCAGAGAACAAATCTGACTCTTTAATGCAGTCACAGATTTTAGAGACTGCTTCATCTGATAGGCTCATATCATTTTTTAAAAAAGAACTTACTTTAGTTATTGTATAGGCTTGACCTAACTCGTGCACATTTTGCATTTCCTCAACAATAGTCTGTATAGTAGAGGCAGGAATAAGCAGCTGTCCTTGCAGTTTAAGGTAAAAGAGACACATGTTTCTGAGATAAGACTGACTATCCTTCTCTGGCATATCACTGGCTGCACTAGCTGTTTGCATGGCTTCATGTGTGTTTTCTGAATCATCTGTACTGGCAATGACATCTGGGGGCTGAGGGCGAGTTTCCCTATGCATGTTATCGATGCTATCTGGGGAACATGCTTTATGCTTCCTACACATGTGAGATGTAAATGACGACTTTTTTGTAAACACGTGCTCACAACCACTTACTGGACATGACACAGACCTGCCCTCTTCAATATGATCATTTAAATGAGACACTAGCTCTTTCACCGTGTGAAAATGGCGGGAACATAATGAAACTGCGCATTTTAAATCCGCAACAACAGCTATGGGAGCAGCTTGTGGTGCGTCTGGCCTAAAAATGGCCTTTGAAAGCTGGGAAGTGGTAAATGTTTGACTACAGTTTCTAAGGATCAACATTTAAAAAGAACACTCATTCTCTATGCACTCTGCAATGTAATACATAGCCTCTTAATGTATCCAATTTCTTTTACAAAAGACACACACATTTTTAGGATTTCAAGTGTTTACCATGCAACTGAACTGTTTTCACGCATTGATCTAGCAAGCTACTGATGCTAGCTTACACCATGTCTTTCAGCACACCTATGCAATGCTAAATATGTACAGTGTGTAACCATTCATGTTTAGTATCGATTGAACTCTCAGCAGACCCTGGTAAAATGGTCTCATTCTCCAAACCAGAATACAAACCTCCAAGAAGTTCTATAATGACTTAAAATGCTCCGAAGACTTTGCTGTGATCACCTCTGTTTTCTCTAATTCAAGATACCTCTGTATGTAAATAAGTATTCTCAGCGCACCCATGAATGAGTGAGAACCCATTCAAACACAAATTATCCAATGCGAGCTTATCTGACCCCTGAAATTCAAAATTAGGCGAGCAAAACTCAGTCAATCTGTGGTTAGTAAACCTTTTTCAATGGTATCTGATTGATAATGATACAATGCTCAAAAAGTTTTATAAAAGGAAAGTGACACAACTCTAGGCTAAGTATCTGCATTACAATTTCAAGACTAAAAACATAAGGCATACAAGGGTTTGTGTACAGTATTACTTTGCATCTATAATTGTAATTTCTTAAACACACTCTACAATATTACAAACAAGTAGCCTGAATTAAAAACAATGTTATTATAATTACTATATTTTTATATAACCTTGATTTTTTTATTACCTTTAATTTGAAGTTTGATCAATCATGTTAAGAGTAGTACTGGTAAACTTGTAAAGTGACTTACATACTTTATTTTAAATTTAATTAAAACTGACTTAAACTTTAGTTTTATAATATTTGCATGTCAAATGAACAAAATTGTTTTGTTTGAGTATTACAGTATTTCTCTGTTGATACCAATAATTAAATGTGTTTTAACTGATTATAATCACATAATGTAAATATAACAAAAATTGGCATGTTTAATAGTTTACAAAAGTTCACTGTGATTATAATACAAAATCAGATAAAGTTTTTGGGTTTACAATACTTTTCTGTAGGGATTTTACATTGTTTTTCTGTAAATCTCACGGTCATTTTTACAGTGTAGACCACCTTTTAGTTTTTATGTTGTTCCTTTATTTTGACGATTTAAAAACAAATGGGCAACACTTTACAGGAGCAGCTAATATGCATTAATTCATGCTTACTAATGCACAGATAATAATGAGTTAATGTGTTACTAATGGTGAACTAAGTGGTAAATGTTAATGATTACTGCATCAGCAACTAATGAAGAGTCTACATGATTAATAGATTAAGTAATAATTAAATTGTTATTAGTTAAATGTGTCAATGTAATACATAGCCTCTTATATGTATCCAATGTATATGAACTTTTTACAAAAGACACAGGGGATCATTTTTAGGATTTTAAGTGTTTACCTGCAACTGAGAAGTTTTCACGCATTGATCTAGCAAGCTACTGATGCTAGCTTACACCATGTGCTTTCAGCACGCGTTTGGTCTCGAAAAATATGCTAAATGTGAAGCTTACTTTTACTTATCCGATTGAACTCTCAGCAGACCCTCTAAAAACGTATGTTACATTTTAGATTTGTTTTCAAATGACTTAAAATGCTCAAGACTTCTGCTGTGCCTCTGTTTTTCTCCTGACAAGCTGCTCTGGTTTCAGAGACGAGCTTATCTCGCCTATGAAATTCAAAATTAGGCGAGCAGACTCAGTCAAGTCTGTGGTTAGAGGAAGCACTTTTTTCAATGATACTGATAATGATAATGATACAATGCTCAAAAAAGTTTTATAAATATACATAGAAAACAAGTAGGCTAAATTATAATTACTATATTTTTTATATAACCTTGATTTTTTTTATTACCTTAATTTGCATCGTTTCATCAATCATGTTAAGAGTAGTACAGCATAAACTTGTAAAGTGACTTACATTCTTTATTTGTATTTTTAATAAAAACTGACTTAAACTTTAGTTTTTATAATATTTGCATGTCAAATGAACAAAATTGTTTTGTTTTGAGTATTACAGTATTTCTCTGTTTTTGATACCAATATTTGTAGTTTTAACAAAGAAATTTGATTATAATCACATAATGTTGTTGTAAATATAACAAAAAATTATGTTTAATAGTTTACAAAAGTTCACTGTGATTTAAACAAAAAATATATGTTTTTGGGTTTACAATACTTTTCTGTAGGGATTTTACATTGTTTTTCTGTAAATCTCACGGTCATTTTTTACAGTGTAGTTAGTACTTTTAGTTTTTATGTTGTTCCTTTATTTTGACTTAAAAACAAATCGGCTTGCACTAATATGCATTAATTCATGCTTACTAATGCACAGATAATAATGAGTTAATGTGTTACTAATGGTTAACTAACCCATTTATTAATGATTACTGCATCAGCAACTAATGAAGAGTCTACATGATTAATAGATTAAGTAATAATTAAATTGTTATTAGTTAAATGTGTCAATGTATTAATTCCTTAATAACATATTATATGAACTAATAATGTAAATTAATGTGTTAATGTGTTATGACTTTACTTGTTGGGGCACATGACTTAACTAATTCAAAATTAATTCAAAACCCATAACCACAATTACATATTACTTAATCAATTAGTTAATAGTCATGTGCCCCAACAAGTAAAGTCATAACATAATGACACATTTGTAAATCATTAGCTAATGATTAATTAAAGCAGACAACTGGAAGTTGAAATGCATGGCTTTGACCCATTGTGGTAATTAACACATTAATTTACATTATTAGTTAATATAATATGTTATTAAGGAATTAATACATTGACACATTTAACTAATAACAATTTAATTATTACTTAATCTATTAATCATGTAGACTCTTCATTAGTTGCTGATGCAGTAATCATTAATAAATGGGTTAGTTCACCATTAGTAACACATTAACTCATTATTATCTGTGCATTAGTAAGCATGAATTAATGCATATTAGTGCAACCGTATTGTAAAGTGTTACCAACAAATCTGTTATTTGTAGCTGACCAATATCTGCCACGAGACTGGAATTGATTGTACAGAAAGCTGTTTCACCATTACTGTTAGAGCCTGCAGGTTTGCATTTTTGGCTAATTCAAAGTTCAGATAATTCAGAAAGTTTAGATAATTTGGCTTTTTCAACTGGGGATTTATGCATTTCTGAATTAATACTTAGGCACTTTACAACTGTTTATCGGTCATCTTTGGCAATATTGCATTATTTGTAAGGTATCAACAAGAGTCAGAAAAAAAAATCCCATATTATGCTACTGAAACCTGATGCTTCAAACCTATTTGCTTTGGGCACAAGATTACTTGTTTACATTGTGGAATTGTAAAGCTGTTTGCGCCAAAGTGGTTCAAATAAACATGCAAAAATGAACTGGTTTACTGTCAGTGGGTGATTTAATGTGTGTGTGTGTGTGTGTGTGTTTTTTTTTGGGGGTTATTACAGGGGATGGTAATCTGAACTCAAAATAGTAAGCTTTTACAGACTTGAAAGTTCCAGTAATTTGAATTTAAAAAACTTAGTTGTCAGAACTTGAAAAACTTAGCTGACGCAACTTAATAATTGTAGTTCTTCAAAACTTAAAAAATTAAGTTGATATGTTCAACTCAAAAATTCTGTGCAGTCGGTTGCCTTGAAAATTTGAGTTGAACTAACTTTTTCTTTCAAAAGGGTGCTTATACTAAATACTGAGCAAAGGGTCTGAATACTTAGGACCATGTGATATTTCAGTTTTTCTTTTTTGATAAATCTGCAAACAATTCTGTGTTTTTCTATCAATATGGGGTGCTGTGTGTACATTAATGTGAAAAAATATATATTTTAGCATATGGCTGCAATATAACAGAGTAAAAAATATAAGGGGGTCTGAAAACTTTCCGTACCCACTGTGCACGTGCCTGGATATGAGTACAGTGCAAAAGTAGATGATTGTGCAGGGCTGCCAACTTTTGAGTTCAACTTGGAGTGAGAAGTGTTGGGGGGTTTTAGTAACAAATTTTACGATTCAGTTCATAAGTTTGATATTAGATTTCGATCTTGATTCAATATCTATTCATTTGGATATATTGAAAAATATTTTCAAGAAAAAAACTCTGACAGGTTTTCCTGTATAGTTTACAACGTTAATTATAGCCTGTTTTATAATTGATCGATTACATGAGACATGATTGATTTAAGTTATTCTGAAGTTATTCTATATCTTTCAGAAAAACCTCTATGAGGATAAATAATCGGTATGACTAATTTCATCTTGACGATGTAGGTTGGTGGCGCATGCGGCAAAAAAATATTTAATTAGTTTATTATGCATAATATGACATCAAGTTATGTTGGCAGCTCTGTATGATGTTCAACTTCTAAAGAGCACGTTGGTTGTAGCAAGTTCCACTTACCGTCAAACTTTGTGACGTGTGATTAGATGTGCCAACAATTTCACCACAATGTTCACCACAAAACTAGCAATTTGTGCTAACAAAGTAAATATGGTACATTTTGATTTCATGATTACTTAATATTTTCGCACGACAAGACAGGAGAACGTGCTGTATGTCAGTGTCCTGTCTGTGTGGCTGTGTCTCAATCTGCTCACTAGTTCAGTAGTCAGGGCACTGATCAGGGAGTTGGCCACATTCATATACGTTACACAATATACTGATTCACAACTTAGGAAGATAGGTAGCTGCCTACCATTGCCTTTTCTGCGGACCAAAAGTCTTCAAACCCGAACTTCACGTGGTGGAGAATCATGTCCGCAACCACCTATCTTTGACAGTACAGCATTAAGGCAAGTGATTGATTGTTTTAATTTTTTTTATTCGTAGTCATTGTCAAAGGTCCCATTTTTCCTGCGTTTTTGAAGCTTTGATTGTGTTTACAGTGTGCAATATAACATGTGTTCATGTTTCGGGTGTAAAAAAAACTGTTTTTTTTCACACAATTTACTTATCTGTATACCGCTGTTTTCACTGTCCTAAAAACGGCCTGATGATTTCCTTGTTCTATGAAGTCCCTCCTTCAGAAATACATAACGAGTTCTGATTGTGCCAGCGGTTCCCGTGTTGTGATTCGACAGCAGCTTAGCGCACGTTGCCCGGAAAGGTCACGCCTCTTACTATAACGGGGAGATGCATGCGCTCAATGTTATTGTACACATCTCTATATTACCATATAAATTTGAACCGGAATCAGACCTGGAGATTATCGAAGAGGATCGATTACAACCTGTTCAAGAAAGACTTTTGAAGGATGTTTCACAATGGTAAGCTGTTTATTTAGTAGTTGATAAACAAATTGGGATGAAAATAACAGCGTCTCGACGACATGGCGACAAACACACTCTACAAACGGAACACTTCCTCTTCTCCACGTGGGAGAGCAACAAGACCACGCCCCCTTTTTTGCGCATTCTTGTGGGCGGAGGTTAGTCAACAAACTGTTCTATTCTATTGTTACCTCTTAAAATTGTCCTGTGAGGTAGGTTTGTATTTTTACCTCTTAAAATAGTCCTTTGAGGTAGACTTGTGTACGTACATCTTAGTGCTTGTGGATCTAGGAGAGATGACCATCACTTTGGTAGCCGCTGTTCCTCTCTGCAGCATTATTCCAGTGTTGTCACTTTCAAACAACAAACAATCATAATCATAATAATAAATAAACTATAAAATCAGGAATGTACAGTATACACTCCAAGCTAATGCTTATAAAGTTAATAATTCCAGTTATCTTGTGGCTTAATGTGGCAATGCAAGACAAAGAGAGCGAGATGTAAGAGCTCACCGATCTATACGAAGTTCCATTCAAAGTCAAGGAGATTCTTCAGTGGGATGGTGACATGTATATTGACTGCAAAATACTTCTTCTGGATGACATTTGTTCTTGGAGACTACCTTGCCCCTTTTGGCCTTTGTCCCTCTCTCTGGATTTATACCAATGAAGTGCCTGAAATCAAAATAGTCTAAGATCAGAGGGGAGTTGCAACAACATACTGTTTTGTACATTCAATTATATATATATATATATATATATATATATATATATATATATATATATATATATATATATATATATATATATATATATATATATATTTTTTTTTTTGTCTTTCTTCATTGCACAAATAGAGTTGAATTGAATTACATATAGAAGTGACATAAAATGGAATTATAATAAAGCCTATATAGTCCAACAAAATACTGTGTGTGTGTGTGTTGTGGCTTTAAATGTACAGTACTAATACCAATTTATAACAAAAATACAAACATTCATTTCATTGTATATATCCATATAATGACAAGGAATGAAGGGGTTTTACCTCTGAATGAATTCCAGACTGCAGGCTGCCTCATCTTGAAACTGAAGGTTGAATATTAAGTAGATTGCAAATATAGCACCGTTGCAAATGGTGTGATGCCCTAAGAGATTTCACGGCCCTCAAAGGTGATCATCCAACCTTTAATTGTGTTGCACCTTAAACTTCAAGTCATAGCATACAGGTTACCATGTGTAAACATATGTAAACTCAAGATGAATGGCCAATATGATATATAATGTGTCTGTCAATTAATCTAAATTAAATGTACACCAGGCAGTATCAGGAGAGGACTTGCAAGAAGAGTTGTCTCAATGTCAGCTGCAGTAGCAGACACCTGTAAGGAACAAATATATTATGGTTACCATAAATTATAAAAGGTCAATAATTATTAAACACTAGGAGAGAGTAACCTAGAAGCGAATGAGGTAGGCTTCTGAAGTACCAACAGTCAAACTGCTAAATAGATTTGGCATTCAAAAATGAATGTTAACAATTTTATTTTTACAGGTATTGGGGAGTTCAACTGCAAATGTTACAAAAATTAAACAAAAAACACCCAAAAGTAATATTGCTTTGGCTATTCAAATCCAAGCCTCAATGGCATGTTCAAATCCCTAGCAAGACCAGCTCCTGAGCATCAGTTTGATATCAAACATTCTTTGCAATATGGATTAGATTTTAAATACCGTTTAATTTGATGCAAGACCCAATGGATGTTGATGAAGAACACTCGATGTGCAGCACGTCATCTAAATTGTGCATCCTCTTCTGGAAAATCTCCTATCCAAATCATGGTTCCTGAAGTCTCTCCAGGAGTTAATTTCTGTATTTTTTTTAAAGAAAACTGACCAAAAGCAGTAGCCTCAATTTAAAAGACTAACGTTATATCAAACTTCTGACAGTGCTCCAAATTCCCCAGGCAACACTCAGTGTCCAAACAATACTGTAGCGTCCTGTAATTTAAAACATTTGCATACTGTCTAGGGGCTCTGTCCCGTTGCTCCAAGTTAAGCAGCCTACAGTATTAAACTGTTTAACATGAACAGTATTTTAGTGTTGAAAATTGACTGTAAATTTACAGCAATTGCTTACAGTGTAGAACTCTCATCTCTCCTTTGAATCAACTTGTCCATGAAATACTTCATGATGGCATACAAATCAACAGATTTTTTTCTAGATTCTTCACCATCTCTTCAAAGAGGGAGATATTATTATAACAAAAGAGAAGATAAACCTCTACAACATCTCCATCCTCTTGCAGCTCTTCTGAATCCATGTTCAGGTTCAGCAAAGTCATCAGGTGCCTTGGACAGTCATCTCTAAGACTAATTAAGTAGGACTTAAGAGCAGTTCAGTTCTGCACGAAGCAAGTGATCGCAGGGTTCAGGGACAGCCATCTGGTCACAACATGACCCAAAAATCTCTTTTGTTCTTTTTGCGGAGCTTGAGAAGAATGCATATATTTTGAGAACAATGTTCTCTACATCAACTGAAAGCTCATCCAGTGCATGTTTTACTGTATTGTGGACAATGTGGGTGTGACAATTGCCTGTTAGGAGGTAGCTGGTCTGTTTTAACTTTGTGTAAACTTTGTGTTGTGAACACCACCATAATTCACATTTGTATTGTCTGCACTAAATGCAGACACTTGATCTAGAGTAAGTGACAGTTGTTCAAGACTGTTCTCTAAACATGTCACAATGCCATCAGAAGACTCATCAGGATTCTCCACAAAATCAATAATTTTTTGGGGTTACTCCACTCTCGGGTGTGAAATACTGAACAGAAAGAGGAAACATCTTTTGATTGCCCTTATTAGATGCG
This sequence comes from Gobiocypris rarus, assembly GCA_023029165.1. Lineage (NCBI taxonomy): Eukaryota > Metazoa > Chordata > Actinopteri > Cypriniformes > Gobionidae > Gobiocypris > Gobiocypris rarus. Next base: position 11,198,802 of record CM040910.1, on the reverse strand, counting down.
TCTTTTTGAAGGGAAAATGGGATGGGCTTTGAGCCCTTCAAAATATTAACCACTTCAGCAACTGACTTGGGAGAAAGGATGTTTTTGACAATGGTCTCCGTTTTTGTACGTCCACAGGACATTCTCTTCACTATCTTTGAGTCACTGACTATCCAATGCAGTAATTTGTTAGCACAGTCAGCACTGAGATAGCTTATATTGTGCTTTACAGTGTGGTAAACATGGGCCAACTCAGCTGCAGTAACCTCAAAATAAAAAAGTACAGATCAAGATCAGCCCATCACCTCACTAAGAAATAATGAATTATTTTATTTTAAAATGAAATTGGTGAATTCATAGAAAGGATTGGCTACTTTATGTACATAATGTACATTAATTATACATGATCATCATGATGTACATAAATTATGGGGCAAATACTTGGGGTAAAAAAGTATTTAGTCAGCCACCAAGTTCAAGTGGCAAGTTCTCCCACTTAAAAAGATGATAGAGGCCTGTAATTTTCATCATAGGTACACTTCAACTACTAAAAAATCCAGAAAATCACATTGTCTGATTTTTAAAGAATTTAAATCTGGTGATGTGGTGGTGGGAGACACGAAAAAAACTGAAAATGTACAATTTGCCTTATACATATATCCCCGGACTTCGGAAAGCCAAGGGTTCTCTGTCTCCCATTCTGTTTTATATTTCTGTAAACCTTTTTTTCCTTTTACAAGGTGGACTAGTAAGAGTTGCAATCATTATATTATACAGGACGGTTGGCAACCCTATCCAGGACAGGTTTGAAAATCCCCTACCCTAGAGCATCAGTTGCCATCAATTAACCAGATGTGGAGTTTCCTTGCCTGTAAAATCCCTGCGTGTTCCCAAAAAATTGCGTATTCAGAAAACAGTGCTGTGATTCAATGTGGAGTAACCGTCAACAAGAAAAATCTAGATGTTCATGTTAAAAGAAAACACACTGGTAAGATCTGTGATGTTACAGAAAATTGTCACTTACCTTAACAGTTCATAGACCCAATGAAAAACCACTGGTACAGATCTAGTTTTTAAATGTGAAATGGATGCATGCAGTTCCAGCGCAACAGCACTTTGAGTGTATACATTTGGAGTCACTGCAGTTCTGTCCATGGCCTAACAGGACACTAGTTGTCCTTGAGGAAGATCTCCTGGTAGACATGATAGCTGCAAATGTGTTTGGGGAACAGACTGAGACAACCTGCATGACCACAAAGGCAGCAGCAAGTGCAGCAGCTGGTGTTCCAGTGTCTTTTGAGTTGACTATTGGAGGTTCATTTACAAAGAAATATATTTCTGTGTATAAACCCAAAGTGTAATACTTCAGCAGACATGGTAGAGTCATTACTTCCTATGACAGCACTCTCAACACATGCTAAGAAGAAGTTCTTGATTGCACAAAAACATAGCTAGGTGGCATCTCTTCCAGCTACACAGGCAGTTGTTTATATCATCACCCATGATCAGACCTGACCTGCACAGGGCCTAGCACAAGTATTTACATACTTGTCAGGAAAGTACCAGATTGAAATATCCCCCCAGTGACGAAGGTCTAAAACAGATGGTGTATTACCTGATGCAAAACAAAACTCTGCCAGCCAAACTCCCCCAGAAATACATCACAGACTCAATGACAATCTGTGACATTCCCAAACACCTTGTTGCAAACGAGACTGTTTGCTCATAATGTACAGGCAATGTGGTTCTAAGGGAAACTATGTTGATTAGTTCCAAAGGAACATTAATAACATACACACATTATGGAGGGTAAGTATGATTAAAATCTACCTAATTAGTATAACATCACTATGTTTATCTGTCTGAATGAATACTTTTTTTTTGTGATTGAATAATTGTTTTGTTCGTACTACCGCATGTGCAGCAACTGTGGTATTAAATACTGCTATCAAGAGTAGACTGATGGTCTTCACAATTTCGATGATAATTTGCTGATGTCATTACACATGTGCATTATCCTGCACCATTCACTCCAGGTTTGTTGTTATTAAAGGCATTAATTATATGGTGTTCTCTTAAATTATCTACAGTATATGCTACTAACTTATCTTGTCAAAACAGACTCATCATGCCATTAGCAGAGCTGTCGAGGTTTTGGAGACCACAACACAACAGACATTTCCAAGTAAAGACAAAATCCTTAATGCGTAAATGCACTTTGAAGCACTAACAGACCACGACTATACATACTCCTGTGTTAAGTACTGCTACCATCCAGCAGTTTTTGTGATGGATCTTCACAAAAAGGCAGCATTTAATATGCCTGGTAGCGCATATCAAAATTAGAGCTACTTAATAATCTTAAAAATGCATGTTCTTTGTTTCATCGAGAATTTTTTATTACAGTGAGTGACATTCCTGCAACACAACCCGAGTATGACAATCGAGTCAATATGAAAGACTTTGGGGCATCCGTGACTGCAGAAACAGTTTACCAGGACCTGTTGGGCAGTAAGGAGTTTATGTTACAGAGGGGCAAAAAAGTATTTAGTCAGCCACCTGTAATTCTGCAACATACAAATTGCATAATGCATAGCTACAATTACATTTATTCTTAAACAATTGCATTAAACTAAATAAAGCTAGTAACCAAATGTGTATTTTTTTGAAGTTTTCACTTTTTTTACTTATTTATAAAGTACTTTTTTTTTCAGTTGCCCGTCAAAATCCATTTTTCCATGTCACCATCATACCCCTACTTCACTGTTAGCCCAGATTTAATATCTAAATAAACAGTTTAATTGCAACATTTTTTTTTTCAAGATTTAGTGCAATATTGTAAAAATGTAAGTAAATTCTACTACTTCTGTAGACATAGTTGAATGTATGAATAACTTTTAATTTTTTCGCTGAGAGGCTGTTTGTGAGTACTAAAAGACACTGTTTTAAGTATGTTGCGCTTTTTTTTTTTTACCCGTGCTCGGGTACTGCTTGGACATGCGAAAGGCATATTCATGACATTGGCTGTTCGTCTGTTTTTTCCCCATTCTTCTTCTCAAAGCGATGATTGTGAGTAATGAAAAACACATTATTTTGAACAATTTGAGGAATTTTGCTGGCCAACTTGCAATTTGCTGGCCATTACTCACTCCTGCGCAGTTATGTATGTGACGGTTTCCACAGACTTTTATGGTCTGTTTATTGTTCCATTTAATTGATGAGAAGCTGTTTTTGAGCACTGAAAAATCGTTAAACAGGTATTTTCTGGGCTTTTTAACATACTTGAACTCACGTGAGGCGAGCTCTGCAGCCCTTTTTTGTAAGTGCATTGTTCTCCCTTTTTCCTTGAGGGACTGTTTTTGAGCGAAGAAAATATACTTTTTAACAGATCATGGTATTTTCAATGTCATTTAGTTGGTTTTGTCACTGGCTTGCAGCAGGCACAGTCCCGTTTAATCCCTCCTGAGTGTTGTGTTTACATTGGAGCAGAAAGTTCTACAGGACAACCAGTTTAATAAATCTGGGGAGTGAGTTTGAACTAACTTTAAAAACCAGGTTTTATTTTGATAGCCATTGTCTTAAATAGAAGTTGAATGAATGTTTACAGTTTTTCTCAGTTGCTTTGGTACATTTCTCGAATCAAACTCACAATTTGCAAAACAGTAAGTGCATTTCTCAAAATAATTTGTACAAATGTTTTGTACAAAACACCATGAATAACCGCAAAAGCCACTCTCTTACTCAAAATCCTTAGTTCATCTCTCAAATGTAAATATCTGTGTCAATGAACATGTCAGTGCCATCAGAATAACAAGTCCTTGTGTCATTGTGAACGGATAAGACAGTCAAATTGTTTAGTCATGTTGTCAATATAACAGTTTACTCTGGAGGGATGTTCTGATGGAAACTATGGCTAAAGTTTTGATGACAATTATTGTCAATTGTAAGTTACATCTTAGTGTACAGCTCATTCTCAAAAAATTAGCATATTGTGATAAAAGTTCATTATTTTCCATAATGTAATGATAAAATTAAAATTTCATATATTTTAGATTCATTGCACACCAACTGAAATATTTCAGGTCTTTTATTGTTTTAATACTGATGATTTTGGCATACAGCTCATAAAACCCCAAAATTCTCCAAAAATTAGCATATTTCATCCGACCAATAAAAGTGTTTAATACAAAAAAAGTCAACCTTCAAATAATTATGTTCAGTTATGCACTCAATACTTGGTCAGGAATCCTTTTGCAGAAATGACTGCTTCAATGCGGCGTGGCATGGAGGCAATCTGCCTGTGGCACTGCTGAGGTGTTATGGAGGCCTAGGATGCTTCGATAGCAGCCTTAAGCTCATCCAGAGTGTTGGGTCTTGCGTCTCTCAACTTTCTCTTCACAATATCCCACAGATTCTCTATGAGGTTCAGGTCAGGAGAGTTGGCAGGCCAATTGAGCACAGTAATACCATGGTCAGTAAACCATTTACAATTTGTTTTGGCACTGTGAGCAGGTGCCAGGTCGTGCTGAAAAACGAAATCTTCATCTCCATAAAGCTTTTCAGCAGATGGAAGCATGAAGTGCTCCAAAATCTCCTGATAGCTAACTGCATTGATCCTGCCCTTGATAAAACGCAGTGGACCAACACCAGCAGCTGACATGGCACCCCAGATAATCACTGACTGTGGGTACTTGACACTGGACTTCAGGCATTTTGGCATTTCCTTCTCCCCAGTCTTCCTCCAGACTCTGGCCCCTTGATTTCCGAATGACATGCAAAATTTGAGCGACAGTCCAGTGCTGCTTCTCTGTAGCCCAGGTCAGGCGCTTCTGCTGCTGTTTCTGGTTCTGGTTCAAAAGTGGCTTGACCTGGGGCTTGACCATTTCCTGCACACGCCTGTGCACGGCGGCTCTGGATGTTTCTACTCTAGACTCAGTCCACTGCTTCCGCAGGTCCCCCAAGGTCTGGAATCGGTCATTCTCCACAATCTTCCTCAGGGTCCGGTCACCTCCTCTCGTTGTGCTGCATTTTTTGCCACACTTTTTCCTTCCCACAGACTTCCCTCTGGGGTGCCTTGATACAGCACTCTGGGAACAGCCTATTCGTTCAGAAATTTCTTACCCTCTCGCTTGAGGGTGTCAATGATGGCCTTCTGGACAGCAGTCAGGTCGGCAGTCTCACCTATGATTGCGGTTTTGAGTAATGAACCAGGCTGGGAGTTTTTAAAAGCCTCAGGAATCTTTTGCAGGTGTTTAGAGTTAATTAGTTGATTCAAATGATTAGGTTAATAGCTCGTTTAGAGAACCTTTTCATGATATGCTAATTTTTTGAGATTTTCATGAGCTGTATGCCAAAATCATCAGTATTAAAACAATAAAAGACCTGACATATTTCAGTTGGTGTGCAATGAATCTAAAATATATGAAAGTTTAATTTTTATCATTACATTATGGAAAATAATTAACTTTTATCACAATATGCAAATTTTTTGTGAAGGACCTGTATGTGTGAGTGTAATTGCAATAGAATGGAAAAGATTCAAATGTACTCTCTTTCTGTTTGTACTGTATTTTATTGACAGAACGTCATTGAGATTCAGAAATGAAAAGACAGCACTGAATAGCACACACACACACACACACACACACACACACACACACACACACACACACACACACACAAACTAAAGAAGAAATGTGAAAACAGGAAAAACTGTACATGCAGTGCTGTAGAAATTACATTAAGGAATTACAATCTTCCTACACCTCTTGACGATCCTGTCTGTTGGCCACAAATTCTCATCCACATCACAACGAATATCTTCTCTTGCAATGCAGCATGGAAATAATCTTTTTGAGTGTCTTATCCAGCCTCTGCTGTGATGTCGTCACATGCTGCATCCATGGCAGCCAGAAGGGTCATCTGTGTATGTGGCTGACGATCGTATACTTTCTCATCACGGGCTGAGCGGTCACACCTGTGGAGGATCAGGAGCCCGCTTTATAAGCAGGACAGACGGGCAGAGAGGTGAGAGATGTCTCCACAAGACTCGGCTAACCTTATCCTCTGCTATTCCCCACAGAGAGCAGTGTGTGACCGCCAGCCCCTTCACCACTGGAGAGCACGGACCCACCCTGCACCACTGCACACGAGGACGGAAGGAGAGACGCCGAGCACCCACCGCCTGCCTTGCACAACGCTTGCACATCACCACAACTGTCAATAAAATCCACCCTTCGGGAAACCACCTGCACTCCCGTGTCGTGTACTTCTTCACCCCGTCACAGATAGGAGAGTAGGGTGGGAGGAACTCCATCAGCATCCTGTCATGGGCAGCCACCAATTGCCTGATGATGTTGGAAAGATGGAAACTGACATTGTCCCAAAACGATCACATACTTTGGCTGGTCATCTCCAATCGGACCCCTCTCTTGTTCAGGGATGAGATCCCTGTAGAGAGTGTCTAAAAAGGTGACAAGAGGCTCTGTATTGTATGGCCCAATAATGGGAATATGAGTTAGCACACCATTCTCAGAGATTGCACAACCCATGGTTATGTTTCCGCCCCGTTGGCCTGGCACATCAACTTTAGCTCTGTGGCCGCGAATATTTCGATCACGCCTTCTACGTTTTGTTAGGTTGAAGCCAGCTTCATCCATGTAGAGGAAGCTGTGCAGTGGTTCACTTGCTTCCAGTTCAATTATACGCTATATCCAGAAGACACAAATTTAGTTTTATTAATTACATGCATTTTTACATGCATTTTCATTTTGGCCAAGATACAGTTACATCAAATGTATACAGCACATATTTGGTATGGCTGTAGAAAAGAAGATGCAACGTGTCAAGTTCACACTTACTGTTATATCACTATACAATGTTGTACTGTTTACTCTGAGGTACAGTTGCTGCATGCTCATACATGTTTTACCTGTACATATTGGTAACGCGGCTGCTTCACTCTTTCACCATTTCTTTCAGACGGAACAGTGTAGAGCTGCTTCATATTCATTTGGTGTCTTTTCAGCACCCTATCAATGGTTGAGATGCTGACTGTTTGGATGTTTTGAAAGATGTTGTTGTCCTCTATATTGGCACTTTTTATCTCCCTTAGTCTTATTGCATTGTTTTCTATTACCATGGTGCAAATGGCCTCCTCCTGTTCACGTGTGAAAAGAGGCCCTCTGCCACCCCTGCGAATTTGTCTTGCAGTCCTATGTGGGGGAAAAAATTAGTAATGAAAGTACAGTGTACAATGCCTATTGTTAGATTACATACCTATTCTGTCGACGAAAAGTCTGAATAATCGAGGACAGTTGTTCTTCCAACATTTGGCTGCACCCTTCGACCAGTCTCGGCCATTGTAAGCCCATAATTGAGAACGTGGTCTATGCGTGTGGCTCTAATCTCATCAGGAACATAATCTCATCATTATGTTCTCTGCCTCTTCTGCCTCTTCCTCGGTTTTGCCTTCCAACTCCTCCACCACGCAGCCTCACTCCTCTTCTTCTTCTTCTCTCTGGCTGTTGGACAGTGGCAGTTTTACATTGAAGCATAGCTAGCAAGATAGCAAAAAGGCTAACAAACAAGTTATACCCACCAATTAACATTAGCCCTTCATTCATAACATGGATGCTGTAATAATCATACAGAGAGAACATAGTTGCATACCTTTATCTTTTCTTCTTTTTACCTCTTCTTCTTTTCATTTTTTTCTAAACTGGGCACCTGACGGCTTTGACCTTCTTCCTTCCATATCTGTATTTATTAGTCACTCGACAGTCAACAGATCCCCCCCCAAAAAAAATGTGCACCAACTATATGCCTGTAGCCTATATTTATAATTGTATGTCACCTGTCACTCAAGTGTTCACGCCCTTAATTATGCACACTACTGTTCAAATCACTTCCGTATTAGCTTCAGGAGAAAAGGGGGGAGGTTGCCGCTCAGGAGAGACCCAGAGGTGAACTGTCCCCCGCCCCCCCTCTCACACACAGGGCACCTGCAGCTGCAGACTGTGCAGGGGTCGTCCGTCTCTCAGTGCAATGATAGATAGAAAACCGTTTTGCCGCGCGCCGTTTTTTTTACTGCTGGTGCCGGTGCCGCCCCCAATGTGTCATGAAAAAATGCCGCCCCGGGTGACTGCCCGGTTCGCCCGTGCCCAAAACCGCTACTGCTGTTGACCCCGTCCAATTCCTTGTCCTTCCATTGTCAAACATTGTAACATTCTGTAGCTCCGCTATATATATATATATATATATATATATATATATATATATATATATATATATATATATATATATATATATATATACCTGCTAGTTGATGCTTCATGAGAAACACCTTTGTTAGAGAAAGTCAAGATTCACCTGGGAGCAATTTACCAATTCAGGACAGATTTAGAAAAAAGTCTAATGGAAATATATTAAGTATAGAAATATGGTTGACATATTATGATAACTTGTTCAACCATTTTGCATGTAAAGACTATTAGCTTGTGCCTAAATGTTGTGTGGGGTGAGACTATTCAACAGAGACCCAATATAATACATTTTAATCAACATGACATAAGCAACTGATAATGTAGGAAACAACAGAGAATTGTACATAATCATTTGCATGGATGTACCAAAGCATTTGCAACATGTTCAAAGAAATGAGAAAGTGCTTTTTTGATGTGCACAAGTGACACAATGATGTGAGAATTGAACAGGTAGTTTTGAGAATTTCAATTCTGTTCTGAGAAATGTACCAAAGTGACTGAGAAAAACTGTAAATGCAAACACAGATGGACATTTGTTTATTGTGTTTTAGGTTGCAGGAAGACATGCACTGGAAGTCTAAGTATTGTTCTTTTAACTGTGAAAAAAGATCACAGTTATTTTTTAAACATTTCTCTCTAATTTCACCACAGCTTTCACTCCAAACCGTCTGGACAGCAGCCAAGTGTAGTTGTACCAGTTAAGTTTAGCTGTCTGTCTTGTGTGTTTACTGAGTATTGTTCTGAGGCTAATTACTTAATTCACTTGCACACTGCACATTTAAAAGTAAATCATAAAGTCAAATGCCCTTACACACACTGCAACTTTGAAAGCAGTGTCTATTCCACTTTCAAAGTGCACAAGAGCAAGTTACACAAGGAACAGAACTGGAAGAGATTTAAATCAGTAATCATTGGTCATTATTACTCAAGCCCTGACAGTGATGCTGCAAAAGAGAAAATGTCACTTGCTGATGATCTGAAAGAGTTAGAAGATCTGAGTGAAGAAGACAATAATAATGATCTTCCTGATTTAAAAAAAAACTTGAGCACAGCTTGGCATCTCTTTTGTTAAAGATGCGAAGTGTTTTGAACATACCTGAGAGTTCTGTGAAAGAAGTTGTAGAACAGCTTTGTCCGATTCATAAACTATCACAGCCAATTTTGCAAAACAGAGTCAGGGCTGTGTTAAGTAAATATGCTGACATGGATGAAATGCTTGTATAAGAGGTTAGAAGTGCTGTGTCAGAAAGTAACATGATGCAGTTTTTGTCAAAACATGGACCTTTAGGAACTGCTAAAAGGAGAGAAGCCTATGTACGCAGAGAGTTTCCACTGTTAAACCCCATTGAATATGTTGTGGAGAAAGGGGAAAAACACTTGTATATGTCCCCATTATTTCCATGCTACAGAAGTTGCTTAACTAAACTGACGTGTTAAACCGAGCAATGTCAGAAAAAGTCCATGTGCTGCAGGAATACAGCTCATATGTAGATGGGCAGTACTTAAATGAAAATTCTTTACTTACAAGTGATGAATTCAAGTGTGGTTATGCAAAAGTTCTGCAATGGCTTATCTATTATCTGAAGCAAAATTATCTTTACCTGGTAAAATTTGGTAAAACTGTGAGAGGTACAGTTTTTTGTTGCACCTGATAATCTTGGTGCCCACTCTCTTGCAGGATTCCTGGAGAACTTCTCTGTTGAATTTGAAAAAAGTTACGTTCTCGTTCCTTTTAGCTCAGAGACAAAGACTCCCAAAATAGGCAGGTGCAGGAAGTTAGAGAGAACCCAGAATTGAGTCAAACATATGGTGTGAAAGGTGCCTGTCCCCTAAATGAGAATCTTGATCACTTGCATTTGGTCAGTGGGTACCCTCCTGACATTATGCATGATGTCTTAGAAGGGATTGTTCCAACTGGGGTGTGCCTTACAGACCTGATTGGCAAGACTTATTTCACTCTTACATTTTTGTTACATCATGCCATCAAGTACTTTCATTACACATTTGCTGACAAAACAGACAGGCCACAAGTAATTGGAAAGGAATTTTCCAACAAAGGGACCATTGGTGGAAATGCCCATGAGAACTGGTGTCTCATACTTCCATACATACTTCCATTTCTCATTTGGAAATTCTCATGCTTCTCAAGGACATTATTGAACTAATTGTGGCACTATGGTCAACATTTCCTGATTTTCATTTAAAGCCTAAACATCACTATGTATAACTTTACCCTCAGTTAATAAGGAAATTTGGGCCCCTGTGTGAAGTTTGGATAATGCGCTTCGAGGAGAAGCACAAGTTCTTTAAAAGGTAAATTTGCAATGCACAGAATTTCAAAAATGTTGCAATGACACTTGCTACCAAACACCAGAAAGCAATTAGTTACCATCTTGATTGTAGCTCATTTTTCAAACCATCAGTTGAGATCTCAAATGTCACCCCAATTTCGCTCGCATCTTTCCCCATGAATGTTCAGAGTGTAATCACTCAAAACATTCAGGATCAGTCTGGATCTGTTTTTGATGCGTTTTCTGTCTGTTTAGATGGAATCAAATATAATCCAGGCATGATCCTCTATACTGGCTCATGCTCAGATCTCCCTGAAAATCCCCAAATTGAGAAGATTGTAGTGGCTAACACAGACATTTTGTTTGTTTTCCACAAAATGAGATTGTACCAACTTCTCTGCAGTGATGTCACCTCAATGTGTGTGGTTAAGATTTCAGAGTTGAATGATGTCTTCCCATTATTAGCATACAAGGTGCAACTTATGGTGACACTAAGACGATATGTTATCTGCTAAAAATGTTATTATTTTTTTCCCAGATGGCTAAACAGAAATGTACGATGTCTCTGAGGGAGATATAAGAAAAATGACTATGACAACACTGCCTAACAGACTTGAAGATTTGATTGGGTGGCTCAAATCCCCTCTCTAAACGAACTACAACTTTTATTTACAGTACCAAGATCCTGAGTTTAACCATGAACTGTGCAATTTTACTGTTCTTTCGGAGCTCCCAGATAAGCCAACAATCAAAATCATCCCTATAATTGAGCTTGAACCAGTTGCTGCACAAAGTGAATGTTAAAGTGAGACATGCAGCCTTGTAGACACAGAGATAATGTCTGTCTCTTCTCTGGATACAAGTTCTCAGTGCCCAGATGCACTTTCTATTCTACCAGAAAGACTCAGGAGGCCAGTTGATATACGATAAAATAGCAAGATTATTAACAGACCAGCAAGTATTATAATTAGAGGTTCTTTGGCATAGACCCCGTCCTTAGCTCTTGTCTCGAGGGTAACGGACTCTACATTTCCTGCCTGAAGATGAAGGAAGGGGCGCAGCCGGCCCCCTGTGAGGTGTAGACGGGAACTGTCCTGGTGGTGGTGGGGAGGAGGATGGAGGTAATGTTGGCATCAGCATCTGAGAACTCAGGCGTGACAGTACCGGTCTTATATGTTTGAGAATTAGAACATGATTAGTTAGGTCTGGATGTAATGAGTGACGTAACATTTAATCTTCCTGGCAGAACTAGAGCTTAATTTCCAAAATTTCCAATTAATATTGTATCAACTTCGCCAAGGCAACTTGCTGTATATCTGAAAGTCCCGAAAGAGATCAAACATGATATTCTGGAGAAACTTGGTGTGACTACAAACATTATTTACATACCTGATTTTTTCTTTTTGCGACTCGCATCTGTGTCCCTGGCTGACCCTGTTAAGACAGTTTTGGGTTTGGAGAAAGAAAATTACTCATATACCAAATAAAGATTTAACTTATTATTTCAAATACTGGAAGATCACAACATTACAGAAGTGTGGCAGTACAAGTACTAATAGGTGTAAAGTTCATATATTCCTATTGCGAATTAATTAAGGTTTGGCTTTCCTTAGGGTATTACCTCTAATATCAAGGCCCAATTTAACGCATCCTCTGTGGCGGCGAAGAAACCATGACATGAAATAGGCTGATTGCACAATATGGCTGTGCACATTGTCCTATTTGCTAAGTTCAAGGTTATATAAAAAAGACTGGTACTGTAAAAGTGTTCAAAATGTGGCTTTCGTTAGGGCAGTGCGTCTTATTTCAAGGCCTTAGGTCTGCTTTAATGCAAAATCTGTGGCGGCCAAGAAACCACACCGCAAAATGGGCTGCTGATGCAATAGGTGGCTTAGTATACACTGTCCTATATGCTATGTTTTATGGTTTCTCGTACGCACACTAAAGTCTGTATATTTTTTCTTCCTTTTAAAGTCTCTGTAATACAGTGCTTAGAATATCATGAGAAGAAAACCAAAACAATCTAAACTGTAACTCTTTTTATCTGTCCTAATTACCTTGCCCCTCCGTAGAGCTCGTCTGCTCCACCTGCCCCTCCGTAGTTCTGGCCTGCTCCACTTGCCCCTCCGTAGAGCTCGTCTGCTCCACCTGCCCCTCCGTAGAGCTCGCCTGCTCCACCTGCCCCTCCGTAGTACTGGCCTGCTCCACTTGCCCCTCCGTAGAGCTCGTCTGCTCCACCTGCCCCTCCGTAGAGCTCGTCTGCTCCACCTGCCCCTCCGTAGTTCTGGCCTGCTCCACCTGCCCCTCCATAGAGCTCGCCTGCTCCAGCAGCATGTTCCTCGTATCCTCCACCTGCACAGCCCTCACCTCCTCCCGGTTGCTCGTGTTCTCCAATGGGTCCCAGGGTGTGAGGTGCAGCGTAATCAGCTGATTATCGTTGCCACTTGAATCCTAGGTCCAACCTGGTCAAGTTAAACAAGTGTTGTGTTTTGCTTCCTTAAGACATAGAGGTAGAACTGTGCTAGGCTTTGTGATCGTTGTGATTTGTTTATAGTAATAAAATCATAAAAACAGTGGCAGTGGACAGATAGAAAATGTTGAGTCTGTTGTATTACAAGTTGTAGTTTGCCAAATCTTACAATAAAATCATAAAAACAGTGGCAGTGGAGAGATAGAAAAGGTTGAGTCTGTTGTTTTACAAGTTGTAGTTTGCCAAATCTTACAAAAAGGTTTGAGGGAATGCTGTTTGGCTGTCTCAGGCTAGATCAATATTGATATACTTGTTTTGAAAAGATCCAGTGTTGTGCTAACAAACTCTGTGTTGGTTATATACAAATAGAAACATCTCCCAAGTTTCTACTGTCAAGGAGGTTAGAATTTGATGACTGAATTTAAGTTTTTTGGGTGAGCCATCCCTTTAAGATTTAAACATTGATAAAATATTTTGCGCACTCAACGCAAGTTGTGATCTGTGAGTTTAAAAATACAGTGCATGCATCTCACCTTCACAAAGGTATTCATAAATTAACCAATCATCTGAGGTAATCCTGGGCATAGGCGGAGAGTGTGCAGCGAGGGGATAATATTTTACACTTGTTTTCTTTCATTTTGGTCTCCTTTCCAACAAGCAGAACTGGCTTGTATCCAACGAGTTTTTCAAGCTGAAATGACAACATTGTGTATTTGCTGTAATAGTTATAGAAAAACGTGTAACATGAGTCTGAAAGGCGTGTAACATGAGTCTGGGTACCTCGTCCTAGATTTAAAGGCAACTGTAACATAAGTCCACTGGAGGCAAGGTTTCAGAACCCAAGTGCAGTTTTTATTTAACAAAAGACGATCCTTAACATAAAACAAAGACTAGCTTGGCAAAACAATAAACTGGGCTCAGCTCAGCTCAGCTCAACTCAACTTGACTTGCCATGGCATGAACAGACTTGACTTGACAAAAACTCACCAACAGTGGGTTACCACATTCAAAACTCGACAAGACACATGGCAAACATGAGGGCTTATTCTGCGTTCCAGTCAGGTTTTTGAGCCCGTAAGTTATGCCTTCAAACCACAACTCACGACTTTGTAGCGTTCTGGCCAAAGTCATGCCAAACTGTCTGAGCGCAAGGAACTGTGGTAGCGAGATGTAAACAAAACATGGCGGACCATACAGGGTTTATGCTCATTTTCAATCATTTGTATCGCCAAAGGCGCTTACTCCTTGCTTATTTGTGGGAAAATGAGGAGAAAAAAACGGCGCATAAGGCAAGAGAAGCTGTTATACCTTTTATTTTACATTATTTGTATATTTGGAAATGTATTTGGTATTAATTTATTCTTGCACTCAATGGACTGAAAACTAGGTAACGCAAGAAAAGCTGTTAATTTAAACATTTGCAGATAAATAACGTTAGAGCTATTCCTTATTTTGATAAACGATTTGGTTTTTAATGTATGATTTCCATAAATACAGCATCCATGGGGGCTAACATTGTTGTTTCGCGGGCTATGTGACGTCAGAACTCGTAACTGGGAGTAAATCAATCTAGTACAGGTTCACGGGTGGGAATTCAAGGGTTTGACGGCCGTTTCAGAGCACGTTCACGGGTAGAAAGTTGGAAAAACACGGGTTACGGGTTGCCTGGAACGCAGCATTAAATACACATGGACTAATGACTAGACAGGGGACGAGCCAATGACATGACACATTAACACATGAGGGCATGGAAATCACATGACAAAACCAAGACAGTGATCATGACAAACTCAAAAACATGACAGAGAACCTGACAGTGAACATGGCAAACTTAGAACATGAAACACCAAAACACTGTGACAGCAACGTTATGTGCAGCAATGTTAGGCCAAATGATAATGTTATTACTGACATTTATACTGACATTACAGCGAAGTTGTTAGTGGACCATGATGATTTATCAAGAGATAATGACATTGTCTAAGATAACTAGAGTTAGCTTATGTTGAAGTTATCTAGCCATTTAGCAAATCTAAAGTTTTAAGATAGCATCTTGCTCCGTCTCCATCGCAACCGATGCTGAGGCTCATGGGTGATGTTGGCGTCCACTAATTAATTACATTAAAACGTGTTTATTTAAATCAAATTAATATCCAAAACGAGTCCCCGGGCATACAATCGAAGAACAATTAAAAATGATGGTCACATCGGTGAATGAGACAAAGGAGAAAAAACAACAACACAGCGTCTGTGCTATGCAAAAGAAGGTGCGTTAGTGCTAGGGTTGCCACCTTCAGTGTGCCAAAATAAGAGACACCCATTTACGACATGACGGGTGGCAACCCTAGTTAGTGCACAAATTTTACTTCCTCCAGAAATACATTAGATTAAAAATGACACAAGAAAAAAAAAGGAAAATTTGTGTCCATGAATACGAATCAATAGACTATATCACGAACTGCTGTGAGACTGGGTTGGTTTACTTTGTATGCACTAACGCACTGATTGCCAACAAAACACAGACATTTGATGCATTTTACTCACCACCTGAAACGATCTGCAAATCCAACGGGCCTTGTTTATAAAACATTTATCACTGAAAATGCCAGGAGCACACCTTGAAAAAAAAAAAAAAAAAAGCAATTGATCCCTTAACACTGGGTTCTTTGGGAACAAGGTTATCTTTCCATAACAGCCAAAAACACACTTCTTTGGTAACATTGTTAAAAAATCCTTCTCGACTACCTCTTTACCCGAACTATGGCCGTGCTCTCGCTCCTGCTCTGGTTGGTGTGTGTGTGTGCGCTTTTCCGGGAGAAGTGCCCATACAAGGAGATTCCGCCCTCTATTATGACATAGAGGGCCATACTTGGAAAAAGAAAACGTTTCTCCGTCATACGTCTAGCTAATTGTTTAAACTTTGGCCATGTTTAGCATGATAATCCAACTCTTCAACAGTGTAAAAAACACAGAATGCATTGGATTGGAATGCATGCCTTTAAGCCCTTCAAAAATACAAGTTTTCTTCCTTTTTTCATTAAAAAAAAATTAACATACAATGCAAGAATAGATATAATGATAATGAATGACATAAATAAAGTATCACGTCTTAAGAGTCAGACTTACTAAATTAATTTGTACAGAATATGGATGGAGATTATCTGCATATGTCACGGTTTATTGGTTCACTGTCTTACCCTAGTGCTCTGTGTGTCTGTGTGTGTGTGGGTGTGGCCACTGATTCCCACTCAGCTGATTAGCAGCACCAGCTGCTACTCATCATGTGTCCTATTTAAGGTCTGTGTGAACTTGTTCTGTTTGTCAGAATGTTTCAGGTTCTCTTTTGTCCATGGCAGAGCTTGTTTGCGCTCTTTGTGTCCTGAGGCTTGGAGATTGGTTCCCGGTTTCTGGTATTCTCTGGATCATCTTGGATCTTCTGTTGCCCATTACATCCCTGTGTTACCAAGCATGCCTTCTGCTGCACTCCTTGAGTTTCTGCATTATCTTCACTTATTGAACTGGACTGTCTTGAGAGGAACTGCACAATCTACACTTGAAATAATCCTCAGGAAATTGAGGTTTCACTTGCTTTTGGATCTTTCTGTCTTCTTTTCATCACAGCGCCTGACAGAACAAACTGACCAACTATGAATCCAGTGAGGACATCGGATCTGCAGGAATGTCTTCCTAACAGCTGTCATCGAATGGATTGTCAGGATGAACAGGTGCTTGCTACAGCTCGAGCCATGCAGGCATTGGTGACACAGGTGTCCGAGCTCACCACCCAGGTACAACAACTGTTCCTCCGAACCTGCCCAAGATCAACCAACACGAGCCGCAGATTCCCACGCCTGAGAGATATGCTGGTCAGCCAGATCTTTGCATAGCATTCTTAACAAAATGTGCAGTGGCTTTTTTTCTCTCCAACCCATGACATTCGCTACGGATGAGTCGAAGTTAGCGTTGGTACTGACATCACAAGAAACATTTAGCATTTTTACATTTTCATTAAAAAAAACATAATTTAGTATGTTTATAAATCCATTTACATTGTGGACACACACACACATAATGGTTAGTTTCGGCGTACACATAGACGCGGAATCGCATGGTGTAGACATACACGCGGACAGCTCAAAATGCGTACAGATAACGCCATGTTTGGCTTTAGAAAGTGGCGTGTATGTATACGCAAAGTCATGATGCCATGTTGCTTCCTCAGTGAAATTTCTTCACTGCTGAACCAGCTGAATATCTCACTTTAAGGGAGAAATAACAACAACAACAACAAATTGTTGCAGACAAAGTTCAAGCTTTTAAGAGGAAACTTGCTTTTTGGATTAAGAGGGCTCAGGAGAAGAGGTGGACATGTTTCCCCTTTTGTCTGACATTTTGGAAAACTCCCCCCAGGTGAAGATAAGTGACTTAGTCTCACAGCACCTCTCACAACTGGCAGTGAAATTTGATGACTACTTTCCTGAGGATCCCACTAAAAATGATGTTGCTTTGCCCGGAATCCCAGCTTCTGGAAGTAGCCACTGACAGTACTTTAAAGTTGCAGTGGGACTAACTGGATCTGGGCTCTAAGTGAGCATGAACTTTGCTCACTTAGATGACTTTGGGTGATGATTTTTCTCATAAGTCTATAGATTAGATAATCGGGGGAAACTTCCCACATGAAGAGCACTGGTGCGGCTTCTCTCCAGTATGAACTCTCTGATGTCAGAACAACCTCCTGGACAACAACCAATCTGGATTCAAAAGCGGCCACTCAACTGAGACTGCCCTGCTCTCGGTTACTGAAGCACTGAGACTGTCAAAAGCAGCAGACAGATCCAGCAGGATAAGTACTGAGGATTTGGAAGCTGCTTTTGCCTCAGTTAACCAACAAATCCTCCTGTCAACACTCATGAAGATGGGGATCTCAGGAACTGCTCTCCAGTGGTTCAAGTCTTACATCTCAGGTAGGTCCTTCAGGGTGTCATGGAGAGGTGAAGTGTCTAAGTCACATCATATAGCTACTGGAGTTCCTCAGGGCTCAGTGCTTGGACCACTTCTCTTCTCCATCTACATGTCATCTCTAGGATCTGTCATCCAGAAACATGGCTTTTCCTATCACTGCTATGCTGATGACACTCAACTCTACTTCTCATTTCAACCAGATGATCCCACAGTTGGGGTTCGGATCGCTGCCTGCCTGACAGACATTTCTGCCTGGATGAAGGAACAACACCTTCAACTTAATCTAGCAAAGACAGAACTGCTTATGGTCTCAGCCAACCCAGCACTTCAACATACTCTCTCCATTCAGCTCGGTTCATCAACCATAACTCCGTCCGGGACTGCCAGGAACCTTGGAGTTGTGATTGATGATCAGCTGAAATTCACTGACCACATTACTGCAACAACCCGGTCCTGCAGATTTGCGCTATACAACATTAGGAAGATTAGACCCTTCCTATCAGAGCAGGCCACTCAACTCCTGGTCCAAGCTCTTGTACTCTCCAGACTGGACTACTGTAATTCTCTTCTAGCGGGCCTTCCAGCATCCACTGTTAAACCCTTGCAGCTGATCCAGAACGCAGCGGCGAGATTGGTCTTCAACGAGCCGAAGAGAGCACACGTCACGCCTCTCTTCATCAGTCTTCACTGGCTGCCAATAGCTGCGCGAATCAAATTCAAGGCTCTGGTGCTCGCCTACAAAGCAACCGCAGGCTCTGCACCAGTATACCTAAACTCACTTGCTCAGACTTACACACCCTCCAGAAGCTTGCGTTCTGCAAGTGAACGACGCCTAGTGGTGCCATCTCAAAGAGGCATGAAATCCCTCACTAGGACCTTTTCTTGGACCGTTCCCACCTGGTGGAATGACCTGCCTGTCTCAGTTCGAGCAGCCGAGTCTGTAGCCATTTTCAAAAAACATCTCAAGACACTTCTTTTCCAGGAGCACTTGACTAATAAAGAATAGCACTTATCACTCTATTCGTTTCTGTTTGTTATTTAAAAAAAAAAAAACTGTCCTGTGTTTTATGTTTCGTGAGACTTGTTACAGCGCTTGCATATTGTTGCCCTTGACTGGTGTTGGTTGCTTCTATTACTCTCATTTGTAAGTCGCTTTGGATAAAAGCGTCTGCTAAATGAGTAAATGTAAATGTAATGATGAGCTTTCAGGTTTCTTGACTGACTGAAACTCTTTTCACAGTGTGAACATTTGTATGGTTTCTCTCCAGTATGAATTCTCTGGTGTTTTTTTTTAAGGCACTGGACATAGTGAAGGTCTTTTTCATAGTCAAAGCACACATAAGGTTTCAGTATGAATACTCTTGTGCTCTTTTAAAGACGTAAGACATGTAAATCACTTTCCGCATAAAGAACAAACATGAGGCTTTACACAAGTATGAACTTTAAGGTGTGTTAAGCTTGATGCCAAAACAAATGTTTTATCACACCATTCACACTGATCACAGCTGAATGATCTCACTCCAGAGTGACGGTTCAGATGATTGTTAAGAGACCTTTAGCACCTGAAACTCTTTCCACGTGTGGAGTGCATGTGAATTTTTTACTTCAGTGTGAATTCTCATGTGTCTCTTAAGCTCTGATTTATTTTTGAAACTATTTACACACTCAGAACTGGTGAAAGATACTTTTACTGCAGTTTTTTGAGTTTGTTGGTGTGTAAAATTTGTTTCAGTCTTTGAAACGACTGTTTACTTGCCTGGATGCCAGCCGAACTTAGCCCGGCCCACAACATCTGAGCTCAGGCAGTTCGGTCTGGACTCATTCCATTCAGGAGTAATTATGCTTGAACAGAAACTGTTCGGACCAATCAAATTGTCAGGGCGGGCTTTATACGATGATGGACAGATGATAAACAGTAACGTTAGCATTGACGTCACCAAAGAGCGCTTGGGTTGAATTCGTTCTAATCCTTAACTGAGAACTATTTCTCTCAAAAATGATTATAGTGTTAATAAATACTCTGTGTATCCTTAAATAATTTTTTTACAACACCAGGAAAGATCGTTTACACATGTTTTTCTTCTACTTCTTCCAGCGTGCGTGCAGTAGAGTTCTGTCAACTAAGTGTATGTGTTAGTGATGTGTCGTTCATGAATGATTCGATCTTTTTGAACCAATCTTAAATATGACTCTGGAACATCGAGTTGTCTCATAGAGCGATTTGTTCATTTTGTGTTGACTGTGCATATGCTGCAGGCCATTGGTTCTGTACAGGATATTCTGCACTCAGCCTATTGGACTGTGAGAACGAATGACTGGAACCCAAAGACTGCACGCATTGCTTATAGGGCTGTCACGCCCAGATCAGACACTGATGAAGGAACTAACGCCCAGATCAGGACAGGACTGATGAAGGAACTACGACTCAAACTCAAAGACAGGAGAGGACAGGAGACAGGAGAGGTGTAATGTTACTAATCTTTCCGAAACAGTGATTTCACGAAGTTCGCTTTTTAGCTAGCTCTTAAAAACTAAAAGGTAAACATATCGCGGTAGAGGTCCAGGGCTAGGAAGAGAGGAGCGAACGACTGGATGTCCTGGTATCTCACAAGTTCTCCTTTTCTTCCTACAGGCTGCTGCAGATGCCCAGGGACACAGTTATTTGGATGGGCTTAGTTCTCACCTCTTTGCCAGGTGCGACCTGCGGTCGATGCGATGTTGTCCAGCTCCTTCTTGAGTGTTTCACTTTAGTTCTCTCGCTCCACAGGTGACCGCTCCTTGCTGGTTACAGCGGACGGTAAGTACAGGATTACACAGCTCCTTCCCGTGTGGTTCACTTTGTCTCTCTTTCTCCACAGGTGGCAGCTGGGACACAAAAGCACCGTTACTCTGGTATACTTCACTCTCACCTCTTTGCTGGATACAGCAGGCCGGTAAGTACAGGTCTTCACAGCTCCTTTTCGTGTGGTTTGCTTTATCTCTCTTTCTCCACAGGCGGCAGCTCTTTTGCTGGTTACAGCAGGCCAGTAAGCACAGGTTTACACAGCTCCTTCCCGTGTGGTTCACTTTGTCTCTCTTCCTCCACAGGTGGCAGCTGGGACACAGAAGCACCGTTACTCTGGTATACTTCACTCTCACCTCTTTGCTGGATACAGCAGACGGTGTACAGGTCTTCACAGCTCCCTTTCGTGTGGTTCGCTTTATCTCTCTTTCTCCACAGGCGGCAGCTCTTTTGCTGGTTACAGCAGGCGGTAGAGTACAGATTTACACAGCTCCTTCTCGTGTGGTTCACTTTATCTCTCTCTTCCACAGGCGGCAGCTGGGAAACAAGGACACAGTTACGTTGGTGTGCTTCACTCTCACCTCTTTGCTGGTTACAGCAGGACGGTGATACAGATTTACACAGCTCCTTCTCGTGTGGTTCACTTTATCTCTCTCTTCCACAGGCGGCAGCTGGGACACAAGGACACAGTTACGTTGGTGTGCTTCACTCTCACCTCTTTGCTGGTTACAGCAGACGGTAAGTACAGGTCTTCACAGCTCCTTTTCATGTGGTTCGCTTTATCTCTCTTTCTCCACAGGCGGCAGCTCTTTGCTGGTTACAGCAGACGGTAGGTACAGATTTACACAGCTCCTTCTCGTGTGGTTCACTTTATCTCTCTCTTCCACAGGCGGCAGCTGGGACACAAGGACACAGTTACGTTGGTGTGCTTCACTCTCACCTCTTTGCTGGTTACAGCAGGCCAGTGTAAGTACAGGTCTTCACAGCTCCTTTTCATGTGGTTCGCTTTATCTCTCTTTCTCCACAGGCGGCAGCTCGGACACGAAAGATAACACACCATGTATACATCCACGGTAGTTCGTGTACTAGCACTCACGTGACCGTGATACTTCAATGATCTAAGGGGCTTTTCCAGACACCACTCTTGTCCTCCAACACCTGGGGTAGTTCACAGCATGTAGTTGTCAATTTTAAACTGGACACAACGGCCTGTTCTTCCTCCTCGTGGGCGTATGAAAGCGGGGTTTGTCTGACAAGACACACAGCAATACACAGCAGAGCACAGCAGTACACAGCAGTACGTCACAGTGAAAACATTCCACAGCATAAAAGATTCACCCACCGCAATCCAGTGCACACATAAGACGCCCGCTTCATCCACGTTGCCAGGGACAATGGCGATGGTAAAGTCTGGTCCAGTGAAGTAATGCGTGGCGCACTTACCCAGGTGTATATATTTCCTCTGGCTCTCCACGCGCTGTCAAGGGGTGGGGCCAGTCTTCCTTCCTTCTAGCATATAGTTATATCGCAGGTAATCCACAATGTTCTGTCCAGTATGTATATTTGGGTACTCACAGATGGTGTCGAATGGTATGGCGTTTCCACTGTCCCAATACACACGTGGATCGTATCGTTGTTGCACAAACCAGTCACTTTGCTTCTCTTCTAGAGAACAACTATACCACAAGTGATGCACAATACTGGATTCAGAATGGAGGTTTGATACTCACAGGGGGTGTCGAGTAGTCTTAGCGGTACGCTTGCTCCACAGATACAGGCGTCAGGTCTTTGTCACCTAAACAAGCCGCTCTTCTCTTGGACAATTCTCACAACAATGCGACCGTCTCTATAAGTCTCCTAGGACAGTACACTCACATTCACTCCCGGACTCCGTTTCCCCTTTGCATTCCTCAATATCAACGATCTTTGTCACAGCTTCGGCCCATAGGGTTTGTATGTTCCTTCGGTATACACACTTCAGCCTGGGAGAGAGATTTAGATCCGCAACGGATGTAAGTATGCCTGCAGCGCGACGCTACAATAGCACCAACCAGCACCAACACAACACGAGCACTAACTCCAGCACTGCCCCCAGCACTGCCCCCAGCACTGCCCTCCAACCTGTGTTTTCCAATGTCTTTAAATACTGCTTCGTTTGTCGTATCCTCCAATCATCATCCGCTCTTGTTAATCACACACAGCTGTACTCCATTCGTGCCCGATTACTCTCTGAATGCCGCCGGAACTTCCGTGTGTACTGCAACACCTCCGGGTGGAACCAAACTTCTTCTGACTTTTGGTTCCGCCCTATAAAAATCGTCACCTTGTGACAACTGCACGCATTGCTTATAGGGCTGTCACAGCCCAGATCAGACACTGATGAAGGAACTAACGACTCAAACTCAAAGGCAGGAGAGGACAGGAGACAGGAGAGGTGTAATGTTACTAATCTTTCCAGGGAACAGACGTGATTAAATGGATTGGCCTTGTCTGCATTAGCTTATAATTTATTTTTTATATCAAATGTGTTTACATAAGTACAAAATTTGTTGGGGAATTTTACATGTGACATTTGAATTATATTCTGCTAAAATTAACGAAATTACTTGAAAAAATATTTGTTCATTTTGCTGAACAAGATTCAAAGATCGGAGTCCGTAAAATTATCCAAACTTCCCACTACTATGCGTCGCTCAACATGCGTCACTTACTCCGTTGCTCTGATTAATTGTAGGTCTATCCAATTGAGGTCTTTCCTGGTTCGGTTGAAACACGCGCCAATAATCACAGCTCAATGGAGCGATATCAGATTAGAACTAAATATCTGTCTAGAATTAAGTATGACCACGTCAGGCTAACTGTTTACATCTTCATAATTCAACATAATTCATAATTTAACGTTAGAAAAGCTGCTGATAATGCTTAACATTTGCGGATAAATAACGTTAGAGCAATACCTTATTTTAATAAACGATTTGGTTTTTAATACATAATTTCCATAAACACCGCATCCGTAGGGGCTGCCATTGTTTTGTGGGCTATGTGACATCAGAACTCAAAACTGGGAGAACATCGATTTAGTATGAGTTTACGGGTGGGAAGTCACGGGTTTAACAGCCATTCCAGTGCACTTTCACGGGTAGAAGGATGGAAAAACACGGGTTACGGGTTGCCTGGAATGCGGCATTAATTCCTCCTGCTGCTTCTTCTTCTCCTGTGGGAAGATTGGAATATTCCCCAGCATTTAAACTCATGAACGGCTGTGGGAGTGGCTTCACTGACTGAAGGTGTGAATTGGTCGCTGTTGCTCATTTAGCAGATGCTCATCTCACTCCTAATCACTCTCAGTTATCAAGCTTTAAGTGTTTTGATCAAATAGTAATTTGGAAAATTTGCATAATTACCCTTAAGAAAAGGAAGTGTGCTGTTAGTATACTTCTTTTAAACAAAAATAAGAAAATATACTTTTAGTCTACATTTTATTTACTTCTCAGAAATATACTTAATTGCACTTGAGTATACTTGAGTTAAACTGACAGAAAGGTCTAAGTATATTTGGACTATACTGTATGTAACCGATGGCAAGAAATGATAACACTCGGTCCGACTACGCCACCGGGGCTTTAATACCCACAGATATAACTAAACAGCAACACAAGTTCTCTCTCGCTATTAAATGAAGAACACAGACGTGACCCTCAAGTACAACACTTTTATTAACATTTAGTACTAAAATGTATGAATAGGTAGGATATTCAAATCACAAGTTAAGATGTCTAGTTGTTAAATAAAATATTAAAATCAGGACCCTCAATCCGGATATATGGTCAACCAAGCCTGCAGGAAGAACAGAGGAGAAATCACTAGGTCAAAGACCCACAGTTTAAACAGCCCTCACCACACGTGTACACAAGTCAACACATTTAAAAAAAAGGTGGTAGTGAATACTGCAAATACTTTACACGCTCAATACCCATGCAGTGTTTATAAACCTCATGCAGTGGAGAAAAGACTCAGAGGAAACTCCCACACAGGCTGGTTCCTAAGAGAATTGAAAGATGGGTTAAATTCCCCTTTGGCACATACAAGTAGACCCCTAGTGGTTGATACAAACAAAACAGAATAAGGACAAAAAGAAATAATTTAAAACCACACAACTCATAATAGTCAACTTAAAACTTATGAAAAACAAGTAAATAAGGCATAAGCAAAACAGCAGGGCCTAGACATCAAAGGTCCATATGTACAGAACTCCACAGAGTAAGATCTGTCAACAGAAAACAAAAACATAACTTATTCTTCAACAAAATAAATAAAATAAACAATACATCAACACATAAAACACCAGTCATGGCCCACTCAACACAATCCTCTAAATCACTCAATTACACAAGAATTATAATAAACCTAATCTAATACAGACATACCTCTGCCGTAATCCAAAGAGTGAACGAGAAACGTGGCGCAATAGCTCAAAGTAACGACGCTGCGTGATACGGTTTGTTGATGACACTGCAAACACGGCATGCCCGACTTGCATGTGATCATATAACACCCACGCGCTCACAATCTTGCGTCGGGAGGTTCTCTCTACAATATAAGATAGATCATAAAAACAACGTCCTTATGTAAACTCCTATAACACCTAAAATGTAATGTTCCTACCTCGCTATAGCGCTTCAGGGTCACCACACCGGAAGGGGACGGGAAGAAATCAAACGTCCGGCAGTCGCGCCATCTGCTGCCCTCCGTGGCATTTATAGGACAACATAAACATATGCCCCACCCCGTACACCATCCTAATCATCCACTTGGTTACATGTACATGCACAAAATTATTCAACCCCCCGGAGACTGCAATCATTTACAAATATTTTGGGCTTTTCTTAACATACAGTTTTCTAAGAAAAAAAAAAAGTGTCTTTAACAGATTAGCGACAAATGAAAAGTGATAACGCCAATATATAATGTAATGCTTTTGAGTTGGAGGATTTTTTTGTAATACAACTAATTATTCAACCCCTATTCAGTTCTGCTGTTTTTAAGTCACTTATTTGTATGGTATGGTACAAAATTGTGTACATTTAGCTCATGTGCTAAAGTTGAGTAGCAAATGCGGCCACGTCAAAAGAGCTCTCACAAAAGCTTTGGAGAACAAATAGTTTTCTTACATTAGAAAGTCTATGCCTACAAGATGATTTCCAAAACACTAAAAGTTCATAGAGACACAGCTAGAGGCAGCCTTATTGGTAACAACAAATATTTTATCACACTGATCTGTCAACAGTACCTTTTCAGGAGTACTGATCATAAGCAGCCCCTATAGCTCAAATCTTTCTTATAACTGCATACTGACAACTCCTTAAGTAGTCTGCTGAGGAACTAGGTACATGTGCTGAACCCTGACTAGATAGGCATTTCGGAGGCTTTCGAGCACGGGACATTTCAATTGGAGACAGATTTAGGGAGTTACACATTTGTGTTGCTTTGCTGTAGACACTTAATTTGAATGCAGCCTCTGTTTCCTTTTTTGCAATTGTGTCCTTCACACAGTTGACTGCAGCTTGCATTACATCTACTGTCTGGGTGCGGCTCCGAAGAGAAGTATTGAGACACTCTAGCTCTTCTGTCACTTCTATGGCAAGTAAAAGGCCAAGCAAAACATTGCCTTTTTGAAATCTATCAAACAAACCATTTGCTTTGCAAGCTGACTCTGAATGACCACATGTTATTTCCTCCAGAGCAAGTAACATCGGCTGATACTGGTTAAGCACAGCATTAATGGCACAAGGGCGCATTCAGGGTTCCCACTCTTTTCTTGAAATGATTTTCCAGGACTTTTCCAGGACAATTTCAAGACTTTTTCAGCTGCTACAGTGCGAGTCAAGTTATCACAACTAAGGCTGGGCGATATAGCGATATTATCACATCAAGATATATTTTGAAACAGATGTGATATTGTACCTTTACCTTTATATCTGTATTATAGTTGTGCAAAGATTGTTGTCTTTCACAATGCCACCTGCTTTCCACTACTTGCAATGCCACACTACTAAAACAGAAGTTATTTACTACTTTAGTTCATACACTGCTGTTTTACTTGCTGATATCAGTTTAAAAGTCCAAACTCTCACAGTCAAGCTGTATTCGCAATCAGTCACTAACGTTAGAAAATATTAACTATTATCGGGACTTCTAAATTAATTGCATCTGCTCGCACATTACCCATCTGGTATACATAATAGCATAAACTGATGAGTTGTGTTTTTGACTCTTTATTTTGATTTATCAAAATCTTTGTAACCGTTTTTGTCAATTATATTGCTGAAATGAAAAGACTTTTTGTATAGCTAAATGTGTTTAAATGCAAAATCCATTAAGCCAACTGGTGTATGAAATGGATCTGAAGTAAAATATTCTGACAAACTAGGGTAAAATACCGGTATATATCATATATCCCAAGCTTTGGAGAATTGCTATTTTGTACAATTGTACATTTAACCAGATTGCTTAAATGTTTATTCATCTCAATCGTTCTATCTTGTACTTTCTCCACAAAATATTTTATGTTCAATAAATCACCAAAACAATTTCCTTTACTTTATCTGTTTACTTTTTACTTACAGTTTACTTAGTGCATCTGACACCTAGTTCTTCAACTAAAAATGAAAATCACTGCAAAAATAAATAAAAAATAAATATCAAACTCAAATCCTATCCTGCAGTGCAAAAAGGTCAATATAAAACAAAGCAATGTCATTTCAATTAAAATGTTCCTCTAAAATAAATCTTTTATTGTAGCTTCTTGACGCTCTCCTGCAGGTCTTCCAGTGTTTTTGCTAGGGCTTGCAGCTCTTCCTTTTTCTCGGCCACACTTTTACGATAAGCATTGGATTTGGACAGTAATGTGAAGTCCTGTTTTTTTCTGCTTTCATTGCCATTTCATCTGCCTCTTTCTGCATCATCTCACTGCTTTTCATTATTCTTCTCTGTTTTGCTTTGACATTTTCTATGTCTTGTTAAAGCTCCTTTCTTTTCTTCTCATTTGCAGTTTGTTCTTTATTCTTTTTTTCATCCTCAAGGTATTGCATATACCTCATTCTTGCTCCTTTGCAATGTTGGATTAGGTCTTTTGGCAGGGCTTCATCAACTGCGCGATCAGCCATTGCAGCTGAACCAGGCGCAATGCTATCAGACTCCTCTCCTTCAGGTTTTCCACTAGCATGTCCTTGTTCACGGAGTACCCTCGCTCCACTGCTGCTTGTCCATGAGACAGAGTTAGGAGACATTTCATCATGTCCCACAGTGCTGCATACTCTGCTCTGCCACTGATAAATCTCCCCAAAAAAACTTCAAGCCTGCAACTGTATGAAAAATCTTGGAATTCTGCCTTGAGGTTTGCACTTGCATGCGCTGAGAATATTTTATACTGAGCAAGGATTTTGTCGCACTCTGAGGCAGTGCACCATCCTGCATTGAGGATAACCTGTAGGAGTTTCTCAAACATTGCTATTGCATGCTCAGTCTCTGTCACCATGATCACAGGGTCGAGGGAGCTGATGTGCCGAACTGCTGGGTACATAAGAGGACTTCTCTCCATAATTTTTCTGCAGGTCACAGCAAGGAAGGAGACACATTCCTTCTTGAAAACCTGTATGTTCACTGGATTTTCCTGGAGCTTTTTAGATGCTTTCTCCAAAGCTTGTTTTGTGGCAAATCCGGTGTCCAATTGTTTAAGTGGCACATGGATTGACTGGTTTTGGACATCAAGTTTCAGCAGCTGGAAAGGTGTTTTCATCTTCTCCAATTCTTCTCTCTTAATAAAGCATGACAGCAAGCATCTCAGGATGGACTCAAGCTCTTTTGCAAGGAAAGGCACCATTGGTGCATCTGTCTGGAATTCTCCAAAAGACTTAAGCTGTCTAGAAGCAACAAATGCAAAAACTGAGCTTAGCCTGAAAGAGAGGGTCAGCTGTGGCCCCTTTACTGTACACAGTAGGATGGTGATGATGGTACTCTTTGCTTTTCGGTATTTCTGGTGGCTGCTGATGTACTGCTGCACAGCTGGCCACACTTCCACTGCCCGCTCTGGCGATCACAAGTCTTCAACTCCATCGATGGGAACAGAACTTCAGAGGAATGTTGTTGCTTTGTCACCTCTACCGAAGTTGGGCCTGTTTTGCTGGTGAGTCATGGAACATCTGCCAAAGTGCTCTGGAGCACATCTCCACCTTCCAACCTGTTTCTCGTCACCATCTTGAAAAAACTTCCATGAAGAACATGCAAAACCACAACTTCCCAAATTTATCATCTTCGCATCTTGGGTCCTCTAACATCTCAGAGCTTCCAGTTGACAGCAGGCCATCCATTGAAATCTGTAACAGCTTATTGTGATTAAGGGTGACAGGGCTCTCTTGATGCTTTCCAGAAGTTTCTCTGCTTGAGTGTGTCCCAAAAACTTGAATCAAAATAATGCACCACAACCTTCCTTCAAGCTCACCCAGTGCCTCACTACAACATCCAACTGTTCTGTCTGTCACTTTATTCAGGCATTCATCAAAAGACACTACATAGCATGGTGCTTTTCCTTATATCATTGATCCGCTGATCTATGAAATAAGGACCCAAGCCAAAACATATAAGATAAGCTGCTTTTTGTTGGGCGCCACATGAAAACTCTGTAATCTCACTGTCTGGGAACATCTGATCAAAATGGCTGAGATATCAGAGCTGGAGTTGAATGAGTAGTGTGACATACCATCTTAATTACCCAGCGAATCTCAGCATTCGTTTCAAGCCAAGCTGTGTTAGAAGCAAAGCTCCCCTGTGTTTCTGAGCTTTTTCTCTGTCCACTTGTACTAGGCAATTGTAATGCTGTACTTTCATTACTGGCACTTCTTTCTCATGTACACTGGTTGTTGCGCTCTTCGTTTGTTAGACAGCCACTTCCCTCTCCTTTGTCTGTTGAAGTCTTCCTTATGAAATCTGTCATTCTTCTTTCACTTTTTAACTGTCCAGTAATCCTGACATGGCCTTGTCCCCGTGCATGACTCCTGAGTGCTGAGACTTAAGTGTTACTGATATCAAAAGACTTCTGCAGAGCTTGCACAGTTCATGCACATCTCCAGACACTTCTCCTAACCAGTCCCTGAACTGGAGTTTTTCCTTCCACTCAGATTTGAATTTGCACTGTCTTCCTGACATTGTCACTAACTCCTGCCTATAAAGGACAACAACACACATTTTCAATATGTTTACTGCTTATACTGACTATTTCACCAATAAATTCAGGGGCCTACTTTCATACCCAGCTTTTCATATATTTCATATTCTATGTATTATACTGTACACAACACACATTGCTGGCTCAGATAATTTAGATACAATGTGCAATATGATTGTTGTGTGTTAAGTGATAGATATTGTCGTGCTTACGGATGACTGACAGATCACTGAAATATGGTTTAAGCATCTAAGAGTCTGAAATAAGTAGTAATGTGTCAGCAATATATATCAGCATAGAATATGAAATATATGCAGGCAGGCCTTATTCTACTGAGCAAATAGCCTACCATAAGCAGTATTAGACCTATATTGACCATTTCAATTAACAAATTAGGCCTACTTTCATAAATTCAGTTTTTCATATATTTCATATTCTATGTACTATACCGTACACAACACATTACCGCTTATTTTTGTGATACTTTAGATGCTAAACTGCATTTTGTTGTTCCAGTATTGGTCATTTTGGTTGGGTCCAGTCATCCGTAAACACGATTCAGGTGGATGACTAGACTACTATCTCGCTAGCACAACAAATCATATTGAACCTGAAAAATATTTATTTCTAACTCTGTGAGATAAGTAGTACTTATTGTTTATTAGCTACCTTTTTAGTCTGGCTTTTATGTAGCATTACTATGATAAAATGCATTGGTTACCACTTAAAATCATTTCATTTATTACTCAACATGGTTGAATTAATAATGAATGAGGTTTGCAGAATCATGCATATCATAGTAATGTTACATAAAGTTAGATTGTGCAGAAGAAGAACATAGTAATACTTATCTTCTGAGAGTTAGAATAAGATTGTAGTCATGATTGTTGTGTTAGCGAGAGATATTATTAGTTCACTGAATGTGTTTACGGATGATCGACTGGCTTAAAATGACACATTGAACAGGCTAGTTATCTAGCATCATAGTGGATGTGTTGTGCCAGTATAATTATATATCATGAAATATATGAAAGCAGTGTGTCTGTTTATTGGAGCAAACAGTCAATATAAGTCTAATATCAAGCTATACGACCATTTACTCAATAAATTAGGCCTACTTTTCATACCTTAGCTTTTTCATATATTTCATATTCTATGTATTATACTGTACAACAATAATAATACTGCTTATTTCAGATACTTAGATGCTAAACTGCATTGCTGTTCCAGTATTAATACTTTGTTAGTCCAGTCATCCGTGAAACACATTCAGGGTAGATGACTAGATTCAACATCTCTCGCCAGCACAACAATCATATTGAACCTGAAAAATATTTATTTCTAACCTCAGAGATAAGTAGTACTTATTGTTTGCTAGCTACCTTTTTAGTCTGGCTTTTATGTAGCATTACTATGATAAATGCATGGTTACCACTTAAAATCATTTCATTTATTAATTCAGCCATGTTGAATTCAATTAATTTACGTTAACAACTGTTCAAATGAACATACAAGTCTTCAGTTCAGTTCACTGCCTCTTCTCTGCGGTCTGAGTATCTAGCTAAAAACAGCATGAAGAATTGGGGCTCTGTGCACATACACAGTATTTTGATAGAGCTGAAGTCATGACGTTTTTATCATTCACATGTTCTATTGTCCGACAGCAGAAACAAAAAAAACAAGTATGAAATACTGAGTGGAACGTGGCCCGGTAAGACTACCTGTTATCCGTCGCTATCTCGACGCTGGCGTCGTGCTCGCTACGGCTCCACTAAAACCAAAAATATATTTCATGCAAAGGTATGCGTGACGACACGCCCACAGCTCTCCACTGCTCCTCTGTCACTCAACAGAGAGAGGGAGGAAAAACCTCTCACTCGATATACTACGATACAGCAACACTCTTTAACAGAAAGTCGCTATCTTTGGCCCTTCTTTGGATAAATAAATCCTTACGTGGGTCTGAAAAATCAATAAATCTAGCAACAAAGACAGATGAAAACACTCGGAAGCAGAACTGTTCTAAGGAAATGTGCAATTTGATTGGTTAGTAGCATCACCAGGCCTGCCAACATTGTCAAAATATTTAAAGTACCACTTGTGTTGTGCAGCCTTTTTTCTTTTTTGCAGACTTTTGCAACTCCATTATGTACGCAGTAATTTTCCCATTCACTGGCTAGAAATTGGTTATAAAAAAAAATAAAAACTATATTTTTGATTACAAAATATAGACATTTTGTGCTGTACTGGCAACAATCTTTAAATGTTTTTTTTTTGCCCTCCACATGGCGTCGACAGTCTGCAAAACACACACACACACACACACACACACACACACACACACACACACACACACACACACACACACACACACACACACACACACACACTTGTTGTATTAAATTAAAATTGCCAGTAGGTGGCGGTAAGTCACTGTCTTTATGAGTGAGTCATCGAGTCAGTCATTCATTCATTCATTCATTCATTCAGTAACGAAGCAAGTGGCTGTATTTATGAACGGATCATTGAATCTCACGATATGTTCACGAATCTCTGCTGTGTGCTGCAGTTCTGTTGTGGCTTTCGTTGCAAAATAGAGCAATGATAGGCTTCTAACAATACTGTTTTAAATGTAGTAACGTTATATCCCTTAACAAAAGTTACCCTTAGCTTGTTGAACTGTTGTATTAAATCAATGTCACATTTGAAATTGTGTGGCTATTCGGGAAACATTGCATTCTTGCTTGTATAAAATGATCAACATTAAAAACACTGCTGTATCAGCCTGCATTTTGATCGCAGATTTAATTGCACAAACAGCGCAAGCGGCTCGTGACCAGAGTGCGAATTACCCCACCATAATTGGGGGGGGTACTGCTCCTTCACTTCTTCTATGACCATCATGCTCCACTACCATATCAATCCCCACCATGATCGCCAAGTGCAAAATGTGTTTCATTAAAATGGTATTAGGGTTCTCAGATGACACTACATTTATCGAACTAAAAATGTGAAATAATAGAATGTAAAAACAATACTAACCAATTAAAAACAAATTCGAATACTAGCATGTACTATTTAGCCTAGGCTACTTGGCTCTTTTTATGTTTCCACAGGTTTCACTGATGTTATGTTTGTTTTCAAATTCAGTTTAGTTTTAATTCGTTTTTAGAGTGGGTTTTTTGAAAATGCTTAGTTTTAGTTCAGTTTTTATTAGAAACACAGGGGACTAATAAATTAAACCAATTAAAAACAAATTCAAATACTAGCATGTAATATTTAACCTAGGCTACTTGGCTCTTTATTTTTCCACAGTTTTCACTGATGTTATGTTTGTTTTCAAATTCAGTTTAGTTTTAATTCGTTTTTAGAGTTTTTTTTTTTTTTTGAAGATGCTTAGTTTTAGTTTAGTTTTTATTAGTTTTAGTGTTAGTTTTAGTCACATTTTCAGAATTCACACCCTATACAAACACCACAGCTGTACAATTTTCACACCCTAACAGTTATACTAAATTTACCCTATAGAGTCAATAGCCTAACGTGTTCCGTACACTTTTCGCTATTCACCGCACGCCAACGCCCACTTCTCCGCAGCTGAGAGGCAGACAAGCATGTTTGTGTAATCATTCCCTGGGTGAATACCTATTGGACAGTTCACACTTTGATTGATGTCTTTTGGACCAATAGTATTTGAGAAAAGTGGGGAAAAGTACCGCCTCCGCACATGTACGGAAGATGATGAGCGTTAATGGTGTTCCGTACAGAGGAAATAACTTGATGTCAACGTCGAAAATGGACAATTAACGGATCAATTTTGGGCTGTTTATTTGAAGGAAACATAATTTAAAAGAATAATAAAAGGTGAGTACTTTTTTATTTGGTTAATTGCTGCTTTAATAAGCTAGAAGACCATGCGAGTTAGGCATGATTGTGTCATGATGTTAATTATGAACCATGTGAAACGTTAGTGAATAAAGACAGAAGAAGGGCAAACAATGTGTATTGATTTAAAATATTTAATGAATAACAATAACAAATCTGAGAACTTCAAAACGTAAATATGGATGTGTGTGTGTGTGTGTGTTTACAACTATTTAACGTTACATTTAACGTTAACACTAAACTGATTTAAAAAAATACCATAACTAAATTATTTTACACTATTTATTACATTGTGTGTGTGTGTGTGTACAACTATTAACATTTAATGTTAACACTAAACTGATAAAAAAATACTGTAACTAGAAATTCTACTGTATTTAGTGTGTGTGTGTGTGTGTGTGTGTGTGTGTGTGTGTGTGTGTGTGTGTGTGTGTGTGGACAGACAACATTTATGGCAATGCCAGTCAGTGTCTGGCACTTCCTCCACCCCAGCACACTCCACATGGAACCACAAATGGCACAGCTCACACTGGACCCACTCATCAATGGCCTAATCTCCTGAGCCAGGTGGTACCACTTTACGGCAGAGAGCACAGAACTCTAGCACCTCCTCCGACGGAAGATGGTGGAGAACACTTTGCCTTTTGGCCTCCTGGGCTTGTCTTTTTTCTTCTTTCTTCTTTGCCATCTCTTCCTTGCGCTTTCTCTTCTTTTCTTCCTTCTCTTTCTCCTCAGCTTCTTTTTCTACCAGCAGGTTGTAGTACTGGTCGCTGGTGATGACACGGGCCAGCAACGGAATGCGACGCCTCACCTTCTCCGTCCTCTCCAGGGCTGGACTCATGAGGACATTAGCCAGACTCTCGGGGACTATACCTGCTGCCACCAGGTAATTTTTGGGAGCCACTCTTTTACAGGTAGGGCAAGGTGATTGAGTGCTGGATGTTGTGGCTGAAGAAGTGACAGGAGTGCTGGATGGTGTGGCTGAAGGAGTGACAGGAGTGCTGGATGGTGTGGCTGAAGGAGTGACGGATGAAGTGGCAGATGGGAGCACTCTCACCACCTAAGAAAGTAAAACATGAAAAACTCATTAGCACACTTGAAAAGAAATACAAATAAGCTTAAAGGATGAATGATCATTGTATTAATGTTAAAATTACCTGGGTTGTGTCCACAGCACCCCTGGACAGAGGAAAGATCCCAGCTTTGCGGAACCCAGCCTTGATGTTCTGGGCTGTGACAGCAGTGGGGTACACATTTCTTAGGAGAGGAGAAAACTGCTTCTTCCCCAAAACAACATCCCCACGAACCAGACCCATCCTGGAAGCCATGGTGGAGAAAGCTGTCTTCAGCGGATTGAAGACCGCAATATCCAGGGGCTGAAGGATGTGTGTGGTGTGGGCAGGCAAACAGAATTTCAATTTGGTTTTCTCTACAGCACATGATTACATTTTTAGAGACGTGCGTCTCGTGTTGATCCATGATTAATACAAGTGGTCTGTCTACAGGAGCATATTTAATGAAATGTTGGAGCCATTTCGAAAAAAGCTCGGAGTCCATATAGCCCTTTTCCTGAATGCCATAGAGAGCGTTGGGAGGTCCATCCAGCCTATATGCACTGCTTGGAAGCAGCATTTACACAGCAGTGCACAGTGATGTGCTCCCTGGACGTCTGCTGCTGCTGGTATACGTGCTTCCTCCCAGTCTGGCACAGGACCTTTTCCCTGGACCGTGGCTTGTCTCCAAAGCCAGTCTCACAGTTATAAATGAGGTGGGGCTTGTGCTCCAAATCATGCTTGATGTAGAGTGCCTCATATAACTGGAAGAAACCATTAATGGCCTCTGAAGAACCACCATGAACTCTTGCTCGGTCCAGGGAATCTGCCGCCCTTGAGGTTAGCTCAGGATGGCGAGCCTTAAATCTGGACCACCAAACATCACTTGGCCCCTTCTCCAGGTTCACTGTGGTAGTCTTGGATCTGCCACTCTCCTTAATGATGCCAGCAGCGAGAACTTTGACCAGGGAGCGGGTAATTGGGAATCCATGGTCCGCCATCCAGAAAATAAAGGAAATGAGGGCTTCTTCCTCTGCAGGAGTCAGGGCCGAATTGGGATGAGGGTTGTGGGAGTACTTTTTTTTTATATATAATCCTGCAGAGTGGTGTGGGGAATGCAATATTTTTTGGCTGTTGCCCTCAAACTGGCTCCTGCCCTCACTTCCTCAACTGCCTGGTTTAGCACTTCCTTCGTGTATTGTCTTTTCTTCCCTGACATAATGTTACTGACTTTCTTTTGAAATAAAATATTTTGTTTAAATGTTATAAGTTATTTGAAATTAAACATGCATCATTAACTTCAAATGATTTTGTAATTATGTTAACGTTATATTAACTTGATGTATAAAATCTTAAATGTGTCAATTGATGTATGAAATCTTATTAAATAACTTGTGAATATTCCATCATTGTGTTTAAGTTAACGTAAGTTACTTTTTTAATGAAAATTTGGCAATAAACTCCCCAATTGAGTTAACTTATGTTAGACTAAGTTATATATAACGTAAAAGTGTAACTGTTTATATATGTGTATATATATATATATAATTTTTTTATATAAAAAAAAGACAATTTAAAATGTAAAAATATTCAATTAACTTAATGGTAAGTTAACTTATTAACGTTAGACCCTTTATGAATATAAATAACGTTACTATCACTTCATGCAGGATGATGGGCAAACCTGTCTCAGACTGAGACTGGCGTCAAGCGGTCATCGGCCGATATTGACGTTTAAAAATTCCCATTTCAAAGCAATTACTTAACAAATGGTAATACATTTAATACTTAGTGATAACAATATTCCTTTCATAAAGATTGTAATAATGTGAGAAGCATAATTTAAATCAAAATGTTCATTTTCCCTATGCTAGTTGTCTCCCCACCAAGCTGCAGTTTGACGTTTTGGCTTGCCCACGGAAACAAACAGCGGGGGGTTCTCTGTCGTGAGTGGAGGTGAAAGAGGAAGAAATGAAGATGACAGACATATAGTTCATGTATAACCAGGAAGTATTTATTCTGCAATTGGCGGTAAAAGGTCATCTGTACGGAACATCATTGTGTACGGAACATGGTTAGTCTACGTTACTCGATCTGGATTGAAGCAGCAAACATTCAGTGTAAAGGTAAAAAGAAACTTGACATAACATTATTTAATATTTGAATCACCGCTCATATAGTGTTTTGACATCGACAACCAAAAAGTGCATTTTACCCAGATTTTACCTCAAACTTGCGACTAGTTAACTTTCTAAAGAAGGCTCAATCGCTTCTCGGGTCAACATTAACACACTGACAAAATGATATTTAAATTATATTCAGAATTTAAAATATTTTTATACCACTTTTTAATGTGTGATTGTGTAAAGGTGTTCACGAGATAGAGATACCAACCTCTTGCGAACTTGCTTTCAACGTCGAATGAAAACTCGTTCTCATGGAGACACGTTGTGCACGGAGGGGAGGGGCTGTGTGTGTTTGCGCGCGCGCGTGTGAGAGACTAACAGAGAGACGGAGAGAGAGCAGATAAAGGAAATGCAGCTGAATGAATACGCTGCGTGTTTTAAATAGCGTTAAAAATGAAAGACATTGACAAAGACGAAAACTAAGGACATTTACTCTATAATTTTATTTTATATTTTAGTTAGTTTTAACAAACACCGTTTAAGTTAGTTAGCGTAGTATATATATATATATATATATATATATATATATATATATATATATATATATATATATATATATATATATATATGCCTCGTTTTGATTTTTATTTCAGTTAACGACAATGGTTTTTCCCACCTATTTTTATTTTTTCGTTAATGATTACAACCTTGGACCAGTGAGTGCACGAACGCGTATGGTTGCCAGATACTAAAGACTAGAAACTTTTAACAGAAAAGCTCTGCCTGGGGGATTAATTATTTAAATCTGGCAACCATAAGCATGAACGCTCGTAAAAACAGAATGTAATGTGTTGTCTCATTTATTCGGCAAAACAAGTGGTCTTGGTCAAGTTTAAAAAAGTTTTTACACATTTCAGTCTCGTCGTATTTCGTCAACGATATTGATAGATAGTCAATGATAGTCACAGTTATCGTTTAATGACGTGGGTGTCATCTCTCATCATCTTGTCTTAGTCAGGGGGAAAAAATGTCGTCAATGAACATTTTTCATCATAGTTTTCGTTAACGAAATCAACACTGGTTGTCAGACAGGAGCACCGCACGTGCACATTTGCCACAGAACTCACAATGTCCGTAGTTGAGAGTGGCAAGTCCTACCAGCGTAGGCCAACTGAGACATCAAATTGCGTGCTTGCTTGAAAACAGACATTCATGCGTAAAATAACCCATTTGTTCATCCACAAGGAGGGAAAATTATTTTCCAGGACAACGCAAGCGTTTCCAGGACATTTTACTTTTTTCCCCATTTTCCAGGACTGGAAAATTGGTCTTTCATTTTCCAGGTTTTCCAGGACGCGTGGGAACCCTGGCATTGTCCACCTCGTAGGACACAAAGGTCTGATGGTTTTGACAGATCCTTTCTCTCACTTTGAAATATCCTGGAAAATGTACTTCATTTTCACAGATTGGCCAAACAACACTCCAACTTCATGAACCCACTGCAAAGAGTCACGGATAACAGGAGATGATGTGCAAGCATGGTGTGTGATTAAATTTACACAGTGTTGACTACAGTGGTCATATAATGCAAGTGGCTAACTCTCTTTGATGATGATCTGTGCCCCTGAATATTTTCCTGCCATGTTCACAGCACCATCATAAGCCAGTCCTCTTAGCCTCTCAGTGATGGATAAATTAAGATGAAGCA
This sequence comes from Gobiocypris rarus, assembly GCA_023029165.1. Lineage (NCBI taxonomy): Eukaryota > Metazoa > Chordata > Actinopteri > Cypriniformes > Gobionidae > Gobiocypris > Gobiocypris rarus. The sequence goes on along the minus strand of CM040910.1, from coordinate 11,160,063 downwards.
AAGCATCCTTCACAACCTTTGCCAGGTTGTGTACAAGCTAAATGTAATTTGTTTTGTCAAATGATATAGCTATGCATGAATACACACTAGACAAATGCAGCTGATGTGAATGCATACATTTTCAGTCAAACATGAATTCATACATTTATAATATTTTATTTACTGACAAAATAGGACATTGAATGAATAACAATAACTATCACAAAAAAAAAACCACATGAAATAAAACTTTATTCAAATGTATTGTTCTAACAAACTATCACAATTGCAGCCGGTGAACCCCACATCCTACTGCCATCTCAACCGAGCTGTTCCAATTCTCCGACTGATCTCATGAAAGTGCGTATGTATGACACGCCAATTCGTATGCATTTTGGCGTGCTATTAAGATGCATAATCGCTTTTTAGCATGTTTATCTACGACGTTTCATTCTATCACCCTACACTGCCCCTACCTCTAAACCTACACAAACACACAGACACACACACACACACACACACACACACACACACACTGCCCCTAAACTTACCCATCACAAGACACATTTAGCATTTTAACATTAAAAAATATATAACTTAGTATGTCTATAAATACATTTACATTGTGGACACACACACATAATGGTTCATTTCGGCGTAGACATACACGCGGAATCACACGGCGTACAGATTAACGCAGATTCACACGGCGTAGACATACACGCCGAGATGATGGTTCGTTTCGGCGTACTCATACACGCTGAAAATGCGCCGTAGACCTACATGCGGATAGCTCAAAATGCCCCATTTTGTGCTTTAGAAAGTGGTGTGTATGTTTACGCAAAGTCATGATGTCATGTTGCAATTTTGCAGCTTTAGTTTGATAAAGCAGTTGACCACTGTGAACACCTTCGCCTGTCTTTGCCATCCATCATGTCCCTCATTGCTGCAGTCAGACTGGAATCTGACCATGGATGGGAACGGGACATCGAAGTGCTTGTGTTCCTGTACTAGCTGGCCCATGCAGCATCATACGTGGTGGTGTCACAGACCTTTGCTATCCCCAAGACCTCTGTGCATGACATTGTGCACAGAGCGAGCAAGGCCATCATGGGAATTTTGAGGAGGGTGATTTGTTTTCCAACCGGAGATGACCTGGAGGCAGTGGGAGCAGGATTTGCACAGCTGGCTGGGTCACCAGCTTTCAGCAGAGCAGTTGGTGCAATAGATGGCTGTCATGTCTGAATTAAACCTCCAGCAAATAACTCCCACTGTTACGTCAACAGGAAGTTATTTCATTCCATCCAACTCCAGGCCATCACTGATCACCGGGGGAAATTCCTTGATGTCTTTGTGGGATATCCTGGGTCTGTGCATGATGCCAAGGTGCTGAGGAACAGCCATCTGTATGCTTGCAGCCCGTATCCACCTGAAGGCAAGTGCATCCTCGGGGATGGTGGCTATCCTTGCCTGAGTGCACCCATCTGCCTCATCACCCCATACAGAGAGCCTGAGCAGAATCCTGTGCAGGCTCGTTTCAACAGCAAGCACTTCCGTGCACGAAACATAGTAGAGCGAGCCTTTGGTATGATGAAGACACGCTGGCACTCCATTTTCTTCAAGGCCTTAGAGGTGATCCCTGCCTTTGTGCCTGAGGTGATCGCGTGCTGCGCTGTGCTTCACTTCACAATCTTGCTCTTCTCAATGGGGACATCATTGAGGCTGCTGCTGTGTCTGCTCCTAACATCAATGTGCCTGCTCTCCATGAGCACGATTACCTGTGAAACAAAGATTAAAACATTTTACAATTCATGTTGTCTGCAATCCTTTTTAAAAAAGTGCCTCAGGCACAAATGCTCAATAAAGCTGCTTAATTCTTAGTTTATTTCTTGAAGGTACTTCCATAATGTAAATGCACACATAGATTTCAGACAATTTATATTTGGGGGCTCAAAGGGTTACTACACCCAAACATATACATTCAGTCATTATTTACACAGCTTCATGTTGATTCAATCCCCATTTTGTTTGTTGAAAAACATGAAAGTGAGTAAATAATGAATTAATTTATACATTTGTGTGAACTAACCTATTATTCAGCTACTTTCTTTTGTACTTAATGCAAAACTGAAGGTAGTTTGTGTAAACAGTCTCAACTTAAGTCATGGAGGGCCAATGTCCTGCAGCGGTTCCTTCCTAATTCAACACACCTGAACAATCCCATCAAACCAATTACAGACAGGTGTGCTGGAACTGAATCCTGCAGGGCCGTAGCCCTCCTCGACCTGTCTGAATATCCCTGTATGTGCTCTGTATGCATTTACAAGCCAGATCATATGTTATAAAATGTTTTAAAGTGTATGCTTTTTTTGTGTACATTGCACCAGTCATTTACATATATATTCATCACTTTATAAATATTTAAATTAATTTATAAATATTACTATCTCAAAGTATCACCAAAGGTACATAATGTACTGTGAATACTAAGAAAAAATAAATAGCATATATATATATATATATATATATATATATATATATATATATAAATATATATATATATATATATATATATATATATATATATATATATATATATATATATATATATATATAATTTTTAGGCATTCACAGTACATTATGTACATTTTGAATTATATATATATAATATTATAAATACACAAATATTTTATATAATAAATAAATATTTATTATATTATTTATATAATTAAATTATATGTTGTTGTTTTTTTCGCAACTTCAAATTTGTAAATGATCAGAAGATTCTTTAGTGTCATATATATATTTTTTTTTGTGGAAATTATTTCAAGAAGACGAAGAGATGAGAGATTCCTTCGTTTTCTTGAAATAATTTCCCAAAAAAAATTGTTTTTGGAAAACTTTGGTATAAACTTTGGTCTCCCTCTCTCTCCGTTCCTTTCTCTCACTTGCTTCCTGGTGCCACCTGTCTTCTCTCTCTCTTGCTTCACGTTCTCTCACACTTGCTTCCTGGTGGCATCGGTCTTCTCTCTCTCTTCTTTCACGTTCTTGTCTCTCCTCTCTCTCTTGTCTCACTTGTTCACGCCGTTTTCCCTTCCCCTCCATTTCTCTCCATCATCTCTCCTCCCTCTCAGTCGCCTCCCGCTCTCTCACCGCTTCCCTCTCCTCCATCTCTCTAATTATATCTGCCATCTGTTTTGTCCGTTTTCTTTCTCTCGCTGGCTCAGGTGTTGCTGAGGATGAAGAGGCCACAGCAACATCTGGGCCAGATGAGGCAATAAGGGCTGCTGGAGTGATGGAGGGTCTTCCCCCAATTGCCCCATCCATGGCACTATACCACTTCCAGGATGCTGCTGTGGGCTCCCCATCCTCAGTGCTGACGCCACTCTGCGGGCATTTCAGATCCTATAAAAATGCAAACACAATACAAAAGCAGTGATTTAAACAGCACAATGTCATTTGATTTCTGTATAAGTAGTAAGAAAATAATCGTACTTTGCATTTTTGGTTTAGGGTTTCCTTTTTTTTTTTTTTACAAACGCCGCCGTCACTCTGCCTTGCAGGCCCTGCTCAACCACAAAAGCTCTGTAGCAAATGCAGAAATAAATAATCAGAAAAGGACTGTAATAACTATAATGTTTGAAGTTACAATAATAATTAAAAAAAAATACTACTTAAGATTTAAATAGATTTTAATCAATTTCTGTAGTATACTCACTCAAAGCCTTTGATGGCAGCATTCCGCTTTCCAGTGAAGAGGGCTTCATGAGCCACTCTCCACTGGATAAGCACACGTGTGTGCTCATCTGTCCCTGTAACATCCAGACAAGATTCACATTACCTCTGTGTTTATGTGTTCAATACTACATTTTCACATTGAGGTAGTTGCTTATGTATTAACTCACTTTAAATCCAACACAAATGTTCCTCAATTTATGAACAGTACTAATGGACAAATACAATAGATAACTTATGTTAAGTTACTTTATGTACATTTGTTTATTTACATTATTTACATTCAGCTAATGTACAGGGAGTGCAGAATTATTAGGCAAGTTGTATTTTTGAGGATTAATTTTATTACTGAACAACAACCATGTTCTCAATGAACTCAAAAAACTCATTAATATCAAAGCTGAATATTTTTGTAGTTTTTAGGAAGTAGTTTTTAGTTTTAGCTATTTTAGGGGGATATATGTGTGCAGGTGACTATTACTGTGCATAATTATTAGGCAACTTAACAAAAAACAAATTTATACACATTTCAATTATTTATTTTTACCAGTGAAACCAATATAACATCTCAACATTCACAAATATACATTTCTGACATTCAAAAACCAAACAAAAACAAATCAGTGACCAATATAGCCACCTTTCTTTGCAAGGACACTCAAAAGCCTGCCATCCATGGATTCTGTCAGTGTTTTGATCTGTTCACCATCAACATTGCGTGCAGCAGCAACCACAGCCTCCCAGACACTGTTCAGAGAGGTGTACTGTTTTCCCTCGTTGTAAATCGCACATTTGATGATGGACCACCGGTTCTCAATGGGGTTCCGATCATGTGAACAAGGAGGCCATATCATTAGATTTTCTTCTTCTTTATACCCTTTCTTGCCAGCCACACTGTGGAGTACTTGGACGCGTGTGATGGAGCATTGTCCTGCATGAAAATCATGTTTTTCTTGAAGGATGCAGACTTCTTCCTGTACCACTGCTTGAAGAAGGTGTCTTCCAGAAACTGGCAGTAGGACTGGGAGTTGAGCTTGACTCCATCCTCAACCCGAAAAGGCCCCACAAGCTCATCTTTGATGATACCAGCCCAAACCAGTACTCCACCTCCACCTTGCTGGCGTCTGAGTCGGACTGGAGCTCTCTGCCCTTTACCAATCCAGCCACAGGCCCATCCATCTGGCCCATCAAGACTCACTCTCATTTCATCAGTCCATAAAACCTTAGAAAAATCAGTCTTGAGATATTTCTTGGCCCAGTCTTGACGTTTCAGCTTGTGTGTCTTGTTCAGTGGTGGTCGACTTTCTGCCTTTCTTATCTTGGCCATGTCTCTGAGTATTGCACACCTTGTGCTTTTGGCCACTCCAGTGATGTTGCAGCTCTGAAATATGGCCAAACTGGTGGCAAGTGGCATCTTGGCAGCTGCACACTTGACTTTTCTCAGTTCACAGGCAGTTATTTTGCGCCTTGGTTTTTCCACACGCTTCTTGCGACCCTGTTGACTATTTTGAATGAAACGCTATTGTTCGATGATCACGCTTCAGAAGCTTGGCTATTTTAAGACTGCTGCATCCCTCTGCAATATATCTCACTATTTTTGACTTTTCTGAGCCTGTCAAGTCCTTCTTTTGACCCATTTTGCCAAAGGAAAGGAAGTTGCCTAATAATTATGCACACCTGATATAGGGTGTTGATGTCATTAGACCACACCCCTTCTCATTACAGAGATGCACATCACCTAATATGCTTAATTGGTACTAGGCTTTCCAGACTATACAGCTTGGAGTAGACAACATGCATAACGAGGATGATGTGGTCAAAATACTCATTTGCCTAATAATTCTGCACTCCCTGTATGTGTTGACAGCATTGAATTCTACATAACAGCACACATACATTACTTAGATGTCTATTTCATTTTGTTATGTACTCATCTGCAAAAATCATTGAAGATTTTCCTGTCAGATGTTAAATAGACATTTAGTAAGAGTCTATAAGATGCATTTGTTTTAGAATGTGTATAAATCCACTTTGGAGACTCGAATGTGTGTTATTGGAGATCCCTTGTTAGCTATACATAATTAAGCATGTTTTTACAGCATAATCACAACTATACTATACTGTCTGTCATCTTTACACCTTCAACAATTCAACCGTTTGCGCTACAGTAGCTCAAAAAATGCAATTTTAACACAAGGGAACCGTGATTTGGGTTTGTAATACTCACATTTGAAAACACCTGCGTTGCTCTTCTCCGCCATATTCGCTAATGACATATCCTTTCCTGCGGCCTCATGGGAAGGCAAGGATAGAAAAGTATCCGACAATGGGTGCTTCACAATCTGGCCGAAATTCAGTAGGCCATCCAGGAACTTCTCGTCTACTCTTTTATGATTACTGAGGTTTCGAACATACTACTCCTTTCACATACTATTTTCGCCTACTATATAGTAGGTAAGTAGGCATATTCGAGCGCAACAGTAGTATACACACGACCGAATCTCGTGAGAAAAAGTCCAAAACCCCGGTAGTTCTCGCCTACTCTTTTATGAATTCAAAGGATTCGAGCATACTATTCGCTCGCCTACTGCTTTTTACATACTATATAGTACGCAAGTATGCGGTTTCGAACGCAGCCTTAGTTTCATTTTCTGTTTGAGGTAACTGAGTGAAATGTCACTTCATCATTGCGTATCACACATTGCCTCCTTGTGGAATAAAGGTGATCTGCACTTATTTTGTCATTATAGATTAATTTATTGTTGTGCAGAAAAAAATATACATACAATCTGTAGCGACCCTATCAAATTTTCACAAACAAATTGTGGAAAAAACGGCATTCAATTATAATAATTTTTTCCTTTTCTTGTTAAAATGTTTATTATGTTTAAAGGTCACCAGTGTCATCATTTGATTGAGGAATACTAAAAAGGTTAATGTCTAACTTTAAAAAAATGAATGAGGAGGAGGGTAGTGAATGACACTCAAGACCCGAGGTATGATTTAAGGGTTAAAAATAAAGTTCAACCCTAGCGGCAAACGACTGGCCACTAGAGACAGGCTCCAGAAGGGAGCAGAATCTCATCGAGCCCCAAGTTAAAATGCCCAACTTTACAGCAAAAAAAGAGAAACGTTTACATCCTGGTACAAAATATGGTTTTGGTCTACACAGCTAATTTTGCCCTTCATGACAACTGTGAGGGGGTGAATATTTTTTATAACTCACTCGTTTACATCATATTAAGCCTTAAAGTTCTGCATAAATAAGGGCGTGGCCACTTTATCTGGTGTCTGTTATGACACTTTTCCATTACCAGTACCAGCTCAACTCGACTACGCCTCAGCTCACTTTTCGCTCTGTTTTCCATTACAGATAGTACCTCAACAATAGTACCTGGTCGCGTCATAGCGACGCCGCAGGAAACTGCCATGACGTAATCTTCTCTCGCTGGATCCTCTCTTCGGCAACCAAACAAAGGAAAGTCTGAACCTCCTCGTTTGACCACAGCGTATTCTTCTGAGTTGTCATAATTGTAAATAACACGCAATCTCTGGACAAACTATTTAAAATTGCCTGGATATTTAGGATGCTCCGTCTGGCGCATGCAATGGTGGCAATGAATAGTGACGATTCTCTCTGACCAATCAGCAGTCTGCAGTGTTTTCACGCGTCACATTTCAGTATCGCCTCAGCTCGCTCAGAACCTCGCCAGAGGTGGTACGAAAAAAAGTACCTGGATGCAGGTACAGGTATAAATTTTACACAGTCGAAAACCAAACAAAGGTGGGTCGAGTCGATCCGAGCCGAGCCGGTACTGTGTAGTGGAAAAGGACATAAGTCATTGCTTCACCTCAGCTCCATTCACTTCCCGCTTTTTGCCCATTTTCTGTTATCCAGGAGTGACGCGTGATGACGCACTACCAAGATGGTAATGGCCAGCTCGTCCCTACTTTCTGCTTCAAAACTGCTCTTCAGAATCCTATGTGTGATGTCACTGACATTACGTCCATATTTTTTTACAGTCTATTTTTCAACAACACATTCCTAATATTAGAGTCTGAAGGAAGCTTATGCAGCGACTGTGTTCTTCCACAACCAGGCACAGCACAATATCTTACTATCTTCGCATGTTTATTGCTCGGTAGCGAGTCGGTGAGCAGGACTAAAGAATCAGGCGTACTTATTCTTCTGTTGAGGCAGCGTTTCACCACACGATGGCGTCAAGGGTTGGCATCTTCTGAGACTGAGCGTTTGCTGGGCTTGGTGTCAATAAAAGCTTTTCTTTGACTAACAAGGAAGTTCTACTTCCTTTCATTCCGGACCGCCAGAGTGGTATCCTAGTTTATCTAGTGGAGTCTTTCCTGGTGCTCTTATCTTTGCAGTATAAATGTCAAAGTCGTCACCCCATGACCATGGCGCTCAGGTGTACAGCCTATAAAAGGCACACCATTAAGTCATGTCCATTCTCTTTCCGATTCTCGTCTTTGCGGAGAAGTTTTTCAAATGTGAAGTTGCTGGAGACGCTCATTGGAGAGTATTCCAATCCTTACTGCCTTTTGCAGTTATTTGAACATCTGAGAGGTAAGCGGTAAGGTTAAGTAGTTACTGTTCGCCGAATCACATTTTGTCTATATCAGACCTGCAAATTCCTCAGAGTAAAATGTTAAATGCCCAACTTTACAGCAGAAAAAAAAAACGTTACATCCTGGAACAAAATGTGGTTTTGTAGATTGTTTATCTAAATAGCCATATGTTGTTAGAAATGCATCCCATGCAACAAGAGATTAACACGGTTATTAAATCCGTCTGCTCCGGCAGATTCGGCTCAAAGTCATGCATATGGATGCGGGCGCACGCTCATTTTATGCACTACAACCTAAAATATTCAGGGTAGCTCAGAGAATTTGAGTATCGTTAGTAGCCGTGTATCTCGGAACTCAGGGCATAGCACCCGGCTAACAATAAGCCTAGCTTACATCATAGGTATGACGACAATGCAATTTTATTGTAAATTATATCACATAAAAAAGCGGTTGCAAACGTTAATTGAATCAAGCAAACAAATAGTTGTTTTTGCTCCAAAAAGCTTACCTTGAATTGAACACTAAGCTTGCTTCCTTCCATCCGTCAGACTTGCGTGGTAGCCAGGCATCTCATTCAATGGCGAGCTCAGTTGACGCTGTGTGTGTGCTTCAAGATTCTGACGCAAGTGCTAAGATTCCGATTGGCCCAGAGAAATGTCAGTTATAAGAATTATCCAATAATGTTTTGCATGTCTAGTCTACAGAACAGTATTTTCACAGAGACTCTTATCCTCATCATCAACAACGTAATACTGGATTTGTGCAGGGCAGAATGCAGGAGGTGTTAGCACCACGGCACCAGTCCAGAGCAATGTCACGAGGGCACAGCCTGCAACCAGTGCTGGGCCTTTTCAGCGTCGTACGTGAAGGTACACATCGACGGAGGGCTGTTTCCTCCCTTAACACATGGCACTTTGGGAGACAATAACATCAGATACATGGCTATTAAACACCCTGTCAATAAGATACAAATTACAGTTCCATGTCGACCACCCCCAAATACCGGGGTCCACCCTACATTGGTGCAGAATCCAAAGCATCTGATCACACTGATATCAGAAATAGAGTCATTACTAGAAAAACAAGCCATATAAGTTGTGCATGGTTCAGACCAGTTAAACCGCTTTTTCTAAAGATATTTCCTATTTCCAAAACAGGATGGGGGAATTCGACCTATTCTGGATTTAAGGGACCTCAATGTCTTTCTGAAGTGTCTATCATTTCACATGCTACGAGTAAGTGCAGTAAACAGAAACAATTACAAGTGCAAGTAAAAAGAAACAATTGGTTCATTACTGTGGACCTGAAGGACACATATTACCACATTCCAATTGCAGAACATCACAGGTTCTTTCGTCATACCAGTTCAGAGTTCTTCCTTTTGGGTTAGCCCTGGCACCCAGAACCTTTACCAAATGTGTACGAATTGCTCTAGAGACCTTACAGAGCCAAGGCATACGTATTCTACCTTACCTCGACGACTGGCTACTGAGCGGCCGGGCCAGTCTCTGCACCAGGTGGAAGAACAGACAAGATTATTGCTATCGCATATAGAGGCAAATTACAAGAAGAGCTGTCTAATTCCAGCTCAGACCATTCAGTTCATCGGTATGAGGCTCGACTCCGTGTCATGCAAGCTACTTTGACAAAAGTCAGAGCCCAGGCAATTGTAAAGACGGTAGCAAAGTTTCAAATGGGCAGGCGCCTACCGTTTGCAGATTTCATGCGTCTAGCTGGGATGTTAGTTGCAGCAACACCAGTGGTGAGGCTGGGTATGTTACATATCTTATGACCATGGTATGATCAACGCGAGATCTCTTAGCACAGAGCATGAAAGAAAACGTGGAGTGGATTTTTGTATTACGGCCAATATCGAGATTCACCACCCCATCAACGATCAATATAGAACTTTTAATACACAATCCCTCTCAAATAAATCATCTTTCATCCAAGACCACCTCATGGATAAGGGATTAGACCTTATGTGTATAACAGAACCATGGCATCAGAATGTAGGTTACTCAGCACTAAGTGAAGCCTGTCCTCTGGTTACAGCTACCTGGAGAAAGCCCGTAAATCTGGTCGTGGTGGTGGTGGCTAAGCTGTAATTCACAAACAAACATTGGAGCTGTCTCTTCTCCTTTGCCTACAGTGTCATCATTTGAATACCTTGCTTTTAAATGTAAACCCCCTTTTTCCTTGACAGCACTCCTTGTTTATCGGCTCCCCAGAAAAAAATTCAGTTTTTAATCGCTGAGTTGAATGTCTTTCTTACAACACTCTGCTCTACTTCTGCCAACGTTTTAATATTAGGAGATTTTAATATTCATGTAGATACCAGCTCCTGCCACCTGACAGATGAGTTTCTGCAATTATTGGACTGCCTTAATCTCCAACAGCATGTGGATGTCCCAACACATTCTAGGGGGCACACTCAGGACTTGGTCATTTCAAACTCTCCTCATATTAGAAACCTCATGGTGTATGATCTGGGTGTGTCCAACCACCAGGCCATCTCAATGGAGCTGCCACGCCCCTTTTCCAATACCAAAGATTCCAGTCAAATTTGTTTCAGGAACCTGAAAAAGATCAACTTGGACACTAACTATAGACCTCCAGCAACTCTCCTCAGCTGATCTTTCCTCAGTCACGGAGTCAGTTGATTACTACAACCAATCTCTGAGCAACATTCTAGATCTCCATGCCCTTGTCAAAACTAGAATGGTCACCTTCTCGCCGCCTCCTGGTACACCAGCAAACTTCGGAAGATGAAGACGGTTGGGCGTGTACTTTCATAAGCAAGCATATAGAGCACATCAGAAGGGCTACTCAAAGTCCTTGAGAGATGCTCAGTCACAGTTCTTCTCTTGCATCATTAACAATAACCCTGGAAATTCCAAGAAACTTTTCTCCACTATAAATCACATCCTCAAACCGCAAACTCACTCTCTTTCAGAAGCCACAGGTGAGAGGTGCTACAAATTAATGACCTTTTTTAGGGAAAAAATTGACCCCATCCACTTTCACCTATCTAGCACCTATCTGCCTGTCACGACTGTCGATACACAGCCTGGAACTTTCCAACATCTCTGCTGCTTCTCCATCATCACAAAGCGTGAGGTTGAGGACATCATCAGAAAGATGAAACCATCCACCTGTGCACTGGATCCCTTTCCGACAACGTTGGTAAAATATAACCTCTGTGTTTTAAGTCCCCTTATAACCAAGATAATTAATCATTCCCTCCAGATTGGCCATGTTCCTTCATCACTAAAAAACTGCTATCATCAGACCAATTCTTAAAAAAACCTACTTTAGACCCAGATGTTATTGACAACTACAGACCCATCTCCAACCTTCCATACCTCTCTAAGATGCTGGAAAAAGTTGTTGCTGCACAGCTTCAGGTCCATTTAAAACAAAACAATTTATATGAGAAATTTCAGTCTGGTTTCACTTTTGGACACAGCACAGAAACAGCTTTGGTCAAGATCACAAATTACCTTTTGATGGCAGCAGATGCTGGTTCTCCATCCCTTCTCATCCTCCTGGACTTAACTGCAGCTTTCGATACTGTTGATCATAACATCCTACTTCACCGTTTACATTCCAAAGTCTCTCTGACTCGGTCCTAAATTGGTTCTTATCTTATCTTACCGGGAGGACTGAATATGTTGCGTTGGGAGAAGCTACATCCCTGTCACACAATGTCACCTGCGGTGTGCCTCAAAGCTCAGTGCTTTGCCCCACCCTGTTCATCCTCTACATGCTCCCCCTTGGCCGTGTCATCAGCCAGCATGGGATTTCTTTTCACTGCTATGCTGATGATACTCAACTTTACCTTGGGACAAGTTCATCCCCCTCTGCTGACCTCACACCATCCACTTTGACCACTTGCCTGGATGAGATAAAGACGTGGATGAAGCAAAACTTTCTGCAGCTAAACAGCTCCAAGACTGAAGCAATCCTAGTCGGCACTCCACTTAATGTCCGAAATCCGTTATCACCAGCATTGCTTTTTTGATCAGGACATTCCACCTTCCACATCAGTCACCAACCTGGGGGTCAGAATGGAATCACAACCTACTTTTGAAGCTCACATCAAACATCTGTGTAAGACCTCCTTCTTCGACCTCAGAAAGATTGCCAAACATCTTCCTATACTAACACTGGCAGATGCAGCCTCCAGGCTGGAATACTGCAATGTGCTCCTTATTGGCATCCCTGGCAAAAACCTCCAGAAGCTGCAGTATAGTGCAGTGGTGCTAGGATCCTGATGAGGTGCGGAAATATGACCATATCACCACCATTCTCAAATCACTCCACTGGCTTCCTTTCGCTCAGGATCAAGTATAAGATCTCCTCCTTACGCACCAGTGCATCCATGGTAACGCAACCACCTATCTCAAAGAACTCCTCACCACACAAACATCCACACTTAACCTCCGTTCTGTTTCGACTTGTCTTCTCAGGACTCCCAGGACCAAATTCTGTACTGTGTGATATCGGGCTTTCTGCTCAGCAGCCCCTAGTCTGTGGAATGCTATCCCTGACCACTAGCAGATCCCACAGACAGTAGATGCATTTAAACATGGTCTTAAAACCCACCTTTTAGCAGAGCTTTTGGGTTGTTACTTCTTAATTATTTTTCAGTTTTCATTATTTTATTTTTTTAATCTGTAGCACTTTGAGATTTTGTTTAATATAAAGTGCGTTACAAATTAAATGTATTATTATTATTAACCATATGTCAAGAAAAACGAATTAACTTTTCTCATGATTAAAAGTTGTGTAAGATTTATATAAGGGAATCTATGTCACTCATGTAAAATTAACAAAATGTATCATGTATAAGCATCAGCATTGATTGAACACTGATGAGAATAAAATATTTGTTTTGTGCATTATTGCTAACGCTTGTAGAAATTAATCATTAACAATAGTTAATTTAAGATAATGTTAGCTTATGAAATTATTTTTGCATTAAGACTATAGGTACTTTCTTTTGGGGATAAGAGTCACCAGAGCAACAGCCAGAGGGTGTTGTTATTTATAACAGATCTATATGAGAAAGTGTTATGCATTTTTGCTATGCTCTTAGAGTACCTTTGTGTGTGTTAACAAAGAATTAGTCTTGTGTCCAGGAATTGGAGGGGTGATGTTGCGAGCAGGCACAGCTGACCAGAAAATCCTGAAAAGACTCCTAAAGAAATACAGCTTATATATATTTTTTTGTATAAATATGGGGTCAGGGAAAGGCGAATTTCAGACTGCCTGGACAAACCTCGCATAGGATTGTGTAAATCAGGGACAGCTGTGACCCAGAGCTCTGTATGCTATTTTCATCTGACTTACTTAATCATTAAAACAGTTATTTTTTGTTCCTGCTCTCCTCATTCAACGAACACGCAGATTTGAGGAAATTGATGCCAAATTCAACAACACACATAAGCAAATAATATTTATCCTGCTTATTCACAGCTGTGCCATCTTTGACAGGAATGACAGTGATGCAGTCTCTGTGAGGGATAGACATGCATCTCTTCAGTGGGTAGTACTGTTCTACAGCTTTTTGCAGTGAATGCCATTGAAAACACGGTAAGTCTATCACTCACAGCCTCGCTTTAAAATGGTGCTGATCTGAATAAGGTCTTCAGAACAGATTTGATGTATTTACAGCCTAATAAAACACTGTAGGGCTGTTGGTTTTGTTGTTGTTGTTTTTCTGTTAGAGTGCTTAAAAAAAAAAATCTTAACTTTTTAATAACTTTGCAAAAGATGAACCTGGAAGAGAAAACAGAAGAAAAAAAAGATTCTCATCAGAGTTCACCTGAAAAATGTTAGAAATCGTTTAATAGCAAACAAGTGATTCAAGTTCAATCAAGTTTATTCAAATCATTATAAATCATGTTACAGGAGTTGTGAAAGAGAAAGGCAATGCTTGACCAAACTTACAGCAAATTCACACTTCACTACGAATTTTTGAAAATTACCCTTTTAGATTAAAATCACTCTTATTGATTCATCTGAAAGTCAAATTATTTGTAAACACAATATCTGTAAATCATGGATGTTAATGTGAACTGCTCACTTAGATGACTTTGGGCGATGCTTTTTCTCATGAGTCCGTAGATTAGATAATTGGGTAAAACTCTTCCCACATGAAGAGCACTGGTGGCTTCTCTCCAGTATGAATTCTCTCATGATATTTCAGGTGTGTTGACTGAGAGAAACTCTTTCCACAGTGTGAGCACTTATGCGGTTTCTCTCCAGTATGAATTCTCGTGTGATTTTAAGTTGCTCGATTTAATAAAGGTCTTCCCACAGTCAAAGCACACATAAGGTCTCACACCAGTATGAATACTCTCATGCTCTTTTAAATACTTCAGTACTGAAAAACTCTTTCTACAAAAAGAACAAACATAAGGCTTCACACCAGCATGAGTTTTAAGGTGTCTTCTTAAGTATGATTCCAAAACAAATGTTTTGTCACACTGATCACAGCTGAATGATCTCACTCCAGAGTGAGTGTGCAGATGATCTTCGAGAGCGCTTTTGTGAATTATCATGTGCTCATTTAGGTGTCCTTTATGAACGAAACTCTTTCCACACTGAGTGCATGTGAACGGTTTTTCTCCAGTGTGAATTCTCATGTGCTCATTTAGGTGTCCTTTGTAAGCAAAACTCTTTCCACACTGAGTACATGTATGAGGCCTCTCTCCAGAGTGCATTCTCATGTGTCTTGTAAGGTTTGATTTGTGACTGAAACTCTTTCCACACTGAGTGCATGTGAACATGTTTACTTCAGTGTGAATTCTCATGTGCACATTTATGTGCTCTTTGCAACTGAAACTTTTTCCACACTCAGAGCAGACGATAGATCCTTCTACTCCAGTTTCTCGAGCTTGTTTTTGTGTGAAACACTTTTCACTCTTGAAATTACTATTTCCATCTTCATTTATGAAATAGTGAGGGTTTTGAAGCTGATCCATCTGGTCTAAAATCAACACATTAACTTTTCAAAATTCAAAAAGAAGAAGATATTTACATAAAGAACAAGACATATACTATAGTGCATCATAAGTAAGCAAAAATGTACTTAAGTTTTCATCTTAATGTTTCTCATCAATCATTAAGGAGAATGAAGGAAAACACTAACCTGTTTGTTCCTCTGTATCTTCATCTTTTATTCTGCAGGGTTCTTTCTCAAACTCCATCTTTACAATAGTATGCCAGTAGTTTCTCCTGGAGTAATTCCTCCTGTTGCTTCTCCTGTGGGAAGATGGGAATATGAATTGGTCACTGTTGCTCATTTATCAGATTTTTGTTGCACACTCTAATTATTATAAACAAATTAAAAAAACAAAAGACAATTATTTTGAGCCCCACATTTATCAGGGCTTCAAAGCTCTAACAGTAAATGGTAAAGATGAAAAGAATAGGGTGATAATTTCTGAATAGAATAGGGCGATATACCAAGATGAAAATGACTACTGGTATTATGTTGTACCAATCTAGAGTATGCTATACTGTGGATACCGTTAAATAATCATGAATTAAAATTTTGCTTTTATATTGTTGTGTTAAATTTTGTACTCTTTACAACTTTTGAACATTTCACTTTTTGTCCTCTGCTGTGTCCAACGCCTTACTAAACAGGCAATAGTAATCAAACACAGTCACAGAGAGCATCGTAACAGTCTAAATAAATAGAGCACAAACCGCCTACTCAAACAACAAACATGCGTGCACAGGCAACTGCAGTTTGCAAACTCGTTAGATTTAACAAAGGCACTGCAAAAGTGAAAAAGATGGAGCGGACATGCAGAAAGTCATGTTGAAGAACATGAGGAATTGGTTTTGGATGGTTACTGTACATCTTAGATTAGTGCTTTGAAAATAAACTATTATTCAACATGTAAAGGTGAATCTAGTTGTAAGGCAGAATATATATTAGTGCTGTCAAGCGATTATTAAAAAAGTTAACTAATTAATCGCATATTCAACATCTGCATATTTTTATATTTTTATATTGTAATAATCTCACTAGCCCAGAAATCTAGACGCACCCTAGCGGCAGCAAATCTAATTTGCTGTGAGTTATGTCTAGCAACTCTCTGTAAACCTGCCAGCTGGAAAAAACTAACTCTGGTCAGGCCAATCACATCGTTTGTGGCTCGACTCGTCGAGACTGTTTTACAAGATGGCTTCTTTCCGTATATGCGTAATGTACTGTCTTTATAAAGTATCTTCTTATTAAACTGTTTTTACACTTACAACGTTCTCAATGCTTGGTTTGCATGTAGGGACCCTCATTATACTACAGTGTTAGTGTGAGGCTATTTTGAGCCTTGTTAGTGGTATTAACTAGCGATTTAATTATGCGTATTCTGTGCCCGTAAACTAGCGTTATAAACTAATCTGTTTTAAGAGATAAAACTCTTTAGATTTGATTTTCATGAAAACGCTTCCCCGAGAACGATCTGCTCGGTAACCATGTGTTAATTACCCATAGGTTCATTTTTCACCGGAGTTGTCCTTTAAGGCTATCCAATAAGGCATTGCGTGCACAGGAAATTTGAAAGACAAACATTTATCCTGTCCCTCGGATTGAGCCCTGTCAATGGTGAGTTCCCAGACCCAGGTCAGTAATTATTATTTTGAAAAAATTATTTTCTTCATAATTTTCTGAATTCTAAAATGTGTCTTGGGTTAATTAATATATTTATATATATATATATATATATATATATATATATATATATATATATATATATATATATATATATATATATATATATATGTTTAAACATTTCTAAAATAAATTTTATTATAACAATAAAAACTATTTTTATCATTTTTGGGTGTGTGGTGAGATACAAGTCGCTAAACACATTTAAACACAGAAAATAGAAGGAAAAAGCAATATCAGACTCAAAAATGTGCATTTCCCCCCCATTTTCCAAAACGAAATTCAGGCCCTGTTTCATGTCTAATCCCTCACTTTTTCTAAATAATGTTACAAATTTTGCCTGCCAGAGGAAAATATTGTGATATTAATTTTAGCTTATATCGCCCACTATTACTCTGACTCAATGCACTTTATATGTTTGTTATTCTTTCTAATGTTATGTCAGGAAACATTAATCAAAGAAATATCATACCTTCTATTCTCTTCTTTTTAAAGAAAGTAAAAAGATACACTTGACCTGCTTTCCTGGTATTACAATATTGAGCTCTGATTGGTCAATTGCTGTTAGTAGTTTGTTAATTATCATATATATTGTTTTTATATAGCCACTCAACACTGTTAATCTAATGGGGATGGTAAGCGGGGGTTGTTTAACATTGGAAATGCTTTTTGTCATTTTATCAACAAGTGGAAAGCCACCCCCAAATCAATCCATGCATACATTAGATATGATTTATCATTAAAAACTCTGTTTACCAGATTTAATTTGTACATTGCATAAAAAGAAAACACAACTTATAATATTTACAAATTGTAATGTAAAGAACCAGTCAATAACGAGCTCAAGTTTCACGATTATAAAGTACATCATGAGTCATTTGGATCTCTCAATAAATACTAAAATGAATGTACTCACAGTCTGAAAACACAGCAGAATTAACGGCTGTGTTCCACTTCTTATGTTTATTTTCCCTTCCCTTCTCTTCCCTTCCCCTCGCTCACTTCTCTTCTTCTCCTAACTCGACTCGGATGTGTGTCATTGGTTCGGGTGCACGAGCGCCCTCTACTGGAGGAACTCCAGTAAATGCGTCGAGTTAAAGCTAAAGTTGCTCATTCAAAGAGATGCCAAGACATTTTAGTTGATCTTGAAAAGTTAGGACGGAGTTAACAATATTATGTAAAAATTCACAAATGAAATTGAATAGATCTTTATCTGTATGATTTATTACGTTGTCATGGTACTCTTATGAACAAACTGAAGAATCAGAAGATCAAATCCTGGACAAAGAGTGCAGGGAAGGGTGCAGCTTAAACAAACTGAAACAGGATAAATTAAACACAGCACTGAAACAAATGAACTCATAGTGACAGTGACCATGGAAACAAAGGAGTTGCGGAAACTGAACAAAGGAATAAATCACACAAGCAAAACATAAATGTTTTGACTGAAATTACTATCTGGAATATTGTTGTCAGTGCATGAGACACTACATATGATGTTGGTTTTAATAAGATTTTCCAATAAATAGGCAAGAATAAACCTGGTGTCCACCATGATTCCTGTTCATTCCGACAACAAAGCACTTGAATGCAACAAACTCGTAATCACGACTTCTAAAGTGGGAATTAGGACATTTCTGATAGCAGCATTAAACCATCAATTCTTCAGTTCAGAGAGGGTGAAAGATTATTGATGAGGGCTGATTGCTGTAGACATCGGACATAAACGTGTGAATGTGTGCAAATTAGAGCCAAAGTCATAGTTTACAAATGAAAGGTATTAAGATTCAACTAAAACTATGTGTTGCTAAAAATATAGCATTTACTCATACACAATGTAGGCCTATAACAAAAAGTTTACATGTTGAAATAGAAAACGGCACCGTCTAGAGCTGACTTGCACCCACATCATCTTAATGTTTTTGACAATACTACAGTGGAATGCAAGAAGTTTAATTATGACAGTCAAGAGTTTAAGAAATATATAGATCATTTAATAGAGAAACCTAACGTAATATGCATTCAAGAAACATGCTTAATACCACAATTGGATTTTTAATAAAAGGATATAATGTAATAAGAAGAGATAGAGAATCTGGTAGAGGGGGAGGAGTAACTACATTTATAAAAAATGGAATGAAATATAAGGTAGTACAAATAAATAAAGATAATGAATCAATTATAAGTAAGATATGGACTGAAAGAGGGTGTATAGATATCATAAATTACTATAATCCATATAGTCAAAATTAAGTCAAAATATTTTAGAAGCTGTTGTTGGTCCTTTGTATGACAAAGCAGTATGGTGTGGTGATTTTAACTCTTATAATTAGTTATGGGAAGTAATAAAACTAATGTGAATTGGCAACTTAATGAAGAATTTATTGATGATAATGATTTGCTGTGTATTAATAATGGAGAGGAACGATATAATAGTTTACAAAATACAGAAACGGCACTCGAACTGACATTTGTATCTACACTAATAGCAGGGATAAGTACATGGAGTGTGATCAAACATACTACAAATAGGGAGTGATCATTATCCTGTAGTGACTACAGTTGGTGCTAAGATATGTTATGAAAAAGAAAAAGAAGTCCTAGATGGAAATTGGAGAAGGTAAATTGGGATGTTTTTCAAGTAATATGTGGAAATAGATGTATGACTCTACTAGAGGAGAACCAGATGGATGTAAATGAATTCAACAATAAGCTAGTAAGTGAAATAATTCAGTCAGCGGAGGAAGTCATACCCAAAACTACAGGAATTAGACATATCAAGAACGTACCCTGGTTGAATGGTGATTGTAAAGTAGTTGTGAAAGCAAGAAATAAAGCATTTAGGCAACTTAAAAAATTCTATGGATGCCATTATCAAGTATAAATGTGCCCAGGCATTAGTAAGGAAAACAATAAAAATACAAAAGCGTATTTTTTGGAGGCAGTACTAGGATAGAATTGGAAGAGAAGTGCAACTGTCAGAAATTTGGAATATGATCAGAAAAATTGGGGAGATTAGAAGGAATTATGAGTTACCAGTGTTGGTCGGTGCAGACAGAATGGCTGTCAGTAATCTAGATAAAGCCGAACTTCTAGTACAAACTTTTAAGAAAGTTCATAGCTCAGATAATCTTTCAGAAGAAGTTAGGAAGAGTAGGAGTAGAACATTAATGGACAACCCAAATTTATTAGAGAAAGATGAGATGTCAGATAGTTTACTTAACCTTCCTCTAAACATGTTTGAGTTAAGAAGAGCAATTATAAGTGCTCGGCAGACTACTCCTGGAAAAGATGGAGTATGTTACAAAATGTTAGCACACATGACATACTACACTGGAAATCGTTTTAAAATGATTTAATCTAATTTGGGATACTGGTCAACTCCCTATTGTTTGGAAACAAGCAACAATAGTACCTATTCTTAAACCTGGGAAAAACTCATCAGATCCTACTAGTTATAGGCCTATTGCCTTAACTTCTCATTTATGCAAAGTAATGGAAAGAATAATCACAGAAAGAATAACGTACTTCTTAGAGAGTAAAGATCTATTATCTCCTTATCAGAGTGGATTCCGAAGGGGTTGAAATACAATGGACTCTGTATTGTGTCTAGAGTCAGACATCAGAAAAGCACAAACTAACAAAGAAGTAGTAATACCTGTCTTTTTTTATGTGGAAAAGGCATTTGATATTGCTCTGGAAAGAAAGATTATTAATAAAGTTAAAGTCTTTGGGAATTGGAGATAAAACATAAAATTGGGTTCAAGATTTTTTATTAAACTGTAAAATACAAGTAAAAGTAGGTGAAGAATACTCCAGTGTGTATACAGTGGAGAATGGAACACCACAAGGTAGTGTATGTAGTCCGTTATTATTTAATATAATGATTAATGATATTTTCTCTCAAGTTGAACAAAACATTGGAAAATCTTTATATGCAGATGATGGGGCTTTGTGGATTAGAGGTTGTAAATGTTAGTTCATATAGTAACCAATAGATGGCAGCATTAAAACAGGTTTAAAACAGGCAGGCTATAGACACAGACCACATTTTCATTTTTCCTAAGCAGTTTAATTTTTCACTGTGGTGTGTCCATATTATGAAACTTATTAAAATATACATAGGCCTAATAAATAAATAATTAATCTGCAGTTTTCGTTATTATTTTTAAATGCTTTATTAGGCTGCCATGGAATTGATAAGTATTATTGAATACAGTGTTAAGCCCTGTGACAACGGGGTACAAAAACAAGTTATTTTATGTGTTGAAATGTAAATTTAAAAACATCTGCTTTATTTTTAGTTAAGAGACAACTTGCTAACACATGCAGTCAATTCAATCATAATGCATTCTTCAAAATAAAACCCATCAACTCAATGTCAAAATGTTTTATATTTTAAGTTGCTCGATTTAATAAGGCTCTTCCCACAGTCAAAGCACATATAAGGTCTCACACTAGTATGAATACTCTCATGATCTTTTAAAGATGCAAGATATTGTAAAACTCTTTCCACATAAGGAACAAAAGTGCAGGTGACAACTGGATGCATCTCAGGGCTTTTGGCAGCTGAAACTACATGAGGCCAGCATGAGGTATTGTACATTTAACTCACCCTTTGGCTGATACTGCTTCTTGAGGATGCCGTTCGGAATTTCCTCAGCTCCTGAAGTATTCCACATGTATTCTATGGAACACATAATTGAAGACATTGAGGGTGTGCGTGTTTATTTGGATGAGATTGTGTTGTGGGGATCCACAATAGAACAGCACAACAAGAGGCTCATGGAAGTCCTACAGTAAGTAAGGAAGTATGGGCTGAAGTTGAATAAGGTAAAATGTCAGTTTGGAGCGAAGGAAATCACATTCCTAGGAGATAGGCTGTCAGAGGGGGTCGTGGAACCAGACAAGAGTAAAATACAAGAAATACTCAAGATCCCCAGACCCACAGACAGAAAGGCTGTATTGAGTGATGGGGATGATCAATTTCGTCTGAAAGTTCATACCAAACCTGTCTACAAAAACAGTTAACTTGAGAGAATTGTTACGTGGTAAAGGCGAGTTTAAATGGACAGCTGATCATGAACAAGAATGGGGACGACTGAACTCTCTCCTCACTAGAGCCTGTGCTGACATTCTTTGACCCATCACAAAGGACAGATAGAAAAAGAGTGCCTGGGCTTAGTGTATGGAGTGGAGAGATTTCACAGCTATGTGTATGGCTTACCGACATTTGTGTCAGAAACAGATCACAAACCATTAATAGCTATCATTAAAAAGAACAATGAATCAAATGTCTCCAAGAATCCAACGACTGATGATGCGGCTGCAGAGGTATGACACTGAGGTAATTTACACTCAAGGAAAGTATTTAGTTCTGGCAGATGCTCTGTCCAGAGCTGCAGAACAGAGTGGAAAACCTGAAGTTCCACAGAGACTGTGACTCAACATGTGAACATGGTAGCTCTTCCATTCACAGATTCAAACTCAAACAAATTGCAGTGGAGACTGAGAAAGATAAATGTCTGAAATTGGTTCTTACATCTGAATGATGGTTGGCCTAGTGCAGAATGTGCCCAGTACTACAACATCAGAACAGAGTTGAGTGTTGTCAAGGGACTTCTGCTGTGACAGGAAAGGATCATTATACCCCAGTCACTGCAAAAAGAGATGTTGAAAAAACTGCACGAGGGACACCTTGGAGCAGAAAAATGTAAAGAAGGGCTAGAACTGCCATCTATTGGCTCGGAATAAACACAGACATCGACAGGATGGTGTCAACCTGTGATACTTGTTTGAAGCATCATGCAAAGCAACAGAAGGAGCCAATAATCATCACTGATCCACCAGATGAACCATGGCAGAAAGTTGGGAATGATTTATTCTTCCTGGATGGACGAAACTATTTGCTTGTGATAGATTATCTGTCAAACTATCCAGAGATGGCGTTGCTTCCCAATACATCTGCTGCTTGGTGTGCAGTGATAATGGGCTATGCTACAGTGGAAAAGACTTTTAAGAAGTTTGCTGAGGAATATGGGTTTCAGCATGTGACATCGAGCCCATTATACCCGCAGTAAAATGGGAAAGCAGAGAAAGGAGTACACATAACAGATGCTATCTTGATCGGTACACCACATCAGCTTCGCTCTTCACTCATCACTAGTATCACTTTCTCTGGCCACAATATCTCCCTTTCCACTTCTGTCAATAATTTGGGTGTCAAAATGGATTCAAACCTTACCTTTGACAACCATATCAATCACCTTTGTAAGACATCATTCTTCCACCTCAAGAACATCGCCAAACTCCGTCCAACACTCAGCCTGGCAGATGCAGAGAAGCTTGTCCATGCCTTGTCTCATCCAGGCTGGACTACTGTAATGCACTCCTCATCGGGATCTCTGGCAAAAGCATACAGCGACTGCAGTACATCCAAAACAGCGCAGCCAGGATCTTGATGAGGGTGCGCAAGCATGAACACATCACCCCTATCCTTAAATCTCTTCACTGGCTCCCTGTCCCGCTCAAAGTGGAATATAAAGTCTCCCTTCTCACCCACCAGTGTATTTACGGACATGCCCCCCTTTACCTACAGGAACTTCTCACCCACCCAACATCCCTACGCACACTTCGTTCTGCTAACACAAACACCATCCAAGTTCCCAGAACAAAACTTTACAGCATGGGCAGTAGGGCCTTTTCATCTGCTGCTCCGAGGCTGTGGAATACCCTCCCGGACTACCTGAGGACCCCACAGACTACAGATGTTTTTAAATGAAACCTAAAAACATTTCTTTTTACTAAAGCTTTCCACTGAATGTGTTTTAAATAATTTTTCTTGAATAGTTTTAAATAGTTCTTCTTATTTTTTGTATTTAATTACCTGTGTTTTTATTTTATTTTATTTTTTTTATTATTGTACTTCTAGATGCTCTGTAGCACTTTGAGATTGCAGAAATGTAAAGTGCATTACAAATAAAATTCATTATTATTAATATTATTACATAAGCCCCGTTTCCAACTAAATTACCCGGAACAATTTGTACCAGGAACTTTTTTTACAGGAACCTTTTTCCCTCCAGACCTGCTACTGTCTGCGTTTCCACCGCGGTCTAAAGTACCGTGAAAATAAGGCAAATTATTAGTCCAGTGATGTAGGATTGCGCGAGACTGCTCCTCCCAGTCACCGACGGACAGTAATAATTTTTGCGTGACACTGTATGCAACAATAACAAGTATGGAGGAGATTCAAGCAGCGCTGCTTTTGCTGGTTATGTACTGGTTTACTAAAGAGGTAGCCTAGTTAACAAACGGCGGAAAGAGAGCACTGATACTAAAGCGTATTCTGCTTTAAGTGTGTAAAGCTAGATTTAAAATAAGACAACGTATGTTATTATCAGCTATTATGGACATTCACTGTGAGATGGCGAGACGAGCGCCACCGGACAGAAAGAGCAATACTTTTAAAAATGCTGGTTGAAATAAAATGCTGCGTGAACTCAACCAATCAGCATGTTCAGCACTGTAATCTGTTGATTATTATTACTGTGATTGCAATGGAAATAATACTTGAGATTGTAATAACTTTGATAACTGAGATTAACTTGTTCAGTTGAAAGGAAAGAGGATGTAGTGTATGGAAGCTTATGTGTAGCAATATTCAATTTGCAATGCAATATGCTGTTAGGAGTATAACAGCTTAGACCCAGAGACCAGTAGTGAAGAATGAAGACAAAGAGTCAGGAGTGCAATTAATTAAAGAGAAATTTTACTGAAGAATAGTTTGCAGTTTCATCAGCAGAAGCCAGCTTCAAGTCTCACAAGGAGTTCGTAGGCCGCACTTCCACTCTACCGGTCTCGTCATACCGTACATACAATTGTCCCAACAGTTATACTGTTTTCAAGGTCTAGCCACGTCATTACTTCAAGGTGTATAATTCTGATTGGCTCAGAGAAAATGTACAGTCATGGTGAATTTCCACACAAGGATAGATAGCAGAGCATATCACTAAACTACCGCATGACTAGATTTAGATCATTGTTGACCTCGGAGGTTGCAGAAAGGAGTCTTCATGTCTGGTGTTGTGCAGAAAATGTCCATCTTCAATATTGGGCCTGCACAGATCATGCAACGCACACACACAAGAGCTCCCCAGCATCACAGCTCTCCCAAGGTTGTAGAGTCTTAACTACATATCAACAAAGCACTTAACCAAAACATACTGATAACATGTGCTTTCTCTCAGTGAGAGGTACAGACAATAGTACAGGCAATATTCATCTTGATTTTTTAGTGTTTCAGTAAAAGGAAATATAAAATGAATAAAATATAATAAAAATGAAAGACAAATTCATATTTAATCTATGGAAGCCGTGCTAAGTGAGCAAACACTGCACTCCCAGCATGTTAGGGACTGTGTCACACATAGGCCAGACGCCACTCAAAGACCAAATACAAACTTTAGAAAACATAAAAGAAGAACAAACAATCAGTAGTTCTATTGAGTAAAATCAACTGGAATTAATCATTAGAAATAAGAGTTTTATTAATTAATTAAGGCTTTGATTATGAATCTGATTAAGATATTTACAGGTATATTGAAGCGGCAGGGGATTTCAGACTTCCCCCTTCAATGCAAAATGGCACTGCATTTTAGTATTTAAATTGACATTTTACATACCCATGTGTGCAACATTTGGAGCAAAATTATCATTAAAATTGAATAATATAATTTAAATTTGCTATTCCATATACTAGTTTTAACATATAATTTAAACATACACTCACCTAAAGGATTATTAGGAACACCTCTTCAATTTCTCATTAATGCAATTATCTAATCAACCAATCACATGGTAGTTGCTTCAATGCATTTAGGGGTGTGGTCCTGAACTCCAAACTGAATGTCAGAATGGGAAAGAAAGGTGATTTAAGCTATTTTGAGCGTGGCATGGTTGTTGGTGCCAGACGGGCCGGTCTGAGTATTTCACAATCTGCTCAGTTACTGGGATTTTCACGCACAACCATTTATAGGGTTTACAAAGAATGGTGTGAAAAGGGAACAACATCCAGTATGCAGCAGTCCTGTGGGCGAAAATGCCTTGTTGATGCTAGAGGTCAGAGGACTCGAGTCTCGAGGATATATAAAATCGGACTTGAGCATTCATCAAATGAATTACGGTGTTCCTGACTAAATAGGTTATAAAAATTTTATAAAAGATGTTACACTTTTCCTGTTTCGGGCTCTGTGATCTATTTTTTCCCTCACAGTCACAGACACTGCTACCGCTCGCTCTCCTTGCTTGACAACACACTCACTGACGTCACTCACTTTACGCTGCATTCTCGTGCATTATTCGCAGGCTAAATGTTGACATTTGGAAAATGCAGAAATATGTGCCCCGGATCGCCTACACAGATTTTGCATCTAATGCTGGAAAGAGCAGCACTAAATGTTGTGTGTGTAATTGCACAACTCAGGAAAAGACTGGGACAACTTCAAACTTTAACAGACATCTGTTCCCAGAAACATAAGTAAATGCTTTCCAGTGGCTAACATTAGCTTAAAAAAATATATATTATTGACTAATGCATATATGATAATAAACAGAGGAAGCTAGGGTTGGGCAATGTCTGCCTATTTGGCATCAGACGCGTTGACGATGTCTACGCAGTAAGCGATATATATATATACTTGTGTAGGCCAACGTTAGGCTACTCACCAATTTCGGAAGTGTTTCCTGTAGTAGAGGATTCATCAGTAGATGCGCCTGAAGTTGAAGCTGATGGGAAGACTCCACCACCTTAATGGGTGAGCTTGCTGGGCGAGTGCCCAGAATGCAATCCAGGTCGTCATAATAAGGGCATTTGTCCTTCGCATTTGACAATGCACCACTTTTCCGCATGCCATCGCACGCTTTGCATATTGCTGCCGCAGTTTCTTTATCTTCAGGTGGCATTGCTCTCCCGTCCTCTCATACCCTCTCTCTCTAATCTTCTCCAAAAATAGTTGGAAAGTGTCTGAAATGTTTCTTTTTTCCAGCTGACTTCTTATGATGAAAATATGACCATATTTCAATTAAAAACTTTGTCTCCTCCTCTCCCCATGTGCTACCACGGCTTATTTTTCCTGACACGTCTCTTAGTTCTGTCTTCTTCTGTTGTTTGGTGTAACATACGCGGGAACTACCGGAACTTCCTTTAAATGGTCTGAAAGTCAAAACTATACAGGCAATGCTTTCACACTAGCAACAAACCAAACTTTTGTTAAGTTAGATCCAGACCGAGACCACCTCTTTTCGTCTGACCAAATTTCATCTGTTTGGTCTGGACCGTGGTCCATGGGAGGTTTCACACCTGTAATTTTGATTCGGACCAAACTGAAAAGTCTGAAAGTCCGGATCAAACAAGGTAGATGTGAAGTCACTTATTTGTATGGTAGATGTGTTAAAACACATTTAAGCCTTTGGAAACTCTATAACAAACTGAATTAGCTTGTGCTGTTACACACACAAACATTTAGCTCATGTGTTAAAGTTGAGTAGCAAATCCGGCCAAATCAAAAGAGCTCTCACAAAAGCTTTGGAAAACAAACTGTTTTATTACATTAGAAAGTCTATGGCTACAAGAAGATTTCCAAATCCCTTTATTCACTCTGGAATCTTTACATAACATTATGTATGGTAGATGGTCCGTGAACATTTTGATCATTTAATTTCCTGTTTGGAATGAAATAATGAGATAAAATAAATCGCTCATTTATTCGTTTTTGTTTAGTAAAAAAATGAAAAATTATATATTTTTCATATATAAGGGGCTGCCATAACAATGGAATAAGAGGAGAAAACAATTGCAGCAACAATGTTATGAAAACAATGTGAAGCGGTCGGAGTGTTGTGGTGCACACTACAATTTACACCCACCACCTAAAGACGAGGCACCTGAGGCAATGGCAGAAGGCGCTAAATTTAAAGTGCCCAAACAAGCGCCCTTATGTGTGTTCGTACCATTTCATGGACGGGAAGCTGACACCCTTACCCGAGAAATGGCTCGGCTATGATGTTCGGTAAAGAAGTCTCACGGGTGCTGAACAGGTTGACAGATTCAGGTAAGCCAACTTATCTAGCTGTGCTTCTTAGTTAGATTTGTGAACTTCATTCAATGAATACATTTAAGCCTTGCGTCAATTAAAAAAGTTACACAGAGTGGACACAAATGTCTGTCAAAAAAAAAAACAGTCATAAAAATTTGAAGTTTGGTCTCATTTTAAAGAAGACTAATGGCAGAATATTGTTAAAGTAAAATTTTATAAAACATGTTGAAAACTAAGCCATTAACCAGTGGTTTTGGCACTGTGAGCAGGTGCCAGGTCGTGCTGAAAAACGAAATCTTCATCTCCATAAAGCTTTTCAGCAGATGGAAGCATGAAGTGCTCCAAAAGTGCTTTAGCAGCTGACATGGCACCCCAGACCATCACTGACTGTGGGTACTTGACACTGGACTTTTGTCCAGGCATTTTGGCATTTCCTTCTTCCCAGTCTTCCGCCAGACTCTGGCCTGGTCCCCCAAGGTCTGGAATCGGTCCTTCTCCACAATCTTCCTCAGGATCCGGTCACCTCTTCTCATTGTGCAGCGTTTTTTGCCACACTTTTTCCTTCCCACAGACTTCCCACTGAGGAACCTTGATACAGCACTCTGGGAACAGCCTATTCGTTCAGAAATTTCTTTCTGTGGCCTTCTGGACAGCAGTCAGGTCGGCAGTCTTACCCATGATTGCGGTTTTGAGTAATGAACCAGGCTGGGAGTTTTTAAAAGCCTCAGGAATCTTTTGCAGGTGTTTATAGCTAATTAGTTGATTCAGATGATTAGGTTAATAGCTCGTTTAGAGAACCTTTTCCTGATATGCTAATTTTTTGAGGGTTTTCATGAGCTGTATGCCAAAATCATCAGTATTAAAACAATAAAAGACCTGAAATATTTCAGTTGGTGTGCAATGAATCTAAAATATATGAAAGTAAAATTTGTATCATTACATTATGGAAAATAATGAACTTTTATCACAATATGCACATTTTTTCAATCAATCAATCAATCAACTTTATTTATATAGCGCTTTTACAATGACGATTGTTTCAAAGCAGCTTCACAGTGTTAAACAGGACAACATTGCAACAAAATTTGATTTGGCTAGTTTAATTTGGATAGTTTATAGAATTATATATGACCAAATTAATAAATTCTATTTGTATATTTAGTTGAGTAACTTGGATCATAATTTGAGTGTCCCCAACTGAGCAAGCCAAGCCAAAGCGACAGTGGCAAGGAACCAAAACTCCATCAGGGCATGATGGAGAAAAATAAACAGGAGAAACCAGACTTAGTCGGGTGCCAGTTCTCCTCTGGCCTATTATTAACAGTGTATAATTATTACTCTGGCAACCTTGCAGGTCATAAATCATATTAGATAGGAATATTCGAAATTTTGGGTATGATGCACGACGGGTTCATTTAGGATGGCGCGTCGATTACACAGAATATGAATACTTGAAAGATCGGAGTTATTGCGCTGGAGGCGGGTTCATTGAGGATTACGTTCGGTGAGGCGAATTCAGAGGAGACACTAATGGACACGGTCTCAGCAGACACTCCAGGATGAGCTGGTCATGTCCAGATGCAGGTCCACCATCCGATCCGGACACGGCCTGGATCCGGCCGACTGCAGTAAACCTCGGGATAAACAGAGAGACTAACATTAGTGTGGATGCCACTCTTTTTATGATGTAACGAGTACATCAGGTGTTATGGGAAGTGTTCCCGGTTCCGGCTGACCTAGTTAATGCAGCCTAACAATCAGTCATTTGATTTGAATAAAGAAAGTTAAAAATGTTCTATGTGTATGCCATAGTAAAGAGATGTGTTTTTAGTCTAGATTTAAACTGACAGAGTGTGTCTGCTTCCCGAACAATGCTAGGAAGACTGTTCCAGAGTTTAGGTGCTAAATAGGAAAAGGATCGACCGCCTGCAGTTGATTTAGATATTCTAGGTATTTTCAACTGGCCAGAGTTTAGAGACCGCAATTGGCGTGATGGAGTATAATGCGTTAAGAGCTCGCTTAAGTACTGGGAGCTAAACCATTTATTGCTTTATAAGTAATAAGCAAGATTTTAAAATGTATGCGATGTTTAATAGGGAGCCAGTGCAGTGTTGACAGAACTGGACTAATATGATCATATTTCCTGGTTCTAGTAAGAACTCGAGCTGCTGCGTTTTGGACCAGCTGGAGTTTATTTATTAGGCGAGCAGGGCAACCACCCAGTAGAGCATTACAATAATCTAGCCTTGAGCTCATGAACGCATGTACTAATTGTTCAGCATTTTGCATTGAAAGCATGTGACGTAATTTAGATATATTTTTAAGATGGTAGAATGCAGTTTTACAGATGCTAGAAACGTGGCTTTCAAGCGAAAGATTGGTATCAAAGAGCACACCCAGGTTCCTCACTGGCGAGCGAGGACTTGACAGAGCAGCCATCGAGGGTTAGACAGTATTCTAGGGCACTACTTGTGGAGCTTTTCTGTCCAATAATTAAAAATTCAGTTTTATCTGAATTAAGTTGCAGGAAATTACTATTCATCCAATTTTTAATATCAGCTATGCATTCCGTTAATCTTGTGAATTGGTAAGTTTCGTCAGGGTGTGAAGAAATATAGAGCTGAGTATCATCAGCATAACAATGAAAACTAACGCCATGCTTCCTAATGATATCTCCCAGTGGTAGCATATACAGGGTGAAAAGCAACGGTCCTAACACTGAGCCTTGCGGTACTCCATACTGAACTTGTGATCGGTGTGACATCTCTTCATTTACTGCTACAAACTGATAACGGTCAGATAAGTAAGATTTAAACCATGCCAATGCAGTTCCACTAATGCCAACATAATTTTCGAGTCTATTCAAAAGAATATTGTGATCGATAGTATCGAATGCAGCGCTAAGATCGAGTAACACTAATAGAGATATACAACCACGATCAGATGATAAGAGTAAATCATTTGTAACTCTAATTAGAGCAGTCTCAGTACTATGATACGGTCTAAATCCTGTTCAATTTCTACAATTTCTTTCTAAAAAGGAACATAATTGTGAAGACACTGCCTTTTCTAATATTTTTGATAGAAAGCAGTAGATTCGAGATTGGTCTGTAATTGACTAATTCTTTAGGATCAAGTTGCGTTTTTAATAAGTGGTTTAATTACAGCCAACTTAAAAGTTTTGGTGGTACATATCCTAATGTCAAGGATGAATTAATAATATTAAGCAGAGGATCTATGACCTCTGGAAGCATCTCTTTTAATAGCCTAGTCGGTATAGGGTCAAGCATACATGTTGTTGATTTTGATGATTTGACAAGTTTAGCCAATTCTTCTCCTCCTATAGCAGTGAATGAGTGTAATTTTTCCTCAGTGAGACTACAATGTTCTGTCTGAAGTGATACTGTAGTACGCGCTGCATGGTTATAATTTTATTCCTAATGTTATCAATCTTACTAGTAAAGAAGTTCATAAAGTCATTACTGCTGTGTTGTTTACAAATGTCAGAAGTTGAAGCTTTATCCTTTGTTAATTTAGGCACTGTATCGAATAAATACCTAGGGTTGTGTTTGTTTTCTTCTAAAGAGTTGAGAAATAAGCAGATCTAGCAGTTTTTATGGCCTTTCTGTATGCAATCATGCTCTCTTTCCACATATTGCGAAAAACCTCCAGTTTTGTTTTCTTCCAGCTGCGCTCCATTTTCTGGCTGCTGTTTTAAGGGCCGAGTGTGCTCGTTGTACCACGGCGTTGGATTATTTGCTTTAATCTTCTTTAAGCGAGGAGCAACTATGTCTAAAGTGCTAGTAAAGAGAGAGTCAGTAGTTTCTGTTGCAACATCAAGTTCCTCTTGGCTATCTGTAATTCTGAGGAGATGGAACTGATGAGGAAGATTATGTATAAAGCAATCTTTAGTCAGCGGTTATAGTCCTGCCATATTTGAAGCGAGGGGATGGCTTTGCAGCCTTAGCTATATTAAGTATACATGATATTAGGTAATGATCTGAGATGTCATCGCTCTGCTGCATAATTTTAATGGTATCAACATTTAGTCCATGTGACAGTATTAGATCTAAAGTATGATTAAGGCGATGAGTGGGTCCAGATACGTGTTGTCTAACTCCAATAGAGTTTATAATGTCTTTAAATGCCAATCCCAATGCGTCTTTTTCATTGTCAACATGGATATTAAAATCACCAACAATTAGTACTTTATCTGCAGCCAGTACTAACTCTGATAGAAAACCAGCAAATTCTTTGATAAAGTCTGTATTGTGCCCTGGTGGCCTGTATACAGTAGCCAACACAAATGTCAAAGCGGGATTTATCATTTACACTACACAATGTTACATAAAGCACCAAAACTTCTAAGGAATTATATTTGAAACTAGACTTCTGAGTAATACTGAAGTTATCATTATAAATTACAGCAACACCTCCCCCTTTTCCTTTCAGGCCGCGGCTCGTGTTTATAACAATAATCTTGGGAGTGGACTCATTTAAAGTAATGTAGTCAGGTTTTAGCCAGGTTTCTGTCAAACACAGCACATCTAGGTTATGATCTATAATCATATCATTAACAATAAGCGTTTTTGGCGAAAGGGATCGAATATTCAGCAACCCGAGATTTATCAATTGTTCATCCGTATTATATCTGTTGTTTATTTGTTGGACATCAATTAAATTTTTACTGTTGAATGGTTTTGATGGTTTTTGTATTTACTGATTCGGGAACAGACACAGTCTCTATGTGATAATATCCAGGTGAAAGCGTCTCTATGTGCTGGGATTTAGCTGACTCTGGTGACGTGAGACAGCTAGCAGGCGGTTGGTTTAGCCAGTTTGTCTGCTTCCTGACCTGGGCCCCAGTGAGTCAAGGTTTAGCTCTAAGATTATGTGCCAAATTACTAGAGAAGAGCAGCACCAGCCGGGTAGGATGAATGCCGTCTATCTTCAACAGGTCGGGTCTGCCCAAAAACTTTTCCAATTGTCTATGAACCCTATGTTATTTTGCGGACACCACTTAGACAACCAGCCATTGAGTGATGATAATCTGCTAACTATTTCATCACTCCTTTTAACAGGAGGGCCAGATAAACAGACTGCCGGTGACATCATACTTGCGAGTTTACACACCTCTTTAATGTTAATTTTGGTGATCTCCGACTAACGAAGTCGAACATCATTAGTGCCGACGTGAATAATAATCTTAGAGAATTTATGATTAGCTTTAGCCAGCACTTTTAAATTTGCTTTGATGTCAGGCGCTCTGCCTCCCGGTAAACATGTGACTATGGTGGCTGGTGTCTCTATTTTCACGTTCCGTGTAATAGAATCGCCAATAACTAGGGCACTTTCAACAGGATCCTCAGTGGGTGCATCACTGAGTGGGGAGAACCTGTTTGATGTTCTAATCGGCAGAGTGGTTTTTAGATCCGCGACTATGCTGTCTCACAGTCACCCAATTGCCCTGCTGCGGGGCTCAGCCGAACCAAACAATGAGTGTTCACTAAGCTAGTCGCATCCAAAAGAGTATCTAAAGCTGTACCATTCTCACTACTCTCACATAAAGTCTGGATGCGTGTCTCTAAATCTGAAATCTTCTCCGTCAGCCTGATTAATTCCTTACATTTAACACATGTGAAGCCCTGTTCGCCAACGGAGATAGATATGCTAAACATGTAGCATGCAGTGCAAGTGACAATGACAGGAGAAGAAGACATGGCTTACCGAAGACATGGCTTTTTTGAGAAGGACCTGTATATAACATTTTGTTTGAGCGCAGAACCATACAAGTGTGGGTCAAAGTACATTTGTGATAGAACTCTTAGAAAAACTAAAACAATTTATTTTTCACATTGTGGAACTATGTGTAAAACTTCACCAAAGAGCTCTTCTCTTAAGTCACAGTTTAAAGCAAGTACACAACCAGTTTGAAAAGTCTGACCGAACACACCAACAGAGTGAGAAACATGAACAGTGCTACATGTGTCAAGTTCATAGCCAAAGTTTCTCATGTTCTCAACAAACTGAATTTTTTTTTCCAAAGATCCAACCATGACTGGGAAAACGTTTGGGACTGTAATTTTTTCTGTTAATGGACTTCCCAGTTTCCAATGAAACAGTCTGAACCTGACTCTTGTTGGCTAATGTCTTGCTTATATTTACAAAATTACATACAACTTGAACTTGTCTTTTTAGAGGACCATGCTTTGCTTCAAATCTCATGCACCAAAATTTAGACAGTGGGCCAAATTTTATCATCATTCGCCAGTAATGAGTCATAAAATGATGCTTTGGTATTAGTGATTTGTTTGGATATAGAGTCTTAAACAAATTATGGTGATCAATAACTAGCTGCTTTAAAAATACATCTAATCCTTTGGTAACAACTGGTGCAAAAAGTATACTACAAATTTCTCTAAGGAGAAGGAACAATTTCCAGTGACTATCACCTTCACTTATAAAATTTCCAATCAGGAAAGGCAATAAAAGAATCAGACACCACATTTGACTGGCATTTTGCTTAATGGGGTTGTCTGATGTTCTCAAATTATGAATGGCACTAGGCTTTTCTCGTTTGCCACACCATAGTCAATGCTAATCATTCGGTCATTCAACTGTTCTAAAGTGAAAAGTTTTTGCTCATAGATGAAATGTTGCAACATTAGTTTGATCTCGAATGGAGCCACACCCTCTAAAATGTCATGCATAAGTCAACACAGACATTATCTGTAATATGAAAGTAGGCAAGAGAGTTTAGGCAATAGTCTGCTTTTATGTTAAACTAGGATTTTTAAGCATGATATGTTCATTGTAATTAACCTCATTGCGCAACTCCAAACAATCGTCATCAAATATACTCTGCAGCTCATGTTTGTCAATAAGACAGAAATGACATGATTTGTTGGCTGTAAAACTCTCTAAATATGCTCCAAGTGAATGGCAAACCAGATTATCAGCGGTAAAGAAGCATATTGTGCCAAATAACACAGAATTTTGGCCATTTATCTGAACTTCTATCCTCTGGTTTCAAGAAATGTAATATCATCCAACAATGGCTCAAATATTTTGTTATAACCATAAACTTCTTTGTCAATGGAATTAAAAAGCAAACATATGTGGATGTTTTCAAGAGACGAGTTAAATCTAGCAGGTAAATTCCTCAAACAAAATAAACTGCTCCCATTTTGTGAACTTTGGTTTTAGAGCCTAAAGGATTTGTCGTTTCAAAATCATCAAAATAAAGTTGAATTTGTAAAGCTTGAGGAAATCTACTGTACAATTTGTGATTTTTAAAATGTGAGCCATCACAGTAGTCACGCAATTTGCCATCACTTTTAGTTGAATCCACAAAGAGCTTTTGCATTTGTTCATTGTTAAAAAGAAACTTCAGGGTATCAATAATAGATATGTATTGACACGTATCTGCTATTAACACTTGAGTTAATTTACCTTGCTTTCTTGCAGTGTCACCTCTGTTTCCAAGGAAGATTTCTGTTGGCTTGATAAAAGAGTGATTTTCAGCAAAATACTTGGTCATTTTGTAGGGGGTATCAACTTCCTCAAACATATTTCGTCCTCTTTCGAATTCTTTCATCAAAGTCTGCAATTCATCATTGGGTATAGAGTAACAATTAAGCAGAGATGTGGTTCTCTCTTGCAAACAGTCCAGGGTTTCACAGAGTAGTTATTTTGTGCGTGTGATGCTTCTTTGCACATCGGTCAGGGTACAATTTGAAGAGGAGTACATTTTTGCAACAAATGCTGCTGCACAGCTTTGGTAGTCAAAAGTGCTGCAATTACTGGAGTCATCAAAATTAGTCTCTAGAACATCAACAGCAGCAGAGCAAGATGCAGATGAGAAGTCCTCCCTCATGCTGGTGTCAGAGTCTTGTTCTAAATGTACTGGGTTTGCAGCTTGAGCTCTCTATTGAGATGTTTAGCATAAGAATTGAAGTTATGGTATGTTCGTTGACAGTTGTTTTGACTATGAACAATTGTATAATCCTGTCCAACAGAAAGTGCATGGACATGCCTAAGATGACTTAAAAGTTTCCAGATGTCTTTTGATGTTGATTTTTTGCACTTCGGACATACAGGTCCTTCTCAAAAAATTAGCATATTGTGATAAAAGTTCATTATTTTCCATAATGTAATGATAAAATTAAACTCATATATTTTAGATTCATTGCACACCAACTGAAATATTTCAGGTCTTTTATTGTTTTAATACTTTTTTGGCATACAGCTCATGAAAACCCCAAAATTTAGCATATCATGAAAAGGTTCTCTAAATGAGCTATTAACCTAATCATCTGAATCAATGAATTAACTCTAAACACCTGCAAAAGATTCCTGAGGCTTTTAAAAACTCCCAGCCTGGTTCAATACTCAAAACTGCAATCATGGGTAAGACTGCCGACCTGACTGCTGTCCAGAAGACCATCATTGACACCCTCAAGCGAGAGGGTAAGACACAGAAAGAAATTTCTGAACGAATAGGCTGTTCCCAGAGTGCTGTTTTAAGGCACCTCAGTGGGAAGTCTGTGGGAAGGAAAAAGTGTGGCAAAAAACGCTGCACAACGAGAGGAGGTGACCGGACCCTGAGGAAGATTGTGGAGAAGGACCGATTCCAGACCTCGGGGGACCTGCGGAAGCAGTGGACTGAGTCTGGAGTAGAAACATCCAGAGCCACCGGCGTGTGCAGGAAATGGGCTACAGGTGCCGAATTCCCCAGGTCAAGCCACTTTTGAACCAGAAACAGCGGCAGAAGCGCCTGACCTGGGCTACAGAGAAGCAGCACTGGACTGTCGCTCAAATTTTGCATGTCATTCGGAAATCAAGGTGCCAGAGTCTGGAGGAAGACTGGGGAGAAGGAAATGCCAAAATGCCTGAAGTCCAGTGTCAAGTACCCACAGTCAGTGATGGTCTGGGGTGCCATGTCAGCTGCTGGTGTTGGTCCACTGTGTTTTATCAAGGGCAGGGTCAATGCAGCTAGCTATATGGAGATTTTGGAGCACTTCATGCTTCCATATGCTGAAAAGCTTAATGGAGATGAAGATTTCGTTTTTCAGCACGACCTGGCACCTGCTGGTAAATGGTTTACTGACCATGGTATTACTGTGCTCAATTGGCCTGCCAACTCTCCTGACCTGAACCCCATAGAGAATCTGTGGGATATTGTGAAGAGAAAGTTGAGAGACGCAAGACCCAACACTCTGGATGAGCTTAAGCCCACTATCGAAGCATCCTGGGCCTCCATAACACCTCAGCAGTGCCACAGGCTGATTGCCTCCATACCACGCGCATTGAAGCAGTCATTTCTGCAAAAGGATTCCCGACCAAGTATTGAGTGCATAACTGAACATAATTATTTGAAGGTTGACTTTTTTTGTATTAAAAACACTTTTCTTTTATTGGTCGAATGAAATATGCAAATTTTTTGATAGGAATTTTGGGTTTTCATGAGCTGTATGCCAAAATCATCAGTATTAAAACAATAAAAGACCTGAATTTTTTCAGTTTGTGTGCAATGAATCTAAAATATATGAAAGTTTAATTTTTATCATTACATTATGGAAAATAATGATTTTTTTATCGCAACATGCTAATTTTTTGAGAAGGACCTGTAAAAAAATTGTTGTCAGATCGTTTCAGGCTGTTCCTGGTGTGTTGTTCTGTGGTCTTTGTTTCCGTTGCTTCCTGTGTGTTCTTCTGTTCCGGTTCCTGGATGTCCGCTGTGTCTGTGTTTGCCCCTGCGTCCAGCCCCTGGACTGATCTGCCTGCACCTGCATTCGCCACCGTGGGCTGCCTGTAGTGATGGGGAAGTGAAGCTTTTTTGAACCAGTGAAGCTTTCAGCACAATTGTAGTAGAAAAAGTTCATTACTCAAAGCTTTTCAAATCAAACCTCTGCTGGTGAAAGTGAGGGAAAGCACTGTGTCGCAAAATGTTTTGCAACCATTGTCTTAGAAGCAAAAATTAATGGATAGATAAATAAATGAATCAATATATTAAATACATGACAACAATCTGTTCCATTGCATACTCCTAGAAACTACATTTTTTATTGTGAATGTGGACATTTTCCTGTTTGTAAACAAATAAAACTTGAAACAGAATAAAGCAAGTAGACTAAATAAATGCAGTTGCATGCATGTGTACACACACACACACACACACACAATAAACTAGCGCAATTCAAAAGTTCTAACCACCCGTGTCACGCTTTTTGAATCAGAGTATGAAGTCACGTGGGTGTGTGTGAAACGAAGCTTTGGATGTCATAGGTCACGTGATTTTGATAGAACGAATCAAGCATCGATACAAAGCTTCACTGAAAATCGTTACATTTTTTTTACACAAGCTTCGGAGCTTTGGCATCACTGTTAACATCACTAGCTGCCTGTTCTTCTCTCCTGGGATCTGCCTGACCTGCTGCCGTTGCTTCCTGCATCTGTTCATTGTATTTCTCTTGAGTCTTCGCACGTGTTTAGCATCTAGCATTTCACGTGTTTCTGACGATCTGTCGCAGACATTTTCTGAATAAAGAGTTTTTGAATTCGCTATTGGATCGTCCTGTCTCTCTTTCAGCGATCTCAACACCAAGTGGCTATCTAATGAAGTAAGACTCAAAATGAAAAATAAATTATTTATTCTTATGCTATGAGTGGCCTTTGTTTCTAAATGGCTAGCTGTCTAAATGGCTTATAAACTTAGAACCTGATTCAATTAGTCACACAGTTAACAAAGTTGAATTATTTTCTAATCATTTTTCTTGCTATAGGTCATTGATGCATACCTGCAACTGGTCATTGAGAAACAACAGGTATAGAATGTATTTTTTTCACATTTTAGCAGTGGTGTCTGAGGTGATAACTTTTAGCAATTGCAGTTCTTTGATTGATGTTGGTTCCTTTCAAGGGAACTCGTGCTGCATCAAACGCAGTGATTGCGTCATGAAGCACTCATGAAATCAGTCCAATGGTGTGACGATACGTCATAGGCGGGTGACGTCATTGACCAGGAAACTATAAAGCACCCCTGAACCCTATGGCTGCTTCTGGCTTTATTATCAGGAGTTTCGCGAAGAAGTCTGTGATGCGGCAGGGTTGTCCTCTCCGCAAACCTTCGTGAGGTTTTATATTCTGGATGTGGCTTCCACTCCAGGCTCTCGGGTGTTTGTGTTATAATGTGCATTACGATTTCACGTATACAGGCACTTGAGATTATGGCGGCGTGGGTATTCAGTTCCTGCAGCGTTTGACGCAGCACGATTTCCCTTGAAAAGGAAAGGTCTCAGGTTACGTATGTAACCATGGTTTCCTGAGAGGGAACGAGATGCTGCGTCACTTTGCCATACTCGGCATGCCTGTGACCGACCGACTGTGATCGACTAACCAGAAGCTGACTCTGTTTGGTTCAGGGGTGCTTTATAGTTTCCTGGTCAATGACGTCTCCCACCTATGACGTCTCGTCACGCGGCATTGGACCGATTTCACGAGTGCTTCATGATGCAATCACGCAGAGGCGTTCCATAGCGTTTAAGGCAGCGTCACGTTCCTCTCAGGGAACCATGGTTACATACATTAACCTGAGACGTTTGCGTAGGGCACCAACTCGGTTGCTAAAAAAAAAAAAAGTTCTAATAAAAAAAGAGAGGGAGGCATAAATATTTAGCTCAAAAACATTCATTTAGCTGAAATATCTGCTGTTGAATGCTAAATTAAGTTTTAAAAATCAACATCTAATTCAAGTATTTTATGAGAGTAATAACTGTAAATAGATAACTATGGGGGGTAGAACGGTTGCATTACTCCAAACAAATAGATTGTTATCCACAAATATATGCAGGATTTTCACAAAAATATGTACAAATAAGTACAATGACATTTGTGAATAAATAAAAAAAATATCCACACATGTTATGTCACAAACACAACTCTGCCTTGCATTCATTTGTAAATTGCAGCACAGCGTGTGGATTTTGAAACATTTCTAGCATCTAGACTCACTCAAATCCACAAATAGGTAGACTCCACCCACCGTCTACTTAAGCCAATTAGCTTATGCTGATAAGCAAACCATGCTAAATTGTGGTTACCATGAAATAACCCAGTTTTATTTGATGTAAAACCATGGTTAATTATATTCACTTATGTATATTTTCATAGCACTCAGCTGACACATTTATTCGAAGGGCAGGAAGGGGAATAGTGTGTTTTTTCAACAACAAAAAGGCTTTTATCCAATTAATCGAAATAAATAATTGGTAAACCAAAATGTTAGTGGAATAATTGTTAGTAGCAGCAAGTTGATGTGATTAACTTAAGTGCAGTTTATTTACAGCGTGAACAACACAAATGATGACTTGAACCTGACTTGACTGGAACCATGAACAGACTTGACCTAAACCATGACTCACCAACAGCGGGTTACATCAAACAATACTCGACAAGGACACATGGCAAACATGAGGGTTTAAATACACAATTTTCTGATTCAACAGCATCCCATAATATTTACCCATATCCCATAATAGTTGAAGTGCATAAATATTATTAATTGGAAGAATCTTATCTGACTCCCTAAATTTCTCCCTGGCCTAACTGACCTTGACTGCAGAAAGAGTTATCATTCCTAAATTGCTTCTCACAGCAGTTGTAGATTACCTTTGAAACATCAGAGAGAGAGAGAGAGAGAGGGGGAGAGAGAGCAATATATAAATAAAAATATAAATAAATAATACATTATATATATTATTTTGCTCGTCAAAAAAATATAGCCCTTTAATGCTCAGCGTACCCTCTGTTGCACAGCATCCTGCTTGAAACTTTCAGTTCCTCCCCTTACATGCTTAAACAGTTAGCACTCTTTTGAAACATTTTCTTCTTGTCCTTGGAATCACTTCCATGACCAGTGTATAAATCAAACACCTAGGCATTCAGACTGCTTCTATAAACATTTGTGTAACAATGGGTCACTCTCAGGAGTTCAGTGAATTCAAGCATGGTACCGTGATAGGTTGCCACCTGTGCAAGTCCATCTGTGAAATTTCCTCACTACTAAATATTTAATGGTCAAATAATGGTCAAAATATTTAATGGTATTATAACAAAGTAGAAGTAATTGGGAACAACAGCAACTCAGCCATGAAGTGGTAGGCCACGTAAAATCACAGAGCGGGTTCAGCATGCTGAGGCACACAGTGCATAGAAGTCGGCAACTTTCTGCAGAGTCAATAGCTACAGACCTCCAAAATTTGTGTGGCCTTCAGATTAGCTCAAGAACAGTGTAGAGAGCTTCATGGAATGGGTTTCCATGGCCAAGCAGATGCATCCAAGCCTTACATCACCAAGTGCAATGCTGCGTCATGACAGAAGCGCTTGCTCAATCGCGAAGCTGTCTGTACTATGTGACAAAGTCATTGTTATGCAAGTCACAAGTAAGTCTCAAGTCTTTACGCTCGAGTCCCGAGTCAAGTCGAGTCAAAGATGAGGCAAGTCCCGAGTCGAGTCAAAAGTCAAAGCTAACAAGTCTCAAGTCGAGTCCAAAGTCCTACCATTTTAGTTTCGAGTCATTTCAAGTCCTCTTACCACAGAAATATAATGATCATTTATGTCTGTAAGATTTGTATTTATTTAAACCTCTTTTTATACAATGATATTATTTAAATACAGTAAAAAAACTAAAAAATAAGTGTAGGCCTAGTAGGCTGTGTTATGTATCCTGATTGACTTTATGATTAGTTAAATCTGTTTTGCACATGCATGGTATAGAGTTAACCATTTCAGACTACAGGACAGCCTCTGTCTCATTCACTTCACGTCTGTGGGCGTTATGCACAGCTCGGTGTGGCCCAGGGACGGCGCCAGGATTCCAGTTTTGGATAGGCCAGAACAATATGGGTGGGCCTTAAATTAAAAATGTTATTAAAAAAAAAAAAAACGTTATTCAATCACTGTTTAACCTAATAAAAAATATTGACTAATATAGCCTACTGTTATATTATCTGTGCATATACATAATATAGATTTTAATAGCTTGATGCTCTTTAAATATTTTGTTGCATTGTTATCCGCGATCGCATGGTTCTGACTACAGAAGAGTGCTTTGGAATCTCCATTACGCATGAAACGCATCATACCTGGGCTGCGTTTCCCGATAACATTGTCTCTTAGTGCGCTACGAAGACTCTTCATAACTTAACTAAAGGTATACTACCACTAAAGGTATATCTTGCTAGGCGTCTTCAGGACTATCATCCACTCGCGAGGCATAGGCGCTGGTGCCCTCCTAGCAACGGCACTGTTTTTGGTAAAACATGATTTTGACGACTTCATTAAGTTTTGTTTTATAGAAAACTCTTCGTGTTGAATAAATTTGTTTTGTATAAATTGTATCTTTATTTTGATCAATGTTTTATCAATCAATTGCCCGTATTTAATAAATAAGAAGCAAATATATAGCAGATAAATTAATAACCTTAGTGTAATTGACAGAATTACTAAAACACATTTTAATTCAGATTCTGTATATATATATATATATATATATATATATATATATATATATATATATATATATATATATATATATATAGAAAACAAAAACGAAAAAAAAAAATCTAGCTGACTTCCGTTCCAACGTCTATGCACTAATGTACCTCATATAATCCAGGTTCAAAAATCCCTATTTTTGTTAGCATGAACTAGCAAGAGAGATTTGTGTTTACTGTCTCCTTGATACAGTAAATATGCAGCAGCTAGTTTGGGTACATCCGATAAGGTGCTTAGCATTCGTTCAAAACTTACCTTTCTTCGTGCAAATTCGGGTAGCCTATTGAACAAAGTTGGACGTTGTGGCAGCTCCGTCTGTAATCTTTGACCCGCATGTTTTGCAAATTGCAACTCGTTTTTCTCGACTACCTCGTAATTTTTTATAGCCAAACTAAACTATCTTTGGTATCATTTTGCCAACTGGCGTTGTTGTTTGTTGCGCTTACAATGATTGGATGTCTTGCAGGCAGCGCGCGTGCTCTCTGCATCCATACAGGTGGTGCACATTTTTTTCACAGATGCAGATAAACTGAGGGAGCGCGGCGTGTGAAAAAATTTCCCCCAGGTTTTCATGGGAAGTAGCAAGTCTTCTCGAGTCAAAGGTGCAAGTCCAAGTGAAGTCACGAGTCATTGATGTTAAAGTCCAAGTCGAGTTGCAAGTCTTTGTACATTTTGTCAAGTCGAGTCTGAAGTCATCAAACTTCAGACTCGACATGACTCGAGTCCACAACTCTGCTATGTGCTGGCTTCCCGTT
This sequence comes from Gobiocypris rarus, assembly GCA_023029165.1. Classification (NCBI taxonomy): domain Eukaryota; kingdom Metazoa; phylum Chordata; class Actinopteri; order Cypriniformes; family Gobionidae; genus Gobiocypris; species Gobiocypris rarus. The sequence goes on along the minus strand of CM040910.1, from coordinate 11,116,666 downwards.
GTGACGCAACACCAATCATTGGAATAGTTTTATTCATACTTTGGATTCATACTTTGGAACAAGGATTAAATTCGTAACCCGAGACGATTTCCAACATAATGATTGAAAATATTAATATGGTTAAAGGGTTAGTTCACCCAAAAATTTTAATTATCCCATAATGTACTCACCCTTAAGCCATCCTAGGTGTATATAACATTCTTCTTTCTGACAAATACAATCAGAGTCATATTAAAAATGTCCTGGCTAATCCAAGCATTATACTGGCAGTGAATGGCAGCCTAAAATTCGAAGCCCAAAAAAGCGCATCCATCCATTACTATGCCACACAGCTCTGGGGGATTAAAGGGTTACTTCAGCGATTAGCATTAAGCTTTGTATCAGTAGAAACCCAGGAGTATATTAGAATTATCGTACTTTCCCCCCTCATATGACCCTGAGACGAGAGAATTATGTATTTTATTTCTGGAAAAATTCCTCTGATGGCGCAAATATCACAAACGTCATTTTGCATCATCGGAGGAGTTTTTGTCCAGAGGCTAAAGACTACAGCCAGCAGGAGGCGCTATTTCCACATCGCACTCACAGCGTCAGCACTCGGCTCGGGCAGCTGCGAAGATTCATGTAACCGGAGCGGTGGAGAGCAAAGTGAGTGTTTCAACTTTTCAAATGGATTCCTATGAAAGTTAAGCTTCCAAAGACATGAACTGAAAATGCGCCAGACTGAACGCGTGCTGTGAATGCGGCCGCAGCCGCAAATCCCGTGATTACCTCAGCTCATGTGATGAATGTAATCCGATCCTGCTGTGTTTGTGCCGTGAGAGCCGTGACATTCAATCGACTCACTCATATTGAACAGACAGGTTCAGTTTTTAATTGTAACTGAACTGATTTTATGAAAATGAACACAGTGGCCAAGTAAACCAGTAAGCCGTGCCTAGAGCAGCCTCGGGCAGCGAAGTGCATTCTGGGAATTGTTCTCTTTTATCCCCATGAGACTAAAATACATTTTCTGTGTTTTCTCAGTCTAGAAGGCACCAAATAAAAAAAAATCATATTTCTACTACATTAATGACCGGGTTTAAATACAGATTCATCTTCCCAGCGCTGAAGTACCCCTTTAATAAAGGCTTTCTGAAGTGAATCACTGAATTTTTTGTTGCTTAGTGATAGAGATCAAACCATTAGGCTTGTGGAAAGTCCCCATAAAACATGAAAAAAAAATTTGAACAATTTTGAAACCATTGAGGCAATGTGTAGGCAATATGCATTGAATAATGGAGAACAAAACATTGTAGTAAAGTTGAAAATAATGTACCATTGTCTGCGCTGGTAGCCTTGTGGGCAGCTCGGGTGAGCCAAGTTCAAGTTATGGCTGTGGGACCTTAACAGATCCCGACCCCCTTTCTCTCTCCAACTTTGGTTCCTGTCTACTCACTGCCCTTTCATAATAAAAAGGCAAACATTAGTGATGTCCGGTTCGCGAACGAATCGTTCTTTTGAACCGGTTCTTTTTAGTGAACCGGTCGAACCAGTTCACCAAATCGGACTGAATCGTTCGAAAAAGTTTGCAGCACTAATCCACAAATTTATAAAGTTACTCACTTTTTGACCTGTCTGACTGTCCCTCTGACTTGAAACAAACCAACATCCCAGAGTTATTCAGTTACTCCAACAATACACTGACTTAACCTACTGTAAGAGAGAGAACTGATGATGAGCAGATTGAGCACGTCAGCGAGCAGAAGCTGATGATACTGAGCATGCGTGCAGCGCACACGAACGAACGTGCACAGCCTGTCACAGTTCTCGTTCTCGAGTCAAGACTCGGTTGCAACCGGTTGCAACGGTTATCGGATCACCAGTACCGAACCGAGAACTGTTTATTTCGGACATGTCCGATTTGAGAACCGATGAGCTAAGATGAGCATGCGTGTAATTTTCCGAGAGAAGCGAAAAGCATGTTAAGTTTAGTTGAGCATCGGGAAGTGTTATAGGGATCATAATAATTTATGAAATACCTGTAGGCCTACAGTAATTATAGTTAATGATGACACATTCACAAATTGGGTTTGTAGTAAATAAACAATGTTTTAATAAAAAATATATTAAAGTGTTCAAAATACACATAAAAAAGTGCCCTTACACACACTGTATGTGTATAGATCAAACTATCTAATGTTCAGAAATTGTTATACAAATATATTTTCTATATTAATGTTGTCTAAAAAGCATTACAGTAAAAATGTGCAGTTGTGCTTCTTACTTAATTATTTTAACACATTGAAACAAGCATTAGTTTGTACAACTACCAAACTAAACATTTGTTTCATAAAGCCATGTTATTTTCATGATCAGTGTATTTAATTTCTAAACAAGGTGATATAAATATAAAAATGATTTTTAACTCAAACTACAGCTAAGCAATTGCGACTCCTTTTGAATCGCTCTCGCGGTTCTCGAATCTCAGTTTCGTTTCGTTCGAGTCAAGAATCGGTTGCAACCGGTTGCAGCGGTTTTCGGATCACCAGTACACTGAACCGAGAACTGTTTATTTGGACATGTCCGATTGGAGAACCGATGAGCTGATACTGACTGAGCATGCGTCAAGCGACTGACTGCACGCGTCTCTCTGAACCGAGCGAACATCAACTGATGAGCGCGTCTGTGAAACGACTCTGAGGACATGAATGTGGGGAAAATCTGGCGAACCGTATTTATTTAATTACAAAACATAGTAAGTGGATCATGGTTTCTGCACTGATGAAGACTAATTTATTGATTTTAGAACTGTAAAACATCCTCCTTTGCACATCACTGCCTGTTTGGATGCTTTAGATGTAAAACGTAATTGTAATAAACTTAACAGATTATGATGATATTTTATCTGATTGATATTATGATTACTGACTTTATATATTTTAATGTGTAAAGTGTTTGTTTATCCAGCCCGCGATAGACTTGACGTCATTACGTCATAGCGAAATGACGTCATTACGTTTGAGCGTAAAAGAACCGGTGAACCGGTTTTTTGATCCGGTTCTTTGAAACGAACTGTCCGAAAGAACCGGTTCGCGGAACAGAACCGAACTTCCCATCACTAGCAAACATGCCAAAAATAAATAATTAATAAATAAATAAAAAAGAAAATAATGTCTGGTGTCTGAATACCTGTGGAAGTTGTTTCACGAGTTCGCACTTACAAATGATTGGACTGAGTAAAATAAGGCTATTTGGTGTGCTGTCCGAGGGGATTGAGGGCTCAGAGCCATATCCCCGGCTGGGTCGAGAGTGAGGAGTTCCAGAGGGATGCAGAAAAATGTAGAGGTAACTAGGTGAGTCAGCTGTGTGTACTGTATACATACCTCCTCTTGAGCTGATTATCGCACAAACTGGACACGAGAAAGAGGATACGCGTTTAACGCACCGCAGGATCTCCACACACGTCTCTTTACATTGACTTAACATGGAAATCACTCACTCCAGATGCTCAATTCGCATGCGGTGTGAACGCATCATAAGACTTCTCTCTGTTCCTTCGTAAAAGTTGATCTCAGTAGCTTTGTAAATAGGTTTTAAGATGAAACTCTTACCTTAGAACTTTTACTGCTATTTAGGAGAACTCTATGAGAGTGGTAGTGTGGTAAGATCAAATGTTTTGTGAATACGGCCCCAGACTTTTATGGCTCATATATGCAATTCATTGCAAATCAAGGATAACTGAGAGATGGACAAATAAATGTTCCCCAAAGCCTGTTGTGTCATATTTGATATTTACATTAACATGAAAAATGTCAAAAGAATTCTTAATTTTTAACATTTAAAAATAATGTACGAGTAATCAAGTGAACCCACGTTTTTTTTGTACAGTAAATGTTTATCTTACATTTACTTTGTACAAATCAAGTAAAAATATTTCTGAGCAAAAAAGACTTGACTTGATAAACAAAAAGTATGAACTATCAATTAGAGGACAGAAGACATTAAGTAGATTGTGTTAAAGAGGTTTTTCAGAAAAGTTGGTGATATTGATAATTTATAGGCCCTAGAAATCTGCGTACATAAATATGATACATTACGCAAATATATTAATGTAACGAAGTTCTTTGTTGTGGAAGGAAGGAGGCGGGAACCGGCTGTGCGATGGCACTGGACGCTTGGTGGACAGCTCAATCCTCCTCCGCCCCCTGGCGGCCTGCGGTGACTCCTCCTACCGAGGGACCCGGCAGCGAGCCCCGCGCTCCCTGCTCCTCCTCTAACCGGCGGACGGCAGCAGGCTCCGGCCTACGGCAAGCGCGGCGACTCCTCCGCTCCCTCTCGGACGGCAGCCACCCCACCTCGACCCAGGGGCACGGCAGCGAGGTCTCCGTCCCACCTTTCTCGCTCCAGCACCACCGCCTCGGGCAGCCCTCACGGTCCTTCCTCATCCGCGCTGCCCGAACTCCCCAGCACCGCGATCCCCCTCAGCAGCGAGGGCTCTTCGACAGCATGTCCCTCCTTCCTCCCGGGTTTTCGGCACCACTGTAACGAAGTTCTTTGTTGTGGAAGGAAGGAGGCGGGAACCGGCGAACGTTCAACAGATTTTAATCAAAAATAAATAAACAAAACAAAAGTAAACCGCGGGCAGCCCCTCACGGACGACTGCTCGCAAACAAACACACATAAAAAACCGTGGCCAGCCCCTCACGCACGACTGCCCACCGACATACCCAAACGTAAACAAACATAACACAAATTCCAGGCCTGGTCCTCTCTCGCCTTCCGCTGTCTTCGCTCCTCCTTTTATGCTCCCGTCACTCGACCGCGAGACGAGACCGGTGTGACGCGCAGGTGGCACTCATTATCACTCGTCCCCGGTCCCGCTCTCGCGGTCCCTCGCCCCGCTGCTTGCCACAATTAATAAATAGGCATTATACTTACTGTTCAACAGAATGTTACAAAGAATGTTTAGTTTAAGTTATGAGAGAATAAACATTCAAATAAAAAAATAAAAACAATTTAAATTATTCTTTAAAATAAAATAATAATAAAATGTGTGTCCTAATAAGATGGAAAGAGCAATAAATAAATTTTCTGATGTCACTTTATGGCCTTGGGTTAAATTCAATTCACATTTATTTGTATAGCACTTTTCACAATACATTCATCAGCTTTACAGAAAATGCATGCGTCTACATTACAATTTAAAGTGATTTGTCCACATTATGTATATCCGAAATGTACATAAAGCACACAGATTAGCTAACCATGTATTATTAATCAATATAATAATTAATGTAAGGCACAAAAAAAGTGAATAAGAATACATGTTAATGATTAGGGTATACAAAAATGAGCATATGTGCGTGTTGACGCAGAGCTGCATCATCTGAAGTCCTCACAGGAGTTGAGGCGTCTCTTCACAGGTGTTGGTAATCTGCAGTCAGTTATGAGAGGCTGGATCCTGGATGGAGCTGATGGATTCTCTAGATTACCTCGGGATGGGTATCCAGAGATAAAACAGAACAGGAAAATAATTTGCTGTTGTTCAAAGCAATAAGCAAGGACAATAATGTGCACTGATATACCTGGAGTACAAGGTTATGAGATGCATTTTAAATCTAGATTTAAACTGGGAGTGAGTCTGAGCCCCAGACATTATCAGGAAGGTTTAGGTGTCAAATATGAAAACGCTCTCCCTCCTTCAGTGGATATCCTAGGGACTACCAGAAGCCCAGAGTTCCCTATCTGGGAACTCGAGCTGCGTCGAAACGCTGTGAGAACGCCCTGCGTGATCGCGCGTCATGAAGCGCGTGTAGAACCAATCCAATCAGGAGATAGAACGTCATCGGCTGGGTGACGTCATCGACCGGAAACTATAAAACACCCGTGAAAACAAACAGGAACTAGCTTCTGTGCCTTCAGTAAGCGATCTGTGTGAACCTGTCTGTCTATTTGGTGTTTTTGTCTGTCTAAGAGAGAGAATTTTCCACCCTTTTGTTAAATATTACAAAAAAAGAGAAAAGAAAGGAGAAAATATGGCGAGTGAACAGTTCACCAAATGTGTGCATCCCTGCCCTCGTTTATCACGGCCGGGATACACACTCTCTTTGTGTGATCTGTTTGGGAGCGCAGCATGCCCAGGCAGCCCTTGAGGGGGCTGCTTGCGAGCATTGTGAGCGGCTTCCGCTGAGAACGCTGCGCTCCCGCCAGGCACTCTTTGAGGAGGGTGCCTCGGCGCGTGTTCCCCGCGGCTCGGGTCCCGCTTCTGCCGAGGCAGAGCGGCGGCTTCAAGTCGTGGGGTTCACAAATGGACCTTGCAGAGGGTGTGAGACGGGCCCAGCCTTATCTCAGCCCTCACCTGCATCGTCCAGCGCCTCATCTCGGGGTTTGGAAGCCCGCCCTGCGGTTTCTTCCCCCGGGTGGGGCGCCGATGCTCCAACTATCCAGCTCTGAGGAGTTGGACGTTGAGAGCATCGCAACTGAAGACTCGCCACTTCAGTCACCAGCAGGCGAGGAGCTAATGGAGGTGCTCACGAGAGCGGTGGCCAGGTTAAATATAGACTGGCCAGCCGAGAGATCAGAATCCCATCAAGTGAGAAGGAGTAAACTTGATGAGCGGTTCCTGCCCTCTCGTGCAGCAGAACCTCAACGTCGGGGCCTGCCGTTCTTCCTGACCTGCACACCGAGGTGTCTAGGTCCTGGAAGAAGCCGGCGTCATTTAGGGTTTTCAGCCCTCAGACATCTACCTATAGTAACATCATAGGGCTGAAACAGCATGGTTATGGGGCGATGCCTAAGGTTGAAGAGACGCTTGCGAGCCATCTCTCGCCTTCTTCGGCATCGTCCCTAAAGGCCCCGACTTTACCCACCAAGCCGTTAAAAACAACGTCGGCGCTGGTGGGTAAAGCGTCTCGGCGGCAGGTCAGGCGCGGCATGCCTGCATCGATGGCTATCATGCAGGCATACCAGGCCGACCTGCTTAGGGACTTGGATGGCAGAGATGAGGTGGGCTCAGATTTAATTACTGAGCTCAGGCAGTCTGCCGATCTCGCTCTCCGGGCCACCAAGGAGACGGCTAGATGTGTGGGCCGCTCTATGGCAGCCTTGGTGGCCACGGAGAGGCATTTGTGGCTAAACCCCACTGAGATCAAGGAGAGGAGAAGAGCTTTTTGCTCGATGCGCCGCTGTCCCCTGAGGGCCTCTTCGGTGACGCTGTACAATCAGTCACCGAGAGGTTCCAGGAGTCAAGAAAACAGGCAGCGGCGCTTAAGCAGTTTCTCCCTCTCCGAATCCAAGTCCCGGGGCAGCAGCCCAAGGAAAGGCCGAGTACGAGCTCCTCGCACAGGGCGCAACAGAAGCAGAGCGTCGCCACCCGTGCTCCTCCGCAGGGAATGGGAGGCGGGCGGCGCTCTCAGCAGGCCTTCGAGGGGTAGGGCTGATCTGAGGACAGTCCTTATCGCCAAGAAGGCCTCGTCAAAGCGGTCCTGACGCCAGGAACGTCAGGACGCTGAGGGTTGTCCCCTCCGCAGGAAGACGGTGTTTACCTCAGCACACGGTACCCGTCTTCCTGCGGCGCCCTCTGGGGCCACGCTGCCAACCCGCCCGCAACGCCGGGGCGCAGATGGTCCTCGCGGGCCACCCGAGGGTGGTCCGCTTCCTCCTCGGGAGGTTCCCGAGCAGTCAAGTCAGGCGTTCCCTGCCGGTCCGCCGTTTCAGGGCACTGCACTTGTTGCTCAAAGTACACCAGAGGCCAGCCTCGAGAGGCTGGTTCCCTTAGTAGAGTTTCTAGGCGAGTGGAAACGTCTATCGAACATATCTCGTTGGGTCCTGCAGATAATAGAGAGAGTGCGCGATTCAGTTCAGAGCGGCCACCTCCGTTCAGCGGTGTCCTACCCACAGAGGTAGGCCCGGAGCAGGCTCTGGTAATGGCACAGGAAGTAGAGACACTCCTGCGAAGGGGGCTATAGAAAGGGTTCCTCCTCCCAGCAGGGAGTCGGGCTTTTACAGCCGTTACTTTATCGTGCCAAAGAAGGATGGGGGGTTGCGCCCGATATTAGATCTGCGTCTACTAAATCGCTCTGTGGCAAAGCTCAGATTCAAGATGCTTACACTCAGACAGATCGTGTCTCAGATCAGATCCGAGATTGGTTTGTGACCATAGACCTCAAAGACGCATACTTTCACGTCTCCATCCTTCCACATCACAGGAAGTTTCTGAGGTTTGCCTTCGGGGGAGAGGCATACCAATATCGAGTACTTCCCTTCGGTCTAGCACTGTCACCCCGCACCTTTACCAAGTGTGTGGATGCAGCTCTGGCGCTGTTGCGTCTGCAGGGCATCCGCATACTCAATTATATCGACGATTGGTTAATCCTAGCTCACTCCGAGCAGATGGCGGTTCAGCATCGAGATGCTGTTCTCGCACACATGTCAAGGTTGGGGTTGAGACTGAACGCAAAGAAAAGTGTGCTTTCTCCGGCTCAGAGGACGACCTTTCTAGGCGTGAAGTGGGACTCGGTAATTATGCGGGTGCAATTATCGCCGACACGCATAACATCGATCCGCACAGCAGTAAAAGAACTGAAGCTAGACCGTGCTATCACTGTGAAGCAGTTTCAGAAACTGTTAGGCCTCATGGCAGCTGCGTCCAACGTGATACCTTTTGGCCTGCTGAACATGAGGCCGTTACAGTGGTGGCTCAGAACGAGGGTTTTCCCGAGGAAATCCGCTCCGCGCGATCTAAGTCACGCGGCGATGCCTTCGTGCTCTGGTCATGTGGAAGGATCCCGGGTTTCTGGCCCAGGGACCGGTGTTGGGGGCTCAGGTTCGTCGCGTAACGCTAACGACAGATGCTTCCCTCACGGGGTGAGGGCGGTCATGAGTGGTCGCTCATCCCAGGGTCTATGGCAGGAACATCAGCGGCTATGGCACATAAATCGGCTAGAGATGCTGGCTGTGTTTCTTGCATTGAAACAGTTCCTGCCCGACCTCAGGGGCCACCATGTGTTAGTCAGGACAGACAACACATCGGTGGTCGCCTATATAAATCACCAGGGGTCTGAGGTCTCGCCCCTTATACAAGCTGGCACGTCAGATCCTCCTGTGGGCCCAAGGGAAACTGCGTTCCATCAGGGCAGTTTACATCCCAGGGGTCTTGAATCAGGAGCGGACATCCTGTCGAGGCAGGGGCCGAGGCCGAGGAATGGAGACTCCACCCGAGGTGGTGGAGCTCCTATGGCAAAAATTCGAGAGAGCAGAGGTAGATCTGTTTGCTTCGGCAGAGAATTCCACTGTCCTCAGTGGTTTTCTCTGTCACATCCAGCCCCTCTGGGGCTGGACGCCATGGTACAGGAGTGGCCGAGGCTGCCCCTGTACGCATTTCCCCCGATCGCTCTGCTTCCGGGAGTTCTGGAGAGGGTGCGCCGGCGGAGTCCGGGTGCTACTAGTGGCTCCGTGCTGGCCGACCAGGATCTGGTTTTCGGACCTGATATCTCTCCTGGAAGGCTCTCCCATGGAGATTCCAACCAGGAGGACCTCCTTTCCCAAGCGGCGGGAGATTCCTTCATCCCCGCCCGGAGTTGTGGAAACTGTGGGCCTGGCCTCTGAGGGGCTAGGCTCCTAGAAGAGGGTCTCTCGACTGAGGTCGTGGAGACCATTCTTCACTCCAGAGCTCCGTCCACGAGGAAGCTGTACGCACTAAAATGGAGATTGTTCTCAGTGTGGTGTAGAGAACGCCAGTTGGACCCAGTTAACTGCCCGGTTGGTACAGTGCTGGAGTTCCTGCAGGCGAGATTCTCAGCAGGGTTGACCCCTCCACAATAAAGGTGTACGTGGCGGCCTTAGCTGCCTTCCACACTCCTTTGGGTGGAGTGTCTTTGGGAAGACACCCTTTAGTTACACGTTTCCTCCGTGGCACTTTGAGGTTGAGGCCGGTGGTGCATTCGAGGGTCCCGGCATGGGATTTGGCTATTGTTCTGCGGGGCCTGTCTGAGGCTCCTTTGAACCATTGGAAGAAGTGCCAGATACATTTCTGACACTTAAGACCATCTTTATATATATATATATTATATATTGACATGCAGTCCCTGTCGGTAGGGCCCTCATGTCTAGAGTTTGCGCCTGGCATGGTGAAGGCTTTTCTTCACTCCAGACCAGGATATATCCCCAAGGTTCAGTCGAGCCCGAGGGTCCTATTACTCTGCAAGCCTTCTGTCCTCCTCCTTTCGTGACGTCAGACCAGGAAAAATTAAATCTGCTTTGCCCGGTTAGGGCGCTTGATGCCTATGTCCACAGAGCTGCCCTGTGGAGAAAGACGGATCAATTATTTGTCTGTTTCGAGCCCCAAAAAGGGGCGCCAGTGTCTAAGCAGAGAATGAGCAAGTGGTTGGTCGAGGCCATCTCTCTTGCTTATGAACAGCTCGGACAAGCCGTCTCCTCTGGCTGTCCCGCATTCTACTAGGGTATGGCTGCTTCTAAAGCACTTCTGTCGGGGCTTCCTCCAAGATATTTTGTGCGGTTGGTCCTGCTGACCTTTGTTAGATTCTACGAACTTGACGTAGCATCTACAGTTGGGGCACAGGTGTTATCGTAGTCGTGTGCGCTACGGTTTCACACATAAGCACTTGGTCCTATGGCGATGTGGGTATAATCACAGCGACGCAGCTCGAGTTCCCAGATAGGGAACGCCGTCTAGTTCCCTGAGGGGAACGACGCTGCGTCGCCGCCATACTCCCGGCATGCCCGTGATCACTTAACTTCAGGCTTTTGCAGAAGCTAGTTCCTGTTTGTTTTCATGGGTGTTTTATAGTTTCCGGTCGATGACGTCACCCAGCCGATGACGTTCTATCTCCTGATTGGATTGGTTCTACACGCGCTTCATGACGCGATCACGCAGGGGCGTTCTCACAGCGTTTCGACGCAGCGTCTCGTTCCCCTCAGGGAACTAGGGTTACATACGTAACCGAGACGTTTTGTGATCGTAAAGATTGTGATGGGTTATAAGGCGATAGAAGATCAGTTAATACACAAGAGCTAAACCGTTTAGGGCCTTATAGGTCAGTAGCAATACTTTAAAATTGATACAGAACTTTATAGGTAACCAGTGTAGAGATTATAAAATTGGTGTTATTTTGATCATATTTTCTTGACCTAGTAAGAACTCTAGCAGTTGCATTTTGGACTAACTGTAGCTTGTGTATTGAGTATGCAGGACAGCCAGCTAGTAATGCATTACAGTAATCTAGTCTAGAGGTCATGAACTAACTTTTCTGCATCAGAGACGGATAACATGTTCCGTAGCTTAGCGATGTTTCTGAGGTGGAAGAAGGCTGTTTTTGTAACATTTGCTATATGATTTTCGAAAGACAAGTTGTTGTCTAATATAACACCCAGGTATTTAACTGTACAGGATGAAGTAACAGGACATCCTTCTAAATACAAATTATATTCAAAGAGATTTTGTGTACAGGTTTTTGGTCCAATAAGTAATACCTGTCTAATCTGAATTTAAAAGGAGAAAATTACAGGTCATCCAATATTTTAATCTTTAACACACTCTGACAGCTTGGATAATTTAGAGATTTAATCTGGTCGAGCTAAAAACATATTGTTGAATATCGATCTGAAGTATCATCGGCATTACAGTAGAAACTAATTCCATGTTTTCTAATAATATTATCAATATATATATATATATATATATATATATATATATATATATATATATATATATATATATATCATTGTCTTGCAATGGTTTGAGTCATACCTCACAGACAGATCTGAATTTGTGGCCATGGGTAGCTCAAGGTCCCTTTCACATGCGGTTGGGTACCTCAGGGCTCAGTTCTAGGACCGCTCTTATTCAATCTCTATATGCTTCCTCTCTGTAAGGTCATCAGTCACTTGGGAATTTAATTTCACTGCTATGCTGATGATACACAATTATATCTGAAAATTGACACTCATTCATCATCATCGTTGTCATCATTATCAACACTTTCTGCCTGTCTGAAAGAGATAAGGACGTGGATGAACTACAACTTTCTCCAGCTGAACAGCTCTAAAACAGAAGCCATCCTCATTGGTTCCCCTCATCAGATCAGATCATCCACCATAACCTGTATTAAATTTTCTGGCCAGGACATTCCGCTATCATCCATAGTCACCAATCTCAGTGTTAGGTTTGATCCACACTTAACCTTTGAGGCCCACATTAAATATCTTTGCAAAAAAATTTTTTGTCACCTGAGGAATATAGCCAGACTCCGTCCCTCACTCACCCTTCATGATGCTGAGAAACTCGTTCATGCCTTTGTCTCCTCGAGACTGGATTATTGTAACGCTTGATTATTGTAAGACCCGCACCACTGGGGACAGAGCCTTCTGTGCTGCTGCCTGTGGAATGCCCTCCCTGAACATCTGATGGCTCCACAAACGACTGGTGCTTTAAAAAAGGAACTAAAAATGTACCTGTTTAGAAAGTCTTTCAATGTTTAAATTGCTTTGTGTTTACATTTTTGTGTTGATTTTAACTTAATTCTTAATTGCTCAATGCTTTATTTTATTTTTGTTCCTTCCTTGTAGCACTTTGAGATTTTCTTTAAAATGTAAACTGCTTTATAAATAAAATGTATTATTATTATTATTATTATTATATTGAGAATAACACAGGGCCTAACACAGATCCTTGCGGCACTCCATAATTTACCAACGTTATCTTAGATTTTTCCACGTTTAAATAGACAAATTGGTAATGTTCTGATAGATACGATCTAAACCACTTTAATGTCTGTCCCTTAATACCAGTGTAATTTTGTAGACAATCTAAGAGTATCTTATGATCTATGGTGACGAATGCGGCACTAAGATCAAGTAAAACTAGTATTGAGATACAGCCTTGGTCAGCAGCTAGAAGTAGATAGCATGTAATCATTGAAACAATGTTGAGTCAGTGTTTGCACCCTCATTACTGTTAAAACATTGTTGAGATTTCAACAAAAAAAATCAATTGTAATATCATTGAATCAACATTATGGACTGATGTTAAGTCAATATCATGTTTGCACCCGCATTTAATGTTGAATTTTACATCGCTGTGGTTGGATCAATATTGAAATTAACAAAAATAATCAATTGTAATATTGCTTGATCAATGTTACAATGTGATGTTGATTCTAGATCACTTTTGTTGAAACTGAAATTCAACTGAAATTGAATGACAACATAAAACAATGCTGCCATCTGATGTACCAAGTTAATGTAGAAACAACATTAATTTGTCAACTACACTTTAACGGACCATTTCACATTTGGAGAAAACCTTTTAAAATATAAATGACACCTTCTCAGCAGTTGAGTCAATTGATTTTAATGTGACCGTTTTTATAAAATGACGTGTTCTAATTTCCATGGTAACACATCAGAAGTGTGATGATATATTTTGTATTATTTTTATACAACTTATTTTTCTGACTAAATTTAATACATGCAAGTGAAATCCTTATGGTTTAAATAAAAACAATAAACTTAAAACTTAAAAAGAAAATTATATGTTTGTTGATCAGTAAGTTATCACAGGCTTTGGGCTGGGCTGGGCTGGGCTGGGCGGGCGGGGCAGGGCACTGTCATTATATGTTTACAAGACTGACAGGGAGTCGGAGCCTGCTGGATTTTCAACACAAGATCATCCACTTCTCTTGATAAATGTGACATTACGTGAGGGAACAGGGTAGAAAATGATTGCGTTAGTTGATCAGTAAAGTTATCACGGGCTTTGGGCGTCCGCGCCGCCATTACATGTTAACAACACTGACGGAGATGGAGCCTGCTGGATTTATAACCTAAGATCATCCTCTTCTCCTGATATATGTGACATTTTTGTGAATGTGTAATGTAATTTGAATTGTATGAAACCTTAAATAAACATTAAAAGACACTGAGCTCAGTCAGTCACTCACTCACTCACTCACTCACTCACTCACTCAGTCTCTGGCTCAGCCCGCTAAAGCAGATTTGAATTTTTAAATTTGGCAGTTGATCACTGAGCGTTCTAATCACACCCGTGTGATCGTAGGCTCCAGGGACCAGCCTAGAATAATCACATGGATGTGATCGTATGTGTCACAGGTTTACAAAAAAAAGAAAGATATAAAAAGATCATTTAAAAAGAAAGGGGGGAAATAGGACAAACACATTACAACCTTTAAAAATAAAATTAGTTTCAGAAGTCTGATGTCATTATAACTACAAGTGGTCCAACGGTTCAGGTCTTTCATCAGACGACTGCCTCTTTTCCTTTTGGTTCTCTGGAATCTGAAAAAGAAAGAATTATGTTACTTAAGAACATATCAATTCAGTTGTTATACATACAGTCACATTCAAGAATGTTAATATAATTCTACTAAATGCAATATAATTCAGTAAAAAAAAAAAGTTGCTCAACACAAAATATTCAATCTATGATTATAGTACCATTAAATTTTTCTAGTTTTCAAAAATCAATATCAATAGAAAGTGTGTATTCTTCTTCTTCTTTTTTTATGGCGGATCGCAAACAGATATGTGCATTGGACCATTGACACTCTACCTGTACTTCATATTTAACCTACCAACCGACTTATTTTCAACTTATTTACTCGCATAAAGGCTTCACAGAATTTCATCTGGCGCTGCGTGTTCAGCTCCTCCGCCCACTCTCAGTCCCCATGACAGGGAGAAGGACATTTTTTTAAATAATAATAATTTTATATACGCTTATTTAACCCAGTGTTTCTCAAATATTCTACCATTAAATATATTATACTCCTATTTGATTTTAATAGATTTTGTAAACTTCACTCCTATATTATTTAATTCCTCCTTCAACTATTTCCTTTCAACATTATATTTCCTACAATGCATTATTACATGTTCAACTGTTTTATTAACTTCACATACCTCACATAAACCTGTTGGATGCTTACTTATTAAGTGCAATGTACTATTCAATCTTGTAATCATATTCTCTTCAATCCTACTCCCATTTGATATTGTATTTTGTACTTGATACTTGATGACTGTATTTGATACATATATCTACCTTTTATTTTATTGTCCCAATACTGCTGCCATAATTTCAGAATATTCTTTTTGATAATTGATTTCATTTCTGACTTATCTCTTCCGATCTGTCATGGGACGCCCAAATGAAAGTACGTCCTAGAATCTATTACCTTTGTGTTGCAAAAAAAGCGGGTCTCCTTGCAATGTTTTAAGACAAATATATTTTACTTTTATACGGGCAGTTCTGGAGTACGCTAGCCCAGTATAGGGTGGACTACCTAAAGGTCTCTCTGATAAGTTAGAGAGGGTTCAAAAACGTTGCTGCCGGATAATAGGTATTCTGACTTCAACATTTCCATCACTGAGTGAGAGACGTGATGAAGCCACATTACATACTTTTACGAAATCAATTAAGGACAGTTCATCACCACTGTGTTGCTTCCTGTCTGTGGCCCCAACACCCAGTTATGAATTGCGGTAGCACAGGAAATTTGTCATGCCCAAGAGTAAAACAAAAAGACATGAATTTTCTTTTATCCCACATGCTCTTAAATTGTTTTACAAATAACTCTTTAGATGTTTGATGTATGAAATACAAAGTTCAGATTAATCGCTGATTGGTTCTTCAAGTTCTATGACACCAACCAATCGGAGGTACTTCCTCATCTACGTGGCTTTACTTATACTATATCCTAGCTGCTATCCGCATGCTGCGTAATTATGAGAACTCCGATAATATATTTACTCCTATTACAATCTACAATCTACCTACTTGTAATAATGTCTCATCTGGAGGTCGATGAGATATTATCTTTGGTAGACCAAATATACGATCCAGACCCTGATTCTGATACAGAGAACCCGAACTCTCCTTCCACTATACGCCGGAGCGCTCGTCTGGCGCAATGCCAGACTTCTATCAACGACAGAAGTACACAAGATTCTGGAATACCTCTTCAATCGCAACATCACACCTAAAACTGGTTTATCCCACCAAGAACCTTTCGCTCTCTTCCTCTCTGATCCTGAAGTCACTCCAAGCCAGCTTCTTCCTCCTCAATCAAGCTCTGCACCGGCCAAAGCTAAGGCCAAATGCAAGAATACAAATCCACCTGCTGCTACTCCTCCAGCAAAAAGGAGCAGCAACCTTTCGGATGACAACGATTCAGTACTTTCTGTTCTCCTTCAAATCAGGGACTCCATCGGAAAACTGGAGAGCAGATTATCAAGAACGGCCCTTCTCCTTCGACATCCAGCACTCTCCCAACTGATCATACGGTTAACGTAACACCGTGCATCAATCCAGCTTCACGGCAAACCCTCGCTTCAGCGCTTCTAGCTCCACCAAACGGGTCTTTGTTCATTTCTCCAGCAGCAGCAATCCCTCACAACCAGAGAAATTTGATAATTTCAGGTAACGATATCAATCTTGTAAAAAAAAACTTCTTTACTCTACTAATGCAATCGATAAACGCATTGTTGATTGTGGAGACATTTCTGACATTCTTAAAGATTGTGACCCAAGACTGTCCAAAAGTTTGTCTCTAGTCGAATTCAACGTAGCTTTTGGCATTTACAGAGACACTTAATGCAAAGTTTTCCCCTTTAG